>JALAZF010000258.1:7200000-8400000 GCA_022829125.1 Lathyrus tuberosus | reverse complement strand
GGCATCAGCCATGTGATTCTCATCACGAGGGATGTGATGAAAGTCGACTCTGTTGAAGAAGGGTAACAACCTTCTTGCATAGTCTTTGTAAGGAATCAATCCTGATTGGTATGTGTTCCAATCTCCTTTTATCTGGTTAATAACCAGGGAGGAATCGCCGTATACGTCCAAGTTTTTGATCCTTAAATCAATCGCTTCTTCGAGACCCATAATACATGCTTCGTATTCGGCCTCGTTGTTCGTACATTTGAACGTAAGTCTGGCAGTGAAAGGAATGTGGGAACCCTGAGGGGTAACAATGATTGCCCCAATTCCGTTTCCATAATGATTAACTGCTCCGTCAAAGATGAGTCCCCACTGGGAACCTGGTTCTTGCCATTCACTGGGTAGCGGTTCATCGCAATCTTTCATTTTTAGATACATGACATCTTCGTCTGGGAAGTCAAACTCGATATATTCTTGATCTTCAATTGGTTGATGAGCCAAATGATCGGCTAAAATACTTCCTTTAACGGCTTTCTGAGCGTGGTACTCTATGTCATATTCTGATAGCAACATCTGCCAACGGGCAATCCTTCCCGTGAGAGCAGGTTTTTCGAAAACGTGCTTGATTGGATCCATTTCGGAGACCAACCAAGTAGTATGACGAATCATGTACTGGCGAAGACGTTTGGCTGCCCAAGCCAAAGCGCAACAAGTTTTCTCAAGCATTGTGTACCGAGTTTCGCAGTCGGTGAATTTCTTCCTTAGATAGTAAATGGCAGACTCTTTCCTTTTAGTTTCGTCATGTTGGCCAAGTACACATCCCATTGAGTCCTCTAGGACTGTGAGGTAAATGATTAGTGGTCTTCCTTCCACTGGAGGTGATAGAATCGGAGGATTCAACAAATATTCCTTAATATTGTCGAAGGCAGTTTGGCAGTCTTCTGACCAAACGCAATCCTGGTTCTTTTTGAGTAATTTGAAAATCGGCGCACAAGTGGCGGTCATAAGGAATATGAATCTGGAGATGTAGTTCAAACGTCCCAGGAATCCTCTGACTTGTTTTTCAGTTTTCGGAGAAGGCATTTCTTGAATGGCCTTGACCTTGTCAGGATCAACTTCAATTCCTTTCTGGCTGACGATGAACCCTAGTAATTTCCCCGAACGGACACCGAAGGTGCACTTGTTGGGATTCAAGCGGAGCTTGAATTTTCTTAGACGTTCGAACAATTTTGACAGATGTTCAACGTGCTCATCCTCTGTTCTTGATTTTGCAATCAAATCATCGACATATACCTCGATTTCTTTGTGTATCATGTCATGAAACAGAGTAGTCATGGCCCTTTGATAGGTTGCCCCGACATTCTTCAAACCGAACGACATTACCTTGTAACAAAAGGTACCCCATGGAGTAATGAACGAAGTTTTCTCCATGTCTTTCGGCGCCATTTTGATCTGGTTATAGCCCGAGAATCCATCCATGAAGGAAAAAACTTTGAACTTTGTTGTACCGTCTACCAGCATGTCAATGTGTGGTAAAGGAAAGTCATCCTTTGGACTTGCCTTGTTCAAATCTCTGTAATCAACACACATTCTGACCTTTCCGTCCTTTTTGGGAACGGGTACGATGTTGGCTAGCCATTGAGGATATTCAGATGTAGCGAGGAAACCCGCGTCGATCTATTTCTGTACCTCCTCCTTAATTTTGATGGCCATGTCCGGGTGAGTGTGTCTCAACCTTTGCTTTACTGGCGGACATTCCGATCTCAACGGTAAGTGATGTTCCACGATGCTGGTATCCAACGCTGGCATATCCTGATAGGACCAAGCGAACACATCGGGGAATTCTTTGAGAAGCTTTATCAAACCCTCTCTGGCAGTTGGACTGAGCAATGCTCCGATCCTGATTTCTTTTTTCTCTTTTTCTGAACCCAAGTTTACCGTTTCCAACGGTTCTTTGTGAGGTTCAATGGACCTTTCCTCTTGTCTGAGTAGTCGGGAGATCTCTTCTGGAATTTCGTTGTCATTTTCTTCTTCAGCCTCGAATACCGTGAACTCAAAGTTGGAAGAAGGCATCGGATCGTATGTTTCAACGGGGTATAAAACAAGCAATCTGCATGACGTGATGATTCGTGTTTAGAAGAGATAGAGAAAATGCAAGTGTGTGCAGTGTTTTGATTTTACTGCTTGTTTTTATTATTGAATGTTTTTTTTAGGATTACCATTTTCTGAAAAAGTAAAAAGAGAAAACAGCAATTAATGCGGAAATTACAGAACGACGTTATTTTATTAATGAACAAGTCGAATCTTGAAACTACAGCCCTATAAAACAAAACTCTGTCGCTTTGGGCAAAGCGAAGAGGGAAATTTACAAAAAGTAAGCCCTATCAAAACATCCGTTTCACTTGGGCAGGGTGAAAGGTTAAAGATGGCTACTTTGACTGATGAACGACCTTCGGAACCTCGACAGCAACCCATTGGCGGCGAACTCCTCGGTGAATCACAAAGTCAGGCACCTTCCTTGATTTGTCTTCAGAAATGACGCTGATTTCTGGTGGAGCAGGATCGTTGGAATCTGTCTCCCAAGCAGAATTGTCGTAGGAGGATTCCCCTGTTACATTTTGCATAGCATTTGTGCTCTCAGCTATATCTCCCCATCCAGTTGGCTGGATGTCTTCGAGCCTGATACGAGAGCTTTCGGGAGCAGTGTACTTGACCATAAAGTCATATTTTCCACTTGGTTGTCCCAGAGTGTCCCAAACTTCTTTGGAACTGGAGAAGTCATCCCTCTCGATGACGTTGACCTCGGGAAAAGCATAGTTGATGAATTCAAGTCCTGCAAACGTTGAAAATTCATCTTCATGTTGAGTAGTTTCCGAATGACCTGAGTGTTGATCCCATGACATGGTGGGGACACAAGTATTCTGTTCAATGACGCTCAGTTGAGTTTCATTACTCGGCTGACTTTCTTGCCCCAAGTTTCCTGGGTAAGGCTGCCACATTGGCAGACCATCCATCGGGCCATAGTAATTGTGATCAAAGTTTTCTTTCATCAGAGTGTCCTCCTCTAATGAATTTTGCGAAGGACGACATCCTTCCGGATCACAATCTCCGTAGATCATTTTGACATCTGATCTTGGTATAAATCTCGGACTTTCTGTAGGAAAGCAAAAAGGCATAGGCACCTCTTCCTGAGACATATAGCCGTCCTTGTTAAGGTAGGACTTTCATTCTTCATCTGTGTCAGAGGGATCTTCCTCATTGATAGCATGAACTGTCTGAGACACTGGGTGAAGAAAACCTCCACTGTGGAAGAAGTTTTGAAGGGGATGAAGACTTTCATCGTTGGCAGCTGTCCGGGTACAGGTTGCAGAAAAACCAAGACCCTTCTTTGTTTTATTGTCAATAGGAATGACAAGTTGTCCCCATCCGGTTGTATCGGTACTCTCGACCGCTTTGATAGCATCTTTGTATGAGGAAATCGAGGTTCCTCCTCTGAACTGACTGTCCTTGCTCACCGATAGTGCTTGGAACTGAGTTCCAATAACCTCCTCGGGTTCCACACAAGTAGATGATGATAGGTTACTCACAAGCAAGGCTTGTTCCCCACAAACCGTGACAAGTTGATCGTTCTTGACGAACTTTAGCTTTTGGTGGAGGGTCGAAGTGACCGCTCCAGCCTGATGTATCCAAGGTCTTCCTAATAAACAACTGTATGTTGCCCGGATGTCCACGACCTGGAAAGTGATTTGGAAAGTGTGAGGACCAATAGTTATGGGAAGATCAACTTCGCCGATAACTATTTTTCTGGATCCGTCGAATGCTTTGACGACGACCTCGCTGACTCTCATCGGAGGGCCCTTAAATGATAATTGCGTCAAAGTGGACTTTGGCATAACATTCAGGGCTGACCTTGTGTCTACCAGTACATTGGCTAAAGCATCGCCCTGGCAGTTAACTGTAATGTTGAGCGCCATGTTATGACGACGACCCTCTTCAGGTAATTCCTCATCACTAAATCCCAAATTATTGCAGGAAGTGATGTTAGAGATAATGCTATCGAATTGTCTGATTGTTACATCCTGTTCCACAAAGGCTTGCTCCAAGACTTTCTGTAGAGCCTCTCTGTGTGCTTCTGAACTGAGTAACAGTGATAATACTGAGATCTTTGAAGGAGTCTGTAACAGTTGATCAACGATGTTATATTCACTCCTTTGGATGAGCTTTAGCATCTCATCTTTGTCTTTTGAAAAGTCGGGATTACTAGATTGACCGACTGGCGGATCAGGAATTTCTGCCTGAAGTTCCTTTTCTTTGTTAGCTTCCCCAACCCCTCGGTTGAAGATTCTACCACTCCGTGTTACACGACTGACGTCTGCAATATTCACGATGGAGGGTAATGGAATTTCCTTTCCATTCTCAATTTTTGTTGCACCGTATTTGTAAGGGATCGCCTTAGCTGATTCATACGGTAATGGTCCCGGTAGATAGATGACTATGGGAACCTTCTGATTTTTCTGACCGTCATAAGTAACTCGATCCGTTCCCGGTTGGGAACTCTAGATTCGTCAAGTAGAGGGACGATGGCAAAAACATCCCTGATTTGGTGATGACCAGAGATCGTGACAACATCCTCAACTTGATCGGCAAGGTAGTTCGGCGACCAAATGATGGGTCCTGAACCTGGATATGGATGAATTTCTCCATGATCGATCTGACCCTGAAGAGCTGCTCTCACAAGGTAACACCCTTGGTTACTTTCCGAACAGACGCTACAACTGTCATAGTTGTGTGGTGGCACCTGGCCACGCCCACTTTGAATACAATGTAACCTCACTAGGTTACCTTCCATTGATCGGACATCCTGACTTTGACGACGAGTAGGATTCCTGTTATTGATACTAATTTGCTGAGTATCTTCATCCATGTAGATTGGCATCCACCAGTGATTTAACAAGTGCTGAAGTGCCTCCTGGACAAGGGTACAACCTCGATCGTTTTCGCAACCTGCTTTACAGTTTTGATAATCGTGTGATATTAAGAATCCGAGTCGGACCTGCTCAGCATGTAACTCTACCAGATTGGTATTCATCACGCGGATGTCAAAGATCTGAACCATGTTGATTTGATAGGAGTTCCTATCATGGTAGTCTTGGATCCATCCAAGATCCATCTGACGCTGGAGGGCCTCTTGTATGAAAGAGCATCCCTGTTTGTTTACCGAGAAAATCAGACAGGAACTGTAATCGTGCCGCGGCAGATTATGATACTGGCTTTACCTTGAGTGCATCGCCACCAAGTTGACATTCATCACACGGATGTCGTGGTTTTGAATGACGTTGGAATTCGTGTAAACCATGTTAACTCCACGAACTCGGTGCTCCTGGATCCATCCGAGATCCATTTGTTCCTGTAGAGCTGCTTGCACTACCGAACATCCTTGGTTATCTTTAGAGCAGATATCACACTAGTGATAATTATGAGGTGGCACATGGCCATATCCACTCTGTCTACAATGCATCCTGACCAGATTGGTCCCCAATAAGAGTACATCGTGAATTTGATAGACATTGTTAGTCTCTTTCTCAATCAGATTGACTGCAGCCTTCTCATGTTGAGGCAGCGGGTTCGTAAGAACATTAGGATTCGTATCTTTGAAAGATAAGAGCCCGCTCCTAATAAGCTTTTGCACGTCGGATTTGAAATTGAGACAAGTCTCAATGTTATGCCCTGAACCTCCTTGATGATAAGGGCATGTTTGATCCACCTTAAACCAGAAAGGCGGATTTTCCGGAACTGAAAGGGGAGACTTAGTCTGGATGTGCCCTTTGGCTAGCAGTAACGGAAACAGTTTTGTGTACGTTACAGGTATAGGATCAAATCCTGGTGGCCGTGTTGTACGGTTGTTGTTATATGGGGACGAGCCTGCTGAAGAGGCTGTTGTGTCCTTTGTTGGTCAAGTTGGCTCTGCGCAATCTGAGGTTGATACATAGGAATAGGCACGGGGCCGATAGCAGGAGTAACAGCTGCTACTGGCTGATAACGTCGCCTTTGCTTTCCGAGAGAGATATTCCCAATATCTTGCTCTTTTTTCTTAGGGAGAGCACTACCGTATTTTTTAGTACCGCTCGTTGATCCAGTGTCTTTTACCAAACGTCCTTCTCGGACGGCTTCCTCAAGACGTACACCCATGTCGACCATTTCGGTGAAATCATTGGGTGCACTGGAAATCATTCGGTCATAGTAAAATGAGCTTAAGGTCTTTAAGAAGATTTTTGTCATCTCTTTTTCCTCAAGAGGTGGACAAATTTGAGCGGCAATTTCACGCCACCTTTGAGCATACTCCTTAAAGGTTTCCTTGTCCTTTTGCGACATTGATCTGAGTTGATCTCTGTCGGGTGCCATGTCCAAATTGTACTTGTATTGTTGGACGAAGGCAGTACCAAGATCTCTGAATGTACTGATCGTAGTACGGTTTAAACCCATGTACCATTTGAGTGCGGCACCGGTTAAACTATCCTGGAAGTAGTGAATCAGCAGGTCCTGATTCTCCGTCTGGGATGACATCCGCCGAGCGTACATCACCAGATGGCTCTGAGGGCAAGAGTTACCCTTGTATTTTTCAAAGTCGGGCACTTGGAACTTGTGCGGGACTTTTACATTTGGGACCAAGCAGAGGTCTGCGGCGTCCTTTCCAAATAGATCCTGACCGCGAATGGCTTGCAGCTCTTTCTGCATTTCCAAGAACTGCTCCTGGAATTCATCCATTCTGTCAAACATAGTTTCCTTCTTACCAGAAGGTGTCCGTGGAATCTGTCCTTCCGGGACAGTGTGCACCACAGGGCGTGGTACCGTGACTACGGCAGTAAGTCTTGGCTCCTCCCGAAGTTTGTAACCTTCAGGAGTCTTGAGTATGCCCCTGGCATCTTCGCTTTCCCGAAGTTTGTAACCTTCAGGCCCAGCGGCTTCTGTTGCGATTCCCTGATCTTCAGTGATCGGCGGAACATATCCTTCCGGGATATAGTTAACAGGCATGCCCCAAGGACGATCTTTCGGCATCTGATACCTAGGATCATACTTTTCTATGATGGGCGTTGAGGTGATCTCTGAGATCACAGTTCTTTGTAGCTGAGCTTCTGCCATGGCTTGCATGTCGTTACGAAGCTTTCTCATATCCTCTCTCAGAGCGTCGATCTCTTCTCTCAACTCTCTATTTTCTTCCTCAAGATCATCCATCTTTTTCTGACGATTGGCCCGAGTATTATATGAATGAGACAGTTTGACTCTAGAATCGAGACACAAACGTGAGATTCGTAGGTAAGGAGAATACGCGATGTGAGAATGATGAATGCAATGATTATATTAATTGTTTTTAGGTTTAATTAAAATAAACTTCGACAATTAGATTGCAAATATCAAACAGTGGGGAAACCCCTTTTTATTGAATTCCAAAGGATTACAAAAATGGAAATACAATAGATTACAAAGTGCAGAAATAGAAACCTAAACTAATGGGTCCCGAGTCCTCTTCTTTGACCGGGGCGCTTGGGCCGTTGTCGGGTTGTCATTCCTTTGCCAGGTGAAAGGAGCGAGCAAATTCCTTTGGTCATCTTGATTCTCTACGGCATGCTGCTCCAAAATTTCAATCAGAGCATCTTTCTCTTTCAGTAATTGTTGTATTTGGATACACTCTACGTCGAGGGTGCGGTACTTGTTCTTCCAAGATCTTCTTTCCTTTTGAACTTTGTTGAGAGTAACCTGAAGCATTTCAGTTTCCGTCATGAAGTACATGACAATTTCCCTCGGCGGAAGAATTCCGTAACGAGGATAAGGCATCTTTAGCTTGAGAGCTCTGGTTTGTACCCAATGGAGATAAGGCTCCATCGAGACACAGTCCGGTTTTCCCAGAGACTCTCGTCTTTTCTTATGAACCTGTTTCCAAGCTTGCACTATTTCCATCTTTAGTGCTCTGTCATTTTCTCCTTCTTCGAAGAAAAGACCTTCCAGATGAACACCCAGTGGGATGTGTCTCATCGGGTATCCAAATTGACGAAGAACTAATATCGGATGATAGTTGATTCCTCCTTTAGTTCCTATGAGGGGTACGCTGGGGAAGTTTCCACAACGGTCAATGATCCTGATTCCCTCATAAATACTATTACACCAATCTATATCAGAGTTGGTGAGAGACATGATCTTCTGCGACCAACGTAAGACACTCTTGCAATCCCAAAAAGCGGCAGACTTGGGCAAGTGAGAGATAAACCATTTGTAAAGCAAAAGTACACAGCATGTGATCTCCCCTCCGCTGTACAAATTTCCCAAGTGAACAGAATGATACGCATCTGCGAGCAAAGTCGGCACAGGGTTTCCAATGAGAAAAACCTTAATAGCGTTGATATCGACGAAGTTATTGATGTTGGGAAACAAAAATAATCCGTAGGTGAGCAAGACAAAGATGCTTTCAAAAGCAGTCATGTTCCCTATACTAGCAAAGTACAGAGCTTTCTTGGTCAGGAACTGGGCTGGCAAACCTTGAGTGCTACCCTTAGTGGTCATGTGAGTCCGGACCTCAGACTCGTCCAAATGAATTGCTATTGCAATAGTCTGATTCTTTGGAATTTCTTCCAGTCCAGAAAATGAAGCTCGATCAGTGATATGTAAATCAGTCAGATGAGAATACTCCTCCAGCGTTGGTGATAGCTGGTAATCCGGGAATGTGAAACAGTGATAAACCGGATCGTAAAACTGAATGAGCGCATCCATGATTCCCTCAATCACATGGACTCTTAACAGTGGTAGCAAACCACCGTGCTTGGCTCTGAAAGCCTCTGGATTAACGATCATCCTCGCTAACTTTCTCAAATCCCCTAGTTTTGGAACCTTGAAGGTATACTGGTGAGTTCTCCTTCTACCAAAATCCATTAATGCAATCTTTTTCTCTGATATTTGCAATCACAGTCTTAGTTTAATTTGAAAAATAGAGAGACTAGAAGAGAAATTTTTTGAATGTTTTAATGTTTTATTAAATGAATGCATGAATGCAGCACACAAAAACATAGAAAAAACATGGGGTCAAAGGGTCGTTGTCATGAAGTCAAGGCTCTACCCATCCCCAAAGGTTTATACTAGGGTGATTTTTGTACCTGTACTCATTATCATCAGCTCCTCCCAGGAAAGCAAAACAACAAGCGGATCGCCAGCGAGTTGCAGAGCAATCTTAGAGTAAGTGCCATTCACCGAGAATAGATCACCAGCCTCAAATGAGGGTAGTATCGCGTAACAACTATTTCCGATAGTTTCCGCACTACGAAAGGGTTTGGCTCCTCAGCTTCTCAGACTTAACAACCGGCCCATTGGCTATAAGAGTGAATGGGTTGCGTTGGTCAGCCTCCACTGAGGTTGATGGTCGACCCCGTCGCCATCACTTATCTTAAGTGTATACTCATTCTCACCACATGCGGCATCACACGCATTCCCAGTAGCAGAAAAATAAACACGTATAGCATTTAGGAAAAGCAGTATATATATTTGTCCTAATCATCCTAGACTTATAAAGCTATGAATCTTAAGTTCCTGACAGAAATGGGTTCCCCGGCGGAAGCCCCAATCTGTGGTTCTCAGCCCAAGAGATGGACCAGCATAGGTCAATATTTCTCCTCAGCCGAGTTGCCATTTTCCGTGGAAAATGAGGATGATGCCCTAAAGCAAAATGAGATTAGCCCCATGGTGGGCGCCACTTTTATGTAGCTAGCGATTTTGGACGCGGTTCTTAAGCGCTGGTCGCTCTCTGCGGTTTGAGCATTAAACTACAGGTCGATTCATTTTTTATCCTATTGTGAGCTGAATAAGGAAGGGAAATAGATGTCTCCAATTAACCCTGCTTGCATACTGAGTTTAAACAGCAGTCTGTTAGGTTACGGATGCTATCAATGTGGGGGGGCCTTTGTACTGGTTATTTGTATTTTCGCCAATACTGTTCTCTTTCTTTTACCAGGGCAGAAGGTTTCTGGCGGGGAATAAGGATTAGGATGTTAGGACTGGTGCTTTTGAATTACTGCTTTTGATTGACGAAGATATGGGATTTGGGTTTTTTGTTGATTGCGCTCGCTAAGATCTTTTCTTTCGATCTTATGCCTACGTATTCCCGTTTACCGAAACAGGGAAATCAGAGCGTTCGTAGTTCCTCCTATTCTATGGGAGGAAAGGGGTGTTTTGGTGTCTTGTTCAAAGCCCAAGACATGAAGCGAAAGGTGATTTGTATCTTGGTCAAAGCCCAAGATGTGAAGCTAAAAGGTCTATTTGTGTCTTGTTCAAAGCCCAAGACGTGAAGCTAAAAGACCTCGGCTTTAGAGAGAATTTGTCATCTCTAAAGAGGGGAGAAGGATAATTACTTTAACTGGGATACGCGGATCCGAGCAATGCCATAATTTCCGAAGAAAGGGTTTTAACCTGAAGGAGAAGACTTTAACTCAGTGTAGAGCAATGCCATCTTTCCTTAGGAATTTCTCATGCTAAAAGAGGGACAGTGGCATGGATGTAGATGATCCAGAGGCTTGCCGCTTACAGCGATTAGATGAAGGGAAAGGAGTTGTTGATGTTTTTATACTGTGAACAAGGCACAGCTTTGATGCTAAAAGGTCGATTGGATCAACCAGTGGTTTTCTTATACAAAGCCTAAGAGGAGGCTAATTTCCGCTAGGAAAATCATTATACAAAGCCTAAGAGGAGGCTATTTTGTGTCTCGTACAAAGCCCGAGAGAGAGGCTAAAAGTTTTTGACCCAGTGGGGCATATCGTTATACAAAGCCTAAGAGGAGGCTAGCAAAGAGTTGACTCAGTTGGAGAATCTTTTATACTCAGTAAGAGAGTGTTTTTGTATCTCGTACAAAGCCCGAGAGAGAGGCGAAAAGGTTATTTTGACTCCACTGGGGAGAATTTTGGTATCTCGTACGAAGCCCGAGATGGAGGCTATTGTAACTGTTTCAGTTGAGTGACAGATCCAATATACTGATTTAAAAGAGAAAATCAGTTCTTATATGAGTAACACTGTACACAGGGTTTTAATTTGAGGATCAGGGATATTTCCTTCTCTTTGAGGAAACGGGAAATCCAAAGGGTATCGAGACCATCCGAGTCTGCGGGTTTCCTTCCTATTTAACGAAGGGTGCTTGAGAATGTCTTTGAGACTCAAGGAAGTTAGACTGTCCGTGTCTAGAGTTTTATCTTTTGTACTATGCTTCGAGAAACAGTAGTAGACTCTATGAAAGGACTGTTCTATGAGGATGACTAGGTTCTGTTCCTATACCTCTAGCAGGTCATCGGGACAATTTGTACGAAGCCCAAGAGGAGGCTGGAAACTTTTAAGAAGCCGACGGGTCCTTGTACGAAGCCCAAGAGGAGGCTATCATTCCCAAAGGAAGAGATCATTATACGAAGCCTAAGAGGAGGCTGTGAATACTTCTAAGAAGCCGTAGGGTCCTTGAATAATGCCCAAGAGGAGGCCGATGCTTTTAAGAAGCCCGTGGGTCTATCATCTCCTTTCCATTAGGAGAGATAACTCTTTTAAAGATGAAAACCACTGGTAAACGTGCGAGGTTTACTATCCAGCGACTTTTAGCTTTAAAAGAGGGTTCCTTAGTTAAGGTCCAAGATTATGACCATAGTGGGTACCCAAACCCCGAGACATTCAAGGCAAGCTATCCACAAGGAATAGATCAAGTCAGGAAAGTTCGAGAATTGGGAAGAAACTCAAAGATGCCATTCACGGAGAATACATTCATCTTGGGGAGTAGAGCTTCTTGACGATTCCTAAGGAGGACAACCGAAGAGAAGACTGTATCTGGTGCTCCTATTGGGGATCTAGTCGTTTATTTCTACGAATAAGTGAAACGGCGTCACCTAGTTCTAGACGTAGTTGCCGGGGAAACTCAAAATATCTATACTATTATTACACAGTAGATATGAGTTTATGAAAGGAGACTTACAGTGAGCAGCCCCACAATACAGGTTATAATATGAAAGCAGTAAATGAAAGCGATAACCACTTACTCGGTTGTAGTGCTTCCATGCTGTTTGGTTAGTTGTTCAACAAAGAAAGATTAAAAACAACAGTATATTCAAAATCAAAGGAGAAAGTGCTTTGAAAAAGAAAGATATGGGGCTTACAGCTCAAGGAGAGGCCCAGGGTTTTATCAGTGAGCGCACTGTTTGACTTTGTACAGAGGGACTTATACAAGTGACTGAGGCCCAAAAAGGTTTTCTGTACAAAGGGA
The DNA here is from genome assembly GCA_022829125.1 of Lathyrus tuberosus. Taxonomy (NCBI): domain Eukaryota; kingdom Viridiplantae; phylum Streptophyta; class Magnoliopsida; order Fabales; family Fabaceae; genus Lathyrus; species Lathyrus tuberosus. The sequence goes on along the minus strand of JALAZF010000258.1, from coordinate 8,387,744 downwards.
TGGGTCTTACACTCTCTCAAGAGGCCCAAAAAGGTTTAAAGAAAAAGAGTAGGGCTTATAACACGAGGGTAGGCCCAAATGATTTTTCGTTTAAAATGGCGATCGTGCCGAGGTTTTCTTTTAACGCAGAGGGACTTATACAATAAGTGAGGCCCAAAATGTTTTGGTTAAAAGGGGGATTGGGTCTTACACTCTAATAGAGGCCCAAAGTGTTTTGAATGGGTCTTATAGCTCAAGGAGAGGCCCAGATGAGTTTTATTTTTAAACGGGCGACGATCGCGCCGTTTACTTGTACAGAGGGACTTATACAATGAGTGAGGCCCAAAAAGTTTTTTTACAAGGGGGGATGGGTCTTACACTCTCTCAAGAGGCCCAAAAAGTTTAGAAGAAAAATAAATGGGTCTTACTACTCGAGGGTAGGCCCAGATGATTTTTGAAAAGGCGACGATCGCGCCGTTTATTTTTTGACGGTATCGGGACTTATACAATAAGTGAGGCCCAAAGATGATTTGGTAAAAAAAAAGGATTGGGTCTTACACTATAATAGAGGCCCAAAGTGTTTTGAAAATGATTTATGAGGGTTGAATTAATCCAAAACTCTAATTTGTTTTCAAAATGTATTTAATTGAATAAAAATTCAATTAAAATGATCAAAAATTGTTTAACACATGGAAAACAAATTGTGATCTTGGATTAATGCTTCAAAAATTAAGTATTGACCTACAAAATAATTAGAAAGCATTAAAAGTTGCAAAATCAATGTAGAAAAAATATTTAAAATACCAAAAACAATCAAAATATTAATTCTTTACAAAAATCTCAATTATATGAAATAAATAATATTTTTGGGATTTTTTTATAAAATAAAATATTTTAACATTTTTGTGAATTATTAAAAAAGAATCAACTCAAAATCATTAAAACTCAGAGAGAAATTAATTTTTGAATCAATTAAACAAAATCACAAAATTCAAATATTTAAATTTGAAAAAAAAAGGCGCCAAGAACAAGCTGAAGAACACGTGCGTGTTCTTGGTTTCTCAGATTTGCGTTTTCTATCCAATCTCCATGAATACGTAATCATATCATGCAATCCACATATCATTATGCTCGTCTCAACCTCACGATCATGTCTATGTACTTTAATTTCATTTAAATTAAACATACAACAAGAAATCACGAAGAAACCTCAAGAACCCTAATTTCTGCATGAAGGCTAGGATTTTTTATACACGATTCAAATAATGCAATTAATAGAGGGAAAACATTCCATGATGATTATGAACATATGGCCAAATTATTGTGCGAGGAAATATGCATAGATTGAGAGATGACCAAGTATGTGCTTACCTCCAAGTCGTGACAGCAAGAGCAGATGTGATTTTGAGTTGGAGGTGTTACAGACAAGTTGTGATGATCTGGACAGCTTCCCTACACCATATGGAGTGTGTTTGAACACTTGGATTGAATTGAAATGGACTGGATCAGTTTATGGCATCTCAGCTGCACCTTGTTTGAAAATTTGAGCAACCAGCTGGTGATTTCATGAAATTGATGTTTCAGAAGTTATGTGAGTGTTTGATCAGCTCATATGTGATGTATGTGAGGTGTGTGAGTGATTGGTTTGTGCAGAATTGCTCTCAAACTTAAAACCCGATAGCTACCTTGCTAAGAAAGACATTTTTGCCAAGAGAAAGAGATTTTGAGGAAAGCATCTGTTAGATGGCTTTGGTGTACTTAAACTGACCACAATTGAGCTCTATTTATAGTAGAGCAAGTTTGTTTTGCAAGGAATAGTGCATGGCAGCTGGTAAGTAGGTTTGGCCAATGTTGGCAAATGAAAATCCAAGTCTCCTCTAGCCATTGACTAGAGGTTAGGGCACAGAGCTTTGGTCCCCTTGGTCTTGGATAAGTCTTTACTGATTTCAGATGAGAATGGCTTAGTCCATGCCACCTTGATGGTTCCATTGAATGCCTCATTCCAAATTTGAAGTCTTGTCCCTATTTTGGCAACTCTAGGTTCAACATGCTATTTCTTGTTCCATGGACTTTGGAGGCTTGGCTCAGTGATTGTCCCTTTTAGATTCAATCCTCTGAGGTGTCCAAGTGGATTGGAGCAATTGAATTTGGCTGATTTTGGCAAATCGACCAAAGTTGCAAATTCTGCCTTGCCTTGACAGATTTCAGCAAGGCAACTTGGCAATGTTGTATCTCATGGTGTAGGTTGAATTTGGCAATGTTCTTGGCCATTTTGGAAAGCTCTTACATGATACAACAACTGTTTGAACAAGTTTGGTTTTGATCTCTTTTGATTCCAAGTGAAAAATCCCCCTACATTTGGCAAAAAGTGAAGGCAAATTCTGACTTAGTGAAAATTTCACTAAGTGTTGGAAAAAGTGACATTTTCACTTTTCAGCCACTTTGATCACTCCATAACTCAAAATCCTTAATGAATTGGAATGACTTGTAGTTGAAGTTTTTGTAGGTGATAATGAGGGATACAAATCCATCTTTGGATGAGAAAAAATGGCCTTGTGGTTTAGGAGTTATGGTCCTCCAAAGTTGGTACCTTTGCCACTTTATTTTTAACTTAGAAAAATTTCTAAGTTTTATGGTTACCCCTTTTACATGTTATCTCACTTTTCTTGATTTTTCTTGATGAATGATGATTCAAATCATACATTAACGTCATTTTAGGGTTAAAAATCCATTTTGGTGAAAAATCTCAAAAAGTCAAAGTTGACTTTTGTGCACAGTTGACTTTTTATCAGATGAATTCCAAACTGTGCAATTCTTCAGGAAATCATGTCCTTGACCTAAATCAAACTTGATGGACATGTTCCATGGGTGTCATAGGGTATATTCAACCATGTATTAGGGTTTGGGAGCATGTCTTGGTCAAAAGTCAAAGTTACAGTTGACTTTTCCCTTAAAGCCCTAATTGTGGTGCAGATGAAAATGAGACTTGTTGCTCAAGCTTCTTGGATCAATCCATTATTCCAAATGGATCAATATGGTGTATTAGAGACCCTCAAATCATCTCTTGAGGTCTTGGCTCATGGTTTGTCCCAAAAGTCAACTTAGGGGTGAATTAGGTCAAGAAACCCTAATTCCTGGTTTTTGATGAATGCATCCCCTGAGGCAAAATTGACTTGATGCATGGGTTCATGAGGTTCCATGAAGCATATTAGGTCATGTTTTGGATCATTGCCTTGTGCCCAGATGAAAATTTCCATCTGGAGGCCCTGGTCGACCAAAACCCTAATTTGGTGACACTGTCGATCTTGAGACTTGATCCACCTAGAAGGGAGCAGCCTTGTGCTTAATCCTTGAAGTGGGAGTCCTTTTTGATCCATTGTGGATGTTTGAGAGATTAGACAAGTTGAATATCATGTCATTTCTTGATTGATCCTTTGTCTAAGCACTCAGAGAGGGCTTAAAACCCTAATTTTGATTGTATTGGATGCTCACCCATCTTTGGGGAGACTGATGAAGCATGAATGTTCATCCATATTGTGATGATGATTTTCACAATGATGGGAAATCTAAGTGGTCAAAATTTGGGGTATTACAAAAGGAGAAAGTCAACTGTGAAATTTTGAGGTTCTCTTCAGGGATTTCAAGGTCTCACATCCTCATATGGTCCCCAGGGGTCAAGTTTCATACATATTTGTCAGGAATCAGGAGTTGGTGCAAAGTTTCCAAATTTGGAAAGTGACCTATAATGAAAAGTTTCCATTTTTGGCAAGTTTCTACACTTCATTCAACTAAACTTTACACCATCAAGGAAGCTTCAGATGAATTTTTCTCCAACATGAAAGTTGGAGATCTTTTTCTCCTCTTTACAACAAGTACTAGTGGGTCTCCATATAATTTGTGAAACTCCAATTATGATCAAAGGAAGGCAAAGTGGTTTTTAGGGTTTCTCATGATGCCATTTTCACAATTTTGGGCATAATGACCTATAATCAATTCCATTGCTTCATGCCACATTCCAATATTAAATGACATTCCTTGAGGATTATTTTGGGCCCAAGAATGAAGCAATTCCATGGTTTATTTTTCACCTATTTTCCATTATTCAAATTTCCCAAGATGTCTAAAACTCATGAATCATTTGTTCTCAAGGCCCAAGTTGAATGTGGTGTGATTAGCAACTCAGATGTAAGTGATCCATCATGAATTTAAGTGCATGGAAGGAATGTATTTTTCACTTATTCAACATAATGCCAAATTCCAAAATAAGTCAAAAATCATTAAACAATGGATTACCCAAGCCCAATTCCTCATCAGATGAAATAACCCTAAGTATTTAAACATATCCAGGCCCTGGTTAGGAGACACGCACGTGATTTTGGAGAGGAATCCAAGATTGAACCCTAAAGCTCTTGTTTCATCAAAACTCACGATTTACAAGGAGTTCCTCTAGAATTCTTCCACAAAGCTTCTCTTGGTAGTCCATAGAGTGCAAATCAACTACCATCCGCAGCCAAAAGCAAGTGTACAAGGGGAACTGTCTCAGGTTGGTAGGATTTTTGAGGATCCTAAAACTCCAATTTTTTACGTGAATATTGTTGTGTTGTTGTCACTGATCATGCTGGTATGATTGGTTTGGTGATTGGATGCGTATATTGCTTGTAATGTTGATTTGAATTTTTTTGCCCTAACACAAATCCCTTCGATTTGTATTATGTGTTAATTATTTGTGATTTTGGAGGAGAGATTTGGAATCCTCGTGGAATTCCGGTTCGAATGGTATAAGGGTCGAGGGTTTCTGGGCAGGTTTACGTTTGCAGGTGGTGGTGGGAGGCGGCCGGAGCTAGGGCTCCGGTGAGCTGGGAAGTTTCCGGCCGGCTAGGGTTTTTAGCGAGGAAGATGACCCTCAGCCGTCCATTTTTCTGATCGTACGGTCCAGGCGAGGCCACGTATTTTCCATTATATTTTTTTTCTTCTGATTTTTAATGTGTGATCGTGTGTTATTTACCCCATACTAACTACCATGTTCCACCAACCAGTCTTTTTACTTTGTTTACTATTGTGTTCGTTGACTAATCCAAAGCCGTCTGATGGATCAGACGGTCCTCATCATGCCAGCAATTAAAAAAAACCACGCGCCCTGCACATGGCACGAACACGGTAAGACCTCCCCATTTTTCTTTTTTTTCTGATCATTTAGTGGGCTGGGTTGCTATACGCACCCCCCACCCTTCAGCCCAATTCCTTTCCCAACGTGATTTAATTACTCTCTGCACCCCCTCTGCATTCTTATTTTATTTCATTTTGCTTTAATTATCATTTTCATATTTAAATTTTAAAAATACTTAAATGCATTTAAAAATCATCATAAAATTAATATATCATCTGTATTATTTTATAAAATTTTTACAAATTTTATTTTATTTTATTTTTATCCTTTAAACTAATTATTTTATTAATTTCCTCTCTGCATTACACATCTCATGCATACTTAAATCTCCTTATTTTATTTCTCTGCAATCATGAAATATTTTTGATCCGTTCCTTTTGCATCCATTCATTAACATTCTAAAGTGCTTAAAAATACTTTTCTTTCATTTTTAAATTTATTTCATATTGCATCTAGGTCCTTCCCTTTAGCACACTGAACCCTAATTCCCACCTGAGCTCTGCATAATTATTTGGATGACTAATACCTTGATTTTTTACAGGGACTTTTGATATGTTGTTTGCCTCTGGTTGAGGAACCTTAATGTTTAATTTGGGAATTTTAGGAGTTATTTTCCTAATTATTTGATTTGCTTTCTCTTGAGATTCTCTTGTGTGCGCATCTTTGATCTTATCTGATTATCTTGTTTGAAAGGCACTTGTGCCATTTGCTTTGGGATTGCTTATTTGGTCTTTGAGTTCATGTTTGGATTATTATCATTGTTGTTTGCCTTCGCTTGATTTTCGTTCACCTCATTTCTCTTATTTATATCTGTTCTGTACTAACCTCTCATGCAGGGACTAAGGTAAGTTCTTTAAGGGTATGGATAAGTATCCATGGTCACCCTTACTCTTTCCTTCTCTTATCTTCTTCCTTTAGGATTTAGGTTGTCGTCAAACCTCACTAACCGTAGGCCACCCATGCATGATAACTTTAGGACTCATTGTTTCCCTTTAGAGTCACCCTTGTGTCTTCTCTCTTCTCATCTCAAATTTCTTTAAAACACTTAATAATAATAAGGTGTATTGCACACGAGCCTTAAGTATGGGGAATGAGAAATGAGGGGCTTCCTCTCATCTTTCTAGAGTGCTTAGCGAGCGTCCTGTCTTGGGACGATGCGTTAAGTATTCGCCCATGTGCCCTAGACTTTGGTGCAATGCAGCTTAGGAACTAACTTAAGCCACTTCTGTCCTAAAAAATACATACCAACCTCAAACCTTTTTGTCCTTCGGGATTGTCGAACTAAAGGCTATTTTCAAAAAGGGCACGTTACCTTCCGTCTGAGTCGCAAACAGGCATCGACCCTAACCGCCGGACGTGAACTTAACATCGATCATAAAAAACACAAAAAGAACTTGGTCCGAACTACGTTGACTCTGAATTCCTCATTGCACGAGGGGGGTACGTAGGCATAGGACGCCGACGTCCTACCGAGTCTGTCTTTGTTTTCCCCCGTCTTAGTACAGCCATAGATGATAGGATAACTCACCCTTAGAATAGACAACAAGCGTGGATCCCATCGAGTACGATGGACGCGTGGGGTGCTAGCACCTTCCCCTCACGTAACCGACTCCCGAACCCAGGTTATGGTTGCGATGACCATTCCTCTCCCCCTTCCTAAGGTTTATGCGGTGTTCCCTTTCCCTCTCTTGGGATAAATTTACACGGCTGGCGACTCTGTTTTTTCTACGCCACTCTCGCGTTTGTACCTGGATGAAAATCCTGGGAGCGACAGCTGGCGACTCTGCTGGGGACTCTGGTTGACCTATGCTGGTCCATCCCTAAGCGAGTCAATCCTAACGCTTACTTGTCTTTGTTCTCTTTGGGTGTTTTGTTTTGATTTGCTTTATGTGTTGTATTTTATTTTTACCGCATTTTCTGCATTTCATTTTTGATTACTGTCATGCTGCTGTGCTGTGCTGGCTGTCTTTGTTTTGCAGGTTGGGTGGGACCGAGAGCTAAGCCCAATACCAAGGCTTGAGAATACCCTAGGACTAGAGTGGAAAGTAGTGGGACCTACGTGCCCGCTTGGTACGTTTGTGTGTTCACGAAATTCACAACCAGACGAGGCTATCTTGGGATGCATTCTAACGTGCGTGTCTTGCGCATATTGGGGTGTTGATCTAGAGAGCTGTCGACTCTGGTGACCGATCATTGAGGACCTTAGTGGAAACATCCCTCTTTAGTGGTGACAGTGGCAGACCACATCTTGTGGCAAACCCATTCGCACCCGAGGGCCCGCTTTGGAACTCGCATGGGACGGCCCCTACGTTTTGAAGAGAATCAGTGGAGGCACTCCTCGATTGACTTTAGTACTGTATCCTGAGGGATGAATGTACTATTGTTTCTCGACCTCAGTGCCAAAGCTGAGGACCTTCCGCTTTGGAGAATCAGTTGAGGCCTCCTCGATTGATGATGATGCCAAACCAGAAATGGTGAACGTATCATCATTTCTCGACCTGAGAGCCCGGGATACTGAACATCCTAGTACCCACATGTGAGAGGGGATAGGCGTTTGCAGGTTTGCAGGTAACCGAAACCTTCCACCTACCCTATTTTTCTGGATTTCTCATCAATGTCTGATTATTTGGGTTCCTCAGTGGTTCAGAGTTCTAGTTTTCTGGTTTCTCGTTCAGCTAACAGCACAGCACATCCAGCAGTGTACCTTGACCCCATGTTTGCATGAGCATATCATTCTTCTTGCATTCTGACGTGTTTGACATTTTTCAGGGGCTTGCATCTTACTCTTGATTCCGGTTTTCGGAGGTTACTTCACTTTGGATGTTCAGAGAAAGAAGACTGTTGCTTATTCATTCCCAGAACCGACTTTGACACTGATTCACAAACTGATTAATATGGTTGGTTCTGGAGTTCGTACAAAGTTCAGTGGAAGGTATGGAAGACTTCTGAAATTTGTCTATAACATCTCCAAGTACGAGAAGGATGCCATTCACACACTTCTTCAGTTTTACGATCCGTCTCTGCGTTGCTTCACTTTCCCGAACTACATCTTGGCAGCAACGTTGGAGGAGTTCTCATTTATTTTGGGAATTCCTATCAGTCATGATATAGTTTTATTTTCTGAAGAACACCCCGGTATAAAAGAAATGGCTGTGGCTCTTCATATTAGTGAATCCGTCCTGAACAGTAATATTGAAGAAAAACAAGGAGTTAAGGGTTTCCTATTGAAGTTCCTGTTTGATCAAGCCTGCATACATGTCAAAGAGAAGAACTGGACCGCTTTCCAAGCTATCCTAGCTATGTGTATCTATGGGATTGTTTTGTTTCCGAATATTCCTGATCTGGTGGATATGCATGCCGTCAGAATCCTTATTTCGAAGAATCCCATACCTACCTTGCTAGGTGATGTGTACCATTCAGTTCACTATAAGAATGAGAATAGGCATGGGAAAACTGTAAGTTGCTGTGCACCACTCTTAGCTACTTGGTTTTTGAGTCGTCTCCCTGAATCTGGCGCTTTCGTTGATACGAAAGATTCTCTGAAGTGGTCTAAGAGGGTTATGGGCTTGACTGTTGATAACATCGTTTGGATTAATCGTGACTTGCTAGGAATGGAGATTATTTGCAAATGCGGAGAATTCCTTAATGTTCCCTTGATAGGGAGGAAAGGTGGAATTAACTATAATCCCTCCCTAGCTATCAGACAGTTTGGCTATCCTTTGAAGAATCCACCCGAAGAGCGAGATGTCCGAGAATCCTTATTCTTCAATGGTATTGAGGATCAAGGGTTGATAAGGAAAGTTGTGAATGCTTGGAACCAGGTAACTAAGAAGGGTAAGATTCCATTCGGGAAAAGTAACAATCGGGCTTTCCCTCCCTATAAAGAGTGGATTAAGAAGAGAGCAGAAGAGGAGCTTCTTCCATTCCCGGTGGAACCACCTTTGTACCCTTGGGTGATCGAGCCTCCTACCACCGTTGAGTTGGAGAAGTATAACAAATTATGGGCTGAAAAGGAAAGGTTGCGGGAATAGAATAGTGAGCTAAAGAGAGAGATTTATCAGTGGAAGCATGAGCGGGGTGAAGCTGTTCATACCGCCAAGTTGAAGACAGAGCTTCTTGCTAAAGCAGAAAGAGAGCTTGCTGACATGGTCGCATCCAGAGAAAGAATGAAACAAGCTTTGGATGGTATCATTAGCGTTCTCAGGTCCAAGGAGGAGGAATTCGGCAAGGCCTTGTTGAAGATTCACAGGTTCAATGATCACCAAGAAACTGCCATGGCTGAGAATAAGAGAAAGGAAGACGACTACATAGCTAAGATTGATCAGTTGAAGTCGACACTCAAGAAGAAAGACGCCGAGATCTTATCAGGGATATTCAAGAGACAAGTAGTTGAAGATCGACTCAAGGAAACCATAGCCTCCATGGAAGAACTGAAAGTCCAAGCTGAAGTGAAGAAACCTAGACATAAGGGTCCTAGCATAGATGGTGCTATTGGAGAAGACGCTTGGGAGCTACATTGCCGATACTTGGATGGGATCATACACAGGAGAGACCTTCTCATTCAAGGGCTAATTCAAAGGCCGAAGCATCCCGATACCAGAAAGTTGTTCAAGGAGATTCAAGACTGGTGCAGAAAGCATAATGGATGGGGAGGATTGACACTTGTAAACTTTGATTATATGCCATAGTTTCCTTTTCTCTTTTATTGTATGTGGATCACCACCAGGCTTGTTGGTTGGGACCTATGGTTTTTATATTCAGACTTGTTATCTCGGATTTGCGATTGTTGACATTTGGTTTTCCTATGGTTTTCTTAATATATGAGCAGAAGTTCCATTATATCTTGTTATTAAATCGGAATCAAGGGGTGGATCGCCCTGTGAATTTTCAAACACGTCCATTTGCATTTGCATATTCATAATCATTTTGCATAATCATTTTGCATGATAGGTGTTTATCTCCGGTATTCTTATCTTGTTCTCACCTCAGAATTGCAAATCAGCGTATTCACCGGTATCCTACTAAGCAGAATCGGAAGAGACTCATGGATCAGCTACAGAATGAGATCATTGAGATGCGGACTCGCATGAACCAATTCATGGAATTAATGCAAGGGGTTGCTCAGGGACAAGAACAGTTGAGAACTCTCGTTCAGCCACTGATTGCGAGGGTTGATAATGATGGTGTCCTTCATGGAGGACTTCAGACTGGTGTTACTGATGATGGTCAGAATGGTCCTACTGGCGGAGGTGTTCCTGCTTCTGGTGTTGTGATTCCTCCGGGCGGAGTAGAAAGTGTTGTGATTCCCACTACAGTGGGAGGTGGTACTGGTACTGGCGCAGTTCAGGGTCGTCGGTATGATGATGTTCAGGATAATGTATTTTCTTTGCCAGGTGGGGATGTTGGTCCCCAGACTGATCAGGATCAGAGGATCCGGTTGATTGAGGAACAACTAAGGGGTGTTGTGAATCAGGATTCTATGGGAATGGATCTAGAGGATTTGGGGTTGGTTCGAGGCGTTGTTATCCCGCACAAGTTTCAGACTCCCACTTTCGAGAAGTATAATGGTATGACTTGTCCGAGGACCCATGTGAGAGCATACGCAAGCAAGATGGCTGCATATGCGAAGAATGAAAAGTTGATGATGCATTGCTTCCAGGATAGCCTATCTGGGGCATCCCTGGAGTGGTACATGCAACTGGAAAGGAAGGATGTGCGCAGTTGGAGAGATCTGGCAGGGGCATTTATCAGACATTACCAATATAGCACTGATATGGCTCCTAACAGAACACAGTTGCAAAATCTGTCACAAAAGAACAATGAGAGCTTCAAGGAGTACGCTCAGAGGTGGCGTGAACTGGCAGCTAGAGTTTAGCCTCCCACGTTGGAGCGTGAAATGATAACTATGTTTATGGCCACCTTGCAGGGTCATTACTTTGAAAAATTGGTACCATGTATGTCTGGAAAGTTCCCTGATTTAATCTTGGTAGGAGAGATGGTAGAAAGCGGAATTAAGGCAGGAAAGATATCAGGCAGTGATGGATCCTCATCTGGAGGCAGCAAGAAGCCTTATGCCAGTGGTTATAAGAAGAAGGAGGGAGATACAAACTCTGTGTCATCATATCGTGGTAGAGATGGACCTCGTCAGAATTACAATCGGCAGGTGGCTTCTGTAACTATCCCAGCGGCACCTCATCAGCCAGCAGCGTCTCATCAACAAAATCAGACTCCTTACCGATCATAGCCTCAGAATAAGCGGGATAGGCATTTTGACACTCCACCTATGTCTTACTCTCAACTATTCCAGCACTTGTTGAAACTGCAGCTAATTCAGACAAGAACATTGGCTCCGCCTACTGGTAATCCACCTCCCGGCTATGACGCCAACGCCCACTGTGAATTTCATTCTGGGGCACCCGGACACCATACTGAGAACTGTAAAGCTTTTAAGCATAAGGTTCAAGATTTGGTGGATTCCAAAGCCATCAACTTCTCCAATGACGTCCCGAATGTGAATCAGAACCCGATGCCGAATCACGGTGGGCCAAAGATCAATGCTATTATTGAAGATTGTAAAGACTTGAGTTTGATTTCAGATGTGAACGAAGTCCAAACTCCCTTGGGTGTGGTGAAGGAAAGACTGTTGAGAGGAGGGGTATTTCCCGGTTGTTACGAAGGTTGTGTGGGATGTGTGTCATAGCCAGGCGGTTGTGAGTTATTGAAAATAGGTATTTAGAAAATGATCAACGAAGGGGTATTACAGTTTGACAAAGGTTGCAAGCAGAATAATGTTACTGACAGAGAGATTGATGTTGCCACCATAACAATTCCGTTCAAGACAATAACTATATCAGCGCCGGCGAGACCAGCGTCGGTTACTATCACTGTTCCTGGACCAGTCCCGTATGAGACTACCAAGGCCATCCCATGGAACTATGGGGCCGAGGTGTTTGTTAATGGTAAGAAGCAGGAATTGGAAGACACATCAGCGGTGAATACAGGGGTTTGAAATCTTGTTGAAGCAGGGGCTATCACTAGGAGTGGTAGGGTCTTTATTCCGTCCGAGAATCAAGCTGGCAGTTCAAGACAAGACAAGGGTAAACAGATGATGGATGAGTCCGTACAGAGGTAGGAAGCTAATAACTCTACGACAAAGCAAGGTGGGGATACTTTCTCTGAAGATGTAGAAGAGTTTATGAGATTGATTAGAAAAAGTGATTACAAGATTGTCGACCAACTTCACCAAACTCCATCGAAGATTTCCATTCTGTCCTTACTGTTGTGCTCTGAGGCACACCGAAATACATTGTTGAAGGTTTTGAATATGGCTTATGTACCACAGGAAATATCCGTCAATCAGTTAGAAGGGGTTGTGGCTCATGTGAATGCTGGTAATGGTTTGGGTTTCACCGATTTAGATCTGACTCCGGCTGGGAGGAATCACAACAACGCTCTGCATATTTCAGTGGAATGCCGTGGTTCTTTGATGTCGCATGTGTTAGTTGATACTGGGTCGTCTTTGAATGTGTTACCAAAGAAGGCTTTGATGAAGTTGGATACTCGTGGGTTGATTTGTACGCCAAGTGACTTAGTGGTACGTGCTTTTGATGGCTCCAAAAGGTCAGTGTTTGGAGAGTTAGTTCTGCCGATCAAGGTGGGTCCTGAGGTTTTCAACACCACCTTTTACATAATGGATATTCAGCCTGCCTACAGTTGTTTGTTGGGTCGCCCTTGGATCCACAGTGCTGGGCCAGTAACTTCTACGCTGCACCAGAAGTTGAAGTATATGGTGGATGGCCACGTTGTGACTGTTTGTGGTGAAGAAGATATTATGGTGAGTCACCTGGCGACCTTCAAGTATGTAGAGGTAGATGGTGAGATACAGGAAACTTTATGCCAAGCCTTTGAAGCTGTGAAGATTCCCCAGGAACCCCCAAAGGCAGTCATTCAGCCTGAGGCGGTTGTCCAACCTGAAGTCGTCATACAACCAGAAGTTCCAATGTCCTCTTTCAAAGAGGCACGTGCTATAGTTGAAGCTGGTGGTTCTCAGAAGTGGGGCAGTGTTATTGATGTTCAAAGGAAGCAAGATACTCATGGACTAGGTTACAAGCCACCTAGGCATTCTGAAGAGCCTCCCAAGTTCTATGGTCCAGTCCGTTTCACCAGTGCCGGTGTTTTCTTCGACAGAGTCAATGCTATTGAGGATGAAGGAGATAGTGATTGTGACATGGATGAATGGATCCGTCCCTGCATTCCTGGTCAGAGCCTAGGCAACTGGTCCTCCGAGAAAGTCATCCAAGTGACGCGCCCGGAGTAATTTACTTTTGTTTTCTGCTATGTTGAGTCCTGCGTTCTGCCCAAGACGTATTGACATTTATTTGTAGGGCTTGGATGTTTATTTACTATTTTTATCATCAATAAAGGACGTTTTTCATTCAAATGTTGTGATCCCTGTCTTTCCTTTTTTTACTTTTTGCATTAACCCACATCAAAATGGCAATGTGTTTTCTTGTTTGTTGCACTCATAATGAACGTAAAACATCCATCACGCAGGTTCCTTTGTTCAGATTCCACCCACGACTTATCTATGGCTCGATATGACTTCGACAATCCCATCTATCAAGCCGAAGAAGAGACTGATGAAGACTGTGACTTACCAGAAGAATTAGCCAGGTTACTGAAACAAGAGGAAAGGGTCATTCAACCTCATCAGGAGAAAGTTGAGACTATTAATCTGGGAACCGAGGATGTTAAACAAGAAGTAAAGATTGGGGCTGCCCTGGAAGACACTGTTAAGAGAAGATTGGTTGAGTTACTTCGAGAGTATGTGGATATCTTCGCCTGGTCTTACCAAGACATGCCCGGACTTGACACCGACATTGTTTCACACAGACTGCCGCTTAAAGAGGGTTGTACTCCAGTCAAGCAGAAATTGAGAAGGACGAAACCAGATGTGGCTGTCAAGATCAAGGAAGAGGTTCAGAAACAATTGGACACCGGATTTCTTGCTGTGACAAATTATCCTCCTTGGGTTGCTAATATTGTACCTGTACCTAAGAAGGATGGGAAGGTCAGGATGTGTGTTGATTACCGAGATTTGAATAGGGCGAGCCCGAAGGATGACTTCCCGCTCCCCCACATTGACGTGTTAGTGGACAATACTGCTCAATATTCTGTGTTTTCCTTCATGGATGGCTTCTCTGGGTATAACCAAATCAAAATGGCCCCAGAGGACATGGAGAAGACTACTTTCATAACACCGTGGGGAACATTTTGCTACAAGGTAATGCCCTTTGGATTGAAGAATGCTGGGGCAACCTATCAGCGGGCGATGGTGACTCTCTTTCATGATATGATTCACAAGGAGATTGAAGTCTATGTTGATGACATGATTGCGAAGTCGCAGACAGAGGAAGAACACTTGGTAAACCTCCAGAAGTTGTTTGAGAGGTTGAGGAAGTTCAGGTTGAGATTGAATCCGAACAAGTGCACTTTCGGCGTAAGGTCTGGTAAATTGCTGGGATTCATTGTTAGTGAAAGAGGTATAGAGGTGGATCCTGCAAAGATAAGAGCCATACAGGAGATGCCTGAGCCGAGGACAGAGAAAGAGGTTCGTGGTTTCTTGGGGAGGTTGAATTACATTGCCAGGTTTATCTCTCACCTGACAGCTACATGTGAACCAATTTTTAAGTTGCTGAGAAAGGACCAAGAGGTCAGGTGGAATGAAAATTGTCGAGAGGCGTTTGAAAGAATAAAGACGTATTTGCAGGAACCTCCAGTGCTTATGCCACTGGTGTCTGGGAGACCGTTGATTATGTACCTTACGGTTCTTGAGAATTCGATGGGTTGTGTGCTCGGTCAACACGACGAGACAGGTAAGAAAGAGCACGCCATTTACTACCTGAGTAAGAAGTTCACTGATTGCGAATCGAGATACTCTATGCTGGAAAAGACATGTTGCGCACTCGCTTGGGCAGCCAAGCGCCTAAGGCAGTATATGTTAAATCACACAACCTTGTTGATTTCGAAGATGGATCCGATTAAGTACGTGTTTGAGAAGCAAGCACTTTCTGGAAGGATAGCCCGTTGGTAGATGGTTTTGACAGAGTACGATATTCAGTATGTTTCTCAGAAGGCCATTAAGGGAAGTGTTCTATCAGAATATCTTGCTGATCAGCCAGTCGAGGATTATCAGCCTATGAAGTTTGAGTTTCCAGACGAGCATGTTATGTTTCTGAAAATGAAGGATTGTGAAGAGCCTCTTCCTGACGAAGGACCTGAGATTGGATCACAGTGGAAGATGATTTTTGATGGGGCTGTAAACTCATATGGCAATGGAATTGGGGAAATCATTACAACTCCGAAGGGTTCTCATATACCTTTCACTGCCCGGTTAGCATTTGTGTGTACCAACAACGAGGCGGAGTATGAAGCATGCATCATGGGGTTAGAAGAAGCAATTGATTTGAGAATTAAGAACCTCGATGTCTATGGTGATTCCACGTTGGTAGTTAATCAGATTACAGGAGAATGGGAGACTCGTCAGGCAAATTTGGTACCTTATAACAACTATGCCAGAAGGTTATTACCTTTCTTTGATAGGGTGGATTTTCATCATGTGCCCCGAGCTGAGAATCAGATGGCTGATGCGTTGGCGACATTGGCATCCATGTATAAGGTGAACCGTTGGAATGAAACACCTTCGATTAGAATCATGCGTCTGGACAGACCGACTTTTGTGTTTGCAGTTGAAGATGTGTCTGATGGTAAACCGTGGTATCATGATATTAAGGTTTTTCTGAAGAGACAAGAGTATCCAGAGGGTGCCTCCACCAAAGAAAGAAGACTCTGAGAAGGTTGGCAGGGAACTTCTTCCTGAACAAGGATGATGTGTTATATAAGAGGAACTTCGATATGGTCTTGCTACGTTGTGTTGATGAACACGAGGCAAGCTCATTGATGGAGGAAGTTCACGAGGGTTCTTTCGGTACTCATTCCAGTGGACACACCATGGCTAGAAAGTTGTTGAGAGCAGGATATTATTGGATGACTATGGAGTCTGATTGTTTCAAGTACGCTCGGAAATGCCATAAATGCCAGATTTATGCAGATAAGATGCATGTACCACCTACGCCTCTAAATGTGTTGTCATCTCCTTGGCCGTTTGCAATGTGGGGTATAGATATAATTGGAAAGATTGAGCCCACTGCTTCCAATGGGCATCCTTTCATTTTGGTTGCCATTGACTATTTCACAAAGTGGGTGGAGGCAGCCTCGTACGCCAATGTCACCAAGCAAGTAGTAGCCCGGTTTATAAAGAAGGACATCATCTGTCGTTATGGGGTCCCGGAGAGAATCATTACTGATAATGGCTCGAATTTGAATAATAAGATGATGAAGGAACTATGTCAGAGTTTCAAGATCGAGCATCACAATTCTTCTCCATATCGTCCGAAGATGAATGGGGCTGTTGAGGCGGCAAATAAGAATATCAAGAAGATTGTGCAGAAGATGGTGGTAACGTATAAAGACTGGCATGAGATGTTGCCTTATGCTCTACATGGTTACCGTACTTCGGTGCGTACGTCAACTGGGGCAACCCCTTTCTCATTGGTATATGGTATGGAAGCAGTCTTACCCTTAGAGGTCGAGATTCCGTCTTTGAGAGTTCTGGCAGATGTGAAGCTTGATGAAGCTGAATGGGTGCGTTCCAGGTTGGACCAGTTGAACCTTATTGAAGAAAAGAGATTGGCAGCCATCGCACATGGCCGTTTGTATCAGAGCAGGATGAAGCACGCCTTTGATCAGAAAGTGCATCCTCGGAATTTTCAGACAGGTGAATTGGTTTTGAAAAGGATCCTTCCTCCTTAGACAGATCACAGGGGAAAATGGACTCCAAACTACGAAGGGCCGTATGTAGTCAGAAAGGTTTTCTCTGGTGGAGCCTTACTACTCTCAACTATGGAGGGCGAAGATTTTACATCCCCTGTGAACGCAGACGTAGTCAAAAAGTACTTCACATAAAAGAGACCCGCTGGACATAAAAAGAAAGTCCAGGCAAAAAGGGGCATCCCGGCGAACCATAAAAAGGAAAAGGTTCGGGAAAAAGTTATGGATAAAATGTAAAAAATATGTAAACCCGCAAAGTTGAAAACCTGAAAAGGCGACTTTGGCAAAAATGGGTATCCCGGTGGATTGAAAACCCGAAAAGGGCGATCCAGGCAAAAGTTAGGGATTTATAAGCGAAAGGCTATGGTCTGTGTTCGATCTGTGAACATTCTCGATACTTGGAAGTTCTGAAAGAAAGGAATCAGTACAGTTAGTCTCTTCAGAGGTCGAGACGTTTGTGGATAAGCAAGTCATATGGGTCATAGCTGAGTCGAATCATGGTGGATATCTGTTCCCACATTGCCGACATGTGTATTTTCTTTTGTTTTTGCGCAATTACCTCTTTCTAGGAATTGCTTCCTATTGTAAATGCCTATTTACAGGCCACTCTTCAATAAAATATTCATTTCACTCAAAGAGCTTTCCATTGTTTGTTTTACTTTTACTTTTACTGTTTTGTTTGCAAAAAAAAGGTCCGATATTTTTGATAAACATTGCATATAAAATTTCGAGCTTTGCAGAGCGTAACGAAAAGCAGTAGAAGTTACTTAGGCGTTAACGAGGATAGCCAGTTTGTGGCATATTCTTTTGTTGTTATTTGACTTGCAGGGCAACAGGATTGTACTTCCCAGCAAGTTGCTCTCCCCAACATTGACAAGCTTTCCTCAGCAGAGTAGACTTCCCCAGCAGGAGACGTGGGAGGTATTCTCTCCGGATCGAGGCGTTATTTCCCCGCAGAATCAGGACGTTCACCTTCCCCCCAGTCAGGAAGTGTACTTTCACCAACAATGTCATATTCTAATCTCCAGCAAGGCGGGGATAAGGGCTTTCTCCCCTTCAGCAGTTCAGAAGTATCCCCAAGCAGGCTAGTATCATGGACTGTTTTCCCCAGCAGGTTCTAAGCCAATTGGATATTAGCAATTTTCAGTAACATACTTCCGGTTCCGTTATTGGCGTTCACTCTTAACTCCCCCAGCGGAGGAGAAATCTCAGGTTTTGGATGAAAGACAGGTGTGGCCCCCGGTAGTTCTTTCGGGACTTCATCCCCGGCAGAAGTTGTTGATCCAAAGAGTCGATCAGTATGACCCTTCTCA
Organism: Lathyrus tuberosus; assembly: GCA_022829125.1. Lineage (NCBI taxonomy): Eukaryota > Viridiplantae > Streptophyta > Magnoliopsida > Fabales > Fabaceae > Lathyrus > Lathyrus tuberosus. Next base: position 8,369,396 of record JALAZF010000258.1, on the reverse strand, counting down.
ACGGAGTTCCTAGATTCAAAGGACAATTTATTTTTGTCGTCCCCAGCTGAACGGGTCCTTTCTCTCCGGCATTTATTTTGCTGGAGGGGTTCTTTTGCATATCATAAGCATTTGCATTGCATCCTCAAACGCATAGCATTTCCATGTCGTATGGAGCATTACGCCATTATTCAAACATTTGCATTCGAAGCATAAGTCAGGTTTGATACTTTCTTTGCCAGTTCACTTGCTCAGCAGAGATGGCACAACTCAGGAGATTTTGGAGGGATGTATTCCTCATACTTGTGCTCCCCGGCGGAGTCTTTTATTTAGACTTCTCCTTTCCCCAGCGGAGTCATCTTATCTATGGATCATGGGCCCGTCAGAAGTTTGTCCGACCCTTCTCTTTTGTGAAATCCCGTTCTTACCAGAAGTTTTGTTTCACGTTATCCCAGTGAAGTCGCCATTGGTATTGCTAGTTTCTCTTTATCAGCAGAGATAGCAATCTTTTGGATAATTCTTCGTCATTTTCCCTTTATCAGCAGGGATGGCATTTATTTTGCTAGTTTCCCTTTATCAGCAGGGATGGCATCAGTTTGCTAGTTTCTCTTTATCAGCAGAGATAGCGATCTTTTGGAGATTTCGTTCATCAGTTTCCCTTTATCAGCAGGGATGGCATCTAGTTTGCTAGTATCTCTTTATCAGCAGAGATAGCAATCTTTTGGAGATTTCGTTCGTCAGTTTCCCTTTATCAGCAGGGATGGCATCTAGTTTGCTAGTATCTCTTTATCAGCAGAGATAGCAATCTTTTGGAGATTTCGTTCGTCAGTTTCCCTTCATCAACAGGGATGGCATTTAGTTTGCTAGTATCTCTTTATCAGCAGAGATAGCAATCTTTTGGAGATTTCGTTCGTCAGTTTCCCTTTATCAGCAGGGATGGCATCCAGTTTGCTAGTTTCTCTTTATCAGCAGAGATAGCGATCTTTTGGATAATTCTTCGTCAGTTTACCTTTATCAGCAGGGATGGCATCTAGTTTGCTAGTATCTCTTTATCAGCAGAGATAGCAATCTTTTGGAGATTTCGTTCGCCAGTTTCCCTTTATCAGCAGGGATGGCATCAGTTTGCTAGTTTCTCTTTATCAGGAGAGATAGCAATCTTTTGGAGATTTCGTTCGTCAGTTTCCCTTTATCAGCAGGGATGGCATTTAGTTTGCTAGTATCTCTTTATCAGCAGAGATAGCAATCTTTTGGATATTTCGTTCGTCAGTTTCCCTTTATCAGCAGGGATGGCATTTATTTTGCTAGTATCTCTTTATCAGTAGAGATAGCAATCTTTTGGAGATTTTGTTCGTCAGTTGCCCTTTATCATCAGGGATGGAATTTATTTTGCTAGTATCTCTTTATCAGCAGAGATAGCAAGCTTTTGAAGATTTTCGTCCGTCAGTTTCCCTTTATCAGCAGGGATGGCATTTATTTTGCCAGTTTCTCTTTATCAGCAGAGATAGCAATCTTTTGGAGATTTATTTCGTCAGTTCCCTTTATCGGCAGGGATGGCCTATTTTCGAGATTCCTTTGTCAATTCTCTTTATCAGCAGAGATGACTTTATACCCACTGAGAGTTCAAGTTCCTCTTTGATTGCCCCTTGTTGGAATTGCTTTGATGTCTAGCACTGATTTGCAGTTAAAATTGCTCATTTACAAATGGTAATCTTAATACAATGCTCATGCAAGTTTTGAAAAATAGTCGTTTATTGGTGTGTCGTGATAGTGAGACGAATGGACCGTTAGTTCAGACGTTGTGCTGATTTTGTTGGTGTGAAAGATATAGCAAGGAGAATGACACCAATGCTGAAGATTAGGAAATATGGGGAGTCAGTTTACGCAACCTTGCAATAGTATACTTTCAGAATAAACCTCGGCTCAATTAGGTCTTTCGAGGGTTGTAACGTGGTCTGGTTCGCGGTTTAAGAGACAAAGGATATTAGGCTCAAAGTATGATTTGTACCCACCCCTTCTTCGTGATGATCTCTAGTCCTACGTGTTGCACCCCAAAATTTTCCCTCCTTACTTTAGTACTAACTGGCTTATGTTTCATTTCATCTTTGCATTATCATGTATGCATATCATTAGCATGGGGTCAGGGTAAAGTCCTATCTGGTCTACTACCTCATCAAGAGTTCACAGGTTGCAAGGGATCTCAGGTGGAATCACTCTCCTAACCAGTGCATGAATTAGGGTTTTGAAATTCTTGGGTTTATTGTTCCAATGGGCAGGCTCCTTGGGTTTTTATCATCACCAAATGACATATCTTATCTTTGTTGGAGAGGATACACATCGTATTCAGAAGAATTTGGATTTGGAGACTGTGTTATTTCCTCCTAGACTGAGGATACTACAACTAGGGTTTGCTATAAAGTCAGTTTATTTCTGATTTTTTGGGCAAGACTTGATTCCATGGTATTCCTTGGGTCCCTAAGTATCTAGGAGTGGAAGATTGTCCATCAGTTGGGTTCAGGAGAAGTTCAATTGGCCAATGGATTAAAAATCAGTTGGATTTGGGGAAAGTCAATAGTGAAAGGAGAAAAGTCAACTGTGAAATTTTGAGGTTCTCTTCAGGGATTTCAAGGTCTCACATCCTCATATGGTCCCCAGGGTCAAGTTTCATACATATTTGTCAGGAATCAGGAGTTGGTGCAAAGTTTCCAAATTTGGAAAGTGACCTATAATGAAAAGTTTCCATTTTTGGTAAGTTTCTACATTTCATTCAACTAAACTTTACACCATCAAGGAAGCTTCAGATGAATTTTTCTCCAACATGAAAGTTGGAGATCTTTTTCTCCTCTTTCCAACAAGTACTAGTGGGTCTCCATATAATTTGTGAAACTCCAATTATGATCAAAGGAAGCCAAAGTGGTTTATAGGGTTTCTCATGATGCCATTTTCACAATTTTGGGCATAATGACCTATAATCAATTCCATTGCTTCATGCCACATTCCAATATTAAAAGACATTCCTTGAGGATTATTTTGGGCCCAAGAATGAAGCAATTCCATGGTTTATTTTTCACCTATTTTCCATTATTCAAATTTCCTAAGATGTCTAAAACTCATGAATCATTTGTTCTCAAGGCCCAAGTTGAATGTGGTGTGATTAGCAACTCAGATGCAAGTGATCCATCATGAATTTAAGTGCATGGAAGGAATTTATTTTTCACTTATTCAACATAATGCCAAATTCCAAAATAAGTCAAAAATCATTAAACAATGGATTACCCAAGCCCAATTCCTCATCAGATGAAATAACCCTAAGTATTTAAACATATCCATGACCTGGTTAGGAGACACACACGTGATTTTGGAGAGGAATCCAAGATTGAACCCTAAAGCTGTTTTTTCATCAAAACTCACGATTTACAAGGAGTTCCTCCAGAATTCTTCCACAAAGCTTCTCTTGGTAGTCCATAGAGTGCAAATCAACTACCATCCGCAGCCAAAAGCAAGTGTACAAGGGGGACTGTCTCAGGTTGCTAAGATTTTTGAGGATCCTAAAACTCCAATTTTTTACGTGAATATTGTTGTGTTGTTGTCACTGATCATGCTGGTATGATTGGTTTGGTGATTGGATGCGTATATTGCTTGTAATGTTGATTTGAATTTTTGACCTAACACTAATCCCTTCGATTTGTATTATGTGTTAATTATTTGTGATTTTGGAGGAGAGATTTGGAATCCTCGTGGAATTCCGGTTCGAATGGTATAAGGGTCGAGGGTTTCTGGGCAGGTTTACGTTTGCAGGTGGTGGTGGGAGGCGGCCGGAGCTAGGGCTCCGGCGACCTGGGAAGTTTCCGGTCGGCTAGGATTTTTGGCGAGGAAGATGACCCTCAGCCATCCATTTTTCTGATCGCACGGTCCAGGTGAGGCCACGTATTTTCCATTGTATTTTTTTTTCTGATTTTTAATGTGTGATCGTGTGTTATTTACCCCATACTAACTACCATGTTCCACCAACCAGTCTTTTTACTTTGTTTACTATTGTGTTCCTTGACTAATCCAAAGTCGTCTGATGGATCAGACGGTCCTCATCATGCCAGCAATTAAAAAAAACCATGCGCCCTGCACATGGCACGAACACGGTAAGCCCTCCCCATTTTTCTTTTTTTTATCTGATCATTTAGTGGGCTGGGTTGCTATACGCACCCCCCACCCTTCAGCCCAATTCCTTTCCCAACGTGATTCAATTACTCTCTGCACCCCCTCTGCATTCTTATTTTATTTCATTTTGCTTTAATTATCATTTTTATATTTAATTTTTAAAAATACTTAAATGCATTTAAAAATCATCATAAAATTAATATATCATCTGTATTATTTTATAAAATTTTTAAAAATTTTATTTTTTATTTTTATTTTATTTTTATCCTTTAAACTAATTATTTTATTAATTTCCTCTCTGCATTACACATCTCATGCATACTTGAATCTCCTTATTTTATTTCTCTGCAATCATGAAATATTTTTGATTCGTTCCTTTTGCATCCCTTCATTAACATTCTAAAGTGCTTAAAAATATTTTTCTTTCATTTTTAAATTTATTTCATATTGCATCTAGGTCCTTCCCTTTAGCACACTGAACCCTAATTCCCACCTGAGCTCTGCATAATTATTTGGATGACTAATACCTTGATTTTTTGCAGGGACTTTTGATATGTTGTTTGCCTCTGGTTGAGGAACCTTAATGTTTAATTTGGGAATTTTAGGAGTTATTTTCCTAATTATTTGATTTGCTTTCGCTTGAGATTCTCTTGTGTGCGCATCTTTGATCTTATCTGATTATCTTGTTTGAAAGGCACTTGTGCCATTTGCTTTGGGATTGCTTCTTTGGTCTTTGAGTTCATGTTTGGTTTATTATCATTGTTGTTTGCCTTCGCTTGATTTTCATTCACCTCATTTCTCTTATTTATATCTGTTATGTACTAACCTCTCATGCAGGGACTAAGGTAAGTTCTTTAAGGGTATGGATAAGTATCCATGGTCACCCTTACTCTTTCCTTCTCTCATCTTCTTCCTTTAGGATTTAGGTTGTCGTCAAACCTCACTAACCGTAGGCCACCCATGCATGATATCTTTAGGATTCATTGTTTCCCTTTAGAGTCACCCTTGTGTCTTCTCTCTTCTCATCTCAAATTTCTTTAAAACACTTAATAATAATAAGGTGTATTGCACACGAGCCTTAAGTATGGGGAATGAGAAATGAGGGGCTTCCTCTCATCTTTCTAGAGTGCTTAGCGAGCGTCCTGTCTTGGGACGATGCGTTAAGTATTCGCCCCTGTGCCCTAGACTTTGGTGCAATGCAGCTTAGGAACTAACTTAAGCCACTTATGTCCTAAAAAATACAAACCAACCTCAAACCTTTTTGTCCTTCGGGATTGTCAAACTAAAGGCTATTTTCAAAAAGGGCACGTTACCTTCCGTCTGAGTCGCAAACAGGCATCGACCCTAACCGCCGGACGCGAACTTAACATCGCTCATAAAAAACACAAAAAGAACTTGGTCCGAACTACGTTGACTCTGAATTCCCCATTGCACGAGGGGGGTACGTAGGCCTAGGACGTCGACGTCCTACCGAGTCTATCTTTGTTTTCCCTCGTCTTAGTACAGCCATAGATGATAGGATAACTCACCCTTAGAATAGACAACAAGCGTGGATCCCATCGAGTACGATGGACGCGTGGGGTGCTAGCACCTTCCCCTCACGTAACCGACTCCCGAACCCAGGTTATGGTTGCGATGACCATTCCTCTCCCCCTTCCTAAGGTTTATGCGGTGTTCCCTTTCCCTCTCTTGGGATAAATTTACACGGCTGGCGACTCTGTTTTTTCTGCGCCACTCTCGCGTTTGTACCTGGATGAAAATCCTGGGAGCGACACTACGTTCAGTTAATCTTGCACACATTTGTCTTCCAAAAGGGTTGACGGTGTAAGAGTGATGTTTCAAGGTATGCTCGAAATGGCAGTCACCTTATTTTGTTTTTGATGGATGTCAGTGACCCTTTGGTTTTGATTTGGTGGTCACTGAGTCTTATTTCGTTTTTGTTGAGGATTCGAGGGCCTCTTTTGTTTTTTGATCCCTATCTTTTGCATGGACTGATTTTGCTTTCGAGTCCATCGGGATTGCTTTGATTTTTGCCTAAGTCTCCTTTTTAGGTGCTCAACTTGGCAGGCTTTTGATTTTTTTATTTTGGTTTTGTTGGATGATTGTGACTGCCAAGTCATGCTTATTGATGAACAACCGTCATGTCTTGTGGGTTTTGCTTAGTGATTTGAGTGCGTAACTGAACACTACCCTGCCCCAGGTTGAGTGTAAGGGTTTGAATATCCGAAGGAAACTTGCTACTTCTTGGCTCGAAGTGGTTAACTAGGGATTATCTCCTTATCTCTCCAGTGTTTGGGGGTTGAAATAATGCCTGTATATCATTGGCGGGATTTTGTCTGAAAGCATACATTTTGCAATTATGGGTATTTCATTGTCATCATCCTCCCTCCAATCATTGCTAACAACAGTTTGATATAGAAAGTGAAATGGATAAATGTGTCGGTGTTTTGCAGTAAATGAAAAAAATGAGTGAATACGACATAACTGATTCAAAACATGCATAATCACTACATTAAGAAAACCAAATACAAATGACATTGTTCAAAGCATACAATACTTAAACAAATAAAGACAAAATACAAGAATGCAAATGACGGGATGGCAACATGACTGCCTTCTTTGGGGAAACTTGAACTTGACTTGACTTGATTTGACTTGGCTTGCCGCTGGCACTAGCTTGGCGGCGGTATAGGGTTTTTGATGACGTTTGGAGCCCTCCCATTGAACGTGAGAAACTTTGAGTCGATCATGTCTTTAACCTTGTGTTTGAAAGCTCTGCAGTCCTCGATCGTATGCCCTGGAGCACCCTTATGAAACTCATAATGAGCATTAGCATCATAATCTAGGGGGATGACAGTTGGAGGAGCTAGGTCCCTGGGAGTGATTGCCCTCTTTTCCATCAATTGATCAAAGATCTGAGCATATGTCGTCGGCAGACGATCAAAGTCTCTATCATACCTCCTTGTCCTATATTGATTAGGGTGACGTTGTTGAGCAACTCTCTGTTGTTGATTCTGAGGAGGATATTGATACCCTTGCTGATTATAGGACTGTTGCTAAGGAACCTGTTGTTGAGGCATTGAAGCTTGAACAGCTTGAACAGTTGGCTGATAAGGCATCAGAGCATATTGCGCAGCAGCAACATATGAATACTGGAAGTATGGCATTTGATAAGGTATTGGAGGGGGCTTGAGCTTTCCCTTTTTGAGCAGAGACAGCATTTGTTTCGCCCTCTTTTTTCTTGTATCTATTATTGAATGGTTTCTTGGCTTGAGAATGGCTGCTAAAACCTCCTTGGATCTTTCCGCTCTTCAGACCCTCTTCAATCCTCTCGCCGACAATTACCAAATCAGAGAATCCTGCAGAAACATTACCAATCAACTTCTCATAGTATTGGCCTTGCAAAGTGTCCATGAAGATGTCAATCAGTTCACGATCAACAAGAGGTGGATGCACTCTTGCAGCTAGCTCTCTCCAGCGTTGCGCGTACTCCTTAAAGGATTCGTTGTCCTTTTGAGCCATACTCTGAAGTTGAGTACGATTCAGAGCAAGGTCAGTGTTGTACTTGTCTTTCCTGACAAATGCATCAGCTAGATCATCCCAAGTGCGCACATTGTTATGCTCCAGCTGCATATACCACTCAAGAGATGCCCCAGACAAGCTGTCTTGGAAGCAATGGATCATCAGCTTTTCCTCTTTGGCATAGGTAGCCATCTTGCGGAAGTACGTCTTCAGATGGATGCGAGGACAACTTTCTTGCACCTTAAATTTGGGAGGAATGACAACATCTGGCACCAAGCACATATCCAGAGCATTCAAAGAAGTTGAGTTGCGTCCCTCCATGACTCGGAGTTTCTCAGCTAGATCACGACACATCTTGATAGCTTCAGAATCCTGAGCAGCAGTAGGATTGACAATTGGGATAGCAGCATGGTAGTTCTGTACCTTATCATACTGATCTACCAGATTTTCTTCAGCATGAGGAATAGGAATCTGAGTGACAACAGGTTGAGTTTGCGGAATAGCTCCAACAGCAACTCCCGATGTTGGAAGTGGTTGAGAAATGGCCCCTTCAGCGGCAGGCGTAAAGTTCATTGGTATCCCGTAATTGATAGTGTTGGGAATAGGAGCTGAGAGCCTTGAGGGTGACCCTTGCACAGGCGCAGTGTTATTGGCAGCAGCGGCTTCACGCAGTTCTTCTTCTCTTCTGTCCATCATGATGGCTTCAAGAATCTGATCAATCTTTCCCTTCATAGAGTCCAATTCTTCTCTGAAGGCGGCTTGCTCTTGTTGAATCTGCTCCATCATATGTCTAGTATTGGCTCGAGTTGCGTACTGGTGTTGAGGAATCAACTTGATTTACTGGAGAAGGAAGGAAGTTGAAGTGAGATTCTGATGTTGAAATGTAATACAAGATGCATAACTGATGCAATGCAATGCAATGACATGTATGCAATGCAAGATGCAAGATCCAGGATCGCATATCGCAGGTTCAAACAATTATGAGGTTGGCCGTTCACGGGTAGATAACCAAAGTCTCTGATCAAAGAAACCTTATAGGTAGGCTCTATGAGGAAAGTTCTAGGTTCTTTACCCACAAACCCACTCACGGGATGGTTTCTACGTTGACGGATAAGGTTCCCAGGATTACAGACACAAATCGCATCAATGTCACGCAACAGGCTAGCTGCATTACGACGATAATGATGACAAGGTCTCCCCTGAGCGGGGTCTTCATGCTAGGCGTACAAGGAGCGAGTCCTTGGAGACTAACACTACACGACCACCGATATAAAACTTGGTTCTAAGAGTGGTTCATAGAGTCACGAACCCTTCATGAATTAAGTCGTGCGACAGGCTAGCTGAGTTACAACAGGATCTACGAAAAAGTCTACTCTAGGGGAGCTTTCATGCTAGGCACACAAGGAGTGAGTCCTTGGGGACTAACACTACTCGACATCCAATTCTAAAGTATGTGTTCCCTCTGCTTTTACCAAAGCTCGGGTGCAGAGCTTTACTCATGATATCACCCCAAGATCCAACAGTCAAACAGGATAATAAGTACATAGGAGATAGCAATAAGAGAACAAATACATAAATGAAAAGAAAACAAGCAAACAAACATAACGCTCCTCACAAATCGTACTAAGTTAGGCTCGACTCTCTCTTGCATGGAGCAAATACATATGTCCCCAGCAGAGTCGCCATCTGTCGTACCTCGAAAAAATCTCTTAATCGAAGACACGACCCTCGCGCGAAAGGCGCGGAAAACGGTTCGACAGAGTCACCACTGAACTTTATTTATCCCAAAAAAGGGAAAGGAAAATATTGAGAAAACCTTTAAGGGAGGATAAGAACATGGTCGTCGCAAACACATTCTGGATTCGGGAGTCGGTTACGTGAGGGGAAGGTACGCGCACCTCCTCACGTCCGTTGTACTCAACGGGAACCTCTTAGTTCGAATTGTGATGAACGTTATCTAAGCTTGTTTTTTTTCTTCTCAACGATATATGCGAAAAGGTAAAGTAAAGGGTTTCGATTACTAAGGGAAATGAGGTGGTTTTAGGATAGGGTGCTCGGCAAGATCATCGCGACCTCGGGCCTATGTATGCTCATTCGGACGAGAATGAGGAATCAGAGCAATCATAGTTCGACTACGGGGTTTGACGGAAAAAGATGGTAGTGTGCTCGCCAAGATCATCGCAATCTTATGCCTACGTATCTTTACTCGGGCGAGAATAAAGAATCAGAGCAGTCGTAGTCCGTGGTATGCCCACGAAACAAGGGTTAGGGTTTGAATTTTAGGAGAAGAAAGATTGAATGACATGCAACCCAAGGGGCGTGCCTCGAGAGTAGTCACTGAAGAATCCAAGGAATGCTAGACTCCAAGAACTCAGTTCTTTCGTGAGTTGATTGCAAAAATGTTTGATAATGGTTAAGTGTTTTAAGACGAAATAGTGAATGAATAACAACCCAAGGGCGTGCCTCAAGAGCCATTCATTCGAAGATCCAAGGAATGCTAGATTCCAAGAATCTCCTCCTTTCGTTAGTTGATTAAGAAAACATTTGAAAAAGATTGAGTTGGATAGGTTACGACAAGAGGTGAGGATGGATACTAGTCCCTAGGGGTGCTCCTAGTAACGAAACCACGAGATGTTCGAGTGTGCGTTTGATGTCGAGGCAAAAGGCGCTCGACTTACAATTGGGCTCGACGATGAATCGAGGATTGGTTTGAAAATGATTTGGTTTGTTAAATGTTTTTAAGGGAATGACGATTATTCGATAAACGAGACGTCGGCCTCGCAACCAAGTAATCGGGGCATTATTGGGATGCTAGATCCCAATGACACCTTTTTCATTCAATTGATTTACGAAATATTGTTTGAACAACAAAAGTACCACATGGAATGCTAGACTCCAGTGGCATTCCTTTGTCCAAATAATTAAGACGCGTGTTTTAGAAACGAAAGGTCGAGTGATCACAACCCAAGGCGTGCGCCTCAATAGCGGTCACTCAAGAACCCAAGATGTGCTTGACCTCAAGAATTCAATTCTTTCGTGATTTAATTATGAAAACGATTTGAATAGGTGTTAATTATTTTAATAAAAAATTAAATGCTTAGGCGTTTCGATAATTTTAGTGTGTTTTGATTAAGTGTATAGACAAAGAAAATGGTTAGATGAACAAGTTATGAATATGATATGAATAATATGAATAGTAATATAATATGAACAATAATATAATCAAGATAATATGAGTAAGATATAATATTGACATAAAAGTAAATCAAGATAATATTGACGGAAAGTAAAGTTAGTTGTTAGTCGGATAAATCGGGTCCAATGTAGCGCTAAGCCATCGTAGCACAATCTATGACGAAGATCATACTATAGGAGGATGCGCAATTTGATCTTTGTGCTAAAACACGATGGAGAAATGATATTGAGGATCATTCTCCAATTGAATCATGCCACACGAAAAGAAAAGGTGACAATCTCGTCTTAATCACAAACTTTCGTCGATTAATCGAAGGTAACCTATCACGATCCCAAAGTATAGAAAGAGATCTCGATGATCACTCACTACAGATTTGAAATAATAAAGGTTAATCTCTTCAACCACCAACATTCGTGAATAGAAAGACTTCATCGATCAAAAATGAGAAAATAGAAGAAGATAATATAAAATGAAATGGAAATAGAAAATAAATCGAAGTGGTCTCGTCTTAATCAAGATTTAATCGAGAAATCGATAATCAATGATTTTTGACCGTCATTGACCAAAATTGAAAATAAAAGAACATGTGAAATGAAAGTCATAAGAAATGAAATAAAATCAAGAAAAATAAGAAAGGTCTCACCTTTATCAAGATTTTAAATCGAAAATCGATAAATCTTTGATGTTTGGTTTTCATTGACCCAAAATGAATGGTAAAAACAAATAAATCGAAAAGAAAATAAATAGGCCTCATATTAATCAAAATTTATAGATCTACTTGAAATAAATCCACAAATCATGATATTTTTGATATCATTGGCCCTAAAAAAGGGAATAAAAAATGAAATCAATAATGAGAATTGAAAAACAAAATCGAAATCAATATAAACTCAAAATGAAACAAAAAAAAAACATTAATAATGAAAATATTTACAAATTAATTATTAAAAAGAAAATTCAGAAAGTTATAATAAAACTTAATATTAACAAAGGGGAGGGGGTGCGCAGACCATCAAGGTGTCTAAACAAAATCATGTGGAATCATTTGGGCTTAGACAAAGCCCATCATCCACAAACCCTCATGAAAACCTGGCGTAAAAACAAACAAAGTGAAAGGGTACCAACAAAACAATACGGCAAAACTTTAATAAATTGGCCACGCGATTGCATCCCATCTTCCAAAAACAAAACGACAAAAAAGAAAAAACAACATTAGAAATATCTTTTTTTTAATTGAATAAAGCTTATAATAAAAGGAAACTAGATTTATCAAGTCAACAATTCCTTTGAAGACCAACAAGGCACGGTGAACAAGAGAAAGGTCAAACAATCTCATAAAAACGTTATGCTATCACCCACAACATCAGGCGGTGATTTCAAAAGGTGAAACATAAATTCAAAAGGAAACAAAATAGGAGAACGAAGGGAAATGAACATCCAAATCTAAACCGCGATTCTCATCCAACCTTCATTCGTTTCGTCTCCGTCTCTCACTTCTGCTCGATATTCACTTCGATTTGGATTTGTGCTTCGATTGGTTTCGGTTCGCTTTGATTTGCTTCGCCGACGACACGAGCCTCCGCCGTCTCAAGTCTGTTTGGCTTGATTTCTAGGTTCAAGTTCTTACTCTTTTGATTTTCGCCATCCTCATCTCATCTCTCTGTTCTCTTTTATGGATTTGTTAACTTGATTTGGGTTATTTGAATACTGTGATAGTGGTAGCGAAGTGGTTGTTGGTGATTCAATGGTGTTAAGGGCAGATTAAAGGAGTTGTCACGGTGGACAAGAGGTGGTGCGTGGTAGTTTTGTGGGTGATAAGTTTGTGAATCGTGTACTGAGGTTCGTAAGGTAACAGTTTGCGGTTGTTGAATAACACAGGTTGTCATCAAAGGGGCGTTTCTGAAGTGAAGATGGAAGGTCGTTTGGTGGGTTTCGAAAGGTGACCGGGGGTGGTCGAAAATAGAGGAAATTGATGGTTGTTTGTAAGGTTGCGTTGGGTTACGAAGAAGGTTAGTGGGTTTGTAGAAGAAGAAGGCTTTTAAGGTTTGGAGGGTAATGTTTGAAGGAGGGTTTCGGTTTGTGAATGGTGAAAGGTTTGAGTTTATGGTTAAGGAATTGAAGGGTGATGGCTGTGGGCAGTGATGATTTTGTTTTGAACTAAAAAGAAGGTCAAAGATTATTTATAAGAAAATGGCTTATGTGAAGAAACGGATCGGTGAAATTTCTCCGCCTTCATCCCTTCTCCTCCCTCTCTCTTTAAGTATTTATTTTTGAATCTTGTATGTTGTGCTATATTGTCATTTTCACTCACAGGTCTGAGGCAGCAGGTTGTTGGTTGTTTCACGGTTTTGATAGCAGGGGTTCTATGGGTCAGCGTGTGATGGTCTTTTGCTTACTACATATTGAAGAATTTGTCTTATTGTAAAAGATGTAAACGAACTTCTCTCTCTTTTTTTTGACATGGGCTTATTGGAATCATGTAAAATAATGGGTCTTGTGTTTTTGAACTTTTTGTAATGGACTTGGAGTTTTAAGAATGGTGATGGGCATTTTGTAAATTGATGATCCAATAAATTTTTACAATTTCTTTTGTGATGGGTTTGTATGGATAATGAAGATGGATATGGTTAGAAAAACAAAATAATTGGATAATTGGATTAAAAGGACATGGTTTAATGAAATGGATTAATAAAATGGACTTTAAAAAATGGAAAAAAAGAAAATTCAAAATTGGATTTGAATTGAATAATAATGGATGTGGTTTGAAGTGGATGATATGGAATGGAGACTTGACTTTGGATATGAACATTGAACGAAATGAACGTGGACTTGAAATCTTGATTTTACACAACAACAAACCCTTGAAATGAACTCAAGTCTTAACCATACATCAATCTCTGAATTTCACTGCCTGAATCATAATATCAAATTCCTCACCATGAACCACAGGATCAAAGCCTTGAAATTAGAGGATTACGACTTGAGATATGCACATCAGTACACCTAAACCCTAATTTTAAGGATAAGCTGAATCCTGATAATTCTCAACCATGAAGCGCTTGCCTTGAGGACTTGATCCATCCAAAACAGACTTAACTTAGCACACAACCCTATTTAAGTCCTCAGACACACACCACCTGAATTGCATCCCATGACCTTGATCATGATCCCACATTCTTGCCCGGCCAAACGAATTAGGTCAAAACAACTAAGCTTTAATGCACACTTGATAAACCTTGAATTCAATCTTGCACAACCCATATATTTTTTTGAATTTTCTGAATAAGAGTTAGTGGATGGATGTACATATGAAATTTATACACAGGTAGGACAAATTTGGGGTATGACAGTATCCCGGTGGACGAAAAAATAATATAAATTTTTCCATAAAAAAATTAGGGATAAAGGCATTTGATTGTGAACACTTGAGCCTCTCTTCATCATAGCTGGACATCAGACGGTAACAGAGCGGTCAAATCATCATCAACTGGCGCAAGGCGTTGGGACCTAGACTTACAGTGGATGGTAGCCAATGTTGTAATCAATGCAAGACAAAATTTCTCTTTGCCGTTTACTTTTGTTTTTCAATTTTTTATTGCAAATTTCCTCATCAAGGATTTTTGCATCCTCGTACACATCTTATGTACATATTTTCACATTCAATAAAAATGCATCATTAGATTTCTCAATTGTTTTCTTTTCAGTATTATGTTTGCAAAGTAAACGTTTATTTGTGATCACATAATACTATAAAGCGTTGAGAATAATAAAAAGGTAAATCAATAGAGAAAGCATTATGCATTGCATATTGTAGCACCCCAAAATTTGCTCTCCTTACTTTAGTACTAACTGGCTTATGTTTCATTTCATTTTTGCATTATCATGTGTGTATATCATTTGGCTTTGTGGTTATGGGATCAAGGTTCTCTGTTCAAGCATCGTCAGGTTGCAACAGACGTTTATTTCGTCACTCGACATATGCGCAAAGTATTTCTCCGGGTTACGTAATCAACGGGTCAGCAAAGCTCTTATCAAACATAATTTTTCATGTCAAGAATCTCAGAGGAAGTTGAAGTTTTCAGCCGATTCAGAACAGTTTGAGCAGAAAATCAGTTTGCTGTGCAAATTTGCAAAATTCATAACTCTTGCTCTGGAACTCGTTTTGGCTGGATATTCAACAGTTAGAACCGTCTTTGTATTCTCTATAGCTTTTATGTTCGGCTCGGAAGTCAATTCATCAAGGAAAGTGGTGGGAATTATTTGTTTCTGGAATTTCGGTTTCGCTGGATAATTGCGTCAGCGGTATTCAAAAGGGCTTAACTTCAGATTGGATCATCCTTTCTGAGCTATTCGTATGCCAAAAAGTTCCATATTGAAATTATCTGCAACTTTTGTGTTTGGACCGAGGGCTAATTCTTTGAGGAAGATCTCTAAACACGCGAGTTTTTAGAGTCGATACAGTGAAAAATAGTGTTGAACCGGTGTATTTCGGACACTAAAAAATTCATAACTCTCAGCTCGTTTATCGGATTGATGCCGTTCCGGTGTCTAAAATTCCGTTTAGATGTTATCTTCGTGCCGTGAATTCAGTTTGGGTCAGGTCCGAGCGGAAGGACCCCGAAAATGTGAATTACCAGTGGGGTTCTTTGATGCAGTGCAGTGTTTGTCAGATTTTGTAAAATTCATAACTCGGTCAATTTTCATCGGATTGCGTCCATTCTCGAAGCATTGGTTCATAAATTTTATCATCTTCAAGTTCCAAGACAAGCTCGAGTTCGAATGATGCTCCGAAGATCATCGTTTTGGTTTATTTCGCAAAACGGAAGTGTTGAACCGAAGAAAAAGGCTGAAAGTTGTTTCACGGGAAAATGTATATCTCGCTTGTTTTTTGTCCGATCGCGCTCATCTTTTGACACGAGGTCACTGACTCATAGATCTACAACTTTACTGACAAAGTCGAGTCAATATTATGCTCCGAAGAGGTTGACCTCTTTACGTTTTCGAGTAGCGGACACCAAATAAGCTGAAAAAACAACTTATTCAGTGACGTCTTGCACCTTAAACATATCGATCGCACTCGATTTTGATCGTATGACGTCCGTTCTTTTTGCGTTGTAACCGTTATTCAGAGGCGGACGATGTTGTAGAAGGCTCAGAGTCGAAATTTCTTGTCGAAGACGGTGTTATTTTCACTTAAGCCAAAATTCTACCTTTTGCCCTTCATTTTAGACTCCACTATATATTCAAAACTCTCTCTCATTTCCCATAATTTCACTCATTCTCACAAACACCAAAAACTCTCTCAAATTTTTCTCTCAACTCTCACAAGATCAAAAAAATCAAAAGCTCATACACTCATTGGAGAACACACGTGATTTTGAGGAGAACAAAAGTTTGAACCCTAATCCTTCTCTCATTCGAATCTCACAATCCACAAAGGCTTTGGGCGAAATTCTTTCACAGTCTTCATCCTTGGAATCCATAGAGCACAAACCACCCATCGTTGGAAGCTAAAAGCAAGGATACAGACTGCTTGATCTCAACTTGATACGTGTGATGTTTGGATCCATTTGGTGATGCAATTTTGTGGTTCCTGGTGAGACCTTTTTCACATACATTCTTGATGGATATGACGTGATTTTCAGAATTTATTCAGATTTTTATAAGGCATGCTTCTATTTTTGGTTGATATTTTGGTACGTGACCTAGTTTGGATCTTTTTGACCCTTTGTGTTTAAGTGAAGCTTGGAATGATTATATGTTGTGATCATATACTGACTTGGTTTGTTTGTGGCTTTGGAATCATTTTCATTTAATCATTTTTCTATTTATGGTGGATTTTCCAAGTTGACAATGTTTTGAACTAGTTTCTTTGAGATGCCTTCTCATAAGATCTCATAAATGTTTGGTGACACTTATTTGCTTTGAATGACATGTGT
Organism: Lathyrus tuberosus; assembly: GCA_022829125.1. Lineage (NCBI taxonomy): Eukaryota > Viridiplantae > Streptophyta > Magnoliopsida > Fabales > Fabaceae > Lathyrus > Lathyrus tuberosus. Next base: position 8,352,608 of record JALAZF010000258.1, on the reverse strand, counting down.
GAGGTTCTGATCCTCTTGATACGGTTTCCATTAAATGACATTTCCTCACTTCTTGCCTCACATGATCTTTTGTTGCTTGCATGAATGACATAAGTGAATGTTTTGCCTAGTTTTGGCACATGTTTTGAGTATGACGGATGATGTTCCTTCTTTGATGATTTGAGCTTACTATGACATGAAGTGCTTGCTGCCCTACCTTGTTTCTTATCTCTTATGTCATCTTCTTCTTCATCTCCCTCACTTCTTTTCTTCCCTTTTGGATCTCAAGACTTGTTTAAGTCTTGGATTCACTTTTGTGTGTTCCCTTAGGATTTCCTAGTCCAACTTAATCCTTGATTAAGCTTGGAGTAGGATAGACATTAGGATTCAAACTATGCATGCTAACTTAGCTAGATGTTCCCCTTTCAAACTCAACCTTAGGGCCACTTTTGCATGATAACATTAGGATAGATTTCCCCTTAGTGTTTTCTTTTCTTTTGAGTCCCTCTTCTCATCTCATAACATCTCTAAAACACTTAATAAGGATAAAGTGTATTGTGCATGAGCCTTAAGCGTGGGGAATGAGAAATGAGGGGTTTCCTCTCATCTTTCTAGAGTGCTTAGCGAGCGTCCTATCTTGGGACGATTCGTTAAGTATTCGTCCCTGTGCCCTAGACTTTGGTGCAATGCAAGTTATGAACTAACTCAAGTCACTTCTGTCCTAAAAAATACAAACAAACTTCAAACCTTTTTGTCCTTCGGGATTGTCAAACTAAAGGCTATTTTCAAAATGGGCACGTTACTTTCCGTCTGAGTCGCAAACAGGCATCGACCCTAACTGTCAGACGCGAACTTAGTGTCGCTCATAAAAAACACAAAAAGAACTTGGTCTGAACTACGCTGACTCTGAATTCCCCATTGCACAAAGGGGGTACGTAGGCCTAGGACGTCGACGTCCTACCGAGTCTGTCTTTGTTTTCCTCCTTCCTCGTGTCAGTACAGCCATAGATGATAGGATAACTCACCATTAGATTAGACAACAAGCGTGGATCCCATCGAGTACAATGGACGCGTGGGGTGCTAGCACCTTCCCCTCGCGTAACCGACTCCCGAACCCAGGTTATGGTTGCGATGACCATTCATTTCCCTCTTCCTCAGGTTTATGCGGTGTTCCCTTTCCATCTCTTGGGATAAATTTACACGGCTGGCGACTCTGTTTTTCCGCGCCACTCTCACGTTTGTACCTGGATGAAAATCCTGGGAGCGACAGCTGGCGACTCTGCTGGGGACTCTGGTTGACCTATGCTGGTCCATCCCTAAGCGAGTCAATCCTAGCGCTTGCTTGTCTTTATTCTCTTTGGGTGTTTTTTGTTTGTTTTGCTTTATTTGTTGTATTTTATTTTTACCGCATTTTCTGCATTGCATTTCATTTTTATTACTGTCATACCAGATATTGCTGCATTGTGCTGGCTGTTTTTGTTTTGCAGGTTGGGTTGTTCTGAGAGATAAGCCCAATACCCAGGCTTGAGTACACCCTAGGACTAGAGTGGAAAGTAGTGGGACCTACGTGCCCGCTTGGTACGTTTGTGTGTTCACGAAATTCACAACCAGACGAGGCTACCTTGGGACGCATTCTAACGTGTGTGTCTTGCGCATGTTAGGGTGTTGATCTAGAGAGTTGTCGACTCTGGTGACCGATCATCGAGGACCTTAGTGGAAACATCCCTCTTTAGTGGCGACAGTGGCAGACCACATCCTGTGGCAAACCCATTCGCACCCGAGGGCCCACTTTGGAACTCGCATAGGATGGCCCCTGTCGCTCCCGGGATTTTCATCCAAGTACAAACGCGAAAGTGGCACCAAACAGAGTCGCCAGCAATGTGTATTTATCCCAAGAGAGGGAAAGGAAACACCGCGTAAACCTGAAGAGAAGGAAAGAGCATGGTCTTGCGACCAAGAGAAATGGGTTCGGGAGTCGGTTACGCGAGAGGAAGGTATTAGCACCCCCTCGCGTCCATCGTACCCGATGGGATCCACGCTTGCTTGTCTCAATCAAAGGGTGTAAAGAAAAAAAACTGGAAAAGGAACTGAAAGAAAGAAAGGAGAAAGAATGGAACAGGAACGAGAAACAAATGTAGGGAAAATAAAAGAAGTGCTCGCATAGGCCCTACCCCACTGCCTACGTATCTCATCGGGAACATGAGAATCAGAGCGACGTAGTTCCCCTCACTAGGGATGGATTGTCTGTGTTTTTTAGAGAACGGCTTACGTCCTAACTCAGGTGTTGCAGGCTCGCTGGTCCGAGTGCGTTACCATCTTGCAAGAGAACGAGTAGAAGCGCGTTCGTGCGTTGAGAATGAATGAGATGAGAAAAGAATTCCCGAAGGAAAGGCGTTATTGTTTGTTTTTGTCTTTTAGAAGGAAGTGTTTTGGATTTGTTTGCATACGACAGTGTATCTGGATCTTAGTCATTGGAATGTGTACCTTCTCACATTCCAAGATGGAATGGGTAAGAAAGCACACTAAGGGTGAAGAAGACCCTCACACTTAGTTCCAATTATCAAGGTTCAAACACACTAGCATACTTGTGTTTATTAAGTGTTTTGTTGATTATGAAGTGAAGAAGTGTTTTTTATTATTTGCACCTTCAACAAGTATTGCATTTAAGTCCCTCATACAAGATCAAATATGTAACACATTGACCTAAGATGGGCCATATGCTACACATCTTAAGATTATAAGAGAAGACCCCTTATAATCTTTTCTTCATATGAAAGGCCTAAATGCAATAAATGCCTACCTTTATTAGATATTTTGAATTTTCTTTGAGATGAGAAAAGAGACTCAAGGGAGGAGAAAAGGTAAAACCTATATGGACTAAGACTCAATCCTAATTGAAGATTAAAGGGAGTGATCCTAAAGGTTTGTGAGGTTTCAACCTAAAGTCTAAAGAAAGAAAGAATTAAACAATTCACTTCTAAAGTAGAAGATGAATTGTAATTCACAAGGGGAAAGTGATGAGTTATTAAAAGAAAGCACATAAGTGCTTAGCAAAACACAAAATGGAATTGTAAAAGAGAAAGGATAGAAATTGAATGTGGATTCCTTATCCACACTCAAATGAAACTTACCAAAGCCCCTACATGGTTAGTAGACATGTATAAGAAGTATAAGAAGTAAAAGAACATGTAATGCATCATAAAACTCAAAAGAATTAAATGAGGAAACAAATCCTAGAACCACAACCAGAATGGGCATCATATGGAAACCAATGGTTATTATCATACAAGTTCAAGTGAATAAGCAACAAGCATCACCCATTAGCATTTAAACATGTTACAAGAAGAAGGGATAGATGAAAGATGGAAAGAAATGAAGAGGACATGCATAAACGGAACATGTAAATCAACAACCAGAATTGAAACTAAATGGAAAATGGTTTATGAACATCTCAAAAGTATCCATGAATCAACCATCAAGACATTCAAGAAGTAATAGAAGAAGAAGTGAGATGAAAACTCAAAAAGAAGGTGCAAACAATACATGTTAGGATGCACAAAGTTCAAGTTGAAATGAACATGTGAAGATGACCTATAATGTGCAACAATGACCTATAATATCACTTGAATGACTCATACAACTATGCAAATGCTCATACAAATATGCACAAAAGAGTTCATGCAAACATGCACTAAAGTTATGATGACATGACATGTATTATGCTTCAAATGTAATGCATCAAACCAAAACCAAATGGATTCATGAAAATTATGCCAGCATATTATTGGAATGCCTAGGTCACAAATGCATCATACATCAAGATAGCATGTAAAAATTCAGAGCAAAATGACTTCCAACAAAGCAATTAGGTCAAATTGAAACATCATGCAAAGTGGTGCAAATATAGGCATCAAAACATGTCATAAAGTGACTTAAAAAATCAAACAAAAATCATCTAGCATGCTTCAATGTATTGGTGAATCAATGCAAAAAGAACCATGTCAAAACAGTTTGTAATGAGCAAGAACAAAATTAAACAAATTCATGTATCATGCTTAGAATGCATCTAAATGGAAATTCAAAGAAAATTATGGAACAGGGGCAAAAAGGTCATAAGATCAGGAAATAAAATCACCAAAAATTTTCTAAATGTTTTATTGATGTCCATGAATTTTTGTGGAATTTTCTAATGTCATTTGATATTTATAAAAATTGAAAAGCAAACGTGTATAAAATGAAGAAAATAAAAGGAAATAGAAAACAAGAGTGGGGTGCAAATATAGTAAACCAACAGTTCAAAGTGTTTGGGCTTTTTAAAAAGGAGGTGCGAAAAGCAATCTGTCAAAGGTCCAATTACGCGTAGCACACACTAACTACCATGCATTATCAGTCAAACTAAGTCAAACCATTCACCACCATCAGATCAGGTCAAGGTCAAATCTAGGTCAAGGTAATCAAGATCAACGCGCACACTTGAATGTCCATACACACTACCATGTACCATACCACACAAAGTTTAAAAAAATTTCAGAAAATCACACGTGACATGCACATGAATTTTTATGTGTTGGCAGCATGGTAGCCATTAGATCACACTCATCCAACGGATCACATTCAAACTGGTCATAAAACCCTAACATGAAGCCATCGGCCGGAGAGGGACCTCCGGTCACCTTCTCCGGTCACTTACCACCGTCTGCAACTCACATTTCTCCAGAAAATCACAATGCATACATCCATTGAAAGCTAAGCTCACGTACATTATGAATATGCTGATGAAAATCACCAAACACATACGCACAGCAAGAACAGAGTCAATTAAATTAAGCCCTAGGTATAGAACTATGCCTCTAAGAAGCCTATCAACTAGCCAGAATCAAACTTGTGCTTCTAATAAGCTTCAATCAATGTGTAATGAACTTAAAACTCTCATGAATCGTACAGAAAAAGATGATGAATATTTACCTGATGTTGATGGAACTTTTGAACCAAGAAAAACCAGAGAATAAACTTGATACTCTTGATCTTCTATTGGCCAAATAAAGGCTTAAGCACTGAAACTTGAGCAGCGAGAGAGTGAGTAAATCGTGTGGAGAAGAATGGCGATGAAGCTTGTGCAGTGTGAGAATGAGACTCTGAAACTTGGAGAGATGAACCTCTGAACTCGTGACACAAAATGAATAAGTGAAAAACCTCTCTGAGTTATGAGCAATGTGATGTTTATATAGCCAGCCTTAACCATGGTTTAATGAGTGAGTCAAGCGAGTTGAGGGTGGTCAACTGAGTGCACCCTAACTAACTGAGTCAAGTTAGTTAGGGGCGAGTTCCTTTAGGCTTTTGTATGGTATATGGCAGCTCATGGTAAGTTACAATGTTCCTACTGCAAAACTTCTACCACAAGCTTTCAACCTTTTCCTTTTTCATGTATGACTCGAGCAAAGGTGTAAAGAGTGCAGGCATGTGTTGGTCTTAATGAGGAAGCAAACATAAAAAACCTGTGTCATGTATTTGAGGTGTGCTTGAACCAAAATTATGCAACAAGTCATTATTGTAACAGTGGATGTTTGATGGTAAATATCTCTCATGTTAATGCATGGTTTAATGAGGTTTTGGTGTCAAATGAAAGAGGAGCTATCATGGCACAATATTGATGTTGAAAACAAGTCAAATGGAAGTGTACAAGATGATGAAAAATTGCTTGAAACAAAAGGAATCAAAACTGGTGTATGGCGTAGTAATGGGGTTGGTTGGCAAGGCAACATGGCGCCTGGGTTTTCAGCATAATCAACATGACTTGGGGCCACTATTTCTCCATCATAACTTGATCAGATGAAATTTTGCCCAACATGAACATTGAAGAGGGCATTGCAAGGAACAATATTGATTTTGACAAGTTTTTCATTTGAGGCCTTTAACCATGAGAAAAATAGGCGAATATATGGCACACCAACTGTTTGTTAAAATGACTGCGCGCGTGCCCTGAAAATCTTGGTCATGACCTAGTTTTGAACCTACTTTGCTCAAACTTTGATCAATCATATCTCACTCAATTTTTATCCAATGGAGATGTTCCACACATGGATTTGAAGCTTAAAACAAGATCTTTTGTTGTGGCCGAGTGGAATTTTCATTTGGTGCTTCCATTTTAAATGGCCTTGGTTCAAACTCTGATGCAAAATGGCCAAAACTTGCTATTTTTAGTAACCCTACTTCATCCAAAAATGGCAACTTTCTACATCTTGAATTTTTCATGATTCCTTTGGAATTTCTTGACCAAATTTTGCACATTGGACACATATAACATGAATTTTATGAATTTGGCCTCAAAAAGTCAAGAGTTGACTTTTTCCTCTGATTATTTGACTTTGCCCCAATTTCTCTGATTCTTGGTCTTTCTTCCAATTGAACCACTTCTAAAACCAATTGAGATGCAATCTTCCACATACATACACTTAAGGACATATGGAATACCATGACATCAAGTTTTGTTCAAAAAATCAAAGATTCCCTGATTTAATGGGAAACCCTAGTTTTGACCCCCTTTGGTTAGGAGGAAATTGCACATCTTCCAAATCCAAGTTCCTCAGAGTATGTTGTGTATCCTCTTAAAGGATGATGAGAAATGCCACTTGAGGATGATTTTGAATCAATGAGCTATCTCTTTTGAGGATTTTCCTTCAATTTTTGGACTTCTTGCATAGTGTAGGATGTAATGCCTCAATCTCCTATTGTATCTCTTATCCTTGAGGTTGTGGATGATCAATTGAGATAGTATGAGACATGAAAGGCTTCTTGGCTTGCCTTGAGGCAACTTGACTGACCTTTTTGTGCTTTGAATGATCTCTTGATTGTCCATCCCCCACCTGATCACATGCCCTGATGGTAAGGAGGATGCCATGCTTCATTTTTCTATGTTAAATGCAATGCAATGTTAATGAGGTGGATGTGACATGATAAATGATAATGCCATGTTATGATGACAAAGAGGGAGAGCAAATTTTGGGGTATTACAGCTGCCCCTATTCAAGCGCTGTAGACCTGAATGCCTGAAAGCGATTGCTTTCGGACTTTCAAGGTATATAGTGATTGAATACCAAATATAACCAAAAATTTGCTCTGGATAGTGAAGAAGAAAAGGGATATAAACCCAACGAGACTGCTGGATTGAATCTTCGATGAAACGTCGGAGAGATCTGTCTTTTGAACGACGCCAGACGACTACTGGCTTGCCACACTGCTGGTGGACTTTAATAATGTCTTTTATGCAATTCCAGACGACTACTGGCCTGCCACACTACTGGTGGACTTTAATAATGTCTTTTATGCAATTCCAGACGACTACTGGCCTGCCACGCTACTGGTGGACTTTGTAGCTTCGTGCCACCCGAAGATGGACTTTTGCCAATCCACTGTTGGACTTTTGCCACCCGAAGACGGACTTTTGCCAATCCACTGTTGGACTTTTAGAATATGCCACCCTTAGATGGACCTTTCGCCAATCCACTGTTGGACTTTTGCCACCCGAAGACGGACTTTTGCCAATCCACTGTTGGACTTTTAGCTGCTTTGCCACCCGAAGATGGACTTTTGCCAATCCACTGTTGGACTTTTAGAATATGCCACCCGAAGACGGACTTTTGCCAATCCACTGTTGGACTTTTAGAATATGCCACCCTTAGATGGGCTTTTGCCAATCCACTGTTGGACTTTTGGAATATGCCACCCGAAGACGGACTTTTGCCAATCCACTGTTGGACTTTTAGAATATGCCACCCTTAGATGGACCTTTCGCCAATCCACTGTTGGACTTTTAACAATGCCAGACGACTACTGGCTTGCCACACTACGGGTGGACTTTCGCAAAATTCCAATACTGGATTACACTCTGCATCCGTGTCAGACATCTCTGCCGACTTTGCTGAGAAACAATGATCAATGACTTGACTTTAGAGGTTCCTGAGAGGATAGTATCTCTGCTGGATAATGAATGAACAATCCGCCTGCTTCGAATTGTCAAGTTTGCCAAAAACAAATTGGACTTGAAGAATAATAAATCTGCCAGTAATCACTTCATCTGCTGGGGGAATGAATTCTGGTCACAGCGATTCCGCTGGGGATGAGAATTTCTTTGCATGGCGTCTTGCTAGGGAAGAAAAGTCATTAAAACTCTGCTTGGGGATTTATTCAACCCAAGATCCTTTATAGGGATTATCAACCTTCTGACCCGGCTGGGGAAAGGCTGTACCATCCTTGTTGAGGAATAGATTCTGTCGATCTGATAAACCTCTGCGGAGAGAACAACAACTCAGCTGGAAGTTGCTGACAAGATTCGATGCTGACCTCTGTGGGGATACCATGACCAGAGATACGATCTTGCTGGGTATCAGGGCTACTCTGCCAGGGATATGCAAATCCTGGTTAGAACATTCCACTGCAACTTGCTAGAAAGAGTCCTTAGAGATCTGTTGGGGAAACCCAAAGCAAATCCATAGTAGTCTGCTGAGGAATATGACTGTCGAGCTTAGGATAAGTACTACAATGCCCCATGTTAGGCGAGCTTCCCTTTAGACAATTCCGTTAGGGATGACGAGTTTATAACAAACTCTGCTGGCGGGAACTGCTTTAAAACGTCTCATGTTGGGGAATGCCTTTCGAGAGGATTTTACAGAAGACCAACTGTCCTCAAACTCTACTGGGGGTGACCAACACTTCATGCTGGGGAAACAATCATGCCCCATGCTTGGACAACACAACAATTCGTCCCCGCAGAGGATGTCATAAGAGGATTTTACAGAAGATCTAGCCTCTTCAAACTCTTGTGACTTCGCTGGGGATAATGACCATCAGTTTCGGTGTCGACGAGACCACTCTTTTGGGGAACCTGTGACCGTTATCGACATAGAAAAGCTTGTAGCTGTTGGAAATACTGTATGAGAGAATCGACTTAATAAGATGCAACGGTACCCAGTTGAACTTAATTCACTGATATCGACCCGTTATGCACAATCGTCGACCGAACGATGAACGCCGATCTCCTTACCCATAATTGCCCCAGTCTTTTGCGTGGGGTGATTTATTGCTGGTCTTGTGCTTAAAATCATCTGCACCTGCTACCTGCAACAAAAGAATATGCCCACATGCCCCGAATATTGCATGGCTAGAATCCACCATCCGGGAATATTCAACATTCGAAGTAATTTCAAATGTTTTCTCTGCGCATGTTATGGCAAGGCTGCCATGTTTTCAAATGCAATGTTTTATCAAAAATTAGGACGTTTTTGCAAACAAAGCAATAAAACAAAAATAGAAAACTTTTATTGAAATTCAATTTATTGACTGAGAGCCCAGAATAGGCAATTACATCCGGAAGCAATCCCTGGAAAGAGGTGATCGCTGAAAATTGAGAAAAGAAACTATCCTAATAGCAATGTGAAAACGGAATTCCACTGAGTTTCCATTCTGTTATGACCAGTATGTCTTCAAAACTCCCCGACCTTGCCTTCTGAGGAATGATCGGACCGATTCCTATCTTTCAGAACGTCAGTTGTTCAAACGGTAATGGGTACAGATAACTCAGACTGTAGTCATTCGCTTAAATCCCTCTTTTGTGTGGACCGCCCTTTCAGGTTTTCGATCCACCAGGATACCCTTTTTTGCCTAAGTTGCCCTTTCGGGTTTTCAACTTACCGGGTGTACAAATTTTTTCAATTATATCCCTAATTTTTGCCCGAACCTTATTCTGTTTTTGGTTCGCCGGGATGCCCTTTTTTGCCTGGATTTTTTTTCTTATTATCCAGCGGGTCTATTCATGCGAAGTATTTTTTGACTACGTCCGAGTTGACAGGGGATGAAAAGTCTTCGCCATCCATGGTTGTAAGCAATAAAGCTCCGCCCGAAAAAACCTTTTAACCACGAATGGACCTTCATAATTAGGAGTCCATTTTCCCCTGTGATCTGTATTGGGAGGAAGGATCCTTTTGAGTACCACATCTCCGACTTTATAAACCCGAGGACGCACCTTCTGGTCAAATGCCTGTTTCATTCTGCGCTGATATAGTTGCCCATGACATACAGCCGCCAATCGCTTTTCCTCAATAAGGCTCAGCTGATCAAATCTGGCTCGTACCCATTCAGCTTCATCTAGCTTAACATCCATCATAACTCTGAGGGACGGAATCTCTACTTCAACTGGTAGCACTGCCTCCATACCATATACAAGTGAGAATGGGGTTGCCCCAGTGGACGTGCGTACCGACGTTCGATACCCATGCAAAGCAAATGGTAACATCTCATGCCAATCTTTGTACGTGACAACCATCTTCTGTACAATCTTCTTGATATTTTTGTTGGCCGCTTCGACCGCGCCATTCATCTTTGGGCGGTACGGAGAAGAATTGTGATGTTCGATTTTGAAGTCCCGGCATAACTCAGCCATCATCTTATTGTTCAAATTAGAACCATTATCAGTAATGATTCTTTCGGGAACTCCATATCGGCAAACGATATCCCGTTTTAAGAAACGAGCGACCACTTGTTTTGTAACATTGGCATAGGATGCGGCTTCAACCCATTTGGTGAAGTAATCAATTGCCACCAAGATGAAACGATGACCATTGGAAGCTGTGGGCTCAATCTTTCCGATCATATCAATGCCCCACATGGCAAACGGCCAAGGCGACGACATGATACTCAACGGATTTGGAGGCACATGCACCTTGTCTGCATAGATCTGGCATTTATGGCATTTGCGGGCATATTTGCAACAATCTGACTCCATAGTCAACCAATAATATCCCGACCTTAACAACTTTTTAGCCATTGCCTGCCCTCCGGCATGGGTACCGAAAGAGCCTTCGTGCACTTCAATCATCAACAAGTCTGCTTCATGTCCATCCACACATCTAAGCAGGACCGTGTCAAAATTTCTTTTATACAGCACGCCATCTTTGTTCAAGAAGAAACTACCAGCTAACCTTCTCAACGTCTTCCTGTCTTTGGACGATGCCCCGGACGGGTACTCTTGACTTTTCAAGAAACACTTAATGTCATGAAACCATGGCTTGTCATCAGACGTTGCATCTACCGCAAACACAAATGCTGGTCTGTCAAGGCGGGATACCTCAATCTTAGGTACATGGTTCCATCCTTGCACTTTGATCATAGAAGACAAAGTGGCCAAGGCATCAGCGAACCTATTCTCATCTCGAGGAATGTGGTACAGTTTCACTGTTGTGAAAAACGTCAGCAATCTCCTTGTATAATCTCTATACGGCACTAGATTTGCTTGGTGCGTGTACCAACTCCCCTTCACTTGATTGATTACCAAAGCTGAATCACCGAATACATCAAGGGTTTTAATCCGTAGATTAATCGCCTCCTCGATCCCCATTATACAAGCTTCGTACTCTGCTTCATTGTTGGTGCATCCGAAAGTTATTCGGGTAGTGAACGGCATATGAACACCTTCCGGCGTGATAAGAACTGCTCCAACTCCGCACCCATTCATATTGACAGCCCCATCAAACATCAGACTCCATTTGGATTCAGGGTCTGGCCCCTCCTCCGGAAGTGGTTCCTCGCAGTCCTTAGCTTTGAGAAACATGATGTCCTCATCAGGGAAGTCAAACTTCATGGGTTGGTAATCATCAATCGGCTGTTGCGCGAGATAGTCGGACAAGATACTTCCTTTGATGGCCTTTTGTGAAGTGTACTGAATGTCATACTCTGTCAAGACCATTTGCCACCGTGCAACTCTGCCTGTCAATGCTGGTTTCTCGAAAATATACTTGATAGGATCCATTTTTGAAATCAGCAAGGTCGTGTGCCTAACCATATATTGCCTCAATCGCTTAGCGGCCCATGCAAGCGCACAGCATGTCTTTTCAAGCATTGAGTATCGGGACTCACAATCATTGAAATTTTTGCTCAGGTAGTAAATAGCATGCTCCTTCCTACCTGTCTCGTCATGTTGACCGAGAACACAACCCATGGAACCTTCAAGCACTGTCAGATACATTATCAGCGGTCTCCCTTCAACTGGAGGCATTAAAATCGGAGGTTCCTGCAAGTATTCTTTTATCTTATCGAATGCCAATTGGCAATCGTCATTCCACCTGACCGTTTGATCTTTCCTCAACAATTTAAATATTGGTTCACACGTGGCTGTTAGGTGAGATATGAACCTCGCAATGTAGTTCAATCTACCCAAGAAACCACGAACCTCTTTTTCTGTTCTCGGTTCAGGCATTTCTTGTATTGCTTTCACCTTGGCAGGATCAACCTCGATTCCTCTTTCGCTCACAATGAAACCCAGTAACTTTCCAGAACGTACCCCAAACGTGCACTTGTTTGGGTTTAATCTCAGACGGAACTTTCTCAACCTTTCAAACAGCTTTTTCAGGTTAGTCAGATGTTCCTCTTCGGTTCTCGACTTGGCAATCATATCATCTACATAACATTCGATCTTCTTATGAATCAAGTCATGAAACAATGTCACCATCGCCCGCTGGTACGTTGCCCCTGCGTTTTTCAAACCAAAAGGCATTACTTTATAACAATATGTACCCCACGGAGTAATGAACGTGGTCTTCTCCATATCTTCGGGTGCCATCTTGATCTGGTTGTACCCGGAGAAACCGTCCATAAATGAGAACACTGAAAACTGAGCTGTATTATCGACCAGCACATCAATATGAGGTAGTGGAAAATCATCTTTCGGGCTAGCTTTATTAAGATCTCGATAATCCACACACATTCTCACTTTTCCATCTTTCTTCGGTACTGGCACGATGTTGGCTACCCATGGAGGATACTTTGTCACAGCAAGAAAACCAGCGTCCCACTGCTTCTGGACTTCCTCCTTAATCTTTAAAGCCATGTCGGGGTGAGTCCGACGAAGTTTCTGCTTGACTGGAGGACATTCTTCTCTCAATGGTAGCCTGTGCACGAAAATATCCGTATCCAACCCCGGCATGTCTTGATACGACCAGGCGAAGACGTCAACATACTCGCGCAACATTTCCGTCAAAGTTTGCTTCACATCTGCTTGCAAGCTGGCACCAATCCTGATCTCTTTTTTGGCGTCCTTGGTACCAATATTAATGATGTCTACAGTCTCCTGATGAGGCTGGATGACCCTTTCCTCTTGTTTCAACAATCTGGCCAGTTCTTCAGGGAGTTCACAATCTTTCTCATCCCCTTCTTCGGCTTGATAAATCGGATTGTCAAAGTCATACATAGCCATATCAAAATCGTTATCAGTGGTATCCGGAGGATCAAGTCTGCATGAACGGGTTCATGCCTTATTTTAGAATTTATTTTTAAGCAAAACAAAAGAAAATGAAACATTGCCATTTTATATTTTTTGTGCAAAAATAAAAACTGAAAGACAGAGAACAAAATTTGATTGCAAAACGTCCTTTATTAATGATTAAACATTGCGAATGCAACCATGGTGGCCCTACAAATGAATCTATACGCCTTGGGCAGAGCGCAAGATTTTGACATGCATTATGGTTAGAAAAAACAAAGAAAAATTACTCTGTTTGAAGAGTAACCCGGATGACTTCTTCAACGGACCAGTTTTGCACTTGTTGTCCCGGAGCACGAGGGCGTACCCAGTTGTCCAGGTCACAATTACTGTCAACACTATCCTCTGTGGCTGCACAAGACTGGTCCGTGTAGATAATTCCCCCACTATTGAAAGTAATGGGTCCCCTGCTCCCCGCATCTGAAGTTGTAGAGGGATGATAACCAATACCAAATTTATCTTCCTTCATTGGGGTCTCTATCAACCTGCCCCAACCTTGGGCGTTGCCTGCCCTGACGACTTCGACAGCTTGTTTGTAAGATGAAATGGAGGTACCGGCCCCAGCTGGTACAGAAGAAGACTCAGGTGCATCGTCAATGTTGACTGCTTCAAATGATTGGCACAGCATCTCATGAATTTCCCCATCCATTTCAATGTACTTGAACGTGGATAAGTGACTCACAAAGATGTCTTCTTCCCCACACACTGTCACAACCTGCCCTTCAAACTCATACTTCAGCTTTTGATGTAGAGTAGAAGTAACAGCCCCGGCTCCGTGAATCCAAGGGCGTCCCAATAGGCAGCTATATGCAGGTTGTATGTCCATTACATGGAACGTGGATTTGAATACCTGTGGTCCAATTTGTACGGGCAATTCCACCTCACCAAACACAGATCGTCTAGTTCCATCGAATGCTCTGACCACCAATTCACTAGGCCTTAAGATCAAACCGTCAACTTCCAGCTTCATTAATGCCTTCTTGGGCAAGACATTGAGTGATGAACCAGTGTCTACCAGTACATGAGATAACACTGCGCCCTTACACTCCATCGTGATATGCAAAGCCTTATTATGGTTTCTTCCTTCAACAGTCAAATCTCTACTTGTAAAGCCCAAGCCATGGCTAACATTAACATTGTAGATTACGCCCTCGAGCTGATTAACAGTAATTTCTTGTGGCACGTACGCACTCTTCAACACTTTCAACAACGCCTGCCGGTGCGCATCAGAGCACATCAATAGTGACAAGATTGAAATCTTTGAAGGGGTCTGATTCAGTTGGTCCACAATCTTATAATCGCTTTTCTTGATTATCTTCATAAATTCTTCCATTTCCTTATCAAAAGTAATCTTTGTCTCTGCTTCAGGTGTAGGCGCACTTTCAACCACCTGTTTACCCTTAGCCTTTGCTGCAGCTTCTACCTCCTTATCACTTCTCAAGGTTTGGGGAGCGAATAACCTTCCACTCCTTGTAAAGCCCCCTACACCCCCTACGTTATCAATATTTGGGCTGACTGACGACTCAACTTCCTGCTTTTTACCTTCGTAATATACATCTGCCCCATAGTGCCATGGGATAGCCTTCGTAGACGTGAACGGAATTGGTCCTGGCACCGTGATAGTGACAGGACTGGGCCTTTCTGGCGCAACACTCGCCACGGGAACTGCATTGACCGGCATTTGAATCTCAGCGGGAGTGTAATAGATGGTCACGGTTGATATCTCATCAGTGTCTTTCACGACTCTGTCGAACTGTAGACATCCTTCATCGATCAGATTCTGTAAACCCATCTTCAACTTATCACAGCCGTTCTCCTGATTCATACACTCAGAGCACTCTTGATTACAGCCCGGGAACACCCGTCCCTTCAATAAACGATCTTTTACCACCAACAAAGAAGTTTTCACTTGATGGATATCTGTCACCAGATTCAATCTCCTCCCATCTTCAATAGCGTACACATTTGCTGCACTATGATCAGGCATGGGATGCTGAGTAATATTAGGAGCGGGAGAGAAATTGATGGCTTTAGCATCAATCAAATCTTGTACTTTATGATGGAAAGCCCAACATTTTTCAATGGAGTGCCCCTGAGCACCTGAGTGGAACTCACAACGAGCATTAGCATCGAAGTTAGGTGGCAGGTTTCCAGCAACCGGAGCTTTCATAGTACGGAGCTCTACCAACTTTAACTCGAGTAGCCGGGGCAACAGCGCGGCATAAGTCATAGGGAGAGGATCCATCTTACGATCCCTCTGTCTAGACCTTTGCTGGAAAAAAGGTTGTTGCTGTTGAACTTGTTGTTGGGGTTGTTGTTTCTGAACAGACGGTGTGGGGATTGTTACAGCATCTACCTGATAATAAGCTCGAGAACGCCCTCTGCCTCGTCCTCTAAACACAGCATTCGTATCACCTTCTCTTCTTTTCTGGTTACTAGCAAACGGTTTCTTCGCCCCCGAAGAGCCAGCCCCACTCACATCCTGGATCTTTCCAAGCTTTAACAGACTTTCTATTCTTTCTCCCGCAATCACAATATCAGCAAATCCAGTTGACGGACAAGCAGCTAATCTATCAAGATAAGCCCCTTGCAAGGTGCCCATAAACATATCCGCCATTTCTCTGTCTGACAAGGGAGGTTGAACCTGGGCAGCCATTTCCCTCCACCTCTGTGCATATTCTTTGAAACTCTCCTTGGCATTTTGTGACAACCCCTGCAATTGAGTGGGTTGGGCGCCATGTCAATATTATACTGGTATTGCTTCAGGAACGCTTCTGCCAGATCTTTCCAACTCTTCACAGCAGCTCTATTCAACTTCATATACCAGGTCAAGGACGCCCCAGCCAGACTGTCCTGAAAATAGTGCATCCATAGCTTCTCGTCATCCGTATGGGCTGAAATCTTCCCAAAGTAAGCTTGAAGATGCGTTTGGGGACACGCATTGCCGTGATACTTATCAAAAGTAGGAGGTTTGAATTTAGGGGGAATTCTGACTCCTGAGACCAGCCCCAGGCTGGTAACATCAATACCCATAGAGTTCTTGCATTCTATGGCCCTGATCTTTTCTGCTAACTCCTCATACCTTCGATCACCTTGATTACCCACATCAGCATCTAGTAGAGTAAATTGGTCTTCCAGAGTATCTTCAAGAGTAACACCAGCATGCCTACCATTTCCATTACCCCGATTGTTACCACCAGGAGGAGGGTTGCCACCGGGAGGAGGGATGCCGTGTCCCTGTGAATTGTCATGTTGATCACCTTCGGGCCCATTGTCTGGACGCTCGACCAGAAGCCTCAACCTCTCCTGATTTTGCGCCATGCCAGTCATGAGGGTCATGAACTGGTCCATACGCGCCCTCATTTCGGCCAAATCACTTTGCACTTGATCCATGATTCTTACTTGATTTCTTCGCGTCGAATATCGGTGAATATGATTCTCCGCTATACTGCCTGAAACCAAATAAAGGTTAGAGACCCTGCAACGAGTACCTGAAAAGCAAGTAACAAAAATGCAAAATGATATGCAATGCCATGCAATGCCATGTTTGTCATTTCCGAGGTGCTTTATACCCTGATTCCAATCCAACCACAGAAATCTGAAGACCAGAAATTGTGATATAAAGAGACGTGTCGTGGTCATGTGCTTGTGTGCGGCTATCTGATAAGAAATAATCCTGAATAAAACTGCTCATACTCATTCAACAAAATATTCAAGTAGATTTAAGAAAGGTTCAACCGCAAATGCAATACAAGGAAAAAAATGGATCCATCAACAAGCCTGATGGTAGCCATTAACAACAAAATACAGGGAAAAGAACATCAATCTGACAATTCCACATCCTTCAGCTTATCACTTGAATACTTGATTTCCTCAAAAAGTATACGGGTACGCTGGTGATTCGGCTTTTCAATCATCTCTTTGATCAAGACATCCCTTTTCTCAAGAGCTTCAGTTAAAGAACCCATATGCAGCATCAGAGCTTCGTCATCACACACTCCTTTGTGTCTCTTTATGCCGGCTTGCGTCTTGAGTATCTCCCTTTCTATCATGACTTCTTCAAGCTCTTTCTTGGTAATCTTCAACTGGCTTCTAGCTTCTTCTAACTGTTCTTGACTTTTATCGAGACTTTCCCGATACTTTCTCCTCTGCTCATGTGCCTTTTTAAGCTCCTCGTCTTTAGTCTTCGACTGATCCTTTAACTCGGCATTTTCAATTCTGACTTCATCCCAAGCTTGACGAAGTTGAGCTAATGAATCCTTGCTTCGGGCTAAAGCCTGTTTTGTAATCTTGTGAGCCTGACTAGTGTCATCTGCTCCCAAAGTAAGTTTCCGAAAGTACCGAGCTCGGTCATCAAAATCTTCCTCTTTGTCAGCCAAGGTTTTTTCCGCTTTCAAGGCTCTCTTTTCCAACTCTTTGTTGTCAGCTAGAGCTTTCTGAAGACATCTGCTCATTCCAGAATTCTCTATCTGCAACTCTCTGACCATTTTCTTCCACTTCTCACATTCTTCAATAGCCACCATAGTGGGTTGTTCTGGCTGTACTGCACATAAAAGAGGTCCCCTTGAAAAGGGTAAAAGCAATTCCTTTACTTTCGTCTCAATCCACCTGTCATATTCAGGATAAGATCTACAATCTCCTTTTCCAAAAACTGCTTTTCCAATTTTGTGCTTATCTTTCCAAGCATTCACTACTTCTACCACCTTCGCATCTTTAGTTCCTGTAAAGAATAAAGATTCTTCCACATCTTGCTCTGTAGGAGGATCCCTGGAAGCATACCCAAACTGTCGGATGGCCAAAACTGGATTATAATTGATCCCTCCTTTTCTGCCAATCAAAGGCACATTTGGAAAATTTTCGCATCTTGTGACAAGCTCTATTCTCAACAACCGGTGATCAAACCATACAATGTTATCAGCAGTTAAACTCATCAATCGTTTAGACCATTTCGCCACATCTTTGGTTTCCACAAAGGCACCTGTCTGAGGCAAATGTTTGAAAAACCAATGACTCAGCAGTGGAGTACAACAACTAACAGATCCTCCCCTCCTTTTCTCATTCTTATAGTGCACGGAATGATAAAAATCTCCTAACAAAGTAGGGACTGGATTTTTAAGAACGAAAACTCTTGTCGCTTGCATATCCACAAAGTCTTGCTGATTGGGAAAGAAAACTAGGCCATATATGCAGAGAGCCAGAATGGAATTGTAAACCGTCCAATTTTTAGCACTTGCAGCCTCTTGGGCCTGTCCAGACAGAAATTCTAAATGAAATCCGCTAACTCCATTTTTACTGCTCACACCACTCTTTATCACTGCCTGATCCATTTGTAAAGCAGCAGCAATTTCTTTTACGCTGGGAGAACTACCAGAGAAGAATGGTATTGCCGACGTGATCGGAATTCCCAAAATAAATGAGAATTCTTCCAGTGTTGGCATCAAAATGTAATCTGAAAAAAGAAAGCACCTCAACGAAGGCTCGTAGAACTGCAGCAGAGTGTGCAAGGCATCATGTTCATACTTGGTGATTGTACGGACCATCCCAACCAAATTCCCGTAGCTCTTCTGAAACCTATCAAGAATACCCGGACCAGCCATATCTATAACTTTGAGCAATGAATCCAAGACAGGATCTGGAAACTTGTAAGACACATTGTTCTTTCTCTCGGCAACAATCTCTGTTGAACCCATGGATTGGAATCAGAAATGTATTATGCACCTGAAAATGACAAACATAACTGTTATGATATGATAATGCAATGCAAGAGGGCATGTGATCAGGTAATCCAGTGTCGGTGTCTGTATTGAACTGTGTGCACTGTGTCTCTGTACTGAATCTGGCAATATCTGAGATGAACACTTAAATCACTGTCATAGGATACAATGTCTGAAATCATCATAGAATCACAAGTAAGGTAGGTAGGAGGCTGGGTTTCCTGCAAACCTGTAAACATCCCGCCCATACTCACGTGTGGTTCTTAGAAAATAAGGCTTGTCAGCTTCGGAGGTTTGAGAAGCAATAGCACATTCAGCCCGTAGGATACAATGCTATGCCAATCAAAGAGGTCGTCCACTGACTCCCCTTAGAAAATAAAAGTCATCCTATGCAAGTTCCAAAGTGGGCCCTCGGGTGCGAATGGGTTTGCCACAGAATGTGGTCTGCCATTGTCACCACTAAAGAGGGATATTTCCACTAAGGTCCTCATGATCGGTCACTAGAGTCGACAGCTCTCTAGATCTACATCCTAGAATACGCAAGATGCGCATGCCACGACGTGTCCCAAGATAGCCTCGTCTAGCTGTGAATTTCGTGAACACCCAACGCACTCCAAACGGCACGTAGGTCCCACTACTCTCCACTCTAATTCTAAGTGTATACTCAAGCCTGTGTAATGGGCTTATCTCTCAGAAATCCCATCCCGCCAAACAGAAAATAGCACAGTCCAACACAACAGTAATAATATGATGTGTAATGCTAAAAAGCAGTAAATACAGTAATGTACAGTAAAGCAGTAAATAACCATACAATAAAATGGTAAATATAGCACAACAGTAAACACCCAATGAAAGAAAAACAGACAAGCGCTAGGATTGACTTGCTTAGGATGGACCAGCAATAGGTCAACCTCCTTTCCCCAGCAGAGTCGCCAGCTGTCGCTCCCGGGATTTTCATCCAAGTACAAACGCGAAAGTGGCACCAAACAGAGTCGCCAGCAATGTGTATTTATCCCAAGAGAGGGAAAGGAAACACCGCGTAAACCTGAAGAGAAGGAAAGAGCATGGTCTTGCGACCAAGAGAAATGGGTTCGGGAGTCGGTTACGCGAGAGGAAGGTATTAGCACCCCCTCGCGTCCATCGTACCCGATGGGATCCACGCTTGCTTGTCTCAATCAAAGGGTGTAAAGAAAAAAAACTGGAAAAGGAACTGAAAGAAAGAAAGGAGAAAGAATGGAACAGGAACGAGAAACAAATGTAGGGAAAATAAAAGAAGTGCTCGCATGGGCCCTACCCCACTGCCTACGTATCTCATCGGGAACATGAGAATCAGAGCGACGTAGTTCCCCTCACTAGGGATGGATTGTCTGTGTTTTTTTAGAGAACGGCTTACGTCCTAACTCAGGTGTTGCAGGCTCGCTGGTCCGAGTGCGTTACCATCTTGCAAGAGAACGAGTAGAAGCGCGTTCGTGCGTTGAGAATGAATGAGATGAGAAAAGAATTCCCGAAGGAAAGGCGTTATTGTTTGTTTTTGTCTTTTAGAAGGAAGTGTTTTGGATTTGTTTGCATACGACAGTGTATCTGGATCTTAGTCATTGGAATGTGTACCTTCTCACATTCCAAGATGGAATGGGTAAGAAAGCACACTAAGGGTGAAGAAGACCCTCACACTTAGTTCCAATTATCAAGGTTCAAACACACTAGCATACTTGTGTTTATTAAGTGTTTTGTTGATTATGAAGTGAAGAAGTGTTTTTTATTATTTGCACCTTCAACAAGTATTGCATTTAAGTCCCTTATACAAGATCAAATATGTAACACATTGACCTAAGATGGGCCATATGCTACACATCTTAAGATTATAAGAGAAGACCCCTTATAATCTTTTCTTCATATGAAAGGCCTAAATGCAATAAATGCCTACCTTTATTAGATATTTTGAATTTTCTTTGAGATGAGAAAAGAGACTCAAGGGAGGAGAAAAGGTAAAACCTATATGGACTAAGACTCAATCCTAATTGAAGATTAAAGGGAGTGATCCTAAAGGTTTGTGAGGTTTCAACCTAAAGTCTAAAGAAAGAAAGAATTAAACAATTCACTTCTAAAGTAGAAGATGAATTGTAATTCACAAGGGGAAAGTGATGAGTTATTAAAAGAAAGCACATAAGTGCTTAGCAAAACACAAAATGGAATTGTAAAAGAGAAAGGATAGAAATTGAATGTGGATTCCTTATCCACACTCAAATGAAACTTACCAAAGCCCCTACATGGTTAGTAGACATGTATAAGAAGTATAAGAAGTAAAAGAACATGTAATGCATCATAAAACTCAAAAGAATTAAATGAGGAAACAAATCCTAGAACCACAACCAGAATGGGCATCATATGGAAACCAATGGTTATTATCATACAAGTGCAAGTGAATAAGCAACAAGCATCACCCATTAGCATTTAAACATGTTACAAGAAGAAGGGATAGATGAAAGATGGAAAGAAATGAAGAGGACATGCATAAACGGAACATGTAAATCAACAACCAGAATTGAAACTAAATGGAAAATGGTTTATGAACATCTCAAAAGTATCCATGAATCAACCATCAAGACATTCAAGAAGTAATAGAAGAAGAAGTGAGATGAAAACTCAAAAAGAAGGTGCAAACAATACATGTTAGGATGCA
The DNA here is from genome assembly GCA_022829125.1 of Lathyrus tuberosus. NCBI lineage: Eukaryota > Viridiplantae > Streptophyta > Magnoliopsida > Fabales > Fabaceae > Lathyrus > Lathyrus tuberosus. Next base: position 8,330,926 of record JALAZF010000258.1, on the reverse strand, counting down.
CAAAGTTCAAGTTGAAATGAACATGTGAAGATGACCTATAATGTGCAACAATGACCTATAATATCACTTGAATGACTCATACAACTATGCAAATGCTCATACAAATATGCACAAAAGAGTTCATGCAAACATGCACTAAAGTTATGATGACATGACATGTATTATGCTTCAAATGTAATGCATCAAACCAAAACCAAATGGATTCATGAAAATTATGCTAGCATATTATTGGAATGCCTAGGTCACAAATGCATCATACATCAAGATAGCATGTAAAAATTCAGAGCAAAATGACTTCCAACAAAGCAATTAGGTCAAATTGAAACATCATGCAAAGTGGTGCAAATATAGGCATCAAAACATGTCATAAAGTGACTTAAAAAATCAAACAAAAATCATCTAGCATGCTTCAATGTATTGGTGAATCAATGCAAAAAGAACCATGTCAAAACAGTTTGTAATGAGCAAGAACAAAATTAAACAAATTCATGTATCATGCTTAGAATGCATCTAAATGGAAATTCAAAGAAAATTATGGAACAGGGGCAAAAAGGTCATAAGATCAGGAAATAAAATCATCAAAAATTTTCTAAATGTTTTATTGATGTCCATGAATTTTTGTGGAATTTTCTAATGTCATTTGATATTTATAAAAATTGAAAAGCAAACGTGTATAAAATGAAGAAAATAAAAGGAAATAGAAAACAAGAGTGGGGTGCAAATATAGTAAACCAACAGTTCAAAGTGTTTGGGCTTTTTAAAAAGGAGGTGCGAAAAGCAATCTGTCAAAGGTCCAATTACGCGTAGCACACACTAACTACCATGCATTATCAGTCAAACTAAGTCAATCCATTCACCACCATCAGATCAGGTCAAGGTCAAATCTAGGTCAAGGTAATCAAGATCAACGCGCACACTTGAATGTCCATACACACTACCATGTACCATACCACACAAAGTTTAAAAAAATTTCAGAAAATCACACGTGACATGCACATGAATTTTTATGTGTTGGCAGCATGGTAGCCATTAGATCACACTCATCCAACGGATCACATTCAAACTGGTCATAAAACCCTAACATGAAGCCATCGGCCGGAGAGGGACCTCCGGTCACCTTCTCCGGTCACTTACCACCGTCTGCAACTCACATTTCTCCAGAAAATCACAATGCATACATCCATTGAAAGCTAAGCTCACGTACATTATGAATATGTTGATGAAAATCACCAAACACATACGCACAGCAAGAACAGAGTCAATCAAATTAAGCCCTAGGTATAGAACTATGCCTCTAAGAAGCCTATCAACTAGCCAGAATCAAACTTGTGCTTCTAATAAGCTTCAATCAATGTGTAATGAACTTAAAACTCTCATGAATCGTACAGAAAAAGATGATGAATATTTACCTGATGTTGATGGAACTTTTGAACCAAGAAAAACCAGAGAATAAACTTGATACTCTTGATCTTCTATTGGCCAAATAAAGGCTTAAGCACTGAAACTTGAGCAGCGAGAGAGTGAGTAAATCGTGTGGAGAAGAATGGCGATGAAGCTTGAGCAGTGTGAGAATGAGACTCTGAAACTTGGAGAGATGAACCTCTGAACTCGTGACACAAAATGAATAAGTGAAAAACCTCTCTGAGTTATGAGCAATGTGATGTTTATATAGCCAGCCTTAACCATGGTTTAATGAGTGAGTCAAGCGAGTTGAGGGTGGTCAACTGAGTGCACCCTAACTAACTGAGTCAAGTTAGTTAGGGGCGAGTTCCTTTAGGCTTTTGTATGGTATATGGCAGCTCATGGTAAGTTACAATGTTCCTGCTGCAAAACTTCTACCACAAGCTTTCAACCTTTTCCTTTTTCATGTATGACTCGAGCAAAGGTGTAAAGAGTGCAGGCATGTGTTGGTCTTAATGAGGAAGCAAACATAAAAAACCTGTGTCATGTATTTGAGGTGTGCTTGAACCAAAATTATGCAACAAGTCATTATTGTAACAGTGGATGTTTGATGGTAAATATCTCTCATGTTAATGCATGGTTTAATGAGGTTTTGGTGTCAAATGAAAGAGGAGCTATCATGGCACAATATTGATGTTGAAAACAAGTCAAATGGAAGTGTACAAGATGATGAAAAATTGCTTGAAACAAAAGGAATCAAAACTGGTGTATGGCGTAGTAATGGGGTTGGTTGGCAAGGCAACATGGCGCCTGGGTTTTCAGCATAATCAACATGACTTGGGGCCACTATTTCTCCATCATAACTTGATCAGATGAAATTTTGCCCAACATGAACATTGAAGAGGGCATTGCAAGGAACAATATTGATTTTGACAAGTTTTTCATTTGAGGCCTTTAACCATGAGAAAAATAGGCGAATATATGGCACACCAACTGTTTGTTAAAATGACTGCGCGCGTGCCCTGAAAATCTTGGTCATGACCTAGTTTTGAACCTACTTTGCTCAAACTTTGATCAATCATATCTCACTCAATTTTTATCCAATGGAGATGTTCCACACATGGATTTGAAGCTTAAAACAAGATCTTTTGTTGTGGCCGAGTGGAATTTTCATTTGGTGCTTCCATTTTAAATGGCCTTGGTTCAAACTCTGATGCAAAATGGCCAAAACTTGCTATTTTTAGTAACCCTACTTCATCCAAAAATGGCAACTTTCTACATCTTGAATTTTTCATGATTCCTTTGGAATTTCTTGACCAAATTTTGCACATTGGACACATATAACATGAATTTCATGAATTTGGCCTCAAAAAGTCAAGAGTTGACTTTTTCCTCTGATTATTTGACTTTGCCCCAATTTCTCTGATTCTTGATCTTTCTTCCAATTGAACCACTTCTAAAACCAATTGAGATGCAATCTTCCACATACATACACTTAAGGACATATGGAATACCATGACATCAAGTTTTGTTCAAAAAATCAAAGATTCCCTGATTTAATGGGAAACCCTAGTTTTGACCCCCTTTGGTTAGGAGGAAATTGCACATCTTCCAAATCCAAGTTCCTCAGAGTATGTTGTGTATCCTCTTAAAGGATGATGAGAAATGCCACTTGAGGATGATTTTGAATCAATGAGCTATCTCTTTTGAGGATTTTCCTTCAATTTTTGGACTTCTTGCATAGTGTAGGATGTAATGCCTCAATCTCCTATTGTATCTCTTATCCTTGAGGTTGTGGATGATCAATTGAGATAGTATGAGACATGAAAGGCTTCTTGGCTTGCCTTGAGGCAACTTGACTGACCTTTTTGTGCTTTGAATGATCTCTTGATTGTCCATCCCCCACCTGATCACATGCCCTGATGGTAAGGAGGATGCCATGCTTCATTTTTCTATGTTAAATGCAATGCAATGTTAATGAGGTGGATGTGACATGATAAATGATAATGCCATGTTATGATGACAAAGAGGGAGAGCAAATTTTGGGGTATTACAGCCCCTATCATTTGAAGAGAATCGGTGGAGGTACTCCTCGATTGACGATAGTATTGTACCCCGAGGGATGAATGTACTATTGTTTCTCGACCTCAGTGCCAGAAACTGAGGACCTTCCGTTTTAGAGAATCAGTTGAGGCCTCCTCGATTGATGATGATGCCAAACCAGAAATGGTGAACGTATCATCATTTCTCGACCTGAGAGCCCGGGATACTGAACATCCTAGTACCCACACGTGAGAGGGGATGGGTGTTTGCAGGTTTGCAGGTAACCGAAACCTTCAACCTACCCGGTTTTTTCTAGATTTCTCATCAATGTTTGATTATCTGGGTTCCTGGTTATCTCAGTGGTTTAGTATTTTGGAATTCTGGTTTTCTAGATTGTGGTTCTCGTTCAGTTAACAGCACAGCACATCCAGCAGTGTTGCCTTGATCCCATGTGTGCATTTGCATCATCATTTTGCATCCTAACATGTTTATTCATTTGCAGGGTTGCATCCTAACCTTGATTTTGGTTTCTGAAGACTATCGAGGATGAGTACTGAGAAGAAAAAGAATATCATAGGATACAAGTTTCCGTCACTTATTCTGGATCCTGTTCACAAGGTTGTTTCTATGGCAGAACCTGGGGAATTGGCACTTGTGGACTTTGATAACATGCCGTAGTTCTCTTTCTCTCTATTGTATTAGGATCACCACCAGGCTTATTGGTTGGGATCTATGATTATTGTGTTCAGACTTATTATCTCGAGCTGTGATCGTTGACATCTGGTTTTCCTCTGGTTTTCTTAATATATGAGCAGAAGTCCCGTTCTATCTTATTATTAAACTGGAATCAAGGGGTGGATCGCCCTGGGAATTTTTAAACATGTTCATTTGCATTCACATATTCATAATCATTTTGCATAACAGGTGTTCATCTCTGGCGTTCTTACTTGGTTCTCCTACTCAGTACAGGATTGCGGATCAACACATTCACCGGTATTCTACCAGACAAGATCAGAAAATACTCATGGATCAACTACAAGCTGAGATGACTGAGATGCGGACCCGCATGAACCAATTCATGGATTTAATGCAGGGGATTGCTCAGGGCCAAGAGCAGTTAAGAACTGTTGTCCAACCACTGATTGCAAGGATTGATGACAAAGGTGTCCTTCATGGAGGAGTCCATACTGGTGTTACTGGTACTAATGTTCAGAATGGCCCTCCGGGCGGAGGTATTCCTGTTTCTGGTGTTGTGATCCCTCCGGGCGGGGCTGAAAATGTCGGGGGAGGTGGTATTGGTGTCTGTGCTATTCATGGCCGTCAGTTTGATGATATTCAAGATGATGCATTCTCTGTGCCAGGTGGGGGATGATGGTCCCCAGATTGACAATGATCAGAGGTTCCGGTTGATTGAGGAACAGCTAAGGGGTGTTGTGAATCAGGATGCTTTGGGTATGGATCTAGAGGATTTGGGGTTGGTTCCAGGCGTTGTTATTCCGCATAAGTTTCAGACTCCCACTTTCGAGAGGTATAATGGTATGTCTTCCCCAAGGACCCACGTGAGGGCATACGCAAGTAAAATGGCTGCGCATGCGAAGAATTAGAAGCTGATGATGCATTGCTTCCAGGATAGCCTATCTGGGGCATCCCTGGAGTGGTACATGCAACTAGAGAGGAAGGATGTGCGTAGTTGGAGAGATCTGACAGGGGCATTTATTAGACACTATCAATATAACACTGATATGGCTCCCAATCGTACACAGCTGCAGAATATGTCTCAAAAGAGCAATGAAAGCTTTAGAGAGTACGCCCAGAGGTGGCGTGAATTGGCTTCCCGAGTTCAACCTCCGATGTTGGAAAGAGAGCTCGTTGAGATGTTCATGGATACGCTTCAGGGGCATTATTATGATAAATTGGTTGGATGTTTGTCAGCTGGATTTTCAGGTCTTGTATTGGCAGGGGAAAGAGTTGAAAACGGCATCAAAACGGGAAAGATTCAAGTTACTCCTGGTTATTCTGAAAATGCGAAGAAACGTTACAGGGGAGAAAAAGGAGAGACTAATGTCGTTCAGTACCAACGATCTTATGCTCCTCAACAACAGAAGTATCAGCGTCAGAACCAGTATAGGTCGTGCAACAACTTAGAAAGAAGGAATGCTCCTCTTCATCCAGTTCCCATGTCGTACAGTCAACTATTGCCACACATGGTTCGAAACTCATTGGTGGAGCCTAAGACTTTGAAGCCTGTTCCAGAACCATACCCTCTGGGGTACAATCCCCATGTGCAATGTGGATATCATGGAGGATCTATGGGGCACTCAACCGAAGATTGCAAAGCCTTCCAAGCCAAAGTGCAACAATTGATCGACAAAGGGTACATATCATTTCCGGAAGGAGACTTGGTTGTGCACGTCGACCTCTCATCTGTTTGAAGACTTCAAGGGTCGTCTCCTAAAGCCAGTAGCCCAAGCGGAGTCAAGTCTTCTCAACAACGGCAGTCATCAGTTTCTTTACTGCATTTTCATTTTATAGTTTTTCATTTCTCGTTAAAGCATTATATGCATGTAGAAACTTGTTTGTTTTTTTGAATGACAATCATAATACAATGAGCATGTTTTTCTTGAAGTAATCCATTCGTGTTCACTCTTAAAGGTTTATATGCACTGCAATACCAATTTTCTTATTTAGAACTCTTGAGGGAGGATGATGAGATGAAAACGCAAAATCTCTGGTTGTATGTTCAAGGATAGAACCTATTGAGGATGTACAGACATTGTTTCAAATCCCTAAACACTGGAGATATAAGGGAGATAAAAACTCGTTAACCCCTTCGAACCTTGAAGTAGGAGTTTCTTTCGTACGAAAAAAAACCCTCATACTTAACCCAAGGGCAGGGTAGGCGTCAGTTAGTTTGACCAAGCGTTCAGATTTCAAGGATATTGTGCATCCGAGGAACCATTACCGTCTATCCAACCGTCAAGAGGTCAAGAGATGTGAAACCACAACGGTTATCCATCAACAATCAAGGAGTGAGGCAGTCACAACCCTTTTAAGCAAGTAAGACAACCAGTGTCACACGCTTTGTTCAAAAAGGGGAACAAAAAAGAAAAGCCCGCTAAGGCGAAACTTGAAAACAAGTGACTTAGGCAAAAGTTAGGGCATCCCGCTGGACTTAAAAATCAAAAAACTCAAAAGAGTCAGTCCAGGAAAAAATTAGGGATAAAAAAAAACAAAAGAAAGAAAAAGCGAAAAGCGAAAAGGATTACAAAAGAAAATCCTCGATAAGAACAAATTCGTGTGATTACAGACACAAAAGATAAAAAGGGGTGGCTATCATTCCAAACTCCCTTAGGTGCCAAACCATTAGTGGCATAGGTTCCTTAAAGATCATAAACCTGTTGGGAGATGAGCATTTGGGTCAGATTAACTGAACACAGGACTGGAGAACATCACGAAGAGTGGGTGGGCACCGATAAATTTTGAGCCATAAATCCTTTTTTTTCTGAAACCGTGAACCAGATCACGTTACAACCCTTAAAAGTCCTAATTGAAACAGGGCTTATTCCGAAAGCGTACTTCAACAGGACAGCGTTCCTGACTCCTATAAGTTGTGCTAATAAGATTTGTTGGTATTGCATGTGCGCATTGTTTGGCCATTCAAAAATCAAGGTCGCATCCCAGCTAGTGATTCGTTCACAAGGCTTGGCGACGCATTTTCAATAAAACTTCAAGGTTAACATGAGTGTTGCATTAGAATTGTCATTCTCATAAAAAACATTTTCTGCTTGCATGTGTTTGATATCGGATAAGCTTACACAGTGAACGTCAGTCAAGAAGCTTGATCCTGCCAAGTTGGGATGCTTGAAAATTCTGAAGGACAATCATATCAAAGGGCATGCTGCCAAGAGACTCAGTGTAGAGCGGGCTCTCTCCAGTAATTCGTGTTAAGATGTAGCTAATCTGGGGCAGTCACGTCGAGAATCTCTCCGAAATTCAGATTATGAAGAATGGGGCAGTTATGTCGAGATATGATAAATCTCTCCAAGAGTTTGAAGACCCTGGGGCAGTGCGAACGCCCGATCTTCTATAAAATCCTCTTGAGATGATTTCCTCCATTAGACCTGGTGGTTTGGGGCAAGTGAAAAGTTCAAAGAGCCGTTTATGACCATAAAGACAAGTCAGGTTGCAGGGCAACAGGATTGTGCATCCCCAGCAGTTGGCTCTCCCCAGCATTGAGATTGCTCCTTCCCCAGTAGGACAAACTTTCCTCAGCAGAGCAGACCTTTCCCAGCAGGACAAACATTCCTCAGCAGAGCAGACCTTCCCCGGCAGGAGACCTGGAAAGTATTTTCTCTGAATCAAGACGTTATCTCCCCACAGAGTCAGGGTTTTCACTTCCCCCATCCAGTCAGGAAGCGTGCTTTCACCGACAATGTCATATTCTAGTCCCCAGCAAGGTGGGAGTAAAGTTATTCTCCCCACCAGCAGGCTAAGTTCAGCAGTATCCCCAAGCAGGATGGTATTATGGGCTGGCATCCCCCAGCAGGTCCTGAGCCCAATTGGATATTAGCAATCTTCAGTAATAGACTTCCGGTTCCGTTATTGGCGTCCATTCTCAACTCCCCCAGCAGAGGAGAAATCTCAGGTTTTGGATGTTACCTTCAGTGAAAGACAGGTGTGGCCCCCGGTAGTTCTTTAGGGATTTCATCCCCAGCAGAAGTCGTTGATTCGAAGAGTCGATCAGTATGACCCTTCTCAGCAGAGTTCCTGGATTCAGAGGATAATTTATTTTTGTCATCCCCGGCTAAATTGGTCTTTTCTCTCCAGCATTTATTTTGCTGGAGAGACCCCTTTTGCATATCATAAGCATTTGCGTTGCATCCTCAAACGCGTAGCATTTCCACTTCGTGTGGAGCATTACGGTAAAATTCAAACATTTGCATTCGAAAATAAGCCAGGTTTGATGCTTTCCTTGCCAGTTCTCTTTCCCAGTAGAGATGGCATAACTCAGGAGATTTTGGAGGGATGCATTCCTCATACTTGTGCTCCCCGGCAGAGTCTTTTATTTAGACTTCTCCTTTCCCCAGCGGAGTCATCTTATCTGTGGATTGTGAGTCCGTTAGAAGTTTGCCTTGGATTGGCCAATCTCCTTTGTAAATCCAGTTCTCGTCTGGTAGTCAGTTCTCGTCTGACTTACTTGGTGAAACCCAGTTCTCGTCTGGTAGTCAGTTCTCGTCTGACTTATTCTGTAAATCCAGTTCTCGTCTGGTAGTCAGTTCTCGACTGACTTATTTGGTGTAAACCCAGTTCTCGCCTGGTAGTCAGTTCTCGTCTGACATCTCTTTTGTAAATCCAGTTCTCGCCTGGTAGTTAGTTCTCGTCTGACATCTCTTTTGTAAACCCAGTTCTCGCCTGGTAGTCAGTTATCGTCCGACATCTCTTTGGTAAATCCAGTTCTCGCCTGGTAGTCAGTTATCGTCTGACCTATTATTGTGGTAGTCAGTTCTCGTCTGACTTATTTCGTGAAACCCAGTTCTCTTTATCAGCAGAGATAGCAATCTTTTGAAGATTTTCCTCGTCAGTTCCCTTTATCAGCAGGGATGGCATTTATTCTGCTAGTTCTCTTTATCAGCAGAGATAACAGTCCTTTGAAGATTTCCTTTGTTAGTTCCCTTTATCAGTAGGGATGGCATATTTCGAGATTCCTTTGTCAGTTCTCTTTATCAGCAGAGATGACATAACCTGGGAGAGTTTTGTTTCACATTATCCCCGGCGAAGTCCACTTTATGTTGGTTATCCTTTGTGGGTGCGATTGAGGTCGTATTCGTATTTTCTTTGTGGGTAGAGTGATTGAGGTCAGTCTTCCTTTGAGGGTACAATTGAGGTTGTATTCATTTTGTGGGTGCGATTGAGGTCGTATTCGTATTTTCTATGTGGGTAGAGTGATTGAGGTCGGTCTTCCTTTGAGGTTACAATTGAGGTTGTATTCGTTTTGTGGGTGCGATTGAGGTCGTATTCGTATTTTCTTTGTGGGTAGAGTGATTGAGGTCGGTCTTCCTTTGAGGGTACAATTGAGGTTGTATTCGTTTTGTGGGTGCGATTGAGGTCGTATTCGTATTTTCTTTGTGGGTAGAGTGTTTGAGGTCAGTCTTCCTTTGCGGGTATAATTGAGGTTGTATTCGTTTCGTGGGTGCGATTGAGGTCGCATTCGTCTTATTTTTGTGGGTATGGTTGAGGTCATACTCCTTATTTTTTCAGCATGCTCCATTTCGTTATTCTCACCATTAGCAAATTTCCGGGGCTCTTTCGATATTCAATCCCCGTGTATCCTGGAATGTCTGAGAGACGTCGCTACCATACCTTCAGGACCAAGTTGATTGAATAGGGGCAGCTGTAGCACCCCAAAATTTGCTCTCCTTACTTTAGTACTAACTGGCTTATGTTTCATTTCATTTTTACATTATCATGTGTGCATATCATTTGGCTTTGTGGTTATGGGATCAAGGTTCTCTGTTCAAGCATCGTCAGGTTGCAACAGACGTTTATTTCGTCACTCGACATATGCGCAAAGTATTTCTCTGGGTTACGTAATCAACGGGTCAGCAAAGGTCTTATCAAACATAATTTTTCATGTTAAGAATCTCAGAGGAAGTTGAAGTTTTCAGCCGATTCAAAACAGTTTGAGCAGAAAATCAGTTTGCTGTACAAATTTGCAAAATTCATAACTCTTACTCTGGAACTCGTTTTGGCTGGATATTCAACAGTTAGAACCGTCTTGGTATTCTCTACAGCTTTTATGTTCGGCTCGGAAGTCAATTCATCAAGGAAAGTGGTGGGAATTATTTGTTTCTGGAATTTCGGTTTCGCTGGATAATTGCTTCAGCGGTATTCAAAAGGGCTTAACTTCATATTGGATCATCCTTTCTGAGCTATTCCTATGCCAAAAAGTTCCATATTGAAATTATCTGCAACTTTTGTGTTTGGACCGAGGGCTAATTCTTTGAGGAAGATCTCTAAACACGCGAGTTTTTAGAGTCGATACAGTGCAAAAAACAGTGAAAAATAGTGCTGAACCGGTGTATTTCGGACACTAAAAAATTCATAACTCTCAGCTCGTTTATCGGATTGATGCCGTTCCGGTGTCTAAAATTCCGTTTAGATGTTATCTTCGTGCCGTGAATTCAGTTTGGGTCAGGTCCGAGCGGAAGGACCCCGAAAATGTGAATTACCAGTGGGGTTCTTTGATGCAGTGCAGTGTTTGTCAGATTTTGTAAAATTCATAACTCGGTCAATTTTCATCGGATTGCGTCCGTTCTCGAAGCATTGGTTCATAAATTTTATCATCTTCAAGTTCCAAGACAAGCTCGAGTTCGAACGATGCTCCGAAGATCATCGTTTTGGTTTATTTCGCAAAACGGAAGTGTTGAACCGAAGAAAAAGGCTGAAAGTTGTTTCACGGGAAAATGTATATCTCGCTTGTTTTTTGTCCGATCGCGCTCATCTTTTGACACGAGGTCACTGACTCATAGATCTATAACTTTACTGACAAAGTCGAGTCAATATTATGCTCCGAAGAGGTTGACGTCTTTACGTTTTCGAGTAGCGGACACCAAATAAGCTGAAAAAACAACTTATTCAGTGACGTCTTGCACCTTAAACATATCGATCGCACTCGATTTTGATCGTATGATGTCCGTTCTTTTTGCGTTGCAACCGTTATTCAGAGGCGGACGATGTTGTAGAAGGCTCAGAGTCGAAATTTCTTGTCGAAGACGGTGCTATTTTCACTTAAGCCAAAATTCTACCTTTTGCCCTTCATTTTAGACTCCACTATATATTCAAAACTCTCTCTCATTTCCCATAATTTCACTCATTCTCACAAACACCAAAAACTCTCTCAAATTTTTCTCTCAACTCTCACAAGATCAAAAAAATCAAAAGCTCATACACTCATTGGAGAACACACGTGATTTTGAGGAGAACAAAAGTTTGAACCCTAATCCTTCTCTCATTCGAATCTCACAATCCACAAAGGCTTTGGGCGAAATTCTTTCACAGTCTTCATCCTTGGAATCCATAGAGCACAAACCACCCATCGTTGGAAGCTAAAAGCAAGGATACGGACTGCTTGATCTCAGCTTGATACGTGTGATGTTTGGATCCATTTGGTGATGCAATTTTGTGGTTCCTGGTGAGACCTTTTTCACATACATTCTTGATGGATATGACGTGATTTTCAGAATTTATTCAGATTTTTATAAGGCATGCTTCTATTTTTGGTTGATATTTTGGTACGTGACCTAGTTTGGATCTTTTTGACCCTTTGTGTTTAAGTGAAGCTTGGAATGATTATATGTTGTGATCATATACTGACTTGGTTTGTTTGTGGCTTTGGAATCATTTTCATTTAATCATTTTTCTATTTATGGTGGATTTTCCAAGTTGACAATGTTTTGAACTAGTTTCTTTGAGATGCCTTCTCATAAGATCTCATAAATGTTTGGTGACTCTTATTTGCTTTGAATGACATGTGTGAGGTTCTGATCCTCTTGATACGGTTTCCATTAAATGACATTTCCTTACTTCTTGCCTCACATGATCTTTTGTTGCTTGCATGAATGACATAAGTGAATGTTTTGCCTAGTTTTGGCACATGTTTTGAGTGTGACGGATGATGTTCCTTCTTTGATGATTTGAGCTTACTATGACATGAAGTGCTTGCTGCCCTACCTTGTTTCTTATCTCTTATGTCATCTTCTTCTTCATCTCCCTCACTTCTTTTCTTCCCTTTTGGATCTCAAGACTTGTTTAAGTCTTGGATTCACTTTTGTGTGTTCCCTTAGGGTTTCCTAGTCCAACTTAATCCTTGATTAAGCTTGGAGTAGGATAGACATTAGGATTCAAACTATGCATGCTAACTTAGCTAGATGTTCCCCTTTCAAACTCAACCTTAGGGCCACTTTTGCATGATAACATTAGGATAGATTTCCCCTTAGTGTTTTCTTTTCTTTTGAGTCCCTCTTCTCATCTCATAACATCTCTAAAACACTTAATAAGGATAAAGTGTATTGTGCACGAGCCTTAAGCGTGGGGAATGAGAAATGAGGGGTTTCCTCTCATCTTTCTAGAGTGCTTAGCGAGCGTCCTATCTTGGGACGATTCGTTAAGTATTCGTCCCTGTGCCCTAGACTTTGGTGCAATGCAAGTTATGAACTAACTCAAGTCACTTCTGTCCTAAAAAATACAAACAAACTTCAAACCTTTTTGTCCTTCGGGATTGTCAAACTAAAGGCTATTTTCAAAATGGGCACGTTACTTTCCGTCTGAGTCGCAAACAGGCATCGACCCTAACTGTCAGACGCGAACTTAGTGTCGCTCATAAAAAACACAAAAAGAACTTGGTCTGAACTACGCTGACTCTGAATTCCCCATTGCACAAAGGGGGTACGTAGGCCTAGGACGTCGACGTCCTACCGAGTCTGTCTTTGTTTTCCTCCTTCCTCGTGTCAGTACAGCCATAGATGATAGGATAACTCACCCTTAGATTAGACAACAAGCGTGGATCCCATCGAGTACAATGGACGCGTGGGGTGCTAGCACCTTCCCCTCGCGTAACCGACTCCCGAACCCAGGTTATGGTTGCGATGACCATTCATTTCCCTCTTCCTCAGGTTTATGCGGTGTTCCCTTTCCATCTCTTGGGATAAATTTACACGGCTGGCGACTCTGTTTTTCCGCACCACTCTCACGTTTGTACCTGGATGAAAATCCTGGGAGCGACAGCTGGCGACTCTGCTGGGGACTCTGGTTGACCTATGCTGGTTCATCCCTAAGCGAGTCAATCCTAGCGCTTGCTTGTCTTTATTCTCTTTGGGTGTTTTTTGTTTGTTTTGCTTTATTTGTTGTATTTTATTTTTACCGCATTTTCTGCATTGCATTTCATTTTTATTACTGTCATACCAGATATTGCTGCATTGTGCTGGCTGTTTTTGTTTTGCAGGTTGGGTTGTTCTGAGAGATAAGCCCAATACCCAGGCTTGAGTACACCCTAGGACTAGAGTGGAAAGTAGTGGGACCTACGTGCCCGCTTGGTACGTTTGTGTGTTCACGAAATTCACAACCAGACGAGGCTATCTTGGGACGCATTCTAACGTGTGTGTCTTGCGCATGTTAGGGTGTTGATCTAGAGAGTTGTCGACTCTGGTGACCGATCATCGAGGACCTTAGTGGAAACATCCCTCTTTAGTGGCGACAGTGGGAGACCACATCCTGTGGCAAACCCATTCGCACCCGAGGGCCCACTTTGCAACTCGCATAGGATGGCCCCTATCTTTTGAAGAGAATCGGTGGAGGTACTCCTCGATTGACGATAGTATTGTACCCCGAGGGATGAATGTACTATTGTTTCTCGACCTCAGTGCCAAAAACTGAGGACCTTCCGTTTTGGAGAATCAGTTGAGGCCTCCTCGATTGATGATGATGCCAAACCAGAAATGGTGAACGTATCATCATTTCTCGACCTGAGAGCCCGGGATACTGAACATCCTAGTACCCACACGTGAGAGGGGATGGGTGTTTGCAGGTTTGCAGGTAACCGAAACCTTCAACCTACCCGGTTTTTTCTAGATTTCTCATCAATGTTTGATTATCTGGGTTCCTGGTTATCTCAGTGGTTCAGTATTTTGGAATTCTGGTTTTCTGGATTGTGGTTCTCGTTCAGTTAACAGCACAGCACATCCAGCAGTGTTGCCTTGATCCCATGTGTGCATTTGCATCATCATTTTGCATCCTAACATGTTTATTCATTTGCAGGGTTGCATCCTAACCTTGATTTTGGTTTCTGAAGACTATCGAGGATGAGTACTGAGAAGAAAAAGAATATCATAGGATACAAGTTTCCGTCACTTATTCTGGATCCTGTTCACAAGGTTGTTTCTATGGCAGAACCTGGGGAATTGGCACTTGTGGACTTTGATAACATGCCGTAGTTCTCTTTCTCTCTATTGTATTAGGATCACCACCAGGCTTATTGGTTGGGATCCATGATTATTGTGTTCAGACTTATTATCTCGAGCTGTGATCGTTGACATCTGGTTTTCCTCTGGTTTTCTTAATATATGAGCAGAAGTCCCGTTCTATCTTATTATTAAACTGGAATCAAGGGGTGGATCGCCCTGGGAATTTTTAAACATGTTCATTTGCATTCACATATTCATAATCATTTTGCATAATCATTTTGCATAACAGGTGTTCATCTCTGGCGTTCTTACTTGGTTCTCCTACTCAGTACAGGATTGCGGATCAACACATTCACCGGTATTCTACCAGACAAGATCAGAAAAGACTCATGGATCAACTACAAGCTGAGATGACTGAGATGCGGACCCGCATGAACCAATTCATGGATTTAATGCAGGGGATTGCTCAGGGCCAAGAGCAATTAAGAACTGTTGTCCAACCACTGATTGCAAGGATTGATGACAAAGCTGTCCTTCATGGAGGAGTCCATACTGGTGTTACTGGTACTAATGTTCAGAATGGCCCTCCGGGCGGAGGTATTCCTGTTTCTGGTGTTGTGATCCCTCCGGGCGGGGCTGAAAATGTCGGGGGAGGTGGTATTGGTGTCTGTGCTATTCATGGCCGTCAGTTTGATGATATTCAAGATGATGCATTCTCTGTGCCAGGTGGGGGATGATGGTCCCCAGATTGACAATGATCAGAGGTTCCGGTTGATTGAGGAACAGCTAAGGGGTGTTGTGAATCAGGATGCTTTGGGTATGGATCTAGAGGATTTGGGGTTGGTTCCAGGCGTTGTTATTCCGCATAAGTTTCAGACTCCCACTTTCGAGAGGTATAATGGTATGTCTTCCCCAAGGACCCACGTGAGGGCATACGCAAGTAAAATGGCTGCGCATGCGAAGAATGAGAAGCTGATGATGCATTGCTTCCAGGATAGCCTATCTGGGGCATCCCTGGAGTGGTACATGCAACTAGAGAGGAAGGATGTGCGTAGTTGGAGAGATCTGACAGGGGCATTTATTAGACACTATCAATATAACACTGATATGGCTCCCAATCGTACACAGCTGCAGAATATGTCTCAAAAGAGCAATGAAAGCTTTAGAGAGTACGCCCAGAGGTGGCGTGAATTGGCTTCCCTAGTTCAACCTCCGATGTTGGAAAGAGAGCTCGTTGAGATGTTCATGGATACGCTTCAGGGGCATTATTATGAGAAATTGGTTGGATGTTTGTCAGCTGGATTTTCAGGTCTTGTATTGGCAGGGGAAAGAGTTGAAAACGGCATCAAAACGGGAAAGATTCAAGTTACTCCTGGTTATTCTGAAAATGCGAAGAAACGTTACAGGGGCGAAAAAGGAGAGACTAATGTCGTTCAGTACCAACGATCTTATGCTCCTCAACAACAGAAGTATCAGCGTCAGAACCAGTATAGGCCGTGCAACAACTTAGAAAGAAGGAATGCTCCTCTTCATCCAGTTCCCATGTCGTACAGTCAACTATTGCCACACCTGGTTCGAAACTCATTGGTGGAGCCTAAGACTTTGAAGCCTGTTCCAGAACCATACCCTCTGGGGTACAATCCCCATGTGCAATGTGGATATCATGGAGGATCTATGGGGCACTCAACCGAAGATTGCAAAGCCTTCCAAGCCAAAGTGCAACAATTGATCGACAAAGGGTACATATCATTTCCGGAAGGAGACTTGGTTGTGCACGTTGACCTCTCATCTGTTTGAAGACTTCAAGGGTCGTCTCCTAAAGCCAGTAGCCCAAGCGGAGTCAAGTCTTCTCAACAACGGCAGTCATCAGTTTCTTTACTGCATTTTCATTTGTAGTTTTTCATTTCTCGTTAAAGAATTATATGCATGTAGAAACTTGTTTGTTTTTTTGAATGACAATCATAATACAATGAGCATGTTTTTCTTGAAGTAATCCATTCGTGTTCACTCTTAAAGGTTTATATGCACTGCAATACCAATTTTCTTGTTTAGAACTCTTGAGGGAGGATGATGAGATGAAAACGCAAAATCTCTGGTTGTATGTTCAAGGATAGAACCCTATTGAGGATGTACAGGCATTGTTTCAAATCCCTAAACACTGGAGATATAAGGGAGATAAAAACTCGTTAACCCCTTCGAACCTTGAAGTAGGAGTTTCTTTCGTACGAAAAAAAACCCTCATACTTAACCCAAGGGCAGGGTAGGCGTCAGTTAGTTTGACCAAGCGTTCAGATTTCAAGGATATTGTGCATCCGAGGAACCATTACCGTCTATCCCACCGTCAAGAGGTCAAGAGATGTGAAACCACAACGGTTATCCATCAACAATCAAGGAGTGAGGCAGTCACAACCCTTTTAAGCAAGTAAGATAACCAGTGTCACACGCTTTGTTCAAAAAGGGGAACAAAAAAGAAAAGCCCGCTAAGGCGAAACTTGAAAACAAGTGACTTAGGCAAAAGTTAGGGCATCCCGCTGGACTTAAAAATCAAAAAACTCAAAAGAGTCAGTCCAGGAAAAAATTAGGGATAAAAAAAAACAAAAGAAAGAAAAAGCGAAAAGCGAAAAGGATTACAAAAGAAAATCCTCGATAAGAACAAATTCGTGTGATTACAGACACAAAAGATAAAAAGGGGTGGCTATCATTCCAAACTCCCTTAGGTGCCAAACCATTAGTGGCATAGGTTCCTTAAAGATCATAAACCTGTTGGGAGATGAGCATTTTGGTCAGATTAACTGAACACAGGACTGGAGAACATCACGAAGAGTGGGTGGGCACCGATAAATTTTGAGCCATAAATCCTTTTTTTTCTGAAACCGTGAACCAGACCACGTTACAACCCTTAAAAGTCCTAATTGAAACAGGGCTTATTCCGAAAGCGTACTTCAACAGGACAGCGTTCCTGACTCCTATAAGTTGTGCTAATAAGATTTGTTGGTATTGCATGTGCGCATTGTTTGGCCATTCAAAAATCAAGGTCGCATCCCAGCTAGTGATTCGTTCACAAGGCTTGGCGACGCATTTTCAATAAAACTTCAAGGTTAACATGAGTGTTGCATTAGAATTGTCATTCTCATAAAAAACATTTTCTGCTTGCATGTGTTTGATATCGGATAAGCTTACACAGTGAACGTCAGTCAAGAAGCTTGATCCTGCCAAGTTGGGATGCTTGAAAATTCTGAAGGACAATCATATCAAAGGGCATGCTGCCAAGAGACTCAGTGTAGAGCGGGCTCTCTCCAGTAATTCGTGTTAAGATGTAGCTAATCTGGGGCAGTCACGTCGAGAATCTCTCCGAAATTCAGATTATGAAGAATGGGGCAGTTATGTCGAGATATGATAAATCTCTCCAAGAGTTTGAAGACCCTGGGGCAGTGCGAACGCCCGATCTTCTATAAAATCCTCTTGAGATGATTTCCTCCATTAGACCTGGTGGTTTGGGGCAAGTGAAAAGTTCAAAGAGCCGCTTATGACCATAAAGACAAGTCAGGTTGCAGGGCAACAGGATTGTGCATCCCCAGCAGTTGGCTCTCCCCAGCATTGAGATTGCTCCTTCCCCAGTAGGACAAACTTTCCTCAGCAGAGCAGACCTTTCCCAGCAGGACAAACATTCCTCAGCAGAGCAGACCTTCCCCGGCAGGAGACCTGGAAAGTATTTTCTCTGAATCAAGACGTTATCTCCCCACAGAGTCAGGGTTTTCACTTCCCCCATCCAGTCAGGAAGCGTGCTTTCACCGACAATGTCATATTCTAGTCCCCAGCAAGGTGGGAGTAAAGTTATTCTCCCCACCAGCAGGCTAAGTTCAGCAGTATCCCCAAGCAGGATGGTATTATGGGCTGGCATCCCCCAGCAGGTCCTGAGCCCAATTGGATATTAGCAATCTTCAGTAATAGACTTCCGGTTCCGTTATTGGCGTCCATTCTCAACTCCCCCAGCAGAGGAGAAATCTCAGGTTTTGGATGTTACCTTCAGTGAAAGACAGGTGTGGCCCCCGGTAGTTCTTTAGGGATTTCATCCCCAGCAGAAGTCGTTGATTCGAAGAGTCGATCAGTATGACCCTTCTCAGCAGAGTTCCTGGATTCAGAGGATAATTTATTTTTGTCATCCCCGGCTAAATTGGTCTTTTCTCTCCAGCATTTATTTTGCTGGAGAGACCCCTTTTGCATATCATAAGCATTTGCGTTGCATCCTCAAACGCGTAGCATTTCCACTTCGTGTGGAGCATTACGGTAAAATTCAAACATTTGCATTCGAAAATAAGCCAGGTTTGATGCTTTCCTTGCCAGTTCTCTTTCCCAGTAGAGATGGCATAACTCAGGAGATTTTGGAGGGATGCATTCCTCATACTTGTGCTCCCCGGCAGAGTCTTTTATTTAGACTTCTCCTTTCCCCAGCGGAGTCATCTTATCTGTGGATTGTGAGTCCGTTAGAAGTTTGCCTTGGATTGGCCAATCTCCTTTGTAAATCCAGTTCTCGTCTGGTAGTCAGTTCTCGTCTGACTTACTTGGTGAAACCCAGTTCTCGTCTGGTAGTCAGTTCTCGTCTGACTTATTCTGTAAATCCAGTTCTCGTCTGGTAGTCAGTTCTCGACTGACTTATTTGGTGTAAACCCAGTTCTCGCCTGGTAGTCAGTTCTCGTCTGACATCTCTTTTGTAAATCCAGTTCTCGCCTGGTAGTTAGTTCCCGTCTGACATCTCTTTTGTAAACCCAGTTCTCGCCTGGTAGTCAGTTATCGTCCGACATCTCTTTGGTAAATCCAGTTCTCGCCTGGTAGTCAGTTATCGTCTGACCTATTATTGTGGTAGTCAGTTCTCGTCTGACTTATTTAGTGAAACCCAGTTCTCTTTATCAGCAGAGATAGCAATCTTTTGAAGATTTTCCTCGTCAGTTCCCTTTATCAGCAGGGATGGCATTTATTCTGCTAGTTCTCTTTATCAGCAGAGATAGCAGTCCTTTGAAGATTTCCTTTGTTAGTTCCCTTTATCAGTAGGGATGGCATATTTCGAGATTCCTTTGTCAATTCTCTTTATCAGCAGAGATGACATAACCTGGGAGAGTTTTGTTTCACATTATCCCCGGCGAAGTCCACTTTATGTTGGTTATCCTTTGTGGGTGCGATTGAGGTCGTATTCGTATTTTCTTTGTGGGTAGAGTGATTGAGGTCAGTCTTCCTTTGAGGGTACAATTGAGGTTGTATTCATTTTGTGGGTGCGATTGAGGTCGTATTCGTATTTTCTATGTGGGTAGAGTGATTGAGGTCGGTCTTCCTTTGAGGTTACAATTGAGGTTGTATTCGTTTTGTGGGTGCGATTGAGGTCGTATTCGTATTTTCTTTGTGGGTAGAGTGATTAAGGTCGGTCTTCCTTTGAGGGTACAATTGAGGTTGTATTCGTTTTGTGGGTGCGATTGAGGTCGTATTCGTATTTTCTTTGTGGGTAGAGTGTTTGAGGTCAGTCTTCCTTTGCGGGTATAATTGAGGTTGTATTCGTTTCGTGGGTGCGATTGAGGTCGCATTCGTCTTATTTTTGTGGGTATGGTTGAGGTCATACTCCTTATTTTTTCAGCATGCTCCATTTCGTTATTCTCACCATTAGCAAATTTCCGGGGCTCTTTCGATATTCAATCCCCGTGTATCCTGGAATGTCTGAGAGACGTCGCTACCATACCTTCAGGACCAAGTTGATTGAATAGGGGCAGCTGTAGCACCCCAAAATTTGCTCTCCTTACTTTAGTACTAACTGGCTTATGTTTCATTTCATTTTTACATTATCATGTGTGCATATCATTTGGCTTTGTGGTTATGGGATCAAGGTTCTCTGTTCAAGCATCGTCAGGTTGCAACAGACGTTTATTTCGTCACTCGACATATGCGCAAAGTATTTCTCCGGGTTACGTAATCAACGGGTCAGCAAAGGTCTTATCAAACATAATTTTTCATGTCAAGAATCTCAGAGGAAGTTGAAGTTTTCAGCCGATTCAAAACAGTTTGAGCAGAAAATCAGTTTGCTGTACAAATTTGCAAAATTCATAACTCTTACTCTGGAACTCGTTTTGGCTGGATATTCAACAGTTAGAACCGTCTTGGTATTCTCTACAGCTTTTATGTTCGGCTCGGAAGTCAATTCATCAAGGAAAGTGGTGGGAATTATTTGTTTCTGGAATTTCGGTTTCGCTGGATAATTGCGTCAGCGGTATTCAAAAGGGCTTAACTTCAGATTGGATCATCCTTTCTGAGCTATTCCTATGCCAAAAAGTTCCATATTGAAATTATCTGCAACTTTTGTGTTTGGACCGAGGGCTAATTCTTTGAGGAAGATCTCTAAACACGCGAGTTTTTAGAGTCGATACAGTGCAAAAAACAGTGAAAAATAGTGCTGAACCGGTGTATTTCGAACACTAAAAAATTCATAACTCTCAGCTCGTTTATCGGATTGATGCCGTTCCGGTGTCTAAAATTCCGTTTAGATGTTATCTTCGTGCCGTGAATTCAGTTTGGGTCAGGTCCGAGCGGAAGGACCCCGAAAATGTGAATTACCAGTGGGGTTCTTTGATGCAGTGCAGTGTTTGTCAGATTTTGTAAAATTCATAACTCGGTCAATTTTCATCGGATTGCGTCCGTTCTCGAAGCATTGATTCATAAATTTTATCATCTTCAAGTTCCAAGACAAGCTCGAGTTCGAACGATGCTCCGAAGATCATCGTTTTGGTTTATTTCGCAAAACGGAAATGTTGAACCGAAGAAAAAGGCTGAAAGTTATTTCACGGGAAAATGTATATCTCGCTTGTTTTTTGTCCGATCGCGCTCATCTTTTGACACGAGGTCACTGACTCATAGATCTACAACTTTACTGACAAAGTCGAGTCTATATTATGCTCCGAAGAGGTTGACCTCTTTACGTTTTCGAGTAGCGGACACCAAATAAGCTGAAAAAACAACTTATTCAGTGACGTCTTGCACCTTAAACATATCGATCGCACTCGATTTTGATCGTATGACGTCCGTTCTTTTTGCGTTGCAACCGTTATTCAGAGGCGGACGATGTTGTAGAAGGCTCAGAGTCGAAATTTCTTGTCGAAGACGGTGTTATTTTCACTTAAGCCAAAATTCTACCTTTTGCCCTTCATTTTAGACTCCACTATATATTCAAAACTCTCTCTCATTTCCCATAATTTCACTCATTCTCACAAACACCAAAAACTCTCTCAAATTTTTCTCTCAACTCTCACAAGATCAAAAAAATCAAAAGCTCATACACTCATTGGAGAACACACGTGATTTTGAGGAGAACAAAAGTTTGAACCCTAATCCTTCTCTCATTCGAATCTCACAATCCACAAAGGCTTTGGGCGAAATTCTTTCACAGTCTTCATCCTTGGAATCCATAGAGCACAAACCACCCATCGTTGGAAGCTAAAAGCAAGGATACGGACTGCTTGATCTCAACTTGATACGTGTGATGTTTGGATCCATTTGGTGATGCAATTTTGTGGTTCCTGGTGAGACCTTTTTCACATACATTCTTGATGGATATGACGTGATTTTCAGAATTTATTCAGATTTTTATAAGGCATGCTTCTATTTTTGGTTGATATTTTGGTACGTGACCTAGTTTGGATCTTTTTGACCCTTTGTGTTTAAGTGAAGCTTGGAATGATTATATGTTGTGATCATATACTGACTTGGTTTGTTTGTGGCTTTGGAATCATTTTCATTTAATCATTTTTCTATTTATGGTGGATTTTCCAAGTTGACAATGTTTTGAACTAGTTTCTTTGAGATGCCTTCTCATAAGATCTCATAAATGTTTGGTGACACTTATTTGCTTTGAATGACATGTGTGAGGTTCTGATCCTCTTGATACGGTTTCCATTAAATGACATTTCCTCACTTCTTGCCTCACATGATCTTTTGTTGCTTGCATGAATGACATAAGTGAATGTTTTGCCTAGTTTTGGCACATGTTTTGAGTATGACGGATGATGTTCCTTCTTTGATGATTTGAGCTTACTATGACATGAAGTGCTTGCTGCCCTACCTTGTTTCTTATCTCTTATGTCATCTTCTTCTTCATCTCCCTCACTTCTTTTCTTCCCTTTTGGATCTCAAGACTTGTTTAAGTCTTGGATTCACTTTTGTGTGTTCCCTTAGGGTTTCCTAGTCCAACTTAATCCTTGATTAAGCTTGGAGTAGGATAGACATTAGGATTCAAACTATGCATGCTAACTTAGCTAGATGTTCCCCTTTCAAACTCAACCTTAGGGCCACTTTTGCATGATAACATTAGGATAGATTTCCCCTTAGTGTTTTCTTTTCTTTTGAGTCCCTCTTCTCATCTCATAACATCTCTAAAACACTTAATAAGGATAAAGTGTATTGTGCACGAGCCTTAAGCGTGGGGAATGAGAAATGAGGGGTTTCCTCTCATCTTTCTAGAGTGCTTAGCGAGCGTCCTATCTTGGGACGATTCGTTAAGTATTCGTCCCTGTGCCCTAGACTTTGGTGCAATGCAAGTTATGAACTAACTCAAGTCACTTCTGTCCTAAAAAATACAAACAAACTTCAAACCTTTTTGTCCTTCGGGATTGTCAAACTAAAGGCTATTTTCAAAATGGGCACGTTACTTTCCATCTGAGTCGCAAACAGGCATCGACCCTAACTGTCAGACGCGAACTTAGTGTCGCTCATAAAAAACACAAAAAGAACTTGGTCTGAACTACGCTGACTCTGAATTCCCCATTGCACAAAGGGGGTACGTAGGCCTAGGACGTCGACGTCCTACCGAGTCTGTCTTTGTTTTCCTCCTTCCTCGTGTCAGTACAGCCATAGATGATAGATAACTCACCCTTAGATTAGACAACAAGCGTGGATCCCATCGAGTACAATGGACGCGTGGGGTGCTAGCACCTTCCCCTCGCGTAACCGACTCCCGAACCCAGGTTATGGTTGCGATGACCATTCATTTCCCTCTTCCTCAGGTTTATGCGGTGTTCCCTTTCCATCTCTTGGGATAAATTTACACGGCTGGCGACTCTGTTTTTCCGCGCCACTCTCACGTTTGTACCTGGATGAAAATCCTGGGAGCGACAGCTGGCGACTCTGCTGGGGACTCTGGTTGACCTATGCTGGTCCATCCCTAAGCGAGTCAATCCTAGCGCTTGCTTGTCTTTATTCTCTTTGGGTGTTTTTTGTTTGTTTTGCTTTATTTGTTGTATTTTATTTTTACCGCATTTTCTGCATTGCATTTCATTTTTATTACTGTCATACCAGATATTGCTGCATTGTGCTGGCTGTTTTTGTTTTGCAGGTTGGGTTGTTCTGAGAGATAAGCCCAATACCCAGGCTTGAGTACACCCTAGGACTAGAGTGGAAAGTAGTGGGACCTACGTGCCCGCTTGGTACGTTTGTGTGTTCACGAAATTCACTACCAGACGAGGCTATCTTGGGACGCATTCTAACGTGTGTGTCTTGCGCATGTTAGGGTGTTGATCTAGAGAGTTGTCGACTCTGGTGACCGATCATCGAGGACCTTAGTGGAAACATCCCTCTTTAGTGGCGACAGTGGCAGACCACATCCTGTGGCAAACCCATTCGCACCCGAGGGCCCACTTTGGAACTCGCATAGGATGGCCCCTATCTTTTGAAGAGAATCGGTGGAGGTACTCCTCGATTGACGATAGTATTGTACCCCGAGGGATGAATGTACTATTGTTTCTCGACCTCAGTGCCAAAAACTGAGGACCTTCCGTTTTGGAGAATTAGTTGAGGCCTCCTCGATTGATGATGATGCCAAACCAGAAATGGTGAACGTATCATCATTTCTCGACCTGAGAGCCCGGGATACTGAATATCCTAGTACCCACACGTGAGAGGGGATGGGTGTTTGCAGGTTTGCAGGTAACCGAAACCTTCAACCTACCCGGTTTTTTCTAGATTTCTCATCAATGTTTGATTATCTGGGTTCCTCGTTATCTCAGTGGTTCAGTATTTTGGAATTCTGGTTTTCTGGATTGTGGTTCTCGTTCAGTTAACAGCACAGCACATCCAGCAGTGTTGCCTTGATCCCATGTGTGCATTTGCATCATCATTTTGCATCCTAACATGTTTATTCATTTGCAGGGTTGCATCCTAACCTTGATTTTGGTTTCTGAAGACTATCGAGGATGAGTACTGAGAAGAAAAAGAATATCATAGGATACAAGTTTCCGTCACTTATTCTGGATCCTGTTCACAAGGTTGTTTCTATGGCAGAACCTGGGGAATTGGCACTTGTGGACTTTGATAACATGCCGTAGTTCTCTTTCTCTCTATTGTATTAGGATCACCACCAGGCTTATTGGTTGGGATCCATGATTATTGTGTTCAGACTTATTATCTCGAGCTGTGATCGTTGACATCTGGTTTTCCTCTGGTTTTCTTAATATATGAGCAGAAGTCCCGTTCTATCTTATTATTAAACTGGAATCAAGGGGTGGATCGCCCTGGGAATTTTTAAACATGTTCATTTGCATTCACATATTCATAATCATTTTGCATAATCATTTTGCATAACAGGTGTTCATCTCTGGCGTTCTTACTTGGTTCTCCTACTCAGTACAGGATTGCGGATCAACACATTCACCGGTATTCTACCAGACAAGATCAGAAAAGACTCATGGATCAACTACAAGCTGAGATGACTGAGATGCGGACCCGCATGAACCAATTCATGGATTTAATGCAGGAGATTGCTCAGGGCCAAGAGCAGTTAAGAACTGTTGTCCAACCACTGATTGCAAGGATTGATGACAAAGCTGTCCTTCATGGAGGAGTCCATACTGGTGTTACTGGTACTAATGTTCAGAATGGCCCTCCGGGCGGAGGTATTCCTGTTTCTGGTGTTGTGATCCCTCCGGGCGGGGCTGAAAATGTCGGGGGAGGTGGTATTGGTGTCTGTGCTATTCATGGCCGTCAGTTTGATGATATTCAAGATGATGCATTCTCTGTGCCAGGTGGGGGATGATGGTCCCCAGATTGACAATGATCAGAGGTTCCGGTTGATTGATGAACAGCTAAGGGGTGTTGTGAATCAGGATGTTTTGGGTATGGATCTAGAGGATTTGGGGTTGGTTCCAGGCGTTGTTATTCCGCATAAGTTTCAGACTCCCACTTTCGAGAGGTATAATGGTATGTCTTCCCCAAGGACCCACGTGAGGGCATACGCAAGTAAAATGGCTGCGCATGCGAAGAATGAGAAGCTGATGATGCATTGCTTCCAGGATAGCCTATCTGGGGCATCCCTGGAGTGGTACATGCAACTAGAGAGGAAGGATGTGCGTAGTTGGAGAGATCTGACAGGGGCATTTATTAGACACTATCAATATAACACTGATATGGCTCCCAATCGTACACAGCTGCAGAATATGTCTCAAAAGAGTAATGAAAGCTTTAGAGAGTACGCCCAGAGGTGGCATGAATTGGCTTCCCGAGTTCAACCTCCGATGTTGGAAAGAGAGCTCGTTGAGATGTTCATGGATACGCTTCAGGGGCATTATTATGAGAAATTGGTTGGATGTTTGTCAGCTGGATTTTCAGGTCTTGTATTGGCAGGGGAAAGAGTTGAAAACGGCATCAAAACGGGAAAGATTCAAGTTACTCCTGGTTATTCTGAAAATGCGAAGAAACGTTACAGGGGAGAAAAAGGAGAGACTAATGTCGTTCAGTACCAACGATCTTATGCTCCTCAACAACAGAAGTATCAGCGTCAGAACCAGTATAGGCCGTGCAACAACTTAGAAAGAAGGAATGCTCCTCTTCATCCAGTTCCCATGTCGTACAGTCAACTATTGCCACACCTGGTTCGAAACTCATTGGTGGAGCCTAAGACTTTGAAGCCTGTTCCAGAACCATACCCTCTGGGGTACAATCCCCATGTGCAATGTGGATATCATGGAGGATCTATGGGGCACTCAACCGAAGATTGCAAAGCCTTCCAAGCCAAAGTGCAACAATTGATCGACAAAGGGTACATATCATTTCCGGAAGGAGACTTGGTTGTGCACGTCGACCTCTCATCTGTTTGAAGACTTCAAGGGTCGTCTCCTAAAGCCAGTAGCCCAAGCGGAGTCAAGTCTTCTCAACAACGGCAGTCATCAGTTTCTTTACTGCATTTTCATTTGTAGTTTTTCATTTCTCGTTAAAGCATTATATGCATGTAGAAACTTGTTTGTTTTTTTGAATGACAATCATAATACAATGAGCATGTTTTTCTTGAAGTAATCCATTCGTGTTCACTCTTAAAGGTTTATAAGCACTGCAATACCAATTTTCTTGTTTAGAACTCTTGAGGGAGGATGATGAGATGAAACCGCAAAATCTCTGGTTGTATGTTCAAGGATAGAACCCTATTGAGGATGTACAGGCATTGTTTCAAATCCCTAAACACTGGAGATATAAGGGAGATAAAAACTCGTTAACCCCTTCGAACCTTGAAGTAGGAGTTTCTTTCGTACGAAAAAAAAAACCCTCATACTTAACCCAGGGGCAGGGTAGGCGTCAGTTAGTTTGACCAAGCGTTCAGATTTCAAGGATATTGTGCATCCGAGGAACCATTACCGTCTATCCCACCGTCAAGAGGTCAAGAGATGTGAAACCACAACGGTTATCCATCAACAATCAAGGAGTGAGGCAGTCACAACCCTTTTAAGCAAGTAAGACAGCCAGTGTCACACGCTTTGTTCAAAAAGGGGAACAAAAAAGAAAAGCCCGCTAAGGCGAAACTTGAAAACAAGTGACTTAGGCAAAAGTTAGGGCATCCCGCTGGACTTAAAAATCAAAAAACTCAAAAGAGTCAGTCCAGGAAAAAATTAGGGATAAAAAAAAACAAAAGAAAGAAAAAGCGAAAAGCGAAAAGGATTACAAAAGAAAATCCTCGATAAGAACAAATTCGTGTGATTACAGACACAAAAGATAAAAAGGGGTGGCTATCATTCCAAACTCCCTTAGGTGCCAAACCATTAGTGGCATAGGTTCCTTAAAGATCATAAACCTGTTGGGAGATGAGCATTTGGGTCAGATTAACTGAACACAGGACTGGAGAACATCACGAAGAGTGGGTGGGCACCGATAAATTTTGAGCCATAAATCCTTTTTTTTCTGAAACCGTGAACCAGACCACGTTACAACCCTTAAAAGTCCTAATTGAAACAGGGCTTATTCCGAAAGCGTACTTCAACAGGACAGCGTTCCTGACTCCTATAAGTTGTGCTAATAAGATTTGTTGGTATTGCATGTGCGCATTGTTTGGCCATTCAAAAATCAAGGTCGCATCCCAGCTAGTGATTCGTTCACAAGGCTTGGCGACGCATTTTCAATAAAACTTCAAGGTTAACATGAGTGTTGCATTAGAATTGTCATTCTCATAAAAAACATTTTCTGCTTGCATGTGTTTGATATCGGATAAGCTTACACAGTGAACGTCAGTCAAGAAGCTTGATCCTGCCAAGTTGGGATGCTTGAAAATTCTGAAGGACAATCATATCAAAGGGCATGCTGCCAAGAGACTCAGTGTAGAGCGGGCTCTCTCCAGTAATTCGTGTTAAGATGTAGCTAATCTGGGGCAGTCACGTCGAGAATCTCTCCGAAATTCAGATTATGAAGAATGGGGCAGTTATGTCGAGATATGATAAATCTCTCCAAGAGTTTGAAGACCCTGGGGCAGTGCGAACGCCCGATCTTCTATAAAATCCTCTTGAGATGATTTCCTCCATTAGACCTGGTGGTTTGGGGCAAGTGAAAAGTTCAAAGAGCCGCTTATGACCATAAAGACAAGTCAGGTTGCAGGGCAACAGGATTGTGCATCCCCAGCAGTTGGCTCTCCCCAGCATTGAGATTGCTCCTTCCCCAGTAGGACAAACTTTCCTCGGCAGAGCAGACCTTTCCCAGCAGGACAAACATTCCTCAACAGAGCAGACCTTCCCCGGCAGGAGACCTGGAAAGTATTTTCTCTGAATCAAGACGTTATCTCCCCACAGAGTCAGGGTTTTCACTTCCCCCATCCAGTCAGGAAGCGTGCTTTCACCGACAATGTCATATTCTAGTCCCCAGCAAGGTGGGAGTAAAGTTATTCTCCCCACCAGCAGGCTAAGTTCAGCAGTATCCCCAAGCAGGATGGTATTATGGGCTGGCATCCCCCAGCAGGTCCTGAGCCCAATTGGATATTAGCAATCTTCAGTAATAGACTTCCGGTTCCGTTATTGGCGTCCATTCTCAACTCCCCCAGCAGAGGAGAAATCTCAGGTTTTGGATGTTACCTTCAGTGAAAGACAGGTGTGGCCCCCGGTAGTTCTTTAGGGATTTCATCCCCAGCAGAAGTCGTTGATTCGAAGAGTCGATCAGTATGACCCTTCTCAGCAGAGTTCCTGGATTCAGAGGATAATTTATTTTTGTCATCCCCGACTAAATTGGTCTTTTCTCTCCAGCATTTATTTTGCTGGAGAGACCCTTTTTGCATATCATAAGCATTTGCGTTGCATCCTCAAACGCGTAGCATTTCCACTTCGTGTGGAGCATTACGGTAAAATTCAAACATTTGCATTCGAAGATAAGCCAGGTTTGATGCTTTCCTTGCCCGTTCTCTTTCCCAGTAGAGATGGCATAACTCAGGAGATTTTGGAGGGATGCATTCCTCATACTTGTGCTCCCCGGCAGAGTCTTTTATTTAGACTTCTCCTTTCCCCAGCGGAGTCATCTTATCTGTGGATTGTGAGTCCGTTAGAAGTTTGCCTTGGATTGGCCAATCTCCTTTGTAAATCCAGTTCTCGTCTGGTAGTCAGTTCTCGTCTGACTTACTTGGTGAAACCCAGTTCTCGTCTAGTAGTCAGTTCTCGTCTGACTTATTCTGTAAATCCAGTTCTCGTCTGGTAGTCAGTTCTCGACTGACTTATTTGGTGTAAACCCAGTTCTCGCCTGGTAGTCAGTTCTCGTCTGACATCTCTTTTGTAAATCCAGTTCTCGCCTGGTAGTTAGTTCTCGTCTGACATCTCTTTTGTAAACCCAGTTCTCGCCTGGTAGTCAGTTATCGTCCGACATCTCTTTGGTAAATCCAGTTCTCGCCTGGTAGTCAGTTATCGTCTGACCTATTATTGTGGTAGTCAGTTCTCGTCTGACTTATTTCGTGAAACCCAGTTCTCTTTATCAGCAGAGATAGCAATCTTTTGAAGATTTTCCTCGTCAGTTCCCTTTATCAGCAGGGATGGCATTTATTCTGCTACTTCTCTTTATCAGCAGAGATAGCAGTCCTTTGAAGATTTCCTTTGTTAGTTCCCTTTATCAGTAGGGATGGCATATTTCGAGATTCCTTTGTCAGTTCTCTTTATCAGCAGAGATGACATAACCTGGGAGAGTTTTGTTTCACATTATCCCCGGCGAAGTCCACTTTATGTTGGTTATCCTTTGTGGGTGCGATTGAGGTCGTATTCGTATTTTCTTTGTGGGTAGAGTGATTGAGGTCAGTCTTCCTTTGAGGGTACAATTGAGGTTGTATTCATTTTGTGGGTGCGATTGAGGTCGTATTCGTATTTTCTATGTGGGTAGAGTGATTGAGGTCGGTCTTCCTTTGAGGTTACAATTGAGGTTGTATTCGTTTTGTGGGTGCGATTGAGGTCGTATTCGTATTTTCTATGTGGGTAGAGTGATTGAGGTCGGTCTTCCTTTGAGGTTACAATTGAGGTTGTATTCGTTTTGTGGGTGCGATTGAGGTCGTATTCGTATTTTCTTTGTGGGTAGAGTGATTGAGGTCGGTCTTCCTTTGAGGGTACAATTGAGGTTGTATTCGTTTTGTGGGTGCGATTGAGGTCGTATTCGTATTTTCTTTGTGGGTAGAGTGTTTGAGGTCAGTCTTCCTTTGCGGGTATAATTGAGGTTGTATTCGTTTCGTGGGTGCGATTGAGGTCGCATTCGTCTTATTTTTGTGGGTATGGTTGAGGTCATACTCCTTATTTTTTCAGCATGCTCCATTTCGTTATTCTCACCATTAGCAAATTTTCGGGGCTCTTTCGATATTCAATCCCCGTGTATCCTGGAATGTCTGAGAGACGTCGCTACCATACCTTCAGGACCAAGTTGATTGAATAGGGGCAGCTGTAGCACCCCAAAATTTGCTCTCCTTACTTTAGTACTAACTGGCTTATGTTTCATTTCATTTTTACATTATCATGTGTGCATATCATTTGGCTTTGTGGTTATGGGATCAAGGTTCTCTGTTCAAGCATCGCCAGGTTGCAACAGACGTTTATTTCGTCACTCGACATATGCGCAAAGTATTTCTCCGGGTTACGTAATCAACGGGTCAGCAAAGGTCTTATCAAACATAATTTTTCATGTCAAGAATCTCAGAGGAAGTTGAAGTTTTCAGCCGATTCAAAACAGTTTGAGCAGAAAATCAGTTTGCTGTACAAATTTGCAAAATTCATAACTCTTACTCTGGAACTCGTTTTGGCTGGATATTCAACAGTTAGAACCGTCTTGGTATTCTCTACAACTTTTATGTTCGGCTCGGAAGTCAATTCATCAAGGAAAGTGGTGGGAATTATTTGTTTCTGGAATTTCGGTTTCGCTGGATAATTGCGTCAGCGGTATTCAAAAGGGCTTAACTTCAGATTGGATCATCATTTCTGAGCTATTCATATGCCAAAAAGTTCCATATTGAAATTATCTGCAACTTTTGTGTTTGGACCGAGGGCTAATTCTTTGAGGAAGATCTCTAAACACGCGAGTTTTCAGAGTCGATACAGTGCAAAAAACAGTGAAAAATAGTGTTGAACCGGTGTATTTCGGACACTAAAAAATTCATAACTCTCAGCTCGTTTATCGGATTGATGCCGTTCCGGTGTCTAAAATTCCGTTTAGATGTTATCTTCGTGCCATGAATTCAGTTTGGGTCAGGTCCGAGCGGAAGGACCCCGAAAATGTGAATTACCAGTGGGGTTCTTTGATGCAGTGCACTGTTTGTCAGATTTTGTAAAATTCATAACTCGGTCAATTTTCATCGGATTACGTCCGTTCTTGAAGCGTTGGTTCACAAATTTTATCATCTTCAAGTTCCAAGACAAGCTCGAGTTCGAACGATGCACCGAAGATCATCGTTTTGGTTTATTTCGCAAAACGGAAGTGCTGAACCGAAGAAAAAGGCTGAAAGTTGTTTCACAGGAAAATGCATATCCCGCTCGTTTTTTGTCTGATTGCGCTCATCTTTTGACACGAGGTCACTGACTCATAGATCTACAACTTTACTGACAAAGTCGAGTCGAGATTATGCACCTAAGAGGTTGACCTCGTCACGTTTTCGAGTAGCGGACACCAAATAAGCTGAAAAAACAACTTATTAAGTGACGTCTTGCAGCTTAAACATATCGATCGCACTCGATTTTGATCGTATGACATCCGTTCTTTTTGCGTTGCAACCGTTATTCAGAGGCGGACGATGTTGTGGAAGGCTCAGAGTCGAAATTTCTTGCCGAAGACGGTGTTATTTTCACTTAAGCCAAAATTCTACCTTTTGCCCTTCATTTTAGACTCCACTATATATTCAAAACTCTCTCTCATTTCCCATAATTTCACTCATTCTCACAAACACCAAAAACTTTCTCAAATTTTTCTCTCAACTCTCACAAGATCAAAAAAACCAAAAGCTCATACACTCATTGGAGAACACACGTGATTTTGAGGAGAACAAAAGTTTGAACCCTAATCCTTCTCTCATTCGAATCTCACAATCCACAAAGGCTTTGGGCAAAATTCTTTCACAGTCTTCATCCTTGGAATCCATAGAGCACAAACCACCCATCGTTGGAAGCTAAAAGCAAGGATACGGACTGCTTGATCTCAGCTTGATACGTGTGATGTTTGGATCCATTTGGTGATGCAATTTTGTGGTTCTTAGTGAGACCTTTTTCACATGCATTCTTGATGGATATGACGTGATTTTCAGAATTTATTCAGATTTTTATAAGGCATGCTTATATTTTTGGTTGATATTTACATGTGACTCAAACTTTGAATGGAATGTTTTGGGTACGTGACCTAGTTTGGATCTTTTTGACCCTTTGTGTTTAAGTGAAGCTTGGAATGATTATATGTTGTGATCATATACTGACTTGGTTTGTTTGTGGCTTTGGAATCATTTTCATTTAATCATTTTTCTGTTTATGGTGGATTTTCCAAGTTGACAATGTTTTGAACTAGTTTCTTTGAGATGCCTTCTCATAAGATCTCATAAATGTTTGGTGACTCTTATTTGCTTTGAATGACATGTGTGAGGTTCTGATCCTCTTGATACGGTTTCCATTAAATGACATTTCCTCACTTCTTGCCTCACATGATCTTTTGTTGCTTGCATGAATGACATAAGTGAATGTTTTGCCTAGTTTTGGCACATGTTTTGAGTATGACGGATGATGTTCCTTCTTTGATGATTTGAGCTTACTATGGCATGAAGTGCTTGCTGCCCTACCTTGTTTCTTATCTCTTATGTCATCTTCTTCTTCATCTCCCTCACTTCTTTTCTTCCCTTTTGGATCTCAAGACTTGTTTAAGTCTTGGATTCACTTTTGCGTGTTCCCTTAGGGTTTCCTAGTCCAACTTAATCCTTGATTAAGCTTGGAGTAGGATAGACATTAGGATTCAAACCATGCATGCTAACTTAGCTAGATGTTCCCCTTTCAAACTCAACCTTAGGGCCACTTTTGCATGATAACATTAGGATAGATTTCCCCTTAGTGTTTTCTTTTCTTTTGAGCCCTCTTCTCATCTCATAACATCTCTAAAACACTTAATAAGGATAAAGTGTATTGCACACGAGCCTTAAGCGTGGGGAATGAGAAATGAGGGGTTTCCTCTCATCTTTCTAGAGTGCTTAGCGAGCGTCCTGTCTTGGGACGATTCGTTAAGTATTCGTCCCCGTGCCCTAGACTTTGGTGCAATGCAAGTTATGAACTAACTCAAGTCACTTCTGTCCTAAAAAATACAAACAAACTTCAAACCTTTTTGTCCTTCGGGATTGTCAAACTAAAGGCTATTTTCAAAAAGGGCACGTTACTTTCCGTCTGAGTCGCAAACAGGCATCGACCCTAACTGTCGGACGCGAACTTAGCGTCGCTCATAAAAAACACAAAAAGAACTTGGTCCGAACTACGTTGACTCTGAATTCCCCATTGCACAAAGGGGGTACGTAGGCCTAGGACGTCGATGTCCTACCGAGTTTGTCTTTGTTTTCCTCCTTCCTCGTGTCAGTACAGCCATAGATGATAGGATAACTCACCCTTAGATTAGACAACAAGCGTGGATCCCATCGAGTACGATGGACGCGTGGGGTGCTAGCACCTTCCCCTCGCGTAACCGACTCCCGAACCCAGGTTATGGTTGCGATGACCATTCCTTTCCCTCTTCCTCAGGTTTATGTGGTGTTCCCTTTCCCTCTCTTGGGATAAATTTACACGGCTGGCGACTCTGTTTTTCCGCGCCACTCTCGCGTTTGTACCTGGATGAAAATCCTGGGAGCGACACATATTTCGCTGGTAACTCCTAAAGGATAATCGGTAATATCCATTGGCAAGCCTAATGCCCGGTCAGCGCTACTGTGGTTCTTTAAAGAGGTGGTCATTTCCTCGTCAGAGCCATCACTTCCCCAACAAGCACCATTATGGTTCTTTGGAAAGGTTGTTTACCTTCCACTTCTCAGCAGATCCATAATGCCCCTAATAAAGTTGCCATGATGTACCTCAAGCGGAGACTTGATTGTTCTCTTGTCCCCCCAGTAAAGGTCTTGCATCATTCCCAGCAGATCGAAACCGTCATTCCCCAGCAGCGGTATGTTTTGGTTTCTTGTTGCATCCCCATCTTTTCATTTTTATTATTTTTCAGAACTGGATGGCGCCCCCATATTTTTTCTCGCTAATTTGAGAAACCGAGGTAATAGAGTAGTATTATTACCCCGGTTTAAAATAATAACCAAAGGGCAAACATTGTTATTATTATTATTTTTCTATATTTTGGTTTGAACTAGTCACTACTACGTAAAAACCCTTTAACAAAGGTTGAAAAATATATATAATAACGCAGATCAGGGTGTTGTTATGTAGAGTGTTGTCGTAAATACGCTACTTATAATCACGGCCCTGGGACAGTTGTTATATTCTGGAAAGCGCGTGGTATATCACAACGGTTATGCTTAACAACCGTTGTGATAGATAAGGTACTGTGTTTGAAACCCAGCAACAGCAAATTAATTACATTAGATGACGATTAATGTAGACAACCGACGTGGAAAGTACCCATAGTTTATTATATACAAATGTATATTGCTTGGTTTACCATACACCTATTTAAAGAAATACAACCATTCAAATTGGCAAAGAAATATATAATCTAAAAATTAAACTATTCTTGAAAACCAACTTAAACACATCAATTTTTTCCGAATTGAATCTGTCTCATTCAGCACATTTTATGTTTTTAACACATAATATACGATATAATGGTCTGATTTCTTCAATGCATCGATATCTTTTATTATAGTTTACCTCATAATCGTCGCTTATAAACGCGATTGTAAATTATATCGATGAATTGAAGCAAACAGACCATTAAACCATATATTATGTGTTAAAGAACATAAATATACTAAATGAGACGGATGCGATTCGAAAAACATTGATTGATATAGGTTTGTTTTCAAATACATCTTAATTTTTAGAATATAAATTCCTATGTCAATATAAATGATTACATTTTCATTAAAAGGTAAGTGAAACAAACAATATACATAGTATATAATAAACTAAACTTGTCATCCTGTATAAGAAATTAAAGAACAAAACATTGTTAAGTCATAAGAAGCCTATATCTTGTGACTTAACAATGTTTTGTTCTTGTCTTGAGAACATTTGTCAACAACAACAAGGTTCTGGACTGGGTCAGCGCCTGCCCATCAGTCGGGCAGGCTCAACCCAATACTACGATTGGAGACCCGTTACGGCCCAGTCCTCCCTCTCGTCGGGCACACTCAGACCCATTAATGTCGGACAGAAACTACCTAGCTCGGGGAGAGGACGAACACCCTCTTCGCATACTGCATGTGCTCCTCCCGCGGGGACATGTCATCAGGTAACTACCCACTTCCGAAAGAGTTGGTCAACCCACTTTCTGGAGATCACGGGACCGTTACTCCAGGGAGAAGACCACGTGCTGGTCTTCACTACGCCACCTAAGCCTTGGCAGTTATCTGCATTGGGCCTAGCAACCCAGCCCAGTGCAGATGACCGTTGTCCCTGCGCCGAGGGCAGCCTATAAATACCCTCTTTCATTAGAGGGTCAGGTATTCTAACTCTTACTCCCACTCTCTGTACTTGCTTGCTCCATTCCTGACTTTAGCATCGGAGTACCTTGCAGGTACACCCCCATCGTCTCATCACCACTGGAGTAGCGGAGCTCACGACGTTTGCTGGCCACTAGTCTACTTTCTGATCAGGTACGATCAAATAACATACAACAAAGCAACATACAACACAATAAAAAATACATTATTTAAGCAACAAAACCCCAAGTGGGACTGTAACAAATCAAGATACATTGAGTCAATAACGCATCTCTTATTGAAAATAATCATGAAACTGTAGCAAATCAAGTTCATCTAGTTTTTGGAGCAATGAAGAATAAATATAAGGTGGATGAGGTTTATACAATAACTTCATACTTCTTATATTTTTCTTCATTACTTCAAAAACCATATGAAATTTCACCATAGTATGCGCTTGCTACCACCATACGCTTGCTACCACCATCATCACTATGTATCTACAAGGAAACACAACAAAAATCAAACTTAACCCTAAAACATCAATAACATAATGTTTTCCACATCATCATAAAACCAAACCCTAAAACAATAATCCTAGAAAGAAGAGAGCAGAAGAACATATCATCTTCGCCGCCATAGGAGTTTACGTCGGACGTTGCTCCTGTCAGATATTGGTTAAGATTCATGAGAAGAGAGGGTTGTGTTAGGGTTTTCTTTAGAGAGAAACGACATTTATGAACTGGGTCACAGATAGTTTTGTTTATATATTAAAAACTATCACTTTTCGTTACGGTTTAAAACTACAACCGTAATTATATTTTATATTTTAAAATAATAGCAAACTATATCACGACGGTAACTCATAATAACCGTAGTGATATCCCTTATTTAAAAATAAATAAAAAAGAAAGGAGCGCCTTAACCTTAAATGAAAAACATTTTTGCCACAACTGAGGTTCGAACCCATGAAAGATTAATTCTATCATATCGGTTATACTTACAACCGTTATTATACCCTATAAAATTTTAATTAAAAAATATAATATAAAGTTAGCGCCTGAGTTTAGAGATATCACCACGGTTTTTGGAAGAATCGTGGTGACTTGGGCGTTATTGTTTGCGTGTTTTGTAGTAGTGAGTATTACTGAATCACATTTGGCCATTTCTGAAACAGATACATTATTACATAATCATATTTTTACCAGTTTTGAAACAAATACTTTGTACCTTTTGCCCATCTCTTAAACAAAATCATTGTACCAAAAATATTAATTGTTTACACCATTTCAAAGCCAAAATGGCACAGGTACACCTTATAATTTTATAACAAATTAAAAATAACTTAAATGATTAAACAACAAAAGCAATAACCAAAATGCAAAGTCTTGTAGGTCATCTAAAAGTTCTCTTTTGTGATTTTTCACGGGTTGTTAAGTACCTATAACTTGAACCACATTTAAAACTAATTAAGATCATCAACAACAATAACATTAAATCTTTAGTAAAAAGAATATAAAAATATATGAGTAAATATATATTACTAAGTGATATAAAATATTTACTTACTAGTTTTCCCATATCCCCTCTTGATGATCATGACGAATAGTATGCACATCATCATCAGAATCATTTTTCTCTGATTAGAGACATACATGTGTTGCGAAATAGGGGGTATCAAAATTTAAATATTAATTTTCATCACTATTAGAAATATATTTTTCTTGTAGAACAATTGACCATCTTGTGTTTGCGAAAGAGGGGGTATCAAAATTTAAATCTTGATTTTCATCACTATTAGAAATATATTTTCCTTGTAGAACAATTGACCATATAAGTCGCCTTTCGAAGATCAACCCGCGTGAATCTTAATTCATCAGCTTCTACACCAGTGTTACTGTCAATCCACTAACACTTAAATAAATACACTTTAAAAATAACATAATCAATCTCCATAATCTCCTAAATGACCCCAAAGTACGCTCTAGATGCTAGTACATGATTCTTATCTTTTG
Source organism: Lathyrus tuberosus (assembly GCA_022829125.1). Classification (NCBI taxonomy): domain Eukaryota; kingdom Viridiplantae; phylum Streptophyta; class Magnoliopsida; order Fabales; family Fabaceae; genus Lathyrus; species Lathyrus tuberosus. The sequence continues at coordinate 8,293,121 of JALAZF010000258.1, read as the reverse complement.
AACTAGAGAAGTACATAGATTCAACTTCAACCATAACCCCACTATTTTGCACGATACTACGATCATCCTTTGATTTTGTATAGAATAAATATTTAATAATGTTATATTCACTCCAAGTTATTACATTAAACTTAGGCATAAGTGACATCCATTTAATTGTCTCTGATGCACTACTCTCTTTAGAAACCCTTTACCAAGTTATAAAAGTTTTGTTATGCTATGTCAACAACATTTTTTCACTCATCCGACATAATTTTTTCTTTATAAGACTTTTGTGAATGGTCAAGTAAGGTTGAACTTTACTAACATTATTCAATATATACAAATGTGCTTGAAGAATTACATCTCGATAAAATTTCTTAACATTTAAACCTTGAATACCTCTACCATCATACCTTCCATCACGACGAGACTCAAGAATTCCTATAGAGTTCGCTTCTGACAAATATTTTTTACAAAATTCAATAGCTTCTTCGGTGATGTACTATTCAACGATCGAAGCTTCCAGACGATGATGATTCTTTGTATACCCTTTAAAGATCTTCATGTATCGCTCTGCTGGATACATCCACCGTAAATAAACTGAACCACAAATTCTAATCTCCCTTACTAGATGAACAATTAAGTAAACCAAAATGTCAAAAAATGATGGAGGGAAAACATCTCTAGTTGACACAAGATAATTGCAGCCTTATGTTCCAACTCATCCAAATTTCTAGGTTTAATGAGTTTACTACATATAACATTGAAGAATAAGCACAATCTGGTTATAGTTACCCTTACGTTTTTTAGTAGAATGCCACAGATAGCCACTGGTAGAAGTTGTTGTATCAAGACATAACAATCATGAGATTTTAAGTCAACTAATTTAAGATAATTCATTGATATAATTTCTTCACATTTGATGAGTATCCTTGGGGAACTTCGATACTCTGCAAATAATTTCAAATTTTTGTTTTCTTTTTTAGATAAAGTGTGACATGCAGGGGAGAAAATATCTTCCATTTCCTATATCTTTTGGGGATAAATCTTGTCGTATACTTATCACCACCATATCTTCACGAAATTTCTTAGCGTCTTTTGTCTTGCCTTTAATGTTTTGACGTTGGGTCAGCCATAGACCCAGTCCAGAACACTAAATATTTTAACTATTAATATTTCAACTATTTAATTTATTTAATATTTCAATTATTTATATTTCAACTATTTAATTTTTTAAATAATTAGTTTATTAAATATATCATATGTGTTGAATTTTTTTTAATACTCAATCTTTATTATAATGGCCAAATTGAAGGCCCCAAATATTACAATTATGCAGTCCAACAAATACTCAAGAAGTATTACAGGAAAATACAGTCCATATATGACTTAATCAACAAATGATGTAGCTGCTCCAAACACTGTATTCCTAGCATCATCTTCAGTACTGATCTGATGGCCATTTATGCCAATCATATAAGTTCCCCGAGCCTTTCTTATTTGTCTTCAAGACCCTCCATTTCCAAGAAGAATACACTATCCCTTAAAACATATCTTTAGGAATGGTAATATAATCTTTATAGATTACTTGAGTCCTAAATTTCCATATGCACCGGCTTGTTATCAACCATATGTACCTCATCAGCAATTTAAATTCAGATGCTTTGGTCCAACTAAGGAAATCTTCAATGCAGTTGTGTCCTCTATGGAAAGTAACCCCTAACCATGACTCAATTTCCTTCCATACTAATCTGGTCTTTGGACAATTCAAGAAAATATGAGTTATATCTTCTTCCACCTGAAAATAGAACACGCATGATTTCTGGTGAGGATCAGCAATAATATTTCTCCTTGTAAGGTTATTTCGGGTAGGGAGTCTATTTAAGAACAGTCTCCAACCAAATATCTTAATTTTAAGAGGTATCTTTGTGCTCCATAACTCATTCAAAGCTTCTATCACATTATCATATATTACCTCCTCCACCTTTTGATTCAACCCCTCATAACATGTTTTCACACTGAATTTGGCACCACTGTCCTTGGACCATAAGATCTCGTCCTCATCATGAAATTTCAGTGACACTTCCTGTAATATCACCTTGAGTTCTGCAGCAAGTCCAATGACATCCTCGGCCATTATAACATTCTTACCTTCTAAATCCCAAATCCATTTATTATCAAACTAGTCACCACTTTCACTAATTAATATTTGTTGAGAAGGAGACGAATTATACAGCTCAGGGTATTGGTTTTTTAGGGTTGTTTCTCCAATCCAGCTAGCCTGCCAAAAATATGTCCTCCTCCCATTCCCCACTTTCCACTTTAGTATATTGAATAGTCCTTGTTCATTTTCTGGTTTTGCCAGCCAAACAATATCATTCCACCACCTTGAACATAGTCTTGTGTTTCTTGGATCCTGTGTTTGTAATAAGTTATGGAAAACCTCTCCATATTTTGCCTTGAGAATGTTGCTCCATATTGCAGTGGAATCATTATACACTCGCCATATCCATTTTGCCACTAAAGCTCTGTTAAAGGTTTTCACATCTTTTATACCAAGCCCACCTTGTTTTTTTGGCTTACAAACCTGTGTCCATTTCACCAAAGCTATGTGTTTCTTTTCACCACCACCTACCCATAAAAAACTTCTCTGAATCGCTTTGATCTCTCTCACAATTTTATCTGGTGCCAAGTAGTGTGATAGGAAGTGTATTGGTAAGTTTGTGATAACCGAGTTAATCAAAGTAACCCTCCCTCCAATGGATAACATATTTCCCCTCCAAGAAGATAATCTAGCTTTTATTGATGTCAAGACAGGTTTCCAAAAATCAGTAGTTTTGTGTCTCCCTCCCACTGACAGCCCTAGAAATTTAAAAGGAAAAAATCTTATTTTGCAAGACAAGAAGGTTGCTGCTGCTTCAGTCTTATTCCTCTCTACTTCCATTCCCATTAGTTTGCTTTAGTGTAGTTCACCTTCAAACCAGATACAGCTTCAAGGCCTCTTAGCACAACTTTTATCGCCCATATGTTAGACCATGAATCATCACATAAAATCAGTGTGTCATCAGCAAATTGTAGAAGGCTAATGGATGTATCCCCTTCAATTTTTAAGCCTCTAAACAAATTATAATCTTCTGCCTTTTTAATCAGAACTGCTAAACATTCTGTGACTAAAACAAATAGAAATGGTGATAACGGGTCTCCTTGTTTAAGACCCCTGTGAATTTTAAAATCTTTTGATGAACTTCCATTGACCAAAATTGAACCATAACTATTGTACAATAATCCTTTGATCCAACTTATCCATAATGGACAGAAGTGCATAACTTCTAACATTTTAAACATGAATTTCCAGTTTACATAATCATAGGCTTGGGAAAAATCCACCTTGAGCATATAACCTCTTTTCTTCTTTTTCAAGACATAATCATATACTTCATTGGCCACCAAGACCCCATCAAGCAACTGCCTCCCTGGTATAAATGATGTCTGAGAGTTGGACACCAATTTTCCTATCACACGGCCCAATCTTGTTGTCATGATTTTAGCTATAATTTTGTGGATACATCCAATCAGTGCAATAGACATGTACTCCTTCAAATCTTGGGGACTGTCAGATTTTGGAATTAACACTAGGAATGATGAGCATAATGTTTTAGGCAAAGTTGCTTTTTCATGAAATTCTGAGATACAATTTATGATGTCTTCTCCTATGATCTCCCATGTATTCTTTATAAACTTTAGATTGAAGCCATCTGGGCCTGGGTTTTTGTTCCCATCACAAGACTTAATTGCCTCAAGAATATCCTCTGTAGAAAAAGGCTCTGTCAGCATGATATTATCCTCCTCAGAAAGCTTTTTCCTGATATCTAACTCCATGTTGAAACCTTCAAAATGGTTGTTTTTGAATTTCTTTTCATAATGATCATGAATCTTTAGCTTTACTTTCTCCACATTATCTTCCTTATTCAAACCAATGCTCAAAGCAGAGATTGAATTATCCCTTCTCCTGGAATTGATTACTGACTGATAAAATTTTAAGTTGTTGTCACCTTCCAACATCCACCTAGTTCTTGATTTTTGGAATAACAGGCTTTCCTTGAATTATAGCTTTCTCCAAATTTCCTCAATAGCCTCACTTCTGTTTTTCAAATTATTCTCCGGATAATCATCTTCCCATTCAGCCATTTCATTTTGCACATCATTGAGTTTTTTAATTCCCTCTTCTACTTGAAGATCAAGTATTCCAAACACATTTACATTCCACCATTTCAGTCTTGATTTGAGATACTGAAATTTTTGAATAAGAATATGGCTTGCATTTCCTGTTATCTGGCATGAATCCCACTTTTCCTTTACAAAACTTTGAAATTCAGGGTGATCAAACCAAGCATTTATAGTTCTTAATGACTTGGGGCCCCAATTCCTATTGTTTAAAACCAATGATATGGGCATGTGGTCTGAAACGTCTCTGCCACCTACCTTCTGATTAACAACTTTCCAAATCCGGCATAATGCCTCAGATATAAGAAATCAATCTAGTCTACTCTTGCAAGAACCATTAGATTTATACCATGTAAATCTATTGCCAACTACTGCAGGATCCACAAGATTCATATCTTCAATAAACAACCCAAATTCCTCCATCTCAGAATTGTTTCCACTCCCTCTACCCTTTTTATCTCTCTTGGATTTAATTGCATTAAAGTCCCCCCCCCCCCATTATCCACTCCCCATCAGGTAATTCTGTTTTCAGTTTTATAAGACTCGCCCATAGCTTCCTTTTTTCAATCAATACACATGATGAGTACATGTTTATTATGTATATCACCCTTCCCTTGTGAACTCCATAAACACCCAGATACCCAGAACCAGAAAAACTAAAAATACAATGAAAAGATTTCTTATTCCATATAGATAGCATACCTCCTGACTGCCCTATGGAATTTGAAGCAGACCAATCAAATTCCTCTCTGTTCCATAAGCTTTTGACAAAGCACTCATCTGTGACTTGTCTTTTTGTCTCTTGTATTAAGTAAACTTTGATTTTCTCCTTCTCAATCATACATTTCACTCTTCTTCTTTTGATGAAAGAGTTGCACCCTCAGATATTAATAGACATGATATTCATTGAACCACCTTTGTGCATGCCTCCTTCTGGTTCTCATGTCTAATCCTGTCTTTCTTTTCTAAACTTCTTATTATGCCTTCGAGTACTTCATCATATTCTTCTCCTTCCAAACCCAGTTCCTTTAAAATTTTCCACACTTTACCAGGTACATCTTCAAGTTTTCTCTTGACTCTCTCGTTACCTATCTCCATATCCCTGTCAGAGATAGAATCACAACAAAGGATGGAACCCCCCGAGTATCTAGATTCATTCTCTTCACTCATGGGAGATATAACTGTGTGTTTCAGATAAACCTTCTATAGAGTTGACTGGTTTAATAATTACAGATGAGTGTAACAAGGCAGAATAATATGATGGTGCAAATGGGATTTGTATGTTGTCATATATTTCATCCAAAAGTTTCTTTTTCTTCGAAGAGAGGGTGGCTGCTGACCTAAGCCCAAGAATATTGTTGTCTGAAGTATTGATTTGATTGGGCCTAATCCTTTCTTGAGTGTCCGGCCCAACCCCATGGCCCAACTCCAAATTATTGACTATCTGAGTATCTCTATTTTTCTCCACTTCATTATTCCTAGTGTCACGTTCTTTTTCTATTTACACAATTTTCTTTCCTTTTACAGACCTATGTGCCTTATCAGGTCTCATCTGCTCTGTATCTGATGAATTAACGTTAAATGGTAAAGCTTCTTTTGACTTCCCCAGCTTTTGACTCTTCTCATTCCTCCCTCAAAAATTTTCCATTTTAGCATACTTTTTTGTCAGCCCTAGAGCCGCATGATCATGATGACCTGTGGTTTGTTCTGTCACATTATTGTTGTTTCCTAAGTCTGGTCCCTTACTTTCTTCACTCTTTTCGATGTTTTTTCTACCAAACTTGTCTGAATCATCTTCTCCACCCATCACATCACCATTATCAAACTCTTCTCCATCTTCATCCTCCTCGTCTGATTCCTCATCAGATTCGTCAACAATCGATTCTTCAAAACTCTCATATCTTTTATTGTTTGAAAAAATAATCCTCTTTGGACTATGGTTGTCTTCTACCAGCTTAATACAAAACAATGTTTTGTTGATCTCGATATTAATGATCTCATTTAGGTTGCTCGTTGTCATACCCCAAATTTTGACCACTAAGATTCCCATCATTGTGCAAATCATCATCACAATATGGATGAACCATCATACCTCATTAGTCTCCCCCAAAGATGGGTGAGCATCCACTACAATCAAACTTAGGGTTTCAAGCCCTCTCAGAGCTCTTAGACAAAGGATCAATCAAGAAATGACATGATCCTCAACTTGTCTAAACATATCAAACATCCACAAAGAATCAAGAGGACTCCCACATCAAGGATTAAGCACAAGGCTGTAACATTCCAAGTGGATTAAGCCTCAGGATCGCCAGTGTCACCAAATTAGGGTTTTGGTCGACCAAGGCCTCCAGTTGTAATTTCCCTCTAGGCATGAGCCAATGCTTCAAAGCACAACCTAAGATGCTCCAAGGGACATCATGAACCCATTCATCAAGTCAATTTAGCCTCAGGGGAAGCATTCATCAAAAAATCAGGAATTAGGGTTTCTTGACCTAATTCACCCCTAAGTTGACTTTTGGGACAAAACATGAGCCAAGACCTCAAGACATGATTTGAGGGTCTCTAATACACTACATTGATCCATTTGCAACAATGGATTGATCCAAGAAGCTTGGTTCACAAGTTTCAAGTTCATCAGAACCACAGTTAGGGTTTCGCGAGAAAAGTCAACTGTACCTTTGACTTTTGACTAGGACATGCTCTCAAACCTTGGGACATGATTCAATACACCCTATAACACCTATGAAATCAATCCATCAAGTTTTATTTAGGTCAAGGACTTGATTTCATAGAGGATCACACAGTTTGGAATTCATCTGATAAAAAGTCAACTGTGCCCGAAAGTCAAAGTTTGACTTTTTGATATTTTGGTCAATTATGGTTCCCTAACCCTAAAATGATGTTAATGTGTGATTGGAATCATCATTCATCAAGAAAAACCAAGAAAAGTAAGATAACTTGTAAAAGGGGTAACCATAAAAAACCTAGAAATTTTCTAAGTTATGGAACAAAGTGGCTAGGGTACCAACTTCCTAGGATCATAACTTGAGATCCAAGCAACCATTTTGGCTGATCCAAAGATGGATTTGTAGCTATCATGTCATACTTTAAAAGTGTCAACTACACCTCATTCTAATTCATCATGGATTTTGAGTTATGGTTGGATCAAAATGGCTGAAAACATGAAATGTCACTTTTTCCAACACTTAGTGAAATTTTCACTAAGTCAGAATCTGTTTCACTTTTTGCAAAATGTAGGGGCATTTTTAACTTGAATCCAAAAAGTGTCAAGACAAACTATGATCACACATATGTTGTATCATATGAGAGCTTTCCAAAATGGCCAAGAACCCCATGAAACTCCACTTAAGCCATGAGATATGACAATGGCAATGTGCCTTGCTGCAAACTGTCATGGCAAGGCAGATTTGTGCGTTTTGCTCGATTTGAGCAATTTGTGCAAATGACAAACAAGTTTATCCACTTGAACACCTCAGGGGGAGACCAAGGAGGGACAAACACTGATCCATAAGCCTCTCAAGTCTTTGGAACTAAAAATAGCATGCCAAACCTAAAAAACCCTAAAGAGGGGACAACACTCCAATTTTGTTTTGGAGCATTCAATGGATGCACCAAGGTGGCATGAACTGAGCCATTTCCAACTGAATGAGTCAAGGATGATCTTTGAACAAGGGAACCAGCAGCCTGTGCTCTAACCTTTAGTCAATGGCTAGAGGAGACTTGGATTCCTATTGATCAACATTTTCCAAACCTCTGCTGCAGTTGCCATTCCCTATTCCTTGCAAAACAAACTTGCTCTACTATAAATAGAGCTTATTTATGCTCAGTTTAAGTACACCAAAGCCATCAAACAGATGCTTTCCTCAAAATCACCTTCTCACTTCCAAATTTGCATTCCAAAGCAAGTCACTATCGGGATTTAAGTTTGAGAGCTATTCCAACCAAACCAATCACACACACACACACACCTCATAAACATCATATAGAAGTGATCCAAACACTTAAACAACAACTGTAACACTGATTTTTCAGAATCACCAGCCAGTTGCTCAAGGTTTTAACCAAGTTGCAGCTGAGATGCCATGAAGTGATCCAGCCATTTTCAATCAAGTCCAAGCATTCAAACACATTCCATATGGTGTAGGGAAGCTGTTCAGATCATCACAACCCATCTGTAACACCTTCAACTCAAAAATCACTTTGCTCTTGCTGTCACGACCTTCAAGTAAGCCTAAACTTGGTCATCTCTTAATCTATGCATATTTCCTCGCACATTACTTTTGCCAAATGTTCATAATCATGCATAGAATGTTTCTCCTCAATGAATTGTTTTGTTTGAATCGTGTATCAAAATTCTCAGCCTTCATGCAAATTTTAGGGTTCTTGAGATTTTGTCTTAATTTCTTATTCCATGCTTAAAATAAATGAAATTAAAGACCATAGACATGATCGTGAGGTGAAAACGAGCTGATTGATATGTGGATTATGTGATTTCATCAAGTATTCAGTGAGATTGGATAGAAAATACAAATCAGGCCAAACTCAGAACACGCGCGTGTTCTTGCCATGTTCTTGGTGCCTTTTTCACAAATTCAAATATTTGAATTTTGTGATTTTATTTAATTGATTCAAAAATTAATTTCTCTCTGAGTTTTAATGATTTTGAGTTTATTCCTTTTTTAATAATTCACAAAAATGTTAAAATATTTTATTTTGCCAAAAATTCCCAAAAATATTATTTATTTCATATACTTGATATTTTTGCAAAGAATTAATCTTTTATTTGTTTGTAACATTTAAAATATTTTTTCCTCCATGATTTTACAAATTTAATTGGTTTCCAATCATTTTGTGGATATAAACATGATTTTCCAAACATTAATCCAAGATCACAACTTGTTTTTCACACATGTTTGATAATTTTGATAATTTTAATTAAATTTTTATTTAATTAAAATCCTTTTTGAAATTAATTTAGGGTTTTGATTTTGATCACCCTAAACAAATCATTTTCAAAAACTCTTTGGGCCTCTAATAGAGTGTAAGACCCAACCCCTCTTGAAAACCAAAATATTTTGGGCCTCAGATATTGTATAAGTCCCTCTGCGTTAAAAGAAAAATTTCGGCGCAATCGCCAGTTCAAAAATCAAATCATCTGGGCCTACCCTCGTGTTATAAGCCCAATTTCTTTTCTTTAAATTTCTTTGGGCCTCTAATAGAGTGTAAGACCCAACCCCTTTTTGAAACCAAAATGATTTGGGCCTCAGATGTTGTATAAGACCCACTGTGTTTTCAAAAACCTCGGCGCGATCGCCGTTTTCAAACAAAAATCCTTGGGCCTACCCTCGTGTTATAAGCCCCATTTCTTTTCTTGAAATTTCTTTGGGCCTCTAATAGAGTGTAAGACCCAACCCCTTTGTAAATAATACCTTTGGGCCTCACACATTGTATAAGTCCCCTCTGTATATTTTCAAACGTTCGGCGCGATCGTCGTCTTTTTAAACAAAGTCAACTGGGCTTCTCCTTGAGCTATAAGACCCATCTTTATTCATTTTCAAACTCTTTAGGCCTCTCCTTGAGTTGTAAGCCCCATCTCTTGTACAAAAACAAATCACCATGGGCCTCTAATAGAGTGTAAGACCCATCCCCTTGTACATAAAAACTTTTTGGGCCTCACATATTGTATAAGTCCCTCTGTACAGTTTTTAAAACAACGGTGCGATCATCGTTAAAACTTGGGCCTCTCCTTGAGCTGTAAGCCCTAACCATCTTTTCAAAGCACTTTCTCCTTTGATTTTGAATTAAAATATATGTTGTCTTCAAAACTTTCTTTAATTTCTTTGTTGAACAACTAACCAAACAGCATGGAAGCTCTACAACGGGTAAGTATTTATCCGCTTTCATTTACCGCTTTTATATGTATATAACTGTATTGTGGGGCTGCTTCACTGTAAGTCTTCTTTCACATCCTTTTATATACTTGTCACATATCCACTGTGTAATACTATTATAGTTATTTAGAGTTTTCCCCGACAACTATGTCTAGCACTAGGTAAAGCCTGTTGGTCACTCTTAAATACAAACAAAACTAGATCCCCCGTAGGATTCCACATACAGTCTTCCCTCCTCTTGGGGTTAAACAATATGGAAAAAAAGAGAAAGGCAGTATTCTCGGTGAACCTTTTCTCAGACTGTCACTCTTAGAAATTGTCAAAGAAACTCTAACTCCCCAGAGATGATCTTTTCTCCGTGAATGGCATCTCTTGAGTTTCTTCCAAATCCCCAAACTTTCCTGGAATGGTCTCTTCTCTGTGAATTGCATTTCTTGAATTTCTCTTGGTTTGGGGACCCACAGGCTTCCTAAAAGCATCCCCGCCTCCTCTTGGGCGTTGTACAAGGACCCTTCGGCTTCTTAGAAGTTCCCATGCCTTCTCTTGGGCTTAATACAAGGACCCTGACGACCTCTTAAAGGTATAAGACATAACTTAGTCATCCTTTGCTAGAGCAGTCTTTCCAGCGTCAAAACTTCGGTCATTTTAGGGTTGATACTCATCCCTTAATGCCCGCGCCTCCTCTTGGGCATTGTACAAAATATAAAACTCTAGACTTGGACAGTCTAAACCCCTTGAGTCTTAAAGACATTCTCAAGTTCCTTTCAAACAAAGGAAAAACACCGATCACTCTGGATCAATCTCCACCAGAAACCCGGTCTCTCTCATGAGAGTTCCCCACACTTGGACCCGCTTTAGGATCTCAATAATCTTCAGCAGTAAGTTAGTCTCCTCTTGGGCTTTGTACAAATGATTCTCCCCGGCGGAGCTAACCTTTTCAGACTCTCTTGTTGATTCAACCACCTTTAGCCCCCGTCTTGGGCTTTGTACCAGACATATAAAAACCCACTCTCTTGTTGAGTATAAAAGACTCTCTTGTTGAGTCAACCACTTTTAGCCTCCGTCTTGGGCTTTGTACAAGACATATAAAAAACTCTCTTGTTGAGTATAAAAGACTCTCTTGTTGAGTCGATCTCCTTTTAGCCTCTATCTCGGGCTTCGTACGAGACAGCAAATCACTCTCTTGTTGAGTATAGAAGACTCTCTTGTTGAGTCAATCAACCTTCAGACTCTCTTGTTGAGTCAATCACCTGTTCAAGACTCTCTCGTTGAGTCAACCTTTTTTAGCCTCCGTCTTGGGCTTTATACAGGACAGATAAAAGTACTCTCTTGTTAAGTCAAACCATTTCAGCCTCCATCTTGGGTTTTACACAAGATACGTTCTCCCAAACAGAGTCAAAATCCCTTTTAGCCTCAATCTTGGGCTTTGTACAAGACAAAAATAACCTTTTCCCCGAAAAAGTCAAATTTCCCACCTCATCTTAGGCTTTGAATAAAGAAAACCCCGGTTGAGTCAATCAACCTTTTAGCATCAAATTTGTGCCTTGCTCACAGCATACAAACATTAACAACTCCTCTTTAGAGATGACAAATTCTCTCTCATCCAAAACCCTTTAGCTTCACATCTTGGGCTTTGAACAAGATACAAACCACCTTTAGCTTCATGTCTTGGGCTTTGAATAAGACACAAAAACAATCCCTTTCCTCCCATAGAATAGGAGGAACTACGATCACTCTGATTTCCCTGTTTCGTTAAACGGGAATACGTAGGCATAAGATTGCAAAAATCTTAGCGAGCATACTAATCAAAAACTCAAAATCCAGTACCTCCACACATCAACCAAAGAAAATCCGGTCTAGTATCCTAACCAAAGGCCTCACAGATAATCCAGACATTGGTGTTCTTAAGCAAATAAGCCTAAAAGACGAACCCCTATTTTGATAGCATCTGTAAACCAACAGTTTTAACTGTTTAACCTCAGTATGCAAGCAGGGTTAATTGGAGACATCTATTTCCCTTCCTAAATCAACTCAACAGGATAAAAAATGAATCGAACTGTAGTACCAAAGCGATAGTGATTCGAAACCACCAAAATCGCGCTACAGAAAAAATGGCGACCACAGTGGGAGCCAAAGTAAGATCTAGTCATCATCGTCCCCATTTTCCACAGAAAAATGGCGACCACAGTGGGAGCCAAAGTAAGATCTAGTCATCGTCGTCCCCATTTTCCACAGGAAAATGGCGACCACAGTGGGAGAAATAGTAAGATCTAGTCATCATCGTCCCCATTTTCCACATAAAAATGGCGACCACAGTGGGAGGATTGTCGTCCCCATTAAGTTCTCGAAGTGTCACAAAAATGGCGACTCTGCTGGGGAGTCATTGTCTGTATAGGATCATAAGACTAGAGGTCTAGGATATTAAGACAAATATATATACTGCTTTTCCTAATTGATATTTGTGTTTATTTTTCTGCTAATGGAAATGCGTGTGATGTCGCATGTGGAAAGATTGAGTATACACCTAAGATAGGGGATGGCATTATACGGGTAATCTTACGGGGAGTGAATCCCAGCTAAGAGTCCCCGGTCGACCATCAAACTCAGTGGAGACTCCCTTTGCAGATACATTGCCTATACGACTTCGGTTGTTGAAAGTAGTGTGGTCGATTGGGTTATCTGAGAAGCTGAGGTTTTTAGTAGACTGAAACCATTTTGTAGCGCGGAAGCTATCGGGAATAGTTGTCATGCTATACTACCTTCATCTGAGATCACTCTAAGATACTACAGCTCTCTGGCGATCCGCTTGTTGTTGTTATCCCAAGAGGGGTCAATGATTTTGCGGACAGGTACAAAAATCACCAGTATAAACCTTTGGGGATGGGTAGAGCCTTGACTTCATGACACCGACCCTTTGACCCCATGTTTTTTCTATGTTTTTGTGTGCTACATTCATACATTCATTCAAAAAACATTAAAAAACAAAGAAAAATCTTCTCTTCTAGTCTCTCTTTTTCAAATTAAACTAAGACAATGATTGCAAATGTCAGATAAAGAGATTGCTAATGGATTTCGGCAGAAGGAAAACTCACAAGTACATCTTCAAGGTTCCAAAACTAGAGGATTTGAGAGGGTTGGCAGGGATGATAACCAACCCTGAGGCTTTCAGAGCTAAGTATGGAGGAATGCTGTCTCTATTAAGGGTCCATGTAATCGAAGGAATCCTATCCACATTAATCCAGTTCTACGATCCGGTCTATCACTGTTTCACATTCCTGGATTATCAACTAGCACCAACACTGGAGGAGTACTCTCACCTGACTGATTTACATATTACTGATCAAGCTCCCTTTTCTGGACTGGAAGAAATTCCAAAGGATCAAACCATTGCAAGGGCAATTTATTTGGACGAGTCAGAAGTCAGGACTCACATGACCTCTAAGGGTGGAATCCAGGGTTTTCCAACCCAGTTCTTAATAAAGAAAGCTCTATACTTTGCTAGTATAGGGAACGTGGCCGCTTTCGAAAGCATCTTTGTTTTGCTTACCTATGGGTTATTTTTGTTTCCCAACATCGATAACTTCGTTGATATCAACGCCATTAAGATTTTTCTGATTGGAAACCCTGTACCAACCTTACTCGCAGATGCTTATCATTCTGTACACTTAAGTAATTTGTACAGCGGAGGAATGATCATATGTTGTGTACCCGTGCTGTACAAATGGTTCATTTCCCACTTACCCAAGTTTGCTCCATTTTGGGATCAAAAAGTATTTTACGTTGGTCATAGAGAATCATGTCTCTTACCAACTCTGACGTCAATTGGTACAATCGAATCTATGACGGGATCAGAATCATTGACCGTTGTGGAAATTTCCCAAATGTACCCCTCATAGGAACTAAAGGAGGAATCAATTATCATCCCATTTTAGTTCGTCGTCAATTTGGATATCCGATGAGGCATGTCCCGCGTAATACTCATCTGGAAGGTCTTTTCTTCAAGGAAGGAGAAAATGACAGAGCACTAAAGACAGAAATAGTGCATGCCTGGAAACGCGTTCATAGTAAAGGAAGAGAGTCTCTAGGAAAACTGGATGGTGTCTCAGTGGAGCCTTATCTCCACTGGGTACGAACTAGAGCTCTCAAGCTAAGGATGCCTTACCCTCGTCAAGAAGTTCTTCCATTAAGGGACTCTGTCTTTTACTTTATGTCTGATACAGAAAAACTTCAGGTTACTCTCAACAAAGTTCAACAGGAGAGAAGGTCTTGGAGGAACAAGTACCGTATTCTCAATGTGGAATGTAAGAAAATACAGCAGCTGTTAAAAGAAAAAGACGCTCTGATTGAGATTTTAGAGCAACATGCTATAGAAAATCAGGAGGACCAGAGGAATTTGCTCGCTCCTTTCACTTGGCAAAGGAATGACAACCCGAAAGCGGCTCAAGAGCCCCGGTTAAAGAAAAGGAAAGTACCAAAACCAGCACCTGAGCTCGCTTCAGAGAAGACTCAGGACCCATAAGTTTAGATTTCCTTTTGCAGCACTATGTAAATTACTGTATTTCCATTCTGCAATCTTTGAATTCAATAAAATAGGGTCTCCTCACTGTTTGATATTTGCAATCCAATTGTCGAAGTTTACTTTGAATAAACAAAAATATATATACAATTAATATAATCATTGCATATCATTCGTAACGCATTCTTCTTACCTACGAATCTCACGTTTGTGTCTCAGTTCTAGAGTCAAACTGTCTCATTCGTACAATACTCGGGCCAATCGACAGAAAAAGATGGATGATCTTGAGAAAGAGAACAGAGAGTTGAGGGAAGAGATCGACACTCTGAAAGAGAATCTAAGAAAGCTTCACAACGATATGCAAGCTCTGGCAGAAGCTCAGATGCAACAACAAAGGACTGTGATCTCAGAGATCACATCAATGCCCATAGTGGAAAAGTATGATCCTAGGTACAAAATACCGAAAGATCGTCCCTGGGGCATGCCACTCAACTATATCCCGAAAGGATATGTTCCGCCGATCACTGAAGATCAGGGAACCGCAGCAGGAGCCGCTGGGCCTGAAGGTTACAAACTTCGGGAAAGCGAAGATGCCCGGGGCATGAAAGCAACTCCTGAAGGTTACAAACTTCGGGAGAGGGAAGGACCTAGAGTCATTGCCATGATGACTATACCACCACCCGTGGTACACACTGTCCCGGAAGAACAGATTCCACAGATACCTTCTGGTGGAAACAAAAGCATATTCGAGAGAATGAATGAGTTCCAAGAATAGTTCTTGGAGGTGCAGAAGGAACTGCAAGCCATTCACGGTCAGGATTTATTTGGAAAAGACGTCGCGGACCTTTGTTTGGTCCCCAATGTGAAAGTTCCGCACAAATTCCAGGTACCCGATTTTGAAAAGTACAAGGGTAACTCTTGCCCTCAAAGCCATTTGGTGATGTACGCTCGGCGAATGTCAACTCATACAGAGAAAAACCAGCTACTGATCCACTATTTCTAAGATAGTTTAACCGGTGCCGCACTCAAATGGTACATGGGTTTAAACCGCACTAAGTTCGGCACTTTCAGAGATCTTGGCGCTGCCTTCATTCAACAATATAAGTATAACCTGGACATGGCACCAGACAGAGATCAACTCAGATCGATGTCACAAAAGGACAAGGAAACCTTTAAGGAGTACGCTCAGAGATGGCATGAAATTGTCGCATAGATTTGTACACCTCTTAAGGAAAAAGAGATGACAAAGATCTTCTTAAAGACCTTGGGCTCATTTTACTACGACCGAATGGTCGCCAGTGCACCCAGTGACTTCACCGAGATGGTGGGCATGGGAGTTCATCTTGAGGAAGTAGTCCGAGAGGGACGTTTAGTTAAAGACGATGGATCATCAAGTAATACAAAATGATACGGTAGTGCTCTCCCTAAGAAAAAAGAGCAGGATATTGGGAATATCTCTCTCGGAAAGCAAAGGCGAAGGTATCAACCAGTAGTAGTTGTAACTCCTGCTATCAACTATGCGCCTGTTCCTACGTATCAACCTCAGGTTGCTCCGAGCCAACCGATTCAACAACAATATCAGCAAAGGACACAACAACCTTTTCAGCAGGCTCGTCCTCCATATAACAACAACCGTATAACGCGACCACCAGGGTTTGACCCTATATCGATGTTGTACGCATAACTGTTTCCACTACTACTGGTCAAGGGGCACGTCCAAACCAGGTCTCCTCTTGCAGTACCGGAAAATCCACCTTTTTGGTTTAAAGCGGATCAAACTTGCCCTTATCATCAAGGAGGATCGGGGCATAACATAGAAAACTGTCTCAGTTTCAAATCCGGTGTGCAAAAGCTTGTTAGGAGTGGGGTCTTATCTTTCAAAGATACGAATCCGAATGTTCTCACAAACCCGCTACCTCAACACGAGAAAGTTGCGGTAAATTTGATAGAAGGAGAGTTTAACAACAGCTATCAAATTCATGATGAACTCTTATTGAGGGCTAACTTGGTCAAGATGCATTGTAGACAGAGTGGATACGACTATGTGCCACCTCATAATTATCACCAGTGTGATATCTGCTATAAAAATAATCAAGGATGTTCTGTGGTGCAATAAGCTCTACAGGAACAATTGGATCTCGGATGGATCCAAGAGCGTCGAGTTCGTGGAGTTAACATGACTTATACAAGTTCCAACATCATTCAGAACCACGACATCCGTGCAATGAATGTCAACTTGGTGGTAATGCACTCAAGGAAAAGCCAACACCATAATCTGCCACGACACGACTACGATTCCTGTCCTATCTACTCAATAAACGACCAGGGATGCTCTTTTGTACAAGAGGCCCTCCAGCGTCAGATGGATCTTGGATGGATTCAGGATTACCGCGATAGAAATCAGTATCAAGTGAATATGATTCGAATCTTCGATATTCGTTTTATGAATACCAGCTTGGTGGAGTTACACGCTACACAAGTCCAGCTCGGTTTTCTGACTTCGCATAATTATCAGAACTGTACAGTATGCAGTGAGAGTAACCAAGGGTGCGCTCTCGTGCAAATAACTTTACAACACTTGTTAAACCACTGGTGGCTTCCAATCTATATGGATGGAGATATGCAACAAATCAGTGTGGTTAATGGGAACCCTACTAGGCATCAAAGTCAGGATGTTCGATCAATGGAAATAGATCTAGTGAGGTTGCACTGCATTCAAAGCGGACGTGGCCAGGTGCCACCACATAACTATGAATGTTGTAGGGTCTGCTCAGAAAATAATCAAGGGTGTTACCTCGTGCGAGCAGTGCTTCAAAGTCAGTTGGACCGCAAAGAGATTCAATCGTGTCTAAGTTCTGGATCAATCAACTGGATGCCAGACTATTTTGCTGATCAGATTAAGGATGTTGTCGTAATCTCTGATCATGAAAGGACCAAAGATGTTTGTACCATCATCCCTCTACTTGACGAATCGAAGGTTCTTAACCAGGAATTGATTGAAGTTACTTACGATGGTCAGAAAAATTAGAAGGCCCCTGTAGTTATCTATCTACCGGGGCCGTTACTGTATGAATCAACTAAGGCGATCCCTTACAAATACGGTGCCACAACAATTGAGAATGGAAAGGAATCTACATTATCCTCCGTCGTGAATATTGCAGACATCAGTCGAGTAACACGGAGCGGTCGAATCTTCAATAGAGGAGTTGGAGAACCTAACAGAGAAAAGGGACCTCAAACGGGGGTTTAAAATTCACCAGTCGGTCAATCCAGTGATCCCGACCTTTCAAAGAACGATGATGAGATGCTGAAGCTCATCCAAAAGAGTGAATACAACATTGTTGATCAGCTGTTACAAACTCCTTCAAAGATCTCAGTGTTATCTCTTTTACTTAGTTTCGAAACCCACAGAGAGGCTCTACAGAAAGTCTTAGAACAAGCCTTTGTGGAACAAGATGTGTCAATACGATAGTTCAATAGCATCATCCCTAACATCACTTCCTGCAACAACTTGGGGTTTAGTGATGAGGAATTTCCAGAAGAGGGCCCAAGTCACAACATGGCGCTTAATATCACAGTCAACTGCCAGGACGATGCTTTAGCCAGCGTATTGGTAGACATCGGATCGGCTCTCAACATCATGCCGAAGTCCACTCTAATGCGACTATCATTCAAAGGATCTCCGATGAGAGGCAGTGAGGTCGTCGTCAAAGCATTTGACGGATCCCGAAAAATAGTTATCGGCGAAGTCGACCTTCCCATAACTATCGGTCTTCACACTTTCCAAGTCACTTTCCAGGTCATGGAAATCCGGGCAACATACAATTGCTTATTAGGAAGACCTTGGATACACCAGGCTGGGGCAGTCACTTCAACACTTCACTGGAAGCTGAAGTTCGTCAAGAATGACCAACTCGTCACGGTCTGCGGAGAACAAGCCTTGATCGTGAGTAACCTTTCATTGTCCACTTGTGTAGAACCCGAAGAGGTTGTTGGAACTCAGTTCCAGGCACTTTCGGTGAGCAATGAGAATCAGCTAGAGAAGGGAACATCAATATCCTCGTACAAAGATGCTCTTGAGGTGATCAAAAGTAACAATGTAAAGGGATGGGGACAACTTGTCATCCCTACTGATAATAAAACAAAGAAGGGTCTTGGTTTTTCTGCAACCTGTACCCAGACAGCTGCTAACGATGAAGGTTTTCATCCCATTCAGAACTTCTTCCATAGTGGAGGTTTCCTTCACCCAGTGTCTCAAGAAGTACATACCATCAATGAGGGAGACTCCTCCGATACTGATGAAGAATGGAAGTCCTATCTTAATAAGGACGATTATATGTCTCAGGAAGAGATGCCTATGCCCTTTTGCTATCCCGCACAGAGTCCGAGATTTATACCGAGGTCAGATGTCAAGTTGATATACGGAGATCGTGATCCAGAAGGATGACGTGCTCCACCAAACTCATTAGAGGAAGACACTCTGATGAAAGACTACTTCAACCACGACTATTATGGCCCGATGGATGGTTTATCTATCTGGCAGCCATACCCAAGAGACTCAAGACAAAAGAATCAGCCGAACGATGCATATCAGTTGAGCATCATTGAAAAGAATACATGCGTCCCCATCATGTCATGGGATCAACACTCAGGGCATTCCGAAAATACCCAGCACGGCGATGAATTTGCAAAGTTTGCAGGACTAGAATTCATTAACTATGCTTTTCCCGAGGTCAACGTCATCGAAAGGGATGACTCCTCCAGTTCCAAAGAAGTGTGGGACACCCTGAGACAACCAAGTGGTAAATACGACTTCATGGTCAAGTATCCCGCTCCCGAAAGCTCTCGTATCAGGCTCGAAGACATCCAGCTAACTGGATGGGGAGATATACCTGAGAGCACAAATACCATGCAAAATACAACTAAGGAATCCTCCTACGACAACTCTGCCTGGGAGACAGATTCCAATGATCCCGCTCCACCAGAAATCAGCGTCATTTCTGAAGACAAATCAAGAAGGAAGGTACCAGACTTTGTGATTCACCGAGGAGTTCGCCGCCAATGGGTTGCAGTCGATGTTCCGAAGATCGTTCATAAGTCTAAGTAATTGTCGTCTTTATCTTAACCTTTCACCCTGCCCAGGTGAAACAGATGTTTTGATAGGGCTCACTTTTTGGTAAATACCTCTTCGCTTTGCCCAAAGCGACAGAGTTTTGTTATATAGGGCTGTAGTTTCAAGAATCGACAAGATCAGAAATAAATAAACGTCGTTCTGTAATTTTCACATTAATTGTTGTTTTCTCTTTTTGCTTTTTCAGAAAATGGTAATCCTAAAAAAACAACAAATAATAAAGACAAGCAGTTTTCAGAAAAACACTGCACACACTCTAGCATTTCTCTCTATCTCTTCTAAACACAAATCATCACGTCATGCATATTGCTTGTTCTAAACCCCATTGAAACATACAATCCAATGCCTTCTCCCAACTTTGAATTCCCGGTATTTGAGGCTGAAGAAGAAGATGACAAAGAAATTCCAGAGGAGATCTCCCGATTACTCAGACAAGAGGAAAGGTCCATTAAACCTCACAAAGAGCCGTTGGGCTCAGAGGAAGAAAGAAAAGAGGTCAAGATTGGGGCACTACTCAGTCCAACTGTCAAAGAAAGTTTGACAAAGCTTCTCAAAGAGTTTCCCGATGTATTCGTTTGGTCCTATCAGGACATGCCAGAGTTGGATACCAGCACCGTGGAGCATCATCTACCGTTAAGGTCAGAATGTCCGCCAGTAAAACAAAGGTTGAGACGGACTCATCCAGACATGGCCATCAAAATCAAAGAGGAGGTACAGAAACAGATTGACGCGGTTTTCCTCGCCACATCAGAATATCCTCAATGGTTAGCCAACATAGTACCAGTTCCGAAAAAGGACGGAAAGGTCAGAATGTGTGTAGACTACAGGTGTAACACCCCACTTTCCCATTTATGAAAAATACTTAAATTTCTATGAAAATAATCAGATTTTTTACACCAAAATAAAGTAGGATGCCACATTCATGAAAACAACATCAAACTCCTTTTATTGAATGAAATAAACAGCGAAAAAATAATTTATTTATTTATTTCACGGCCACATGCCAACCACTCAAGAAAACTCCACATAACATCATGGTTCATCATAAATTCATCAAAAATAAAGATACGTAACAAAACAGTAACAAATAACAAATAAATGAAATCCCCGTAAATCCCGTGTTACATATCAGAGCGACTCCTACGACTCGAACAAGCAACACGTACTCCAGCAACCTAAGTACCTGGATTATCTGTACTTTCGAAGAAGCATAGACACAATAACAACAAAGGGGTGAGAATCAAATTCAATATTAAACGGTGAATAAATACATGATAAGAGTAGTATCCACACACAATCATGCAATCAAGACCCACTGGTCACCAAGCATCACTATACAACACACATCCAACAACAAAATGCAATGCGACACAACTATGGACACAATGCATGTGGTACCAACATCATGGTTCATTCAATCGAACCCGGATAGATCACATACACCCATACTTGGCAATGATCTATCCCCACCATTCTCCATATCGGAGTACAGATGAATCACATACACTCCTCCTGAGCAATGATTCATCCCACCAACACCATGAAATGCATGACACAATATGCATATAAAACACATGTACAGTAACATATATATATATACATGTTCACGATCCTCCTGATCACACCTGAATTACACACCAATATCCAACACCATACATTTACTTCACACAACACAAATCGATCACTAATTAATTAATTAATTCCCTAAAATTATTAAATTAATTATTTTCGTCTCCAATTTTATATTTCTCAAGGTCTGGCATCTAATCCCAACCTCTCAAACCAAAAGAAACCGATTCAGACGCGAAAACGGGAAAGAAATTGTGAAACGGCAAAATTCTGCCCTCACGCTGGCCATACGCGTATTGCCCAGGGCCATACGCGTATTGCCCAGTCCTCTCGCCCATTCCTACGCGTACCAGACGTGTAAGGTCTCTTGTCCCGCCCTGCCATACGCGTATTGCCCAACCTCATACGCGTATGGGCAGAGAGCCATTTCCCTCAAAATTCCATTCTTCAGATCTGGTTACGCGTATAGCTACCCCATACGGGTATTGCCAAGCTACCATATGTGTATCCTTACGCGTATGGGCAGAGGGCCGTGCCAAAACCTCCTTATGCCCTTCTCGTACGCCTAACGCCGCCCATCCTGCCTAGCCTTACGCGTAACGCCCTCCCCAATACGCGTACGGACAGATCTATTACGCAAACCTGTTTTCTCCACACTAGTCTGAGTTTTGCTACGAAATCTTCACTTCTTCACTCCAAAACAGTCCTAAAATTAGTTCTACATCAATTTTAGGTTCTATGAATCATCCTACATATTTCTCTTAACATTACTAAATCAGTTTTGGTCTAAATTCGTTCATTAACCTGAATCACAACTAATTCTGCAACATTCACATTTCAAGCAACAATAACACATCAAAATGCAGACAAAATCAGTAGTTCAACACGTAATGTTCATCACAGATTCACATATACATCTCACAATCATATAACAGCATACATTCAACGAATTCCTACGGGGTTAAGGACTCCCCACTACCCTCACATGATAAATTCACCAATATTAAACCCGTTCTCCCCCTTACCTCGAATTCTTGATTAATTCCTGCGAAAATTGATGAAGATCTTAGCCCTAGCACACCCTTGTTCTTCCTCTCCTTAGCCTTTCTCTTTCTATCTCTAAAATTCTGATTATGCTAGACCCTTACCAATTTCCACTAATTAATCTCTAATTACTAAACTGCCCTCATTAATTCTATTTTCCCATTATCCACTTAATTATATCAGATTTTATTTTACTAAATAATAATAACCATACTAATAATAATATTAAGAAATATACTATTAATAAAATAATAATAGTAATAACAATAATTCCACATAACTAACATCACCCTCCACGCACTCAGACACGCACCCTAAACAAGGCCAACAATTAAAATAAAACCAGACGATTAAATAATTAAGGGTTAAATATACAAAACCTCCCTGCAATGTTAGCGAGTTTTCATTTTAGCCCCTGTAAATTTTTTTTTTTAAACACCCCCTCTTAATATCCAGATTCCCTCACTTAGGCCCCTGGCTGCCACATTGCAGCAAAGATTCCTTTCTATTGCTTGTGTGGCATGCTAGGTGGCATTTTTAATATTATTTTTTTATTTTTTTTATTTTTTATTTTTTTATTTTTTTTATTTTTTTATATTTTTTTTAATTTTTTTTTAATTTTTTTTAATTTTTTTTAATTTTTTGTTTTATTATTTTTTTATTTTTTTATTTGTTTTTATTATAATTTTTATAATTTTTTTTTATTTCTTTTTCGTTTTTATATAAATAAAAAAAGTAAAAAATATATATATAAATAAAAACGAAACAAAAAATTGTTATATTTTTTTTTTACTTTTTTTTTATTTTTCGTTTTTGGACCTAATTTTTATTTTTAATTCTATTTTAAACAAATTGTTATTTTAAAAATTAGTTTAATTAGGTCACAAACAAACACACACACAAGCCCATTATAACTCCACTTTTTCTGGCCCATATATTATTTCATTTGTTATATGATTGACAAGTAACATATATAAACACTTTTATTTAGTAAATAGTTTTCGATGTGGGACACTTGTGAGTATTACCCTTTTGGACTCTTCTCTTTGGATTCAAGATAGATACAACATCCTTATCCTCCCCTTACATGCACATTCATATGTTCTTTGTACAAAAAATTGTTCATACCAAAGGATAATGATATAGTAAGTTACCAACTTATGGTGTGAACATGGCAGTAGCAAGTTACCATTTTCATGAGGATGTGGAGAGTGATGAGAGCTTGAGATTCTTGTTTATTAGGGTGTGTGGTATTGTTGTGTTGTGAGTATGCTTTGTATTGAGTTTTGGATGGTTGATGAGTATTGAAAACAATGGAGAAGAAATGAAACAATACTGTAGCGAAAAAAAAAAGTGGAGAGAGGTTATAAAGATGGTTGATGAGTGGAGTTATAATGGTAATAAATCACTCATAAATATTGTTGAATTGAAATTAGTATGAGAATAAATGGATTAGTATGGTAATAAATTGAAATAAATGGATTAGTATAATGAAACTAATTTTTAAAAGAACAATTTGTTTAAAATAGAATTAAAAATAAAGATTAGGTCCAAAAACGAAAAAAAATAAAAATAAAAATATAAAAAATATATAAATAAAAACGAAAAAAAAAAAAGAATAAAATTTAAAAAATTATAATAAAAACAAATTAAAAAAATAAAACAAAAAATTTAAAAAAAATTTAAAAAATTTAAAAAAAATTTTAAAAAAAATTTTAAAAATTAAAAAAAATTAAAAAAAAAATTAAAAAAAATAAAAATAATAAAAAATAATAAAAAAATAAAAAAATAAAAAAAATAAAAAAAATAATAAAATAATATTAAAAATG
This sequence comes from Lathyrus tuberosus, assembly GCA_022829125.1. Classification (NCBI taxonomy): domain Eukaryota; kingdom Viridiplantae; phylum Streptophyta; class Magnoliopsida; order Fabales; family Fabaceae; genus Lathyrus; species Lathyrus tuberosus. Next base: position 8,268,914 of record JALAZF010000258.1, on the reverse strand, counting down.
CCACGTGGCATGTCACGCAAGCAATAGAAAGGAATCTTTGCTGCAATGTGGCAGCCAGGGGCCTAAGTGAGGGAATCTAATTAAGATGAGGGGGTTTTTAAAAAAAAAAACTTTGTCAGGGGCTAAAATGAGAATTGCTAACATTGCATGGGGTTTATATATTTAACCCAATAATTAAAAATGGGGTGTTACAACTCTCCCCCACTTAAATTATTTTCGTCCTCGAAAATGTACCTGATGGAAACAGTTCTGGATACGACTCCCGCATCCTGCTCTCAAATTCCCAGGTCACACTTCCGCCAGCAGCTCCTCCCCAAGCTACTCTTACCAGAGGTATCTCCTTTCCTCTGAGTTGCTTCATCTTGCGATCCTCGATCCTTAAAGGCATCGTCTCCACTGTAAGATTCTCCCTGATTTGCACTTCATCCCTCTGAATAACATGAGACGGATCTGAAACATACTTCCAAAGTTGCGACCCGTGAAACACATCATGCAAGTTCGAAAGTTCCGGTGGCAATGTCACTCTGTAAGCAACTGCACCAACTCTCTGCAAGATCTGATACGGTCCAATAAACTTAGGATCCAACTTCTTCGATTTTAATGCACGTCCCACACCGGTCACTGGGTTAACTCTCAGGAACACATGATCACCTTCACTGAATTCCAAATCTTTCTTCTGATTATCATGATAACTTTTCTGCCTACTCTGAGACGCCTTCATCTTTTCACGAATCATTTGAATCGTCTCAGTAGTTTGTTGCACAATTTCTGGTCTAAGCACCACATTCTCACCTGTTTCATACCAACACAGAGGTGTCCTACACCTCCTACCATACAAAGCTTCGAAAGGCGCCATTCCAATGCTAGAGTGGTGACTGTTATTATACGTGAACTCAATCAATGGAAAATGAGTATCCCACGCACCACCTTTTTCCAATACACAGGCTCTCAGCAAATCCTCCAACGACTGAATGGTCCTCTCTGACTGACCATCGGTCTGTGGATGATAAGTCGAGCTCAACTTCAACTTAGAACCCAAGGCTTCCTGCAGAATTCTCCAAAATTCTAAAGTAAACCTCGGATCTCTATCCGACACTATGCTCGACGGAACACCATGTAACTTCACAATTATTCTGATATAAATCTCCGCCAGCTTCGTCAACGGAAAACTTATGTTAATTGGTATAAAATGTGCGGACTTCGTAAGTCGATCCACCACTACCCAAATAGCATCAAAGCCCCTCGCCGTATTCGGCAAACCAGTCAAAAAATCCATAGCAATACTGTCCCATTTCCATTCAGGAATCTCTAACGGTTGCATCAATCTCGAAGGCTTCTGGTGCTCTACTTTTGTCTTCTGACATGTCAAACAAGCGTAGACAAACTGGGCTATGTCCCTCTTCATACCGGACCACCAAAACAACTTCTTCAAATCATGGTATATCTTTGTAGCTCCTGGATGAATACTCAAGCTACTCCGATGACTTTCTTCCAAGATTGCCTTTTTCAATTCCTCATTATCCGGTACACAAATTCTGCCCCGGAATCTCAACACACCAACATTATCCACTTTGAAGTCACTATCCGGATCATTTCCTCCTGTAGGCATCAAGTCCACTAATCTCACATCCCGTTTCTGATTTTCCTTAATTACATCCAAAAAGTCATTATTCACTTTTAGCATACCCAATCTGATACTTCCCGGTGTAGTTTCACAAACCATACTCAAATCTCTGAACTGTTCAATCAATTCCATTTCCTTCACCATTAACACAGTCATATGGATTGTCTTCCGACTCAGAGCATCTGCCACAACATTAGCTTTTCCCGGATGGTAACTCAAATTGAAATCATAGTCCTTTAAGAACTCTAACCACATTCTCTGCCTCATATTCAATTCTTTCTGATCGAATAGATACTTCAAACTCTTGTGATCACTGAATACTTCAAATCTTGATCCATACAAATAATGTCTCCAGATTTTTAACACGAACACCACTGCAGCTAATTCCAGATCATGAGTAGGATAGTTTCTCTCATGCACCCTCAACTGTCTTGAAGCATAAGCCACTACCTTGCCACCTTGCATCAACACACCGCCTAATCCCATCTCAGACGCATCACAATACACTACGAAAGAATCATTTGGATCTGGTAAAATTAACACTGGTGTTGTAGTTAATTTCTTCTTCAGTTCCTCAAAACTCTCCTCACAGGCAGCATCCCAGACAAAAGCTTGATTCTTCCTGGTCAACTGAGTCAATGGCAACGCCAATTTAGAAAACCCCTCAATGAATCTTCTATAGTAACCTGCCAAACCCAAAAAGCTTCTAATCTCCGTTGCGGTCTTTGGAGTTTCCCACTGAAGTACTGCACTTACTTTAGAGGGGTCCACCGCTATACCATCACCAGAAATCACATGACCCAAGAAACTCACAGTCTTCAACCAGAATTCACACTTCGAGAACTTTGCAAACAGTTTATTATCTTTCAACACCTGCAATACAATTCTCAAGTGACCTGCATGCTCTTCGTCAAACTTAGAATAAATCAGTATATCATCAATAAATACCACAATAAACTGATCCAGATAAGAATGGAAAATACGATTCATATATTCCATAAATACACCCGGTGCGTTAGAGACTCCGAAAGGCATCACTGCATATTCGTAATGTCCGTAGCGAGTTCTGAAAGCAGTCTTTTGAATATCACCTTCCTTTACTCTAATCTGATGGTAACCCGACCTCAGATCAATTTTGCTGAAAACACGAGCTCCTACCAGCTGATCCATTAAGTCATCAATCCTCGGAAGTGGATACTTATTCTTAATGGTCACTTTATTCAACTGACGGTAATCAATGCACAGACGCATACTACCATCCTTCTTTTTGACCAACAACACTGGAGCTCCCCACGGCGACTCACTTGGTCTAATAAACTTCTTATCGATCAATTCCCCGACCTGAGATTTCAACTCTGCCAATTCTGATGCAGACATCATGTACGGTGCCATAGAGATAGGTCTGGTACCCGGTACGATATCAATAACGAATTCAACTTCCCTTGTCGGAGGCAATTCCGTGATGTCATCTGGAAATACTTCAGGAAATTCATTCACCACTGGTAATTCATTAACTAAAGTCTTGCTTTCAACAGATAACGAGGCAAACACCGCAAACAGCTTCGCTTCATCCTTCAACAACGCCCTTAACTCCTTGCTAGATAGCGAATCTGCTAATGCTTCCTCTTCAGGAGTAAGAAACAGTAACGTCTTCCTGAAGCAATCAATATACACCCGGTTGAACTCTAACCAGTTCATTCCCAAAATAACATCAAGATTACCGAGTGGCAAACAAATCAAGTCCACTCTGAAATCTCTACCAAACATGGTCAGCGGACACTTCAAACACACCAAAGAAGTAACCACGGAACCAATAGATGGAGTTTCAATCGTCATCCTCTGCTCTAGAGTAGATGGCACAATCCCTAATCTCTTCACACAGTCAACAGAAATAAATGAGTTCGTTGCACCCGTGTCAATGATAGCAATCAAAGGGATATCATTAATAAAGCAAGTACCTTTGACATAACGCTCCTCCTCAGTGGATTGAGTTCCCACCAAGGCAAACACTTTCCCACTAATCTGAGACGCCTGAGACTTCTTCGGCTTCTCACAGTGAGTGCTGATGTGACCCCTCTCTCCACAATTATAACAAGTAGGCATAGTGGCTCTGCAATCAGCTATAACATGACCTGCTTTGCCACACTTGAAACACTTCTTCACCTCATTCTGACAGTTGTTAGCACGGTGACCCGCACCACCACATCGGAAACACTTGAGAGTATCAACACCTGTTCCCTTCTCCTTTGGTTTCTTTCCCACATCAGTTTTCTGTTTCCCCTTATCAGCTGGAGCACTGTAAGGAGTACCTCCAAATCTCTGCTTACCTTTCTTCTCATTCACAAGCTTGTAATGAGCAATTCTGGCTCTGTTATCATTATCATAAATTCTGCTTCTGCTCACCAGCTCTGGATAGTTTCTTATCTTCTGGCAAGCAATACCCAATTTGATCTTGGGACGCAGCCCGTTCTCAAACTTCAAACACTTCGAAGTCATAGTTTCTTCAGTATTGTAATGAGCACAATACTGAACCAGCTCCTCAAACTTAGCGGCATACTCAGCAACTGTCTTATCACCCTGTTTCAGCTCCAAAAATTCAACCTCTTTTGCACTTCGAATGTCTTTCGGAAAATACTTTTCCAGAAACTCATCTTGAAACACAGCCCAAGTAATCTCAGTACCCGCAGCTTCCAATCTCTGACGACTATTGTCCCACCAAGCCTCAACCTCTCCTTCCAGCATATGCGTACCAAACCGTACCTTCTAAGCATCACTGCATTCCATGGTTCTGAAGATCTTCTCCACAGCCTTCAGCCATTTCTGTGCAGCCTCTGGATCCTAGATACCTCCCTCATAAGTAGGCGGCTTGTTGCTCTGGAACTGTACTAAGTCGCGAAACTGAGCACCTCCAGCCTAATTGGCGTTCTCTACAGCCTGTGCCATGGCTTGCATAGCAGCAGCAAGAGCAGCATCATTCCTTCCTGCCATACTGTTCAACAATCAACATAAGGTCAGAACACCAAATCAACTCCTATTCTAAGGACAGACTCAACTATAACACCTGGTCGGACGGACCGACCTGCTCTGATACCAATTGTAACACCCCACTTTCCCATTTATGAAAAATACTTAAATTTCTATGAAAATAATCAGAGTTTTTACACCAAAATAAAGTAGGATACCACATTCATGAAAACAACATCAAACTCCTTTTATTGAATGAAATAAACAGCGAAAAAATAATTTATTTATTTATTTATTTCACGGCCACATGCCAACCACTCAAGAAAACTCCACATAACATCGTGGTTCACCATAAATTCATCAAAAATAAAGATACGTAACAAAACAGTAACAAATAACAAATAACTGAAATCCCCATAAATCTCGTGTTACGTATCAGAGCGACTCTTACGACTCGAACAAGCAACACGTACTCCAGCAACCTAAGTACCTGGATTATCTGTACTTCCGAAGAAGCACAGACACAACAACAACAAAGGGGTGAGAATCACATTCAATATTAAACGGTGAATAAATACATGATAAGAGTAGTATCCACGCACAATCATGCAATCAAGACCCACTGGTCACCAAGCATCACTATACAACACACATCCAACAACAAAATGCAATGCGACACAACTATGGACACAATGCATGTGGTACCAACATCATGGTTCATTCAATCGAACCCGGATAGATCACATACACCCCTCCTTGGCAATGATCTATCCCCACCATTCTCCATATCGGAGTACGGATGAATCACATACACTCCTCCTGAGCAATGATTCATCCCACCAACACCATGAAATGCATGACACAATATGCATATAAAACACATGTACGGTGACATATATATATATATATATATATATATATATACATGTTCACGATCCTCCTGATCACACCTGAATTACACACCAATATCCAACACCATACATTTACTTCACACAACACAAATCGATCACTAATTAATTAATTAATTCCCTAAAATTATTAAATTAATTATTTTCGTCTCCAATTTTATATTTCTCAAGGTCTGGCATCTAATCCCAACCTCTCAAACCAAAAGAAACCGATTCAGACACGAAAACAGGAAAGAAATCGCGAAACAGCAAAATTCTGCCCTCACGCTGGCCATACGCGTATTGCCCTGGGCCATACGCGTATTGCCCAGTCCTCTCGCCCATTCCTACGCGTACCAGACGCGTAAGGCCTCTTGTCCCGCCCTGCCATACGCGTATTGCCCAACCTCATACGCGTATGGACAGAGAGCCATTTCCCTCAAAATTCCATTCTTCAGATCTGGTTATGCGTATAGCTATCCCATACGCGTATTGCCAAGCTACCATACGCATATCGTTACGCGTATAGGCAGGGGGTCGTGCCAAAACGTCCTTGTGCCTTTCCCGTACGCGTAACGCCTCCCATCCTGCCCAGCCTTACGCGTAACGCCTTCCCCAATACGCGTACGGCCAGATCTATTACGCAAACCTGTTTTCTCCACACCAGTCTGGGTTTTGCTATGAAATCTTCACTTCTTCACTCCAAAACAGTCCTAAAATTAGTTCTACATCAATTTTAGGTTTTATGAATCATCCTGCATCTTTCTCTTAACATTACTAAATCAGTTTTGGTCTAAATTCGTTCATTAACCTGAATCACTACTAATTCTGCAACATTCACATTTCAAGCAACAATAACACATCAAAATGCAGACAAAATCAGTAGTTCAACACGTAATGTTCATCACAGATTCACATATACATCTCACAATTATATAACAGCATACATTCAACGAATTCCTACGGGGTTAAGGACTCCCTACTACCCTCACATGATAAATTCACCAATATTAAACCCGTTCTCCCCCTTACCCCGAATTCTTGATTAATTCTTGCGAAAATTGATGAAGATCTTAGCCCTAGCACACCCTTGTTCTTCCTCTCCTTAGCCTTTCTCTTTCTATCTCTAAAATTCTGATTATGCTAAACCCTTACCAATTTCCACTAATTAATCTCTAATTACTAAACTGCCCTCATTAATTCTATTTTCCCATTATCCACTTAATTATATCAGATTTTATTTTACTAAATAATAATAACCATACTAATAATAATATTATGAAATATACTATTAATAAAATAATAATAATAATAATAACAATAATTCCACATAACTAACATCACCCTCCACGCACTCAGACACGCACCCTAAACAAGGCCAACAATTAAAATAAAACCAGACGATTAAATAATTAAAAATGGGGTGTTACAACAGGGATCTGAACAAAGCCAGTCCAAATGATGACTTTCCCTTACCACACATTGACATGCTGGTAAATAGTACAACAAAGTTCAAAGTATTCTCCTTCATGGATGGATTCTCGGGCTATAATCAAATCAAAATGGCACCGAAAGACATGGAGAAAACTTCATTCATTACCCCATGGGGCACCTTTTGTTACAAGGTAATGGCGTTCGGTTTGAAGAACACCAGGGCAACCTATCAAAGGGCCATGACTACTCTCTTTCATGACATGATACACAAAGAAATCGAGGTATATGTCGATGACATGATTGCCAAATCCAAAACAGAAGAGGAGCATGTGACCCACCTGTCAAAACTATTCGAGCGGTTGAGAAAGTACAGACTCTGCTTGAATCCCAATAAGTGCACATTCGGTGTCCGTTCAGGGAAACTTCTAGGGTTCATGATCAGCCAAAAAGGAATTGCGGTTGATCCTGACAAGGTCAAGGCCATTCAAGAAATGCCTTCTCCAAAGACTGAAAAACAAGTCAGGGGATTCCTGGGACATCTGAATTACATTTCCAAATTTATAGTCCTCATGACCGCGACATGCGCGCCGATTTTCAAATTACTCAAAAAAAATCAGGACTGCGTTTGGACAGAGGACTCCCAAACCGCCTCGACGGTATCAAGGAATACTTGTTGAACCCACCGATTCTATCACCACCAGTGGAGGGAAGACCACTGATTATCTACCTAACAGTCTTGGAAGACTCGATGGGTTGTGTACTTGGCCAACAAGACGAAACGAAAAGGAAGGAGTCTGCCATCTACTATTTAAGCAAGAAATTCACCGACTGCGAGACTCGGTACACTATGCTCGAGAAAACTTGCTGTGCTCTGGCTTGGGCACCCAAACGTCTTCGCCAGTATATGATTCGTCACACTACATGGTTAAACTCAGAAATGGATCCTGTAGCGAGCGATTTTGGACGCGGTTCTTAAGCGCTGGTCGCTCTCTGCGGTTTGAGGTTTGACTACAGGTCGATTCATTTTTTATCCTATTGTGAGCTGAATAAGGAAGGGAAATAGATGTCTCCAATTAACCCTGCTTGCATACTGAGTTTAAACAGCGGTCTGTTAGGTTATGGATGCTTTCAATGTGGGGGGCCTTTGTACTGGTTATTCGTATTTCGCCAATACAGGTTCTTTCTTTCTAGGGCTTGGGCAAAAGGTTTCTGGCGGGGAATAAGGATTAGGATGTTAGGACTGGTGCTTTTAAATTACTGCTTTTGATTGATGGAGATATGGGATTTGGGTTTTTTGTTGATTGCGCTCGCTAAGATCTTTTCTTTCGATCTTATGCCTACGTATTCCCATTTACCGAAACAGGGAAATCAGAGCATTCGTAGTTCCTCCTATTCTATGGGAGGAAATGGGTGTTTTGGTGTCTTGTTCAAAGCCCAAGACGTGAAGCGAAAGGTGGTTTGTATCTTGATCAAAGCCCAAGATGTGAAGCTGAAAAGTCTATTTGTGTCTTGTTCAAAGCCCAAGACGTGAAGCTGAAAGACCTCGGCTTTAGAGAGAATTTGTCATCTCTAAAGAGGGGAGAAGGAGAATTACTTTAACTGGGATACGCGGATCCGAGCAATGCCATAATTTCCGAAGAAAGGGTTTTAACTTGAAGGAGAAGACTTTAACTCAGTGTAGAGCAATGCCATCTTTCCTTAGGAATTTCTCATGCTAAAAGAGGGACAGTGGCATGGATGTAGAGGATCCAGAGGCTTGCCGCTTACAGCGATTAGATGAAGGGAAAGGAGTTGTTGATGTTTGTATACTGTGAACAAGGCACAACTTTGATGCTAAAAGGTCGATTGGATCAACCAGTGATTTTCTTATATAAAGCCTAAGAGGAGGCTAATTTCCGCTAGGAAAATCATTATGCAAAGCCTAAGAGGAGGCTATTTTGTGTCTCGTACAAAGCCCGAGAGAGAGGCTAAAAGTTTTTGACCCAGTGGGCATATCGTTATACAAAGCCTAAGAGGAGGCTATTGTAACTGTTTTAGCTGAGTGACAGATCCAATATACTGATTTAAAAGAGAAAATCAGTTCTTATATGAGTAACACTGTACTCAGGGATTTAATTTGAGGATCAGGGATATTTCCTTCTCTTTGAGGAAACGGGAAATCCAAAGGGTATTGAGACTATCCGAGTCTGCGGGTTTCCTTCCTATTTAACGAAGGGTGCTTGAGAATGTCTTTGAGACTCAAGGAAGTTAGACTGTTCGTGTCTAGAGTTTTATCTTTTGTACTATGCTTCGAGAAACAGTAGTAGACTCTATGAAAGGACTGTTCTATGAGGATGACTAGGTTCTGTTTCTATACCTCTAGGAGGTCATCGGGACAATTTGTACGAAGCCCAAGAGGAGGCTGGAAACTTTTAAGAAGCCAACGGGTCCTTGTACGAAGCCCAAGAGGAGGCTATCATTCCCGAAGGAAGAGATCATTATACGAAGCCTAAGAGGAGGCTGTGAATACTTCTAAGAAGCCGTAGGGTCCTTGAATAATGCCCAAGAGTAGGCCGATGCTTTTAAGAAGCCCGTGGGTCTATCATCTCCTTTCCATTAGGAGAGATAACTCTTTTAAAGATAAAAACCACTGGTAAACGTGCGAGGTTTACTATCCAGTGACTTTTTAGCTTTTAAAGAGGGTTCCTTAGTTAAGGTCCAAGATTATGACCGTAGTGGGTACCCAAACCCTGAGACATTCAAGGCAAGCTATCCACAAGGAATAGATCAAGTCAGGAAAGTTCGAGAATTTAGAAGAAACTCAAAGATGACATTCACGGAGAATACATTCATCTTGGGGAGTAGAGCTGCTCGACGATTCCTAAGGAGGACAGCCGAAGAGAAGACTGTATCTGGTGCTCCTATTGGGGATCTAGGCGTCTATTTCTACGAATAAATGAAACGGCGTCACCTAGTTCTAGACGTAGTTGTCGGGGAAACTCGAAATATCTATACTATTATTACACAGTAGATATGAGTTTATGAAAGGAGACTTACAGTGAGCAGCCCCACAATACAGTTTATAATATGAAAGCAGTAAATGAAAGCGATAACCACTTACTCGGTTGTAGTGCTTCCATGCTGTTTGGTTAGTTGTTCAACAAAAAAAGATTGAAAACAAAAGTATATTCAAAATCAAAGGAGAAAGTGCTTTGAAAAAGAAAGATTTGGGGCTTACAGCTCAAGGAGAGGCCCAGGGTTTTATCAATGAGCGCACTGTTTGAATTTGTACAGAGGGTCTTATACAAGTGACTGGGGCCCAAAAAGGTTTTCTGTACAAAGGGATGGGTCTTACACTCTCTCAAGAGGCCCAAAAAGTTTTGAAGAAAAATAAATGGGTCTTACTACTCGAGGGTAGGCCCAGATGTTTTTTGAAAAGGCGACGATCGCGCCGTTTGTTTTTTGACGGTATCGGGACTTATACAATAAGTGAGGCCCAAAGATGATTTGGTCAAAAAAAAAGGATTGGGTCTTACACTCTAATAGAGGCCCAAAGTGTTTTGAATGGGTCTTATAGCTCAAGGAGAGGCCCAGATGAGTTTTATTTTAAACGGGCGACGATCGCGCCGTTTACTTATACAGCGGGACTTATACAATGAGTGAGGCCCAAAAAGTTTTTGTACAAGGGGGGATGGGTCTTACACTCTCTCAAGAGGCCCAAAGAGTTTTGAGATGAATAAATGGGTCTTACTACTCGAGGGTAGGCCCAGATGATTTTTGAAAAGGCGACGATCGCGCCGTTTGTTTTTTGACGGTATCGGGACTTATACAATAAGTGAGGCCCAAAGATGACTTGGTCAAAAAAAGGATTGGGTCTTACACTCTAATAAAGGCCCAAAGTGTTTTGAAAATGATTTATGAGGGTTGAATTAATCCAAAACCCTAATTTGTTTTCAAAATGTATCTAATTGAATAAAAATTCAATTAAAATGATCAAAAATTCTTTAACACATGGAAAACAAATTGTGATCTTGGATTAATGCTTCAAAAATTAAGTATTGACCTACAAAATAATTAGAAAGCATTAAAAGTTGCAAAATCAATGTAGAAAAAATATTTAAAATGCCAAAAACAATCAAAATATTAATTCTTTACAAAAATATCAATTATATGAAATAATATTTTTGGGATTTTTTTATAAAATAAAATATTTTAACATTTTTGTGAATTATTAAAAAAAGAATCAACTCAAAATCATTAAAACTCAGAGAGAAATTAATTTTTGAATCAATTAAACAAAATCACAAAATTCAAATATTCAAATTATTCAAAAATGGCGCCAAAAACAGCTGAAGAACACGCGCGTGTTCTTGGTTTCTCAGATTTGCGTTTTCTATCCAATCTCCATGAATACGTAATCATATCATGCAATCCACATATCATTATGCTCGTCTCAACCTCACGATCATGTCTATGTACTCTAATTTCATTTAAATTAAACATACAACAAGAAATCACGAAGAAACCTCAAGAACCCTAATTTCTGCATGAAGGCTAGGATTTTTGATACACGATTCAAACAATGCAATTAATTTAGGGAAAACATTCCATGCATGATTATGAACATATGGCCAAATTATTGTGCGAGGAAATATGCATAGATTGAGAGATGACCAAGTATGTGCTTACCTCCAAGCCGTGACAGCAAGTTCAGATGTGATTTTGAGTTGGAGGTGTTACAGACAAGTTGTGATGATCCGAACAGCTTCCCTACACCCTATGGATTGTGTTTGAACACTTGGATTGAATTGAAATGGACTGGATCAGTTTATGGCACCTCAGTTGCACCTTGTTTGAAAATTTGAGCAACCAGCTGGTGATTTCATGAAATTGATGTTTCAGAAGTTATGTGAGTGTTTGATCAGCTCATATGTGATGTATGTGAGGTGTGTGAGTGATTGGTTTGTGCAGAATTGCTCTCAAACTCAAAACCCGATAGCTACCTTCCTAAGAAAGGCATTTTTGCCAAGAGAAAGAGATTTTGAGGAAAGCATCTGTTAGATGGCTTTGGTGTACTTAAACTGACCACAATTGAGCTCTATTTATAGTAGAGCAAGTTTGTTTTGCAAGGAATAGTGCATGGCAGCTGGTAAGTAGGTTTCCTCAATGTTGTCCAATGAGAATCCAAGTCTCCTCTAGCCATTGACTAGAGGTTAGGGCACAGAGCTTTGGTCCCCTTGGTCTTGGATAAGTCTTGACTGATTTCAGATGAGAATGGCTCAGTCCATGCCACCTTGATGGTTCCATTGAATGCCTCATTCCAAATTTAAAGTCTTGTCCCTATTTTGGCAACTCTAGGTTCAACATGCTATTCCTTGTTCCTTGGACCTTGGAGGCTTGGCTCAGTGATTGTCCTCTTTGGATTCAATCCTATGAGGTGTCCAAGTGGATTGAAGCAATTGAATTTGGCTGATTTTGGCAAATCGAGCCCAAATGCAAATTCTGCCTTGCCTTGACAGATTTCAGCAAGGCAACTTGCCAATGTTGTATCTCATGATGTAGGTTGAATTTGGCAATGTTCTTGGCCATTTTGGAAAGCTCTTACATGATACAACAACTGTTTGAACAAGTTTGGTTTTGATCTCTTTTGATTCCAAGTGAAAAATCCCCCTACATTTGGCAAAAAGTGAGGCAAAATCTGACTTAGTGAAAATTTCACTAAGTGTTGGAAAAAGTGACTTTTTCACTTTTCAGCCACTTTGATCATTCCATAACTCAAAATCCTTAATGAATTAGAATGACTTGTAGTTGAAGTTTTTGTAGGTGATAATGAGGGCTACAAATCCATCTTTGGATGAGAAAAAATGGTCTTGTGGTTTAGGAGTTATGGTCCTCCAAAGTTGGTACCTTTGCCACTTTATTTTTAACTTAGAAAAATTTCTAAGTTTTATGGTTACCCCTTTTACAAGTTATCTCACTTTTCTTGATTTTTATTGATGAATGATGATTCAAATCATACATTAACATCATTTTAGGGTTAAAAATCCATTTTGGTGAAAAATCTCAAAAAGTCAAAGTTGACTTTTGTGCACAGTTGACTTTTTATCAGATGAATTCCAAACTGTGCAATTCTTCAGGAAATCATGTCCTTGACCTAAATCAAACTTGATGGACATGTTCCATGGGTGTCATAGGGTATATTCAATCATGTATTAGGGTTTGGGAGCATGTCCTGGTCAAAAGTCAAAGTTACAGTTGACTTTTCCCTTAAAACCCTAATTGTGGTGCAGATGAAATTGAGACTTGTTGCTCAAGCTTCTTGGATCAATCCATTGTTCCAAATGGATCAATATGGTGTATTAGAGACCCTCAAATCATCTCTTGAGGTCTTGGCTCATGGTTTGTCCCAAAAGTCAACTTAGGGGTGAATTAGGTCAAGAAACTCTAATTCCTGATTTTTTATGAATGCATCCCCTGAGGTAAAATTGACTTGATGCATGGGTTCATGAGGTTCCATGAAGCATATTAGGTTATATTTTGGATCATTGCCTTGTGCCCAGATGAAATTTTCCATCTGGAGGCCCTGGTCGACCAAAACCCTAATTTGGTGACACTGTCGATCTTGAGACTTGATCCACCTAGAAAGGAGCAGCCTTGTGCTTAATCCTTGAAGTGGGAGTCCTTTTTGATCCATTGTGGATATTTAAGAGATTAGACAAGTTGAAGATCATGTCATTTCTTGATTGATCCTTTGTCTAAGCACTCAGAGAGGGCTTGAAACCCTAATTTTGATTGTATTGGATGCTCACCCATCTTTGGGGAGACTGATGAAGCATGATGGTTCATCCATATTGTGATGATTATTTTCACAATGATGGGAAATCTAAGTGGTCAAAATTTGGGGTATTACAGATGCCCCTATTTAATCTTCTTGGACCCGAAGGTGTGAATGATGAAGGTATTCGAGCATTCGGGATGCAAGAGGATTAAATATCGGAATATCCAAAATTTTGATGGTGGTTATGAATGGTAGCTTACACATTCATCTTCTTTAGCTAAGCAATGATGCTTAGAAAAGGTAAACTTCCCCTCGATCCTGGTCTTCAGCCAAGGAACTGGTCTCAGTTTTCTTTTGAAATAAACCTCCCCTCGTTCTTGGTTTCCTACCAAGGAACTGGTCTTAGTTTCTGATTTAAACTTCCCCTCGATCCTGGTTTCTTACCAAGGAACTGGTCTTAGTTTCTGATTTGAACTTCCCCTCGATCCTGGTTTCTTACCAAGGAACTGGTCTTAGTTTCATATTTGAACTTCCCCTCGATCCTGGTTTCTTACCAAGGAACTGGTCTTAGTTTCTGATTTGAACTTCCCCTCGATCCTGGTTTCTTACCAAGGAACTGGTCTTAGTTTTTGATTTAAACTTCCCCTCGATCCTGGTTTCCTACCAAGAACTGGTCTTAGTTTCTTTTGTCAATAAACTTTCTTGACAAGGGACGCTATTAGTAGCGGTTTTCCCTCAAACTTCTCGCCGAATTTTCCTGGGGAGATGCCATTTGAGTGGAAAAAGTTTTGATGTCAGACTTGCTGAGGAACCCAGTCGTCTGAGTTGTAGAGTTGTACAAACTTCTCTGTTGGAGACGCCATTTGTTTCTACTGGGGAAAGCGAGTCTCTTGAGAGACTGTTTTCATTTGGGATCTTTCATCATACTTTTCTCGGGATCTTCCCGGAGAAACGCCATATGATGGGGTCCAATTTTGAGGTGTCGATGACCTTTTCATCAACGACTTTTCGGAGAAAAACTGGCATGCTGCCAAATCTCTGATCACGAGGCTTTCTTTGTGGATTTTCCTTAATCCGGGAAAGCAAGGATATCATCTTCAATGGCGAAGAGTAATGCTTATTGAAAGTTTCTCTGGCTTTTCAGAGGTTCAAGTTATCAAAGTGGTCAAGGACCAACTTCTTTCCAGAATTAAACCGGAAGCGAGGTTGTTCAGACACAGTATTTCCTGACGAGGCAAGAACTGACAACTCGATTGAGAGGACTTCTACCACTAGGGGACAGGACCGACTAGAGTGATAGTGATGCAATATGAAATGTAAATGCAAATCAAAAATGCATGATGTATGTATGTATATGCTGACAAAACAGACGCGACATACAGACTAGTGGATGAACACAATTGCATACTCGGCCATCGCGGGGCGAAGAAGTACTGTTGGTTCAAAAATAGCAATTCCACCTTGCTTAGGAGAGATAGTCCACGCGGGGAGCTATGTTGATCGGGCTTAGGAGATGAGAACTCGGCCGAGGCGTGTCAGACGAAACAAGGTCTCTGACACAGTTGATCCCTTCATTCAGGCGAACTGGTTTAGAAGGAGTACTTTGATTCTGCACTTTGAAGTTCGCTTACTTCGGGAGAAGCAATCGATGTTCTTCTGATGTTCAACAGTCAAAAGAAATTGCCATCTTTATTTTAAAAGCAGAAAAAAGTTTTAACAAGTAAATTCATTTTTTGTTTTATTTCAAGAATCGCAGATTAAGTTTAAACAACGTCATTCTGTAAAGCTAAAACAAGCAAGAATTCCAAACAAAAGCACAAGGGCTCAAATTTTATTGATAAGATGGAGATCAGCCAAACGCGTGATTCCAAAGAGTATATACAAAGTTAGAAAATGGTAATTTACAGGGAAAAGGGCTACGTTGAAACATAACGACCACTATCCTTCTACCAACTTTGAATTCGGGACATCCCGAGCTTCCGTCGAAGATGACCTTTGACTGGAGATTTCCTCCGATAGATGATGTAACTACTGCTGAGGGACTTGCCTCTGTTGAACATAGTTACTTGCCATTATCCCTAACTTTTGCCTGGATTGTACTATGAGATTTCCAATCCATCAGGATGATTCTTTTTTTTCATGTCTCTAATTTTTGCCTGGACCGCCCTTTCGGGTTTTCAATCCACCGAGACGTTTTTTTTTAGTTTAGGCGAAGTATTTCTTGACTACATCAACATTCGTGGGGTAGGCAAATTCCTCTCCGTCCATGGTTGCAAGTCTCAAGGCGCCACCTGAGAAAGCTTTCGTGACCACATAGGGGCCATCATAATTTGGGGTCCATTTGCCCCGAGAGTCAGTGAGAAATGATTGTATCTTCTTGAGCACGAGGTCTCCTTTTCTGAAGACACGAGGCCGAACCTTTTTGTCGAACGCCCTTTTCATTCTTTGTTGATATAACTGACCGTGGCATAGTGTCGTGATTCTCTTTTCTTCGATCAGGTTCAGTTCGTCGTGTCGACTTTGACACCATTCAGCTTCGGTGAGCTTAGCTTCCATCAATACCCGGATTGATGGGATCTCTACTTCTATGGGGAGAACTGCCTCCATGCCATATACTAGAGAGAAAGGGGTTGCCCCTGTTGAAGTGCGGACAGATGTGCGATAACCATGAAGAGCAAAGGGTAGCATCTCGTGCCAATCTTTATAGGTTACAACCATTTTTTGAACGATCTTCTTGATGTTCTTGTTAGCCGCTTCTACCGCTCCGTTCATCTTGGGTCGGTAGGGAGATGAGTTATGGTGTTCGATCTTGAACTCTGCGCATAACTCTTTCATCATCTTATTGTTCAAGTTAGATCCATTATCAGTAATGATCTCGCTTGGAACACCATAACGGCAGATGATATTGTTTTTGATAAATCGGACCACCACTTGTCGGGTTACTTTGGCGAATGACGCTGCTTCGACCCACTTGGTGAAATAATCAATGGCTACCAGGATGAACCGATGTCCGTTTGAAGCCTTGGGCTCAATCATACCAATCATGTCGATTCCCCATATGGAAAAAGGCCACGGGGAAGAAAGAACTTTGAGATGTGATGGCGGTACATGAATTTTGTCGGAGTACATCTGACATTTGTGACACCTCCTCATGTACTTGTAGCAGTCGGATTCCATGGTTAACCAGTAGTACCCTGCTCTTAGGATTTTCTGACCATTATGTGTCCATTGGCATGAGTGCCAAAGGATCCTTCATGAATTTCTTCCATGAGCATGTCTGCCTTTGGTCTGTCGACGCGTCGGAGCAAGACCATGTCAAAATTTCTCTTATAAAGAGTGTCACCGCTCAGGAAGAAGTTTCCAGCCAATCTTCTGAGGGTTTTCCTGTCTTTTCTGAGTGCCCCAGATGGGTACTCTCGTTTCTGAAGGAAGCATTTGATATCGTGATACCAAGGTCTGTCGTCTATGACTGCTTCAATCGCGAAGATGTAAGCGGGCCGTTCAAGGCGCATGATGTCGATCTTAGGTATGTCATTCCATCGACCTACACTAATCATGGAAGAGAGTGTGGCTAATGCATCAGCCATGTGATTCTCATCACGAGGGATGTGATGAAAGTCGACTCTGTTGAAGAAGGGTAACAACCTTCTTGCATAGTCTTTGTAAGGAATCAATCCTGATTGGTATGTGTTCCAATCTCCTTTTATCTGGTTAATAACCAGGGCTGAATCGTCGTATACATCCAAGTTTTTGATCCTTAAATCAATCGCTTCTTCGAGACCCATGATACATGCTTCGTATTCGGCCTCGTTGTTCGTACATTTGAACGTAAGTCTGGCAGTGAAAGGAATGTGGGACCCCTGAGGGGTAACAATGATTGCCCCAATTCCGTTTCCATAATGATTGACTGCTCCGTCAAAGATAAGTCCCCACTGGGAACCTGGTTCTGGCCCTTCACTGGGTAGCGGTTCATCGCAATCTTTCATCTTTAGATACATGACATCTTCTTCTGGGAAGTCAAACCCAATTGATTCTTGATCGTCAATCAGTTGATGAGCCAAATGATCGGCTAAAATACTTCCTTTAACGGCTTTCTGAGCATGGTACTCTATGTCATATTCTGATAGTAACATCTGCCAACGGGCAATCCTTCCCGTGAGAGCAGGTTTTTCGAAAACGTACTTGATTGGATCCATTTCGGAGACCAACCAAGTAGTATGACGAATCATGTACTGGCGAAGACGTTTGGCTGCCCAAGCCAAAGCGCAACAAGTTTTCTCAAGCATTGTGTACCGAGTCTCGCAGTCGGTGAATTTCTTGCTTAGATAGTAAATGGCAGACTCTTTCCGTTTGGTTTCGTCTTGTTGGCCAAGTACACATCCCATTGAGTCCTCTAGGACTGTGAGGTAAATGATCAGTGGTCTTCCTTCCACTGGAGGTGATAGAATCAGAGGATTTAACAGATATTCCTTAATACTGTCGAAGGCAGTTTGGCAGTCTTCTGACCAAACGCAATCCTGGTTCTTTTTTAGTAACTTGAAAATCGGCGCACAAGTGGCGGTCATAAGGAATATGAATCTGGAGATGTAGTTCAAATGTCCCAGGAATCCTCTGACTTGTTTTTCAGTTTTCGGAGAAGGCATTTCTTGAATGGCCTTGACCTTGTCAGGATCAACCTCAATTCCTTTCTGGCTGACGATGAACCCTAGCAGTTTCCCCGAACGGACACCGAAGGTGCACTTGTTGGGATTCAAGCGGAGCTTAAATTTTCTTAGACGTTCGAACAATTTTGACAGATGTTCAACGTGCTCATCCTCTGTTCTTGATTTTGCAATCAAATCATCGACATATACCTCGATTTCTTTGTGTATCATGTCATGAAACAGAGTAGTCATGGCCCTTTGATAGGTTGCCCCGGCATTCTTCAAACCGAACGGCATTACCTTGTAACAAAAGGTACCCCATGGGGTAATGAATGAAGTTTTCTCCATGTCTTTCGGCGCCATTTTAATCTGGTTATAGCCCGAGAATCCATCCATGAAGGAGAATACTTTGAACTTTGTTGTGCTGTCAACCAGCATGTCAATGTGTGGTAAAGGAAAGTCGTCCTTTGGACTTGCCTTGTTCAGATCTCTGTAGTCGACACACATTCTGACCCTTCCGTCCTTTTTGGGAACGGGTACGATGTTGGCTAACCATTGAGGATATTCAGATGTAGCGAGGAAACCCGCGTCGATCTGTTTTTGTACCTCCTCTTTGATTTTGATGGCCATGTCTGGGTGAGTCCGTCTTAACCTTTGCTTTACTGGCGGACATTCTGATCTCAACGGTAAGTGATGTTCCACGATGCTGGTATCCAACCCTGGCATATCCTGATAGGACCAAGCGAACACATCGGGGAATTCTTTGAGAAGCTTTATCAAACCCTCTCTGGCAGTTGGACTGAGCAGTGCTCTGATCCTGATTTCTTTTCTCTCTTTTTCTGAACCCAAGTTTACCATTTCCAACGGTTCTTTGTGAGGTTCAATGGACCTTTCCTCTTGTCTGAGTAGTCGGGAGATCTCTTCTGAAATTTCGTTGTCATTTTCTTCTTCAGCCTCGAATACCGGGAACTCAAAGTTGGAAGAAGGCATCGGATCGTATGTTTCAACGGGGTATAAAATAAGCAATCTGCATGACGTGATGATTCGTGTTTAGAAGAGATAGAGAAAATGTAAGTGTGTGCAGTGTTTTGATTTTACTGCTTGTTTTTATTATTGAATGTTTTTTAGGATTACCATTTTCTGAAAAAGCAAAAAGAGAAAACAGCAATTAATGCAGAAATTACAGAACGACGTTATTTTATTAATGAACAAGTCGAATCTTGAAACTACAGCCCTATAAAACAAAACTCTGTCGCTTTGGGCAAAGCGAAAAGGGAAATTTACAGAAAATGAGCCCTATCAAAATATCTGTTTCACCTGGGCAGGGTGAAAGGTTTAAAGATGGCAATTACTTTGACTGATGAACGACCTTCGGAACCTCGACGGCAACCCATTGGCGGCGAACTCCTCGGTGAATCACAAAGTCTGGCACCTTCCTTGATTTGTCTTCAGAAATAACGCTGATTTCTGGTGGAGCAGGATCATTGGAATCTGTTCCCCAGGCAGAATTGTCGTAGGAGGATTCCTCTGTTGCACTTTGCATAGCATTGGTGCTCTCAGCTGTATCTCCCCATCCAGTTGACTGGATATCTTCAAGCCTGATACGAGAGCTTTTGGGAGCAGTGTACTTGACCATAAAGTCGTATTTTCCACTTGGTTGTCCCAGAGTGTCCCAAACTTCTTTGGAACTGGAGGAGTCATCCCTCTCAATGACGTTGACCTCGGGAAAAGCATAGTTGATGAATTCAAGTCCTGCGAACGTTGCGAATTCATCTTCATGTTGAGTAATTTCCGAATGACCTGAGTGTTGATCCCATGACATGGCGGGGACACAGGTATTCTGTTCAATGACGCTCAGCTGAGTTCCATTACTCGGCTGACTTTCTTGCCCCAAGTTTCCTGGGTAAGGCTGCCACATTGGCAGGCCATCCATCGGGCCATAGTAATTGCGGTCAAAGTTGTCTTTCATCAGAGTGTCCTCCTCTAATGAATTTGGCGGAGCACGGCATCCTTCCGGATCACAATCTCCGTAGATCATTTCAACATCTGATCTTGGTATAAATCTCGGACTTTCTGTAGGAAAGCAAAAAGGCATAGGCACCTCTTCCTGAGACATATAGCCGTCCTTATTAAGGTAGGACTTCCATTCTTCATCTGTGTCAGAGGGATCTTCCTCATTGATAGCATGAACTGTCTGAGACACTGGGTGAAGAAAACCTCCACTGTGGAAGAAGTTTTGAAGGGGATGAAGACTTTCATCGTTGGCGGCTGTCTGAGTACAGGTTGCAGAAAAACCAAGACCCTTCTTTGTTTTATTGTCAATAGGAATGACAAGCCGTCCCCATCCTGTCGTATCGGTACTCTCGAACGCTTTGATAGCATCTTTGTATGAAGAAATCGAAGTTCCTTCTTTGAACTGACTGTCCTTGCTCACCGATAGTGCTTGGAACTAAGTTCCAATAACCTCCTCGGGTTTCACACAAGTAGATGATGATAAGTTGCTTACAAGCAAGGCTTGTTCCCCACAAACCGTGACAAGTTGATCGTTCTTGACGAACTTTAACTTTTGGTGGAGGGTCGAAGTGACCGCTCCAGCCTGATGTATCCAAGGTCTTCCTAATAAACAACTGTATGTTGCCCGGATGTCCATGACCTGGAAATTGATTTGGAAAGTGTGAGGACCAATAGTTATGGGAAGATCAACTTCGCCGATAACTGTTTTTCTGGATCCGTCGAATGCTTTGACGATGACCTCGCTGACTCTCATCGGAGGGCCCTTGAATGATAATTGCATCAAGGTGGACTTCGGCATAATATTCAGGGCTGACCCTGTGTCTACCAGTACGTTGGCTAAAGCATCGCCCTGGCAGTTAACTGTAATGTTGAGCGCCATGTTATGACGGCGACCCTCTTCAGGTAATGCTTCATCTCTAAATCCCAAATTATTGCAGGAAGTGATGTTAGAGACAATGCTATCAAATTGTCTGATTGTTACATCCTGTTCCACAAAGGCTTGCTCCAAGACTTTCTGTAGAGCCTCTCTGTGTGCTTCTGAACTGAGTAACAGTGATAATACTGAGATCTTTGAAGGAGTCTGTAACAGTTGATCAACGATGTTATATTCACTCCTTTGGATGAGCTTTAGCATCTCATCTTTGTCTTTTGAAAAGTCGGGATTACTAGATTGACCGACTGGCGGATCAGGAATTTCTGCCTGAAGTTCCTTTTCTTTGTTGGATTCTCCAACCCCTCGGTTGAAGATTCTACCACTTCGTGTTACACGACTGACGTCTGCAATATTCACGACGGAGGGTAATGGAATTTCCTTTCCATTCTCGATTATTGTTGCACCGTATTTGTAAGGGATTGCCTTAGCTGATTCATACGGTAGTGGTCCCGGTAGATAGATGACTATGGGAACTTTCTGATTTTTCTGACCATCATAAGTAACCTCGATCCGTTCCCAGTTGGGAACTCTAGATTCGTCAAGTAGAGGGACGATGGCAAAAACATCCCTGATCTGGTGATGACCAGAGATCGTGACAACATCCTCAACTTGATCGGCAAGGTAGTTCGGCGACCAAATGATGGGTCCTGAACCTGGATATGGATGAATTTCTCCATGATCGATCTGACCCTGAAGAGCTGCTCTCACAAGGTAACACCCTTGGTTACTTTCCGAACAGACGCTACAACTGTCATAGTTGTGTGGTGGCACCTGGCCACGCCCACTTTGAATACAATGTAACCTCACTAGGTTACCTTCCATTGATCGGACATCCTGACTTTGACGACGAGTAGGATTCCTGTTATTGATACTAATCTGCTGAGTATCTTCATCCATGTAGATTGGCATCCACCAGTGATTTAACAAGTGCTGAAGTGCCTCCTGGACAAGGGTATAACCTCGATCGTTTTCGCAACCTGCTTTACAGTTTTGATAATCATGTGATATTAAGAATCCGAGGCAGACCTGCTCAGCATGTAACTCTACCAGGTTGGTATTCATCACACGGATGTCAAAGATCTGAACCATGTTGATTTGATAAGAGTTCCTATCATGGTAGTCTTGGATCCATCCAAGATCCATCTGACACTGGAGGGTCTCTTGTATGAAAGAGCATCCCTGTTTGTTTACCGAGCAAATCAGACAGGAACTGTAATCGTGCCGCGGCAGATTATGATACTGGCTTTTCCTTGAGTGCATCGCCACCAAGTTGACATTCATCACACGGATGTCGTGGTTTTGAATGACGTTAGAATTCGTAGAGACCATGTTAACTCCACGAACTCGGTGCTCCTGGATCCATCCAAGATCCATTTGTTCCTGTAGAGATGATTGCACTACCGAACATCCTTGGTTATCTTTAGAGCAGATATCACACTGGTGATAGTTATGAGGTGGCACATGGCCATATCCACTCTGTCTACAATGCATCTTGACCAGATTGGTCCCCAATAAGAGTACATCGTGAATTTGATAGACATTGTTAGTCTCTTTCTCAATCAGATTGACTGCAGCTTTCTCGTGTTGAGGCAGCGGGTTCGTAAGAACATTAGGATTCGTATCTTTGAAAGATAAGAGCCCGCTCCTAACAAGCTTTTGCACGTCGGATTTGAAATTGAGATAAGTCTCAATGTTATGCCCTGAACCTCCTTGATGATAAGGGCATGTTTGATCCACCTTAAACCAGAAAGGCGGATTTTCCGGAACTGAAAGGGGAGACTTAGTCTGGATGTGCCCCTTGGCTAGCAGTAACGGAAACAGTTCTGCGTATGTTACAGGTATAGGATCAAATCCTGATGGTCGTGTTGTACGGTTGTTGTTATATGGGGGACGAGCCTGCTGAAGAGGCTGTTGTGTCCTTTGTTGGTCAGGTTGGCTCTGCGCAATCTGAGGTTGATACATAGGAACAGGCGCGGGGCCGATAGCAGGAGTAACAGCTGCTACTGGCTGATAACGACGCCTTTGCTTTCCGAGAGAGATATTCCCAATATCTTGCTCTTTTTTCTTAGGGAGAGCACTACCGTATTTTTTAGTACCGCTCGTTGATCCAGTGTCGTTTACCAAATGTCCTTCTCGGACGGCTTCCTCAAGACGTACACCCATGCCGACCATTTCGGTGAAATCACTGGGCGTACTGGCAACCATTCGGTCATAGTAAAATGAGCTTAAGGTCTTTAAGAAGATCTTTGTCATCTCTTTTTCCTCAAGAGGTGGACAAATTTGAGCGGCAATTTCACGCCACCTTTGAGCATACTCCTTAAAGGTTTCCTTTTCCTTTTGCGACATTGATCTGAGTTGATCTCTGTCGGGTGCCATGTCCAAGTTGTATTTGTATTGTTGGACGAAGGCAGTACCAAGATCTCTGAATGTACTTATCGTAGTACGGTTTAAACCCATGTACCATTTGAGTGCGGCACCGGTTAAACTATCCTGGAAGTAGTGAATCAGCAGGTCCTGATTCTCCGTCTGAGCTGACATCCGCCGAGCGTACATCACCAGATGGCTCTGAGGGCAAGAGTTACCCTTGTATTTTTCAAAGTCGGGCACTTGGAACTTGTGCGGGACTTTCACATTTGGGACCAAGCAGAGGTCCGCGGCGTCCTTTCCAAATAGATCCTGACCGCGAATGGCTTGCATCTCTTTCTGCATTTCCAAGAACTGTTCCTGGAATTCATCCATTCTGTCAAACATAGTTTCCTTCTTACCAGAAGGTGTTGGTGGAATCTGTCCTTCCGGGATAGTGTGCACCACAGGAGGTGGTACCGTGACTACGGCAGTAAGTCTTGGCGCTTCCCGAAGTTTGTAACCTTCAGGAGTCTTGAGTATGCCCCTGGCATCTTCGCTTTCCCGAAGTTTGTAACCTTCAGGCCCATCGGCTTCTGTTGCGATTCCCTGATCTTCAGTGATCGGCGGAACATATCCTTCTGGGATATAGTTAACAGGCATGCCCCAAGGACGATCTTTCGGTATCTGATACCTAGGATCATACTTTTCTATGATGGGCGTTGAGGTGATCTCTGAGATCACAGTTCTTTGTAGCTGAGCTTCTGCCATGGCTTGCATGTCGTTACGAAGCTTTCTCATATCCTCTCTCAGAGCGTCGATCTCTTCTTTCAACTCTCTATTTTCTTCCTCAAGATCATCCATCTTTTTCTGACGATTGGCCCGAGTATTATACGAATGAGACAGTTTGACTCTAGAATCGAGACACAAACGTGAGATTCGTAGGTAAAGAGAATACGCGATGTGAGAATGATGAATGCAATAATTATATTAATTGTTTTTAGGTTTAATTAAAATAAACTTCGACAATTAGATTGCAAATATCAAACAGTGGGGAAACCCCTTTTTATTGAATTCTAAAGGATTACAGAAATGGAAATACAGTAGATTACAAAGTGCAGAAACAGAAACCTAAACTAATGGGTCCCGAGTCCTCTTATTTGACCGGGGCGCTTGGGCCGTTGTCGGGTTGTCATTCCTTTTCCAGGTGAAAGGAGCGAGCAAATTCCTTTGGTCATCTTGATTCTCTACAGCATGCTGCTCCAAAATTTCAATCAGAACATCTTTCTCTTTCAGTAATTGCTGTATTTGGATACACTCTACGTCGAGGGTGAGGTACTTGTTCTTCCAAGATCCTCTTTCCTTTTGAACTTTGTTGAGAGTAACCTGAAGCCTTTCAGTTTCCGTCATGAAGTACATGACAATTTCCCTTGGCGGAAGAATTCTGTAACGAGGATAAGGCATCTTTAGCTTGAGAGCTCTAGTTTGTACCCAATGGAGATAAGGCTCCACCGAGACACAGTTCGGTTTTCCCAGAGACTCTCGTCCTTTCTTATGAACATGTTTCCAAGCTTGCACTATTTCCATCTTTAGTGCTCTGTCACTTTCTCCTTCTTGGAAGAAAAGACCTTCCAGATGAACACCCAGTGGGATGTGTCTCATCGGGTATCCAAATTGACGAAGAACTAATATCGGATGATAGTTGATTCCTCCTTTAGTTCCTATGAGGGGTACGCTGGGGAAGTTTCCACAACGGTCAATGATTCTGATTCCCTCATAAATCCTATTACACCAATCTATATCAGAGTTGGTGAGAGACATGATCTTCTGTGACCAACGTAAGACACTCTTGCAATCCCAAAAAGCAGCAGACTTGGGCAAGTGAGATATAAACCATTTATAAAGCAAAGGTACATAACATGTGATCTCCCCTCCGCTGTACAAATTTCCTAAGTGTACAGAATGATACGCATCTGCGAGCAAAGTCGGCACAGGGTTTCCAATGAGAAAAACCTTAATAGCGTTGATATCGACGAAGTTATTGATGTTGGGAAACAAAAATAATCCGTAGGTGAGCAAGACAAAGATGCTTTCAAAAGCAGTCCCATTCCCTATACTAGCGAAGTATAGAGCCTTTTTTGTCAAGAACTGGGCTGGCAAACCTTGGATTCCACCCTTAGTAATCATGTGAGTCCTGACCTCAGACTAGTCCAAATGAATTGCTCTTGCAATAGTCTGATTCTTTGGAATTTCTTCCAGTCCAGAAAATGGAGCTCGATCAGTGATATGTAAATCAGTCAGATGAGAATACTCCTCCAGCATTGGTGATAGCTGGTAATCTGGGAATGTGAAACAGTGATAAACCGGATCATAGAATTGAATGAGCGCGTCCATGATCCCCTTAATCACATGGACTCTTAACAGTGGTAGCAGACCACCGTGCTTGGCTCTAAAAGCCTCTGGGTTAACGATCATCCTTGCTAACCTTCTCAAATCCCCTAGTTTTGGAACCTTGAAGGTATACTGGTGAGTTCTCCTTCTACCGAAATCCATTAGCGTAATCCTCTTCTCTGATATTTGCAATCACAGTCTTAGTTTAATTTGAAAAACAGAGAGACTAGAAGAGAATTTTTTTTGAATGTTTTAATGTTTTATTAAATGGATGCATGAATGCAGCACACAAAAACATAGAAAAAACATGGGGTCAGAAGGTCGTTGTCATGAAGTCAAGGCTCTACCCATCCCCAAAGGTTTATACTAGGGTGATTTTTGTACCTGTACTCATTATCATCAGCTCCTCCCAGGAAGGCAGACAACAAGCGGATCGCCAGCGAGTTGTGTGCAATCTTAGAGTAAGTGCCATTCACCGAGAATAGATCACCAGCCTCAAATGAGGGTAGTATCGCGTAACAGCTATTTCCGATAGCTTCCGCACTACGAAAAAGGTTGGCTTTTCTTAAGTGTATACTCAATCTCACCACATGCGGCATCACACGCATTCCCAGTAGCAGAAAAATAAACACGTATAGCAATTAGGAAAAGCAGTATATATATTTGTCCTAATCATCCTAGACTTATAAAGCTATGAATCTTAAGTTCCTGACAGAAATGGGTTCCCCGGCGGAAGCCCCAATCTGTGGTTCCCTGCCTAAGAGATGGACCAGCATAGGTCAATCTTTCTCCTCAGCAGAGTTCCCATTTTCCGTGGAAAACGGGGATGATGCCCTAAGGCAGAAAAGGAGACTCCCTAGCAGAGTCGCCATTTTACAAGGAAAACAGAAAGAAAGAATGATGCGGCCCCACGGTGGGCGCCACTTTTCTGTAGCGAGCGATTTTGGACGCGGTTCTTAAGCGCTGGTCGCTCTCTGCGGTTTGAGGTTTGACTACAGGTCGATTCATTTTTTATCCTATTGTGAGCTGAATAAGGAAGGGAAATAGATGTCTCCAATTAACCCTGCTTGCATACTGAGTTTAAACAGCGGTCTGTTAGGTTACGGATGCTTTCAATGTGGGGGGCCTTTGTACTAGTTATTCGTATTTCGCCAATACAGGTTCTTTCTTTCTAGGGCTTGGGCAAAAGGTTTCTGGCGGGGAATAAGGATTAGGATGTTAGGACTGGTGCTTTTAAATTACTGCTTTTGATTGATGGAGATATGGGATTTGGGTTTTTTGTTGATTGCGCTCGCTAAGATCTTTTCTTTCGATCTTATGCCTACGTATTCCCGTTTACCGAAACAGGGAAATCAGAGCGTTCGTAGTTCCTCCTATTCTATGGGAGGAAATGGGTGTTTTGGTGTCTTGTTCAAAGCCCAAGACGTGAAGCGAAAGGTGGTTTGTATCTTGATCAAAGCCCAAGATGTGAAGCTGAAAAGTCTATTTGTGTCTTGTTCAAAGCCCAAGACGTGAAGCTGAAAGACCTCGGCTTTAGACAGAATTTGTCATCTCTAAAGTGGGGAGAAGGAGAATTACTTTAACTGGGATACGCGGATCCGAGCAATGCCATAATTTCCGAAGAAAGGGTTTTAACCTGAAGGAGAAGACTTTAACTCAGTGTAGAGCAATGCCATCTTTCCTTAGGAATTTCTCATGCTAAAAGAGGGACAGTGGCATGGATGTAGAGGATCCAGAGGCTTACCGCTTACAGCGATTAGATGAAGGGAAAGGAGTTGTTGATGTTTGTATATTGTGAACAAGGCACAGCTTTGATGCTAAAAGGTCGATTGGATCAACCAGTGGTTTTCTTATATAAAGCCTAAGAGGAGGCTAATTTCCGCTAGGAAAATCATTATGCAAAGCCTAAGAGGAGGCTATTTTGTGTCTCGTACAAAGCCCGAGAGAGAGGCTAAAAGTTTTTGACCCAGTGGGGCATATCGTTATACAAAGCCTAAGAGGAGGCTATTGTAACTATTTCAGCTGAGTGACAGATCCAATATACTGATTTAAAAGAGAAAATCAGTTCTTATATGAGTAACACTGTACTCAGGGATTTAATTTGAGGATCAGGGATATTTCCTTCTCTTTGAGGAAACGGGAAATCCAAAGGGTATTGAGACTATCCGAGTCTGCGGGTTTCCTTCCTATTTAACGAAGGGTGCTTGAGAATGTCTTTGAGACTCAAGGAAGTTAGACTGTCCGTGTCTAGAGTTTTATCTTTTGTACTATGCTTCGAGAAACAGTAGTAGACTCTATGAAAGGACTGTTCTATGAGGATGACTAGGTTCTGTTCCTATACCTCTAGGAGGTCGTCGGGACAATTTGTACGAAGCCCAAGAGGAGGCTGGAAACTTCTAAGAAGCCGACGGGTCCTTGTACGAAGCCCAAGAGGAGGCTATCA
Organism: Lathyrus tuberosus; assembly: GCA_022829125.1. Taxonomy (NCBI): domain Eukaryota; kingdom Viridiplantae; phylum Streptophyta; class Magnoliopsida; order Fabales; family Fabaceae; genus Lathyrus; species Lathyrus tuberosus. Next base: position 8,240,481 of record JALAZF010000258.1, on the reverse strand, counting down.
TTCCCGAAGGAAGAGATCATTATACGAAGCCTAAGAAGAGGCTGTGAATACTTCTAAGAAGCCGTAGGGTCCTTGAATAATGCCCAAGAGGAGGCCGATGCTTTTAAGAAGCCCGTGGGTCTATCATCTCCTTTCCATTAGGAGAGATAACTCTTTTAAAGATAAAAACCACTGGTAAACGTGCGAGGTTTACTATCCAGTGACTTTTTAGCTTTTAAAGAGGGTTCCTTAGTTAAGGTCCAAGATTATGACTGTAGTGGGTACCCAAACCCCGAGACATTCAAGGCAAGCTATCCACAAGGAATAGATAAAGTCAGGAAAGTTCGAGAATTTGGAAGAAACTCAAAGATGCCATTCACGGAGAATACATTCATCTTGGGGAGTAGAGCTTCTTGACGATTCCTAAGGAGGACAGCCGAAGAGAAGACTGTATCTGGTGCTCCTATTGGGGATCTAGGCGTCTATTTCTACGAATAAATGAAACGGCGTTACCTAGTTCTAGACGTAGTTGCCGGGGAAACTCTAAATATCTATACTATTATTACACAGTAGATATGAGTTTATGAAAGGAGACTTACAGTGAGCAGCCCCACAATACAGTTTATAATATGAAAGCAGTAAATGAAAGCGATAACCACTTACTCGGTTGTAGTGCTTCCATGCTGTTTGGTTAGTTGTTCAACAAAGAAAGAATGAAAACAACAGTATATTCAAAATCAAAGGAGAAAGTTCTTTGAAAAAGAAAGATTTGGGGCTTACAGCTCAAGGAGAGGCCCAGGGTTTTATCAGTGAGCGCACTGTTTGAATTTGTACAAAGGGTCTTATACAAGTGACTGGAGCCCAAAAAGGTTTTCTGTACAAAGGGATGGGTCTTACACTCTCCCAAGAGGCCCAAAAAGTTTTGAAGAAAAATAAATGGGTCTTACTACTCGAGGGTAGGCCCAGATGTTTTTTGAAAAGGCGACGATCGCGCCGTTTGTTTTTTGACGGTATCGGGACTTATACAATAAGTGAGGCCCAAAGATGACTTGGTCAAAAAAAGGATTGGGTCTTACACTCTAATAGAGGCCCAAAGTGTTTTGAAAATGATTTATGAGGGTTGAATTAATCCAAAACCCTAATTTGTTTTCAAAATGTATCTAATTGAATAAAAATTCAATTAAAATGATAAAAAATTGTTTAACACATGGAAAACAAATTGTGATCTTGGATTAATGCTTCAAAAATTAAGTATTGACCTACAAAATAATTAGAAAGCATTAAAAGTTGCAAAATCAATGTAGAAAAAATATTTAAAATGCCAAAAACAATCAAAATATTAATTCTTTACAAAAATATCAATTATATGAAATAAATAATATTTTTGGGATTTTTTGATAAAATAAAATATTTTAACATTTTTGTGAATTATTAAAAAAAGAATCAACTCAAAATCATTAAAACTCAGAGAGAAATTAATTTTTGAATCAATTAAACAAAATCACAAAATTCAAATATTCAAATTATTCAAAAATGGCGCCAAAAACAGCTGAAGAACACGCGCGTGTTCTTGGTTTCTCATATTTGCGTTTTCTATCCAATCTCCATGAATACGTAATCATATCATGCAATCCACATATCATTATGCTCGTCTCAACCTCACGATCATGTCTATGTACTTTAATTTCATTTAAATTAAACATACAACAAGAAATCACGAAGAAACCTCAAGAACCCTAATTTCTGCATGAAGGCTAGGATTTTTGATACACGATTCAAACAATGCAATTAATTGAGGGAAAACATTCCATGCATGATTATGAACATATGGCCAAATTATTGTGCGAGGAAATATGCATAGATTGAGAGATGACCAAGTATGTGCTTACCTCCAAGCCGTGACAGCAAGTTCAGATGTGATTTTGAGTTGGAGGTGTTACAGATAAGTTGTGATGATCCGAACAGCTTCCCTACATCCTATGGATTGTGTTTGAACACTTGGATTGAATTGAAATGGACTGGATCAGTTTATGGCACCTCAGCTGCACCTTGTTTGAAAATTTGAGCAACCAGCTGGTGATTTCATGAAATTGATGTTTCAGAAGTTATGTGAGTGTTTGATCAGCTCATATGTGATGTATGTGAGGTGTGTGAGTGATTGGTTTGTGCAGAATTGCTCTCAAACTCAAAACCCGATAGCTACCTTGCTAAGAAAGGCATTTTTGCCAAGAGAAAGAGATTTTGAGGAAAGCATCTGTTAGATGGCTTTGGTGTACTTAAACTGACCACAATTGAGCTCTATTTATAGTAGAGCAAGTTAGTTTTGCAAGGAATAGTGCATGGCAGCTGGTAAGTAGGTTTCCTCAATGTTGTCCAATGAGAATCCAAGTCTCATCTAGCCATTGACTAGAGGTTAGGGCACAGAGCTTTGGTCCCCTTGGTCTTGGATAAGTCTTGACTGATTTCAGAAGAGAATGGCTCAGTCCATGCCACCTTGATGGTTCCATTGAATGCCTCATTCCAAATTTGAAGTCTTGTCCCTATTTTGGCAACTCTAGGTTCAACATGCTATTCCTTGTTCCTTGGATCTTGGAGGCTTGGCTCAGTGATTGTCCCCTTTGGATTCAATCCTCTGAGGTGTCCAAGTGGATTGGAGCAATTGAATTTGGCTGATTTTGGAAAATCGAGCCAAAATGCAAATTCTGCCTTGCCTTGACAGATTTCAGCAAGGCAACTTGCCAATGTTGTATCTCATGATGTAGGTTGAATTTGGCAATGTTCTTGGCCATTTTGGAAAGCTCTTACATGATACAACAACTGTTTGAACAAGTTTGGTTTTGATCTCTTTTGATTCCAAGTGAAAAATCCCCCTACATTTGGCAAAAAGTGAGGCAAAATCTGACTTAGTGAAAATTTCACTAAGTGTTGGAAAAAGTGACTTTTTCACTTTTCAGCCACTTTGATCATTCCATAACTCAATATCCTTAATGAATTGGAATGACTTGTAGTTGAAGTTTTTGTAGGTGATAATGAGGGCTACAAATCCATCTTTTGATGAGAAAAAATGGCCTTGTGGTTTAGGAGTTATGGTCCTCCAAAGTTGGTACCTTTGCCACTTTATTTTTAACTTAGAAAAATTTCTAAGTTTTATGGTTACCCCTTTTACAAGTTATCTCACTTTTCTTGATTTTTCTTGATGAATGATGATTCAAATCATACATTAACATCATTTTAGGGTTAAAAATCCATTTTGGTGAAAAATCTCAAAAAGTCAAAGTTGACTTTTGTGCACAGTTGACTTTTTATCAGATGAATTCCAAACTGTGCAATTCTTCAGGAAATCATGTCCTTGACCTAAATCAAACTTGATGGACATGTTCCATGGGTGTCATAGGGTATATTCAATCATGTATTAGGGTTTGGGAGCATGTCCTGGTCAAAAGTCAAAGTTACAGTTGACTTTTCCCTTAAAACCCTAATTGTGGTGCAGATGAAATTGAGACTTGTTGCTCAAGCTTCTTGGATCAATCCATTGTTCCAAATGGATCAATATGGTGTATTAGAGACCCTCAAATCATCTCTTGAGGTCTTGGCTCATGGTTTGTCCCAAAAGTCAACTTAGGGGTGAATTAGGTCAAGAAACCCTAATTCCTGATTTTTTATGAATGCATCCCCTGAGGCAAAATTGACTTGATGCATGGGTTCATGAGGTTCCATGAAGCATATTAGGTTATATTTTGGATCATTGCCTTGTGCCCAGATGAAAATTTCCATCTGGAGGCCCTGGTCGACCAAAACCCTAATTTGGTGACACTGTCGATCTTGAGACTTGATCCACCTAGAAGGGAGCAGCCTTGTGCTTAATCCTTGAAGTGGGAGTCCTTTTTGATCCATTGTGGATATTTGAGAGATTAGACAAGTTGAAGATCATGTCATTTCTTGATTGATCCTTTGTCTAAGCACTCAGAGAGGGCTTGAAACCCTAATTTTGATTGTATTGGATGCTCACCCGTCTTTGGGGAGACTGATGAAGCATGATGGTTCATCCATATTGTGATGATGATTTTCACAATGATGGGAAATCTAAGTGGTCAAAATTTGGGGTATTACAGATCCAATCAAGTACGTCTTTGAAAAGCCTGCACTTACGGGAAGGATTGCCCGTTGGCAGGTGTTGTTATCAGAATATGACATCGAGTACCATGCTCAGAAAGCCGTTAAGGGAAGTGTTTTAGCCGATCATTTGGCTCATCAACCGATTGACGATCAGGAATCAATCGGGTTTGACTTCCCAGACGAAGATGTCATGTACTTAAAAATGAAAGATTGTGATGAACCGCTACCCAGTGAAGGGCCACAACCAGGTTCCCAATGGGGATTTATCTTTGACGGAGCCGTCAATCATTATGAAAATGGAATTGGGACAATCATCATAACACCTCAGGGTACCCACATTCCTTTCACCGCTAGACTGACGTTCAAGTGCACAAACAACGAGGCCGAATACGAAGCTTGTATCATGGGTCTCGAAGAAGCGATCAACTTAAGGATCAAGAACTTGGACGTATATGGCAACTCAGCCCTGGTAATCAATCAAATCAAAGGAGATTGAAACACATACTAGTCAAGACTGATTCCTTACAAAGATTACGTGAGAAGGTTATTACCCTTCTTCAATAGAATCAAGTTTCATCATATCCCTCGTGAAGAAAATCACATGGATAATGCATTAGCCACTCTCTCTTCCATGATTAGTGTAGGTCAATGGAATGACTTACCTAAGATTGACATAATGCGCCTTGAAAGGCCCACTTACATCTTCGCGATTGAAGTAGTCATAATAGACGATAAACCTTGGTATCACGATATCAAATGCTTCCTTCAGAAATAAGAGTATCCACCTGGGGCATCCTGAAAGGACAGAAAGACCCTCAAAAGATTGGCAGGCAACTTCTTTCTGAGCGGTGATACACTCTATAAGAGAAATTTTGACATGGTCTTGCTCCGATGTGTAGACAGACCAGAAGCAAACATGCTGATGACGAAAATTCACGAAGGATCCTTTGGCACTCATGCCAACGAACACACAATGGCGAGAAAAATTCTAAGAGCAGGGTACTATTGGTTGACAATGGAATCCGATTGCTACAAGTACATGAGGAAGTGTCACAAGTGTCAGATAGACTCAGACAAAATCCATGTACCGCCAACGCATCTCAAAATTCTTTCTTCCCCATGGCCTTTTTCCATATGGGGAATCGACATGATTGGCCTGATTGAACCTAAGGCTTCGAACGAACATCGGTTCATCCTGGTAGCCATTGATTACTTCACCAAATGGGTCAAAGTAGCGTCATACACCAATGTAACCCGACAAGTGGTGGTCCGATTTATCAAAAACAATATCATTTGCCGTTATGGTGTTCCAAACCAGATCATTATCGATAATGGATCCAACTTGAACAACAAGATGATGAAAGAGTTGTGCGCAGAGTTTAAGATCGAACACCATAACTCATCTCCTTACCGACCTAAGATGAACGGAGCGGTAGAAGCAACTAACAAGAACATCAAGAAGATTGTTCAAAAGATGGTTGTAACCTACAAAGTCTGGCATGAGATGTTATCCTTTGCTCTTCACGGTTACCGCACATCTGTCCGCACTTCAACAGGGGCAACCCCTTTCTCTCTAGTATATGGCATGGACGCAGTGCTCCCCATAGAAGTAGAGATCCCATCAATCCGAGTATTGATGGAAGCTAAGCTAACAGAAGCTGAATGATGTCAAAGTCGACACGACGAACTGAACCTAATCGAAGAAAAGCGAATATCGGCACTATGCCACGGTCAGTTGTATCAACAAAGGATGAAGAAGGCGTTTGACAAAAAGGTCCGACCTCGCGTCTTCAGGAAAGAAGACCTTGTGCTCAAGAAGATACAATCATTTCTCACTGATTCTCGGGCCAAATGGACTCCGAATTATGACGGCCCCTATGTGGTCAAGAAAGCTTTCTCAGGCGGTGCCTTGAGACTCGCAACCATGGATGGAGAAGAATTTGCCTACCCCACGAATACTGACGTAGTCAAGAAATACTTCGCCTAAATAAATTTAAGGAAACGTCTCGGTGGATTGAAAACCCGAAAGGGCGGTCCAGGAAAAAATTAGAGACATAATCGAAAATCATTCCGATGGATTGGAAATCATCACAGTACAATCCAGGCAAAAGTTAGGGATAATGGCAAGTAACTACGTATGACAAGGTTGAATCCCTCAGCAGTCATGCCATCCGTCAGAAATCTCGATCAAGGTCATCTTCGACAGAAGCTCAGGATGCCCCGAATTCAAAGTTGGTAGAAGGATAATGGTCGTTATGTTTCAATGTAGCCCTTTTCCCTTAATTTACCATTTTCTAACTTTGTAAATACTCTATAGAATCACGCGCTTGACTGATTTCTATCCTATCAATAAAATTTGAGCCCTAGTGCTGTTATTTACAATTCTTATTTGTTTTAGCTTTACAGAACGACATTTTAACATGATCAACGTTCTTGAAATAAAACAAAAATGAATATACTTGTTAAAATTTTTCTGCTTTTCGAAATAAAGATGGCAATTTATTTTGACTGTTGAACATCGAAAGAACATCCATCACTTCTCCGAAAGTAATCGAGCTTTAAAGTGCATAATCGAAGTACACCTTCTAAACCAGTGCACCTGAAAAAAGGATGAACTGTGTCAGAGACCCTGTTTCATCTGACACACCCTCTGGCAGAGTTCTTATCTCCTAAGCCCGACCAACGGTTGCCCCCCACAGGGACTATCTCTCCTAAGCAAGGCAGAATTGCTACTTTTGGACGAGTGATACTTTTCATCCCCCGCGGTGGCCGAGTATCCAGTCGTGTTCATCTATCAGTCTGTATGTCGTGTCAGTTTTTTCACCATATACATACATACATCATGCATTATTGATTCATTCATAGTCATATTGCATCACTATGACTCTAGTAGGTCTTGTTCCCAAGTGATAAAAGTCCTCTCAATCGAGTTGTCAGTTCTTTCCTCGTAGGAAAATGTTGCGTCTGAACACTCTCGTCCAGGTTATTTCTGGATTGATAAAAGACCTTCGACAAACATCACTCTTCGCCATTGAAGATGATATATTCGCTTTCCCGAATTAAGGAAAATCCCCAGAGAAAGCCTCTTAATCAGAGATTCGGCAATACTGCGGTTTTTCTCCGAAAAATCCGCTGACGAAAAGGTCATCAGCACCTCAAAATTGGATCACATCATATGGAATTTCTCTGTGAAGATCCCGAGAAAATTATGATGTAGTAACCCCAAGTGAAAGCAGTCTCTCAAGAGACTCGTTTTCCCCCAGTAGAGTCAACGAATGGCATCTCCAACAGAGAAGTTTGTGCACCTCTACAATAAGAATTTTTTTTCCATCAAATGGCATCTCCCCAGGAAAATTCGGCGAGAAGTTTGAGGAAAACCGCTACGAACAGCGTCCCTTGTTAAAAAAGTTTATTGACAAAAGAAACTGAGACCAGTTCCTTGGCTGAAGGCCAGGATCGAGGGGAAGTTTATATCATAAACTGAGACCAATTCCTTGGTAGGAAACCAGGATCGAGGGGAAGTTTATTTCAGAAACTGAGACCAGTTCCTTGGTAGGAAACCAGGATCAAGGGGAAGTTTATTGCAGCAACTAAGACCAGTTCCTTGGTAGGAAATCAGGATCGAGGGGAAGTTTTACCTTTTCTAAGCATCATTGTTTAGCAAAAGAAGATGAATGCGTAAGCTACCATTCATAACCACCATCAAAATTTTGGGTATTCCGATATTTAATCCTCTTGCACCCCGAATGCCTGAATACCTTCGCCATTCACACCTTCGGGTCCGAGAAGATTAAATAGGGGCATCTGTCATACCCCAAATTTTGACCACTAAAATTCCCATCATTGTGCAAATCATCATCACAATATGGATGAACCATCATACCTCATTAGTCTCCCCCAAAGATGGGTGAGCATCCACTATAATCAAACTTAGGGTTTCAAGCCCTCTCAGAGCTCTTAGACAAAGGATCAATCAAGAAATGACATGATCCTCAACTTGTCTAAACTTCTCAAACATCCACAAAGAATCAAGAGGACTCCCCCATCAAGGATTAAGCACAAGGCTGCAACATTCCAAGTGGATTAAGCCTCAGGATCGCCAATGTCACCAAATTAGGGTTTTGGTCGACCAAGGCCTCCAGTTGGAATTTGCCTCTGGGCATGAGCCAATGCTTCAAAGCACAACCTAAGATGCTCCAAGGGACATCATGAACCCAATCATCAAGTCAATTTAGCCTCAGGGGAAGCATTCATCAAAAAATCAGGAATTATGGTTTCTTGACCTAATTCACCCCTAAGTTGACTTTTGGAAAAAAACATTAGCCAAGACCTCAAGACATGATTTGAGGGTCTCTAATACAATACATTTATCCATTTGCAACAATGGATTGATCCAAGAAGCTTGGTTCACAAGTTTCAAGTTCATCAAAACCACAATTAGGATTTCGCGAGAAAAGTCAACTGTACCTTTGACTTTTGACCAGGACATGCTCCCAAACCTTGGGACATGATTCAATACACCCTATAACACCTATGAAATCAATCTATCAACTTTGATTTAGGTTAAGGACTTGATTTCATAGAGGATCACACAGTTTGGAATTCATCTGATAAAAAGTCAACTGTGTCCAAAAGTCAAAGTTTGACTTTTTGATTTTTTTGGTCAATTATGGTTCCCTAACCCTAAAATGATGTTAATGTGTGATTGGAATCATCATTCATCAATAAAAACCAAGAAAAGTAAGATAACTTGTAAAAGGGGTAACCATAAAAAACTTAGAAATTTTCTAAGTTATGGAACAAAGTGGCTAGGGTACCAACTTCCAAGGATCATAACTTGAGATCCAAGCAACCATTTTGGCTGATCCAAAGATGGATTTGTAGCTCTCATGACATACTTTAAAAGTGTCAACTACACCTCATTCCAATTCATCATGGATTTTGAGTTATGGTTGGATCAAAATGGCTGAAAACATGAAATGTCACTTTTTCCAACACTCAGTGAAATTTTCACTAAGTCAGAATCTGTTTCACTTTTTGCAAAATGTAGGGGAATTTTTCACTTGGATCCAAAAAGTGTCAAGATAACCTATCATCACACATATGTTGTATCAAATGAGAGCTTTCCAAAATGGCCAAGAGCCCCATGAAACTCCACTTAAGCCATGAGATATGACAATGGCAATGTGCCTTGCTGCAAACTGTCATGGCAAGGCAGATTTGTGCGTTTTGCTCGATTTGAGCAATTTGTGCAAATGACAAACAAGTTTATCCACTTGAACACCTCAGGGGGAGACCAAGGGGGGACAAACACTGATCCATAAGCCTCCCAAGTCTTTGGAACTAAAAATAGCATGCCAAACCTAAAAAACCCTAAAGAGGGGACAAGACTCCAATTTTGTTTTGGAGCATTCAATGGATGCACCAAGGTGGCATGAACTGAGCCATTTCCAACTGAATGAGTCAAGGATGATCTCTGAACTAGGGAACCAGCAGCCTATGCTCTAACATTGACTAGAGGACACTTGGATTCCTATTGATCAACATTTGTCAAACCTCTGCTGCAGTTGCCATTCCCTATTCCTTGCAAAACAAACTTGCTCTACTATAAATAGAGCTCATTTGTACTTAGTTTAAGTACACCAAAGCCATCAATCGATGCTTTCCTCAAAATCACCTTCTCACTTCCAAATTTGCCTTCCAGAGCAAGTCACTATCGGGTTTTGAGTTTGAGAGCTATTTCAACCAAACCAATCACACACACACCTCATAAACATCATATAGAAGTGATCCAAACACTTAAACAACAACTGTAACACTGATTTCTCAGAATCACCAGCCAGTTGCTCAAGGTTTTAACCAAGTTGTAGCTGAGATGCCATGAAGTGATCCAGCCATTTTTAATCAAGTCCAAGCATTCAAACACATTCCATATGGTGTAGGGAAGCTGTTCAGATCATCACAACTCATATGTAACACCTCCAACTCAAAAATCACTTTGCTCTTGCTGTCACGACCTTCAAGTAAGCCTAAACTTAGTCATCTCTTAATCTATGCACATTTCCTCGCACAATACTTTTTCCAAATGTTCATAATCATGCATAGAATGTTTCCCCTTAATTAATTGTTTGAATCGTGTATCAAAATTCTCAGCCTTCATGCAAATTTTAGGGTTCTTGAGGTTTTGTCTTGATTTTTTATTCCATGCTTAAAATAAATGAAATTAAAAGACCATAGACATGATCGTGAGGTGAAAACGAGCAGATTGATATGTGGATTGTGTGATTTCATCAAGTATTCAGTGAGATTGGATAGAAAATGCAAATCAGACCAAACTCAGAACACGCGCGTGTTCTTGCCATGTTCTTGGCGCCTTTTTCACAAATTCAAATATTTGAATTTTGTGATTTTATTTAATTGATTCAAAAATTAATTTCTCTCTGAGTTTTAATGATTTTGAGTTGATTCTTTTTTTAATAATTCACAAAAATGTTAAAATATTTTATTTCGCCAAAAATTCCCAAAAATATTATTTATTTCATATACTTGATATTTTTGCAAAGAATTAATCTTTTATTTGTTTTTAACATTTAAAATATTTTTTCCTCCTTGATTTTCAAATTTTAATTGGTTTCCAATCATTTTGTGGATATAAACATGATTTTCCAAACATTAATCCAAGATCACAACTTGTTTTTCACACATGTTTGATAATTTTGATCATTTTAATTAAATTTTTATATAATTAAAATCCTTTTTGAAATTAATTTAGGGTTTTGATTTTGATCACCCTAAACAAATCATTTTCAAAAACTCTTTGGGCCTCTAATAGAGTGTAAGACCCAACTCCTCTTGAAAACCAAAATATTTTGGGCCTCAGATATTGTATAAGTCCCTCTGCATTAAAAGAAAAATCTCGGCGCAATCGCCTGTTCAAAAATCAAATCATCTGGGCCTACCCTCGTGTTATAAGCCCCATTTCTTTTCTTTAAATTTCTTTGGACCTCTAATAGAGTGTAAGACCCAACCCCTTTTTGAAACCAAAATGATTTGGGCCTCAGATGTTGCATAAGACCCACTGTGTTTTCAAAAACCTCGGCGCGATCGTCGTTTTCAAACAAAAATCCTTGGGTCTACCCTCGTGTTATAAGCCTCATTTCTTTTCTTTAAATTTCTTTGGGCCTCTAATAGAGTGTAAGATCCAACACCTTTGTAAATAATACCTTTGGGCCTCACACATTGTATAAGTCCCTCTGTATATTTTCAAACGTTCGGCGCGATCGTCGTCTTTTTAAACAAAGTCAATTAGGCTTCTCCTTGAGCTATAAGACCCATCTTTATTAATTTTCAAACTCTTTGGGCCTCTCCTTGAGTTGTAAGCCCCATCTCTTGTACAAAAACAAATCACCATGGGCCTCTAATAGTGTAAGACCCATCCCCTTGTACATAAAAACTTTTTGGGCCTCACATATTGTATAAGTCCCTCTGTACAGTTTTTAAAACAAGGGTGCGATCATCGTTAAAACTTGGGCCTCTCCTTGAGCTGTAAGCCCCAACCATCTTTTCAAAGCACTTTCTCCTTTGATTTTGAATTAAAATATATGTTGTCATCAAAACTTTCTTTAATTTCTTTGTTGAACAACTAACCAAACAGCATGGAAGCTCTACAACGGGTAAGTGTTTATCCGCTTTCATTTACCGCTTTCATATGTATATAATTGTATTGTGGGGCTGCTTCACTATTAAGTCTTCTTTCACATCCTTTTATATACTTGTCACATATCCACTGTGTAATACTAGTATAGCTATTTAGAGTTTTCCTCGGCAACTACGTCTAGCACTAGGTAAAGCCTGTTGGTCACTCTTAAATACAAACAAAACTAGATCTTCCGTAGGATTCCAGATACATTCTTCCCTCCTCTTGGGGTTAAACAATATGGAACAAAGAGAAAGGCAGTATTCTCGGTGAACCTTTTCTCAGACTGTCACCCTTAGAAATTGTCAAAGAAACTCTAACTCCCCAGAGATGATCTTTTCTCCGTGAATGGCATCTCTTGAGTTTCTTCCAAATCCTCGAACTTTCCTGGAATGATCTCTTCTATGTGAATTGCATTTCTTGAATTTCTCTTGGTTTGGGGACCCACAGGCTTCCTAAAAGCATCCCCGCCTCCTCTTGGGCATTGTACAAGGACCCTTCGGCTTCTTAGAACTTCTCATGCCTTCTCTTGGGCTTAATACAAGGACCCTGACGACCTCTTAAAGGTATAAGATAGAACTTAGTCATCCTTTGCTAGAGCAGTCTTTCCAGCGTCAAAACTCTGACCATTTTAGGGTTGATACTCATCCCTTAATGGCCGCGCCTCCTCTTGGGCATTGTACAATAGATAAAACTCTAGACTTGGACAGTCTAAACCCCTTGAGTCTCAAAGACATTCTCAAGTTCCTTTCAAACATAGGAAAAAACACTGATCACTCTGGATCAATCTCCAGCAGAAACCCGGTCTCTCTCATGAGAGTTCCCCATACTTGGACCCGCTTCAGGATCTCAATAATCCTCAGCAGTAAGTCAGCCTCCTCTTGGGCTTTGTACAAATGATTCTCCCCAGCAGAGCTAACTTTTTCAGACTCTCTTGTTGAGTCAACCACCTTTAGCCTCCGTCTTGGGCTTTGTACAAGACATATAAAAATCCACTCTCTTGTTGAGTATAAAAGACTCTCTTGTTGAGTAAACCACTTTTAGCCTCTGTCTTGGGCTTTGTACAAGACATATAAAACACTCTCTTGTTGAGTATAAAAGACTCTCTTGGTGAGTCGATCTCCTTTTATACTTTATCTCGGGTTTCGTATGAGACAACAAATCACTCTCTTGTTGAGTATAAAAGACTCTCTTGTTGAGTCAATCAACCTTCAGACTCTCTTGTTGAGTCAATCACCTGTTCAAGACTCTCTCGTTGAGTCAACCTTTTTTAGCCTCCGTCTTGGGCTTTATACAGGACAGGTAAAAGTACTCTCTTGTTGAGTCAAACCATTTCAGCCTCCATCTTGGGCTTTATACAAGATACGTTCTCCCCAACGGAGTCAAAATCCCTTTTAGCCTCAATCTTGGGCTTTGTACAAGACAGAAAGAACCTTTTCCCTGGAAAAGTCAAATTTCCCGCCTCCTCTTAGGCTTTGAATAAAGAAAACCCCGGTTGAGTCAATCAACTTTTTAGCATCAAATTTGTGCCTTGCTCACAGCATACAAACATCAACAACTCCTCTTTAGAGATGACAAATTCTCTCTCAGCCAAAACCCTTTAGCTTCACATCTTGGGCTTTGAACAAGATGCAAACCACATTTAGCTTCATGTCTTGGGCTTTGAACAAGACACCAAAACAATCCCTTTCCTCCCATAGAATAGGAGGAACTACGATCGCTCTGATTTCCCTATTTCGTTAAACGGGAATACGTAGGCATAAGATTGCAAAAATCTTAGTGAGCATACTAATCAAAAACTCAAAATCCAGTACCTCCACACATCAACCAAAGAAAATCCGGTCTAGTATCCTAACCAAAAGCCTCACAGATAATCCAGACATTGGTGTTCTTAAGCAAATAACCCTAAAAGACGAACCCCTATTTTGATAGCATCTGTAAACCAACAATTTTGACTGTTTAACCTCAGTTTGCAAGCAGGGTTAATTAGAGACATTTATTTCCCTTCCTTAATCAGCTCAATGAATCGAACTGTAGTACCAAAGCGATAGTGATTCGAAACCACAAAAATCGTGCTACACTCGTGTATCTTGTTTTGACCAAAATTCTCGCCACATCGAATTTGGAATGTATTTCCGTTTCCTCATCACAGGATACATAGTCCCCCACTCTGCTTACTACGTATCTGAAAAAATCTTCTCTCCATGCATGGCAAGGGATTCCATAGCATTTTAACCATGTTAGTCGTTCCTTATCAACCTCAGCAGGTGACCATTGTCTGATGTCTTCGAACCACGTTGATAGCCATTCTTCCTCTTCCTTGATTAAAGAACACACTGCATTCTCCCTTAAATTTTTCAGTAGGCACATCTTTGCTCCCATAGGTGTTACTTTGATGTGAAAGAAACCCTCTCTGTTGAAGATTTCTTGAATGTTGTAAGAATTCCCAGAATCCTTTATATCTTCCACATATGCTTCTTCGAATCTTTTCAAATATTTTTCCTTGATTTTAAACATTAGACCGCCCCAACTATTATTATTTTCTTTTCTTTCCTTCGTGTTTACCTCATCAACTCTATTGATGTCTTTTTGATTGAACTGATAATTGCCTCTGACTGCTTCAGCATAAGAACCTCTTTGTTTGCTTTTGGGCCAATTTGTTCTTACAACAAAATTTTTTATCTCATTCTTCTCAGGTTGCTTACCTACTTCCATCCTGTTCCTGTTGAATCTTGTTGTATTGACATAAATTTTCTTTCCGTTGATTTGTATATTATCCAGTCTGATCGCCATGACTCTCTCGTCCTCCACTTTCCTGAACCTTACAAAACCATACCTTTTTCCTCTTTTGTCTCTCTTGGCAGGGATGAATATCTCAAAAAGGATGCCATACTCCATAAATACATTAGCTATATCCCTCGCACTGTGATGTTCCGGGAACTCCGTAAAGAAATAGGTAGAGATTTTTTCATGTTTTCCTATATGTTTACTATTCCTCTCCTTCCATATTGATGGTCTCATCATATTGCTTCCATTTTTTTCTATTTTTTACTATTTGCCATTCCATATTTGTCTTGCCAGACCAATGATGATGCAGAAAGTTATCTAATTCTCAACTGAGACTGAACAACAAACAAACCTGTGTAAGACGATGAAGTGAAAAAACTAAACCAAGTAATGCCAAGGCCCCTAACCTTAAGGCTAGGAATTCAAGCCAAAGACACCGTCCAATTTTAATCCTCTCTCATCGTGAAGAGTCGTTGTTGATACAAGAGATTATGAGGGTCAAACATTGTTACCGCTTCTCACGACTCATTATAAAGTTTAGAAAATAAAAGTAGACAAGAAACTTGCACAGAGGGGGAGTACACACCCAGGGGAAAGAAATCTTCGATGGTTTCGACAAAGTAGTTGAAAACCATTTGAAAAATAACATCTCATCTCTGATGCACTGCGAATTCAATCAGTGTGTTTATGTGTTGGAAACTTTTATATACATGTGTTGCATACTGCATGCATCGTTATGTAATATATACATTGTAAAATTTTAAACAAGCAACACAAGTAGTCCACTAGAGAGGAGTATTTCTTATAAACAAAAGCTTCAAGTTTTAAACTCTCATGGAACTAAGTTTTAGAAGTTTTGAATTTTATCATTTAACATTCAATTAATAAAATAATAAATAGTATATATGGAATTTAAAAAAATGAAAGAAAAAAAAACTTGACACGCCATCAAACTTTAGTAACATATGGTTGACGTTAGGAATAAAAAACACGGCAACTTAAACTATTTATGTCAAAATAATTTTGAATAAATTGATTTTACTTAAAATAAGTTAAATATCAAAAGTGAGTAAAACTCTTGCTTAAGTGGAGTACAAATATATAATCAATCTTAGATTGTTGTGAATTGTGTAAATTGTATTCGTCATTAATTTTCACTTTAAACATAGAGTCTATATTTTTATGTCAAAATAATTTTGAATAAATTCATTTTACTTAAAATAAGTTAAATATCAAAAGTGAGTAAAACTCTTGCTTACGTGGAGTACAAATATATAATCAATCTTAAATTGTTGTGAATTGTGTAAATTGTATTCGTCATTAATTTTCACTTTAAACATAGAGTCTATATTTTTTGTTGTAAGACTTCTGGGTTCCAGGGCTCACAAAGTTAGGGCAGGCCTCAAGGCTCAAATAGGGCTTATAATAAAGGTACTTACAAATCACCCCAAAGAGATCCTTACATCGACAGCAGGAGTTGAACTCACGACTTTTCGGCGTATGAGTCAACTCTTTATCAACTGAGCTAATCTATTTTGGTTGGCTTAAATAATCTTTTCGTTCATGCAAGTTGGCGCGTTTTTTATTTTGGTCCCTAAATCTTTTTTTTTTTTATTTCTTTTTGGAGTTAGTCCCTAACTTTAAACATCTGTTAAAAAAAGATAATTTGGTTAACGTCGTTGACGTGATAATTTTTTTTCTTCATTTTTTAAATATCCCGAAAGGTATTCTCTATCCACTAGGCCAACCTTTCAATTTGTTTATAACATTTCAATACAGATGTATATTACATAAGTGTTTCAGAATTATTAAAATAAGTTATTAAATAGTTTAATTTTTTCATATCACTAAATAATTTAATTAATAAAATTTAATTATTAAATTATTTATTAAATTATTTATTAAATATTTTAACTATTTTATATTTCAACTATTAATATTTAATAAATTATTTCATTTATTAATATTTTAAAAAAGAAAAAAAATAATTTCATAAAATATCAGCTATTTATTTAGGATTTCAACTATTCAATAGTTTTCATATTATTTCAACTATTTTCAGAATATTATATAGTATGATATAATTATTAAATAGTATAAAATAATATAAAATATTTGATTATTTATTAATAATGAATAAACTATTTTATTATTAATTAATAGTTGAAATTTTTTATGTAATATATTTAATTATTGTTGAAACATTAAATAGTTAAAATATTTAATATACTAATTATTTAATATACTAAATAGTTTAATTTAACGGTTAATATTTCAATTATTTATATTTCAACTGCTTAATTTTTTAAATAATTAGTTCACTAAATATATCATATGTGTTGCATACTGCATGCATCGTTATGTAACATATATATATATATATATATATATATATATATTGTAAATTTTTAAACAAGGAACACAAGTCCAGTAGAGAGGAGTCCTTATAAACAAAAGGTTCAAGGTTTAAATCCTATGAGAAGTTTTGACTTTTATCATTAAACAGTCTGAATGATTATGTAATGGTACAAGACTCACTATAACAAGGTTTGCTAATCATGTCATTGAAGCCAAAATTATTTTTGAAAAAAATATAGGTAACACCGTTTATATTCCTAGAATGTCTTTATACCCATCACAATCACCGTGACCATTTAAGTTGGTGAGAAGACAATTCTCCATTATTGTTTCTTTTCCTATGACAATAAACAAATCCCAAAGAAAATCATTAAACAGTGTTGGATTATACCTACCAAAGGATGTTTTTAGTCATAGTCAACTGTATGTGGCGATGTCTCGTGTTAAGACTAAAGAAGGTCTCAAAATTTTGATTCATGACAAAGACAAAATTACTTTATCCAGTACCACTAACGTTGTTTTTAAGGAAGTTTTTCACAATATACAATAGGTATAACATTCATATTCATGTCTATCATAAAGGTGTATATAATATTCATTACATTTTTTGTTATAGACTTGATTTTTTGTATATGTTTTCAGGCGGAATCTTTGAAGCATACTTGAAGACTTGTGTGACTTTTGAAACTTTTATGTTTTTCGTGTGCAACAACACATGTTGGGATTGCACTTTTTTTAATCAAAATTATGATATTAGACTTATGTATTCAACTTTACAAGTTCTTTTCATGCAATGAAATTCACATGCACATCTTTTGTGCATCTTTTTAAATTTCATAGTTCTTGGTCATGATTTCTCTCTTCTATTTACTATTATACAGGCATATCAAATTTATTGTTCTCTTTATATACATGTTAGATTTACCCGTGCATGTGTTGATCGGCCATGATCGGTTTTCGGGGTTTTTTTTGTTTTGATCTTTTGGTTTTTGGGAAAGAAAAGATGGGGAAACAGGTTTCCCACATACGTCACCACTGATCCGAATTGTCGATCAGAATAAGTGAGTGGCCAGCAACACGCCTGCGGTTTTGAACGGTCAACGAAGGGGGGTGTACCTGCAGGCACTCCGATGCTTAAGTCAGTTCGAATGAAGAGGTAAGTAAGAAAGGGTAAAGAATAGAATATCTGACCCTCCTGTAGAGGAGGATTTTTATAGAGAGCCCCCAGTGCTTGGCCAATAGTCTCCATTGTGGGATGAATGTTCAGGCCCACGACAGATGAATGCCAGAACTTTCACATGAAAATAGAGATGAACAGCTCATGCTCATCGTCTTGGGTCAATCGCTCTGCACTCCGCGGATAGTGGATAAACTTGCCCATTAAGAATGGCCAAACGTCTCCGCGATGGGCGTGTGTTCAGTTTGTGACATGTCTTCGGGTGAGGGACGCATGGGAAACGTGTTCTCCCTTGGCCCTACGGGTTGTACCAGCACTCTGAGCCGTCCTCCACGTAGAACTGAATTGGGTTGTGTTTGACGCTGCGTCACACAGGCCCAGTCCATAACACTAAATATTTTAATTATTAATATTTCAGCTATTTAATTTATTTAATTTATTTAATATTTTAATTATTTATATTTCAACTATTTAATTTTTTAAATAATTAGTTTATTAAATATATCATATATGTTAGAAAACTTTTATATACATGCATGGTTATGTAATATATATTGTAAATTTTTAAACAAGCAACACAAGTAGTCCACTAGAGAGGAGTGCTTCTTATAAACAAAAGGTTCAGGGTTTAAAGCCTCTTGAGACTAAGTTTTAGAAGTTTTGACTTTTATCATTTAACATTCAATTAATAAAATAATAAAAAGCCTATGTGGAATTTAAAAAAATGAAAAAAAAAAAAAAAAAAAAAAAAACAAAATTTGACATGCCAGCAACGTTAATGACAGATGGTTAACATTAGGAATAAAAAACACGACAACTTAAACTATTTAAGCCAAAATAATTTTGAATAAATTGATTTTACTTAAAATAAGTTAGATACTTTTTAGTTGAGTAAAACCCTTGCTTAAGTGGAGTACATTTTTGTTTGATTATATAATAAGCATTACATTTCCATATGATCAATTATGTATGTTCAAACGTTAAAAAGGCTAATAACATTTATGTCTTTTCCTAATTTTTTCAGCAAAATAATTCAATTTCACATCAGCTTAGTTGCTATATAATTGACTTTAGGTTTCTATTTTATTAGGATTTAATCTTTTAGAATAGTAGATTAATAAAAAAATATCTATGCGTTTGAATATGAATGATGTTCAATCTGAGATTTTTGCATCTTCTGATGTTTTCATGCACCCTTATTTACAACTTATAATCACTCAATATAATAGAATGCAACATTCTTCATATATGCCATCTAATTATTATTAAGAGAGGGAAAAACCCAAACTTAAGAATAATAAAAGGTCTTTAAAATATTAAACGACAAATATGTTAGTTCGGACCAATTTTATCTTTTAGTTAAAAAGGAATTAATATATTAATGAAAGTAGTACAAAAATGAGGAAACTAAGCCAATACCTTAAGGATTAGCAAACTCTAATATTAATTAAACTTTGTAAGTTTTTACTATAGGCATCGCTTACACCATAATGAATGTTATTCCACTCAATATAATTTTTAGATGTTAGGCCTAAGCTGCCTAAAATATATGCACCTCTCTCTAACTCATATCATAAGAGTGTGAATTGTTACCATTACACCCTATATCTTTCTCACAGATTCTATAAAAATCCGAAAATGTTTAAATTCAAAAGTATCAAGCAGAAAATAACTTCTGAGACAGAACATTAATACATATTTCTCCCACTCTTTCAGACTCTCTCTAAAAAACTTTGTAAATTCAGATGAGATGCAATTTAAAATTCTCCACTTCATCTGTTTTTAGTAAACAATAAAGAAAAAGCATCACAACTGTTTTGAAAAATTGATCAACCTGTACTCAACCAACAATATTAAAACAAATAATACAATTACCATCAACAATATTAAAACAAATAACACAAAAGGTAGAGACATCAACCTCAAAACAGTGAGAAAACAATCTTATGATATATAATATTTTGTACAAAATATTGGGCACACAACATTCTAAACAGATATAGTCATCCAAAATCATTTGTAAGCATTGGAGTATTTTGAAAGTTATCGGCTTATAATATAAACTTTGGGCATTGGAGTAGTATTTTGAAACAAATGATATGATACCTTCAATATTTGTTTGAGAGTACATTTATTATTGTTGTCAAACACTATCAGCGACTCCAATCTTTCAAAGCATGGAGCCTGAGCATTCTTTAAAATGGGATGCCTCATGATCTTCTACTCAGTTAGAGTATTGTTGACAAACACTGTCATCGATTCCGATCTTTCAAAGAAAGAAGGCTTAGCTTTCTTTAAAACGCGATACAACATGATGTCCTCCACAGTTAGAGTGAAATGGAGAAATTTTTCAATTACATTTGGCAGGATTGCAGAGATATTATCAACATTTAGAATAAATAAAAAAATAAAAAAGTTGAAAGTTATCAACATATAAAATTAAAAGGAAAAAAAAAAGTGAAAGCAGTAAAACGACCTACCATTAGTACTGTTTGAATGACAGCATCATTAAATGTCAAAATCTTTATGTTGGGGGTGAGCACTTGCGGCCATGTTAACAAGTTTGAAGTACCGCCACGCCATCTAAGGACATTGATATTAACTTGATGGAGAAAAGAAAGATTGCACGTTGATGACAAACGTTGATGGAAAACAGAGTTTCCTAAGACAGTAAAAGAACTAAGATTTGGAGTAGAGAGACATAATTCGTCAGTTTCTACGCAAAACACAGTTAAACTGGAAAGTGTATGACTAGATATGCAAAGGACTTGTGCATTGTCAGTCAAACAACAATTTCTGAGCACCAAAACTTGTAACACATTGCAGTTTGAAAAGGGCTCAGCACAGTGATTCTCAGTAGCAACAAAGTTGACATGTTCAAGATGCAAGGTTCTTAATGCAGGCAAGTGAAAAGATTTTGGACAGTTTGTTTTCTCTCCATCTTCACTAAAAGAAAGGTCAAGATAGGTCAAAGAGCGAGAGGCTAATATTGAAGAGAATAACTCAGCTTTGAATGTAAAGGTTGGATGCATAGTAATTTTCAAGTGTTGAAGATTGTTAGAAAGAGCATGTTGTTGTACAAGTTTATACGGGTGTTTCTCATTTCCCTGAAAACAAGTTTCAATAGTACGGTTAAGTAGGGGACATGATTGATCTCTAGTAGAGAGAACCCAAGACTTAAATTTCTTAAAACTTTGAACTCTCTCGTGGCTTTGGTGTCGCTGTCTTGGTAGAGTATATATGACAGTAGTGAGATGTTTGCAAAGATTTTTCCATCGTTTAGACAAGATGCATGTCTGAACTGCTTCTCGTGTTTCCAGAAAGCTCATTATGCGGAGCAACATGGAGTCGGGCAACTCACTAATAATATCTCGTTTCCTTTCCATTCTCCTCTGTCTCTTTAGTTTCTGATTGTACATTCTCCTCTCTCTCTTTAGTTTCTGATTGGATAAACAGTTTAATTAGATGTTTGTAAACATGATATGCGTCTATGAAGCAAGGACACCAGACATGACACCACCGACACTCACTAAGTGTCGATGGGTCAGACATGTATGGGTGCTCCATAGACTAAAAAACTAATGAAAGACAATCAAACTAGGAAACAAATTCAAGTACACAAACAAGAATGAATTCTAATATTTCATCAATAACAAGTCTTTTCAGCAGAGAATTGATGCTATCATTATTATAAATAAGAGAATGGAATGCTTATTTACCTTATAGTTTTCTATTGACTCGATGGTGATTGGGGGAACCCAATTCTGATTGATCCACTGGCGATGAACCCTAAGCAGTGATTTTGGAAATTCTATCTCCTCCGAGTCCGTAAAATGCACACTGAAACAACCATTCTCTAACTCTTTGACGACATGGCCCTCCCACCACCGCAAATTGCGAAACGCCTCCACCTTGTCGCCGGATTTCAGTTCCCAAATGGTATCCGGCGTGGGCACTGGTCGGATCTGGTGAAGACCGACAACGGTTCGTTCAAGGCCAAGCTTATAATATTCGATCAAAACTTTCTCTGAGGAGAACCAACTTACGATGGTAGCAATGAACCATGAGCCGTAGATGCCGCCGCCACGGTCGATGCTGACTTCCACCGTCTCGCCTGGTTTGAACTTCGGCTTTCGAAGCATCACTTTCAAGTTTTACGGTTTCGCGCTAGTTTTTCAGTTTTGAACTCTTCCACCTTTCCTTTTATACGTGGATTTTGCCCAAAGGAAACCAAATATATAGAAAGTTAGAAACAAATCAATCAATATTATATATAAAACAAAGTTTTTTTATTCCTTCGAAAATTTAAAAATAAGTTAACATTTTGGTGCCAACTTCTTTACCCTACTTAAAAAAGATGGGTAACTTTATCCAACTCAAATGTCACAGATTAATTGGCTTAAGATTTATTATTTGACATGTCATTGAAAAGTTATATATATATATATATATATATAAATAAAAATGAGGATAAACTTAATTCAAGGGTAAGTTTTTTTAACTTACTCCAAATCATATCCTTTAAATTGAATCTAATTCAATGGTTAAATTAGTCCTTTACTTAATTGACTATTAAATTAGATTCAATTAAAAGGATATGATTTGGAGTAAGTTAAAAAAACTTACTCTTGAAGTATGTTGATCCCCACTAGGCTATATCGTTTCTCTTGAGAATCCAACCAGTGATCCTCTGAAGAGCTTTAGGTCTTCTGATTCGAGGCGAGAGTTTTTCAAACGCCTCCCTGTACAATATGTCTGCAGAGCTCCCTTGGTCGACAAGAACCTTTTAATCTCATAGTCTTCGCATTTGAAGGCAATGACCATGGGATTGTTGTTAAAAGGGTGGATGTCAGTTCATCTTTCTTAAAGAAGAAATTGTGGCTTCCAGTGCTTGAAGCTCGCCTTCAATCTTGACCTCAGGAAGGTTTTCTACACTCAGGATCTGGCGATTGTACCTTTTTCTGGCGGAGCTAGTTTCTCTGCCTTAATGTCGTGTGCCTTTTTTCTGACATTTCTTTCCTCGACCTTTTGTTAGTTGGAATTTCGACCCTAAGAAGGATTTAAGATGTCAAGAAAAGCTGAAGGAAATATTTGAAGCAAGTAAGTCGAGTTCGAATAAGAAGATTTTGGTGGGATTTCGATTGAATATTGGCGAAGGGATTTCCACTTCAACTGGGTGGTATCATTCTAGGACTTAAGAATTGATCGGAGGTGATCAGATTGGATCGCCGTGACCTTCGTGTAGGACAGATGAGGATGCTTGTAGGAGAGAAAAGGGGGATTATACTTGCAAGGTACTCCGATGCCAAAGTAAGTGTTTGGTCAAAAGAGAGAAAACAAGTACACAAGTAAGATTTCAAGTATTGGACATTGGATACCCGCCCCTCTCAAGTGAGAGGGTATTTATAGAGGTAACCCCCAGCGCGGGGCCAAAGTCTCCCATGTGGCCGAAATATCTGGTCGACCAATGGGAGACTGCCAGGTGGAGGGCAAGGCGCGTGGCCTTTTGACCTGGTTTAACTTTCTCCGTGAGATCCGGGGAGACAGTTGGTCGCGTGAACTGCTAAGCGAGTGAGGGGGACATGCCCAACGGCTAGTTCCTGCCCAACGGCTAGTTTATGCCCAACAGCTAGTTTCTAGCTATTGGGCCTGGCCAATAGCTGGACTGGATTGGGCCTTGCCCTGCTGGGGGCAAAGCGCCTGCCCAGTCCAGAACAGGAGCCCCCAAGTATTTGCTCTAGGGAAGAGTAATGACTTAAGGTAGTTACACGGAAAGTTACCTTTGAGCTATAGCGTTTGGGGACATGTCCCTCGCCTTGGCTAACACCGAGGTGGTCGGCATCGGTATTTTAACCTGTCCGACAGCCCTCATCGCGCGAGGAGCATACTTGCAAAAATGGCGTTTTATGTCGACCAGGCTTTAAGAAGGGTGCCCGCCGAATTGGCATTTTTTGTGTCGAGGAGGTGTGCTCGCGGGATGGTAGAAGACTTGGTGACACGTGGTGGTGCATTTAACTCCTGTCAGACCTAGAGGTCTAGACTATGATGGCCTTTGCGCTTCCCAAGCGAGCAAGTGCTTATAAAAAGGGGGGAGAAGGGATTAATTTGCACACTTCACGCAAATTTCTCTCCTTAATCCCTTTTGTGCAACTCGTCCTTTCGCCGGAGTTCCCCTTCGCCACTGTCGATCTTCGTCGTTTACGCCCAGAGCTTCATCTTCAACCTCCAAACTCAAGTAAGTTCTTCATTTTTTTCTGTAATTCCCATGGTGTTCTTCATTTTTTGGAAGTATTCATGGATTTTCCGGTGACATATGGATTTTCCGGTTGAAGATTCATGTGTTCTTTGATGAAGGCTTGAATTTCTGGGAAATCCATGAAGAACATGGAATGAATGTTTATGATTATTGCATATGTTGGTGTAGATCCTCCTAGGTTCCGGTTAAGATTAGTTTTAGGTTTGTAGTCGGGCATTAGGCCTGTTCGACACGAAGCTCTGGCTTTTGTGTGGCGAGCTTACTTCGTTGAGCAAGCTCAAGTCTTTTTGCTAAGTTGAGGAGACTCGTCCCCGTCGTAGGGGACAGCAGAGTCATCGTATTCTGTCGCGGTCGATGTGGGTTCGAGGTTGTCCCCGACTTCTTCCTCGCCCTTTCACTTGATTAGTGGTTGAATGGTGGATTTGATCTTAGTCGTCGAATTCACTTTTTCTTCCTCTGTTTTTCAGGTGAAATGACTGATCCTCGCGAAGAAGTTGAGCCCGATGCTGAGGTCGCGCACGAGGAGGCAGAGCAGTCTGTTGAATATGCCAACGTCCACGCAGCAAGAGGGAATCTTAAATGGATTGCCCAGGAACCTCTGTCGACGAAGTCGACGTTTACTGAAGAAGAAATTTGGGAGTTCCCCTATCTAGAAGACCGGGCCGAGGATGCGCTGGTGCAGTGGAGAGCTATCTGCCCGACAGAGAACGACAAAATTTGCTCGATCTACCTGGGGATGCGGTTCCTCATGTATGAGTTTGCCTTTGTGGAGGCTAAGTTCCGTTTGCCCTTCACCGACTTCCAGAAGGCCCTCTTTCGCCACTTGGAATTGTGCCCCGCCCAGCTTCATCCAAACGCGATGGCCTTTATACGTGCTTTCGAGCTGGTGTGTCATTTCTTACACGTCGGGGCGTCTGTGGACCTCTTCTTCTGTATCTTCCAACTACAACGAAGCACCACGGGCTCGAAGCAATGCTGGGTGTCCTTCAAGCAGCAGAGCAGGCTCTTCTGGCCGTATTTAGAGTTTGTTCGGCATTTCAAGGATAGGTTCTTGGTCGTGAAGCCCGTCTTTGAGGTGGCTAAGAGGTCCATCTCCACACTTGAAACCGTGACCATCGATGACCGACAGGTTGAGAAGCCCGTGTCCAAGTTCCCTTTGGAGTGGGTGTTCGCGCACTTCAGATACAGGACCGACCAGTTCCTTGTCAAGCATGAGCAGCTCAGTGAGGGGGACAAGGAGTCCTACCGGGTTCTCCATGCCTACGTGGAGACTTTCAGTCCGCCCTTTGTGGTGGACAGGGACGTTAATGAGTTGCTCGGAGATGACGGGGAGTCTGCTCGGGAAGGTCGCTATATCAATACTAAGGCCCTTCTTGAGTGTGAAAATGACGATGTTGCTTTCCAGCTTCTCGGTACAACTTGCTCTTGTGCCCGTATTTGCTAACTTTTTGTCTAATTATGCTAACATGTCTTTCCTTGTGTGTGCAGAGAAAATGGAAGATATGAGGGAACGCTTGATGAGGTCTCAAGCGGCTAAAGTCCAGAAGAAGGTGCCTCCGATGCCCAAAGCTGGTGCGGCCAAGCACCAGGCGACGCTGGAAAGATTCGTGGCCGGCGCTGGTTCTACTTCAGGGATGACCTCTACACCACCGACTCCTGACACATCCCACAAGAGGAAGCATGATGACATTGGCTCCTCCCCGATGGGCTGCTCGGGTGGTTTCTCTGGAGGGAAATTTGTCCTGCCCTCGTGCTATCTTCAGGGGAAGATGTTTGACGGGGAGAGCTCTATCGTCGTCCCAGAACTTGACGCCTCAACTATCTTGTCCACCGATCCCAAAGTGGGGAGGAAACTTCTCTGCCAGGATGCGGCCGACATGATCAGGATATTGGAAGCGGCGCTGGCCCTTGGAGATGCAGAGGTGGTTCCTCTCGCCGACCTCAAGAAGGCTAAGGTCAGAATCAATGACTTGGAGTTAGAGAATGCAGAGATAGACAATGAGCTGAAGAAGCTGTAAGGCCACCAAGAGGCCAAGATATTGCTCCAAAAGGAAGTAACCCAAATGAGGGAAAAGGTGACCAAAGTCAACAAGGAAAACACCCGTTTGAAAGCGAGGATACCTGAGCTGGAGAGGTCGTTGGAAGTTGGTCAGGACGAGACCGACGACGAGAAGACCTTGAAGACAAGGAGGGACCTGATCGATAGGATCCGTCTTCTCGGGGAGGATAATTTGGGGGCAGCTGAATTTGGTTTTAACGCTGCTTTGGAGTAGTTGAAGACCCTCAACTCCGACGTCCAGCTGCTGACCGAGGGAATGGGTCTACTCAACGTGGTCGTCAATGGCGAGGTGGTCCCCTCGGAGGTTGCCAATGAGGCCGTTTAGTTTGATTTTTGAATGTACTTGTATTTTGTGGGCATGCGTGCCTTTTGATATATAGTGTTTTGTCGGGCACGACCCTTTCTATGTACTGCTGACTTATTCCGGCCTCGTGGTCGAGGTTATAAATATTATTTGTTTGGTATTTTCTTGTCGCATTTATTTATGCATGCTTTTGTTTTTTGAATGGACGTTTGCTCGATTTGTTCTTGTTATGCCCGACAGTCTGGGAAATTTATTGAGGAGGGCGAAGCAGTTTCACCGGTGATGAGACTAGGATCTCAGTTGAGGTACTAATCCCATAGGCTTGGATTGTTCCCATCGCGAGCTGGGTGTCCTGCCTTATTGGTGTGGCAGCGGCAGAGCTCGATTGAGGTATCCCCATTGTGTGAAAAGTCTGCTCGTCCCATAAGCAGAAACTGGCCGATGTTGTAAAAAGGATCGTGCTTACACCGGGGCACGGTCCTGTGGCCGAGCCGTCTCCCCGTTAGGGGTGATCTCGTCGACAGTTAGTCCGACCTCGTAGTTGGTCCTAACTGTAGTATTGTTTGAGCTTTTCAGCGTTCCATGGTCAAGCAAATGGTTCTCCGTCCAGGGTTTCTAAGTAGTAGGCTCCAGTGCCTGTTTTGGACTTGACCCTGTAGGGTCCTTCCCAGTTCGCAGCCAGTTTTCCCTCACGTGAATCCTTCTGGTTCCTGCGTAGGACCAAGCTGCCAATGGGGAAGTCGCGCTTTATGACCTTAGCGTCATGGCGTAAGGTTATTTTTTGTTTCAGCGAGGCTTCGCGGAGAGCTGCTCATGACCGTATTTCTTCGACCAGGTTGAGCTATTCTCTCAAGGCTTCATCGTTCATCTCCTCGTCGAGGGGAGCTTCCGTTCATCGAGAAGGTTCTTTGATCTCCACCGGTATCACCGCCTCGGTTTCGTATGCTAATCAGAAAAGGGTTTCCCCGGTGGTGGAGTGTGGTGTTGTTCTGTAGGCCCAAAGCACACTGTGTAGTTCCTCGACCCATCTCTTCTTGGCGTCGCCCAACCTTTGTTTTAGACTGCGAAGGATTACCCTGTTCGTAGCCTCTGCTTGCCCGTTAGTCTGGGGGTGCTCGACGGAGGTGAAGTGTTGCTTCGTGCCTAATTTGGCGACGAAGTCTTGGAACTTCCTGTCCATGAACTGGGTTCCGTTGTCGGTCACAAGGGCCTAAGGTACTCCGAATCGTGCGAGGACGTTCCTTTTGTAGAAGTGGAGTATGTTGAAGGCTGTAATCTTGGCGAGGGCTTCAGCTTCGATCCACTTAGTAAATTAATCGACGACCATAATCAAAAATTTGTTTTGATAAGGCCCCACCAGGCGAAGGGCCAAGGCGAGGATAGAGTCTTCAACTCGATTGGGGGCGCCAAGTGCATGTCCCCGTGGCATCGATCACATTTTTAGACGTGCTCCTTGGCATCATCATGCATGGTCGGCCAGTAGTATCCTGTGTGAGAGCAAGAATTGTCTCTACAAGTCAATCTATGTTTTGATGATAACAATAAGTATTTTTGAAAGAACCATTTATGGTCTAACGTGTGTTGTGTGGAGATCATAAGAACTAAAGACATCAGAACCAACATACACCAACTAGATGTACTCTGATTGAATATATATATATATATATATATATATATATATATATATATATATATATATATATATGCGAAGTTAATATGTGCGACTAAAGTCACGAGAAGCAAGAACACTTGTTTATCTAGTCATGAACAGCCAGATCCAAGGATGCCAAGATTGCTGTTGCAATGCTCTTGTGGATGCTCTCTGAAAGTGATTAAGATTCTGAAGATAGCGAAGCTTCTGAAGAAGTACACTCAGAAAGAACCAAAGTTCTGAAGACTCATATGACTTGAAGTTCTGATGGCTGAAGGCACTGAAGACCAAGTGCAAAAAGAATCTGAAGACTGACGAGTTCTGAAGATCAAGGTTTCAAACAAGAAGTTCTGAAGACTCTGAAGATTCGGAAGACTTAAAGCAGAAAAGGATAACGCTCTTAAAGACCAAGTGTAGTGAGCGATTTTGGACGCGTTTGCGAAGCGCTGTCGCTCTTTGGGTGTTTACAGTTCGATTCATTTTTTATCCTATTAAAGCTGATGAAGGAAGGGAAATAGATGTCTCAAATTAACCCTGCTTGCAAACTGAGGTTAAATAGTCAAAACTGTTGGTTTACAGATGCTATAAAGATTCGGGGTCTCTATTAGGTTTATTTTTTTACAAGTGGTGTTCGGTTAATTGGTGGGAGGTTAAGATGTTAGGACGGATGCTTCTTGATAGATATGTGAGAGTATGGGATTTTGGGTTTTTGTTTAGTGTGCTCGCTAAGATTTTTCTTTCAATCTTATGCCTACGTATTCCCGTTTACCGAAACAGGGAAATCAGAGCGTTCGTAGTTCCTCCTAATCTATGGGAGGAAATGGTTGTTTTGGTGTCTTGTTCAAAGCCCAAGACGTGAAGCGAAAGGTGGTTTGTATCTTGTTCAAAGCCCAAGATGTGAAGCTGAAAGGTCTATTTGTATCTTGTTCGAAGCCCAAGATGGGAAGCTAAAAAGGGTGTTGACTTTAGAGAGAATTTGTCATCTCTAAAAGGGGTCTGTTTGTCACAATTGTTGGGTGACTGATTATAAAGGAGAATTACTTTAACTGGGATATGTGAATCTAGCAATGCCATAATTTCCTTTATAGGGGATTTTCAACCTGAAGGGGAAGACTTTAACTCAGTGTAGAGCAATGCTATCTTTCCTTAGGAATTTCTCATGCTAAAAGAGGGACAATGGCGTGGATGTAGATGATCCAGAGGCTTGCCGCTTACAACAATTAGATGAAGGGGAAGGAGTTGTTGATGTTTGTGTACTGTGAACGAGGCACAACTTTGATGCTAAAAGGTTGATCGCATCAACCAGTGATTTTCTTATACAAATCCTAAGAGGAGGCTAATATGTGTCTCGTACAAAGCCCGAGAGAGAGAGGCTAAAAGGTTTTGACTCAACGAGGGAGTCTTTTGGTATCTCGTATAAAGCCCGAGATAGAGGCTATTTGACTCAACAAGAGAGTTTTTGTATCTCGTACAAAGCCCGAGATGGAGGCTAAAGGTTTGTTTGGCTCAATAAGAACCTTTTTGTATCTCGTATAAAGCCCGAGATGGAGGCGGAAGGGGTGATTGACTCAACGAGGGAGTCTCTTATGTGTCTCGTACAAAGCCCGAGAGAGAGGCTAAACGTTGTTTGACTCCGCTGGGGAGAATCATTGTACAAAGCCCAAGAGGAGGCTATAGTGACTGTTTCAGTTGAGTGACAGGTCTAGTATACTGATTTTGAAAGAGAAAATCAGTTCTTATATGAGCAATGTTGTACTCAAGGCTTTGATTCGAGGGTCAGGGTTGTTCCCGCATTTTTTTTAAGGAAGTGGGAAATCCAAAGGGTATTGAGACTGTCCGAGTCTACGGGTGTTCTTCCTATTTAACGAAGGGGTCACTTAAGAATGTCTTTGAGACTCAAGGAGATTAGACTGTCCAAGTCTAGAGTTTCATCTTTTGTACTATGCTTTGAGAAACAGTAGTAGACTCTTTGAAAGGACTGTTCTATGCAGATGATTAAGTTCTGTTCCTATACCTCTAGGAGGTCGTCGGGACAATTTGTATGAAGCCCAAGAGGAGGCTGGAAGCTTTTAAGAAGCCGACGGGTCCTTGTACGAAGCCCAAGAGGAGGCTATCATTCCCGGAGGAATAGATCATTATACGAAGCCTAAGAGGAGGCTGTGAATACTTCTAAGAAGCCGGCGGGTCCTTGTACTAAGCCCAAGAGGAGGCGGTGTTGCTTTTAGGAAGCCTGTGGGTCCTTGTACGATGCCCAAGAGGAGGCCGATGCTTTTAAGAAGCCGATGGGTCCCCAAACCCCGAGAAATTCAAGACATGCCATTCACCGAGAATAGATCAAGCCAGGAAAGTCTGAGAATTTGGAAGAAACTCAAGAGATGTCATTCACGGAGAAAAGATCATCTCTGGGGAATAGAGTTTCTTGACAAGTGCTTTTAAGAAGTCGATGGGTCCCCAAACCCCGAGAAATTAGAGACATGCCATTCACCGAGAATAGATCAAGCCAGGAAAGTCTGAGAATTTGGAAGAAACTCAAGAGATGCCATTCACGGAGAAAAGATCATCTCTGGGGAGTAGAGTTTCTTTGACAACTTCTACGAGTGACAGTCTATGAAAGGGTTCACCGAGAATGCTGCCTTTCATGTCTCCATATTGTTTAACTCCAAAAGGAGGGAAGACTGTGTCTGGTAATCCTATGGGGATCTAGTTTTGACTATTTAAGAGTGATCAACGGGCTTAATGCTAGACGTAGTTGTCGGGGAAACTCTAAATATCTATACTATTATTACACAGTTGATATGAGTTTATGAAAGAAGACTTACAGTGAAACAACCCCCACAATACAGTTATATGTATATGAAAACGGTAAATGAAAGCATATAAATACTTACTCGGTTGTAGAGCTTCCATGCTGTTTGGTTAGTTGTTCAACAAAGAAAGATTGAAAACAACAGTATATTCAAAATCAAAGGAGAAAGTGCTTTGAAAAAGAAAGATTTGAGGCTTACAGCTCAAGGAGAGGCCCAAGGTTTTATCAGTGAGCGCACTGTTTGAATTTGTACATAGGGACTTATACAAGTGACTGTGGCCCAAGAAAGGTTTTCTGTACAAAGGGGATGGGTCTTACACTCTCTCAAGAGGCCCAAAAAGTTTTAAAGAAAAGAAATGGGTCTTACTACTCGAGGGTAGGCCCAGTTGGTTTTTCGTTTGAAATCGCGGTCGCGCTAGATTTCCTTTTAATGCAGAGGGACTTATACAATAAGTGAGGCCCAAAATGTTTTGGTTAAAAGGGGATTGGGTCTTACACTCTATTAGAGGCCAAAAAGTTTTGAATGGGTCTTATAGCTCAAGGAGATGCCCAATTGATTTTTTAAAAGGCGACGATTGCGTCGTTTATTTGAAAATGTACAGAGGGACTTATACAACGAATGAGGCCCAAAAAGTTTTCTGTACATGGGGGTTGGGTCTTACACTCTAATAGAGGCCCAAGGTTTTTTGTTTTGAAAAGGCGACGATCGCGCCGTTTGTTTTTGACGGTATCGGGACTTATACAATATACTGAGGCCCAAAAATGATTTCGTAAAAAAAAAGGATTGTGTCTTACACTCTATTAGAGGCCCAAAGAGTTTTAAAAATGATTTATGAGGGTTGAATTAATCCAAAACCCTAATTTGTTTTCAAAAATGTATTTAATTGAATAAAAATTCAATTAAAATGATCAAAAATTGTTTAACATATGGAAAACAAATTGTGATCTTGGATTAATGCTTCAAAAATTAAGTATTGACCTACAAAATAATTAGAAAGCATTAAAAGTTGCAAAATCAAGGTGGAAAAAATATTTTAAATGTTAAAAACAATTAAAACATTAATTCTTTGAAAAAATATCAATTATACAAAATAAATAATATTTTTGGGATTTTTTGGGAAAATAAAAAGAATCAACTCAAAATCATTAAAACTCAGAGAGAAATTAATTTTTGAATCAATTAAATAAAATCACAAAATTCAAATATTTGAATTTTCAAAAAATGGCGCCAAGAACACACCAAGAACACGCGCGTGTTCTGGATTTTCCCAGATTTGCATTTTCTCTTCAATCTCACTGAATACTTGATTATATCATGCAATCCACATACCAATCAACTCGTTTCAACCTCACGATCATGTCCATGACAATTAATTTTATTTAAATTAAGCATAAAACAAGAGATCACGAAAAATCCTCAAGTACCCTAATTTCTGCATGAAGGCTAGGAATTTTGATACACGATTCAAACAATGCAATTAATTGAGGGGAAACATTCCATGCATGATTATGAACATATGGCCAAATTATTGTGCAGCAAAAATTGCATGGATCATAGAGTTAGAAGAGCTCATGCTTACCACTTGCAGCTGGTGATCGTGATTTGTGTTGGAGGTGTTACAGCTAGGTTCCAATGATCTGGATAGCTTCCCTAGGTGCCATGGAGTGTGTATGAATGCTTGGAATGGATTGAAATGATCTGGAACTTGAGAAGGTACCCCAACTGCAAATCTGTCAAGAACTTGAGCAACTGGCTGGTGATTTTGTGAAATTTGTGTTCCAGATGTTATGTGAGTGTTTAGATCACTTCTATATGATGTATATGAGGTGTGTGTGTGATTAGTTTGATTGGAAAAGCTCTCAAACTCAAAACCCGATAGTGACTTGCTTTGGAAGGCAAAATTAGAGTGAAAGAAGAGATTTTGAGGAAATCATCTGTTTGATGGCTTTGGTGTACTCAAACTGATCACAATTGAGCTCTATTTATAGTAGAGCAAGTTTGTTTTGCAAGGAATAGTGAATGGCAACTGCTGAGTAGGTTTGGCCAATGTTGGCAAATGAAAATCCAAGTCTCCTCTAGCCATTGACTAGAGGTTAGGGCACAGGCTGCTGGTTCCCTTGGTCTTGGATAAGTCTTGACTGAATTCAGTTGAGAATGGTTCAGTCCATGCCACCTTGATGCTTCCATTGAATGCTCCAATCCAAAATTGGAGTCTTGTCCCTATTTTGGCAATTCTAGGTTCAACATGTTATTTCTTGTTCCAAAGACTTTAAAGGCTTGACTCAGTGATTATCCCCTTTAGATTCAATCCTCAGAGGTGTCCAAGTGGATAAGAGCATTTGGATTTGGCTGATTTTGGCAAATCGACCAAAAGTGTAAAAATCTGCCTTGCCTTGGCAGATTTCAGCAAGGCAACATGTCAATGTCATATCTCATGACTCAAATTGAATTTGGTAATGCTCTTGGCCATTTTGGAAAGCCCTTACATGATACAACAACTGTTTGAACATGTTTGGATTTGATCTCTTTTGAATCCAAGTGAAAAACCCCCCTACATTTGGCAAAAAGTAAGGTAAAATCTGACTTAGTGAAATTTTGACTAAGTGTTGGAACAAAGTGACTTTTCTTGATTTTGATCACTCCATAACTCAAAATCCATGAGGAATTTGGACATAGGTCAGTATGAAGCTTTTGTAGAGGGAAATGAGATCTACAAATCAAGCTTTGAATGGGGAACAATGACCTTGTGGTTTAGGAGTTATGGTCCTCCAAAGTTGGCACATTAGTGTCACTTTTTCCATAACTTAGAAATTTTTCTAAGTTTTTATGGTTACCCCTTTTACAAGTTATCCCACTTTCTTTGATTTATCTTGATGAATGATGATTCAAATCATACATTAACATCATTTTAGGGTTAAAAATCCATTTTGGTGAAAAATCTCAAAAAGTCAAAGTTGACTTTTGTGCACAGTTGACTTTTTATCAAATGAATTCCAAACTGTGCAATTCTTCATGAAATCATGTCCTTGACCTAAATCAAACTTGATGGACATGTTCCATGGGTGTCATAGGGTATATTGAATCATGTCTTAGGGCTTGGGAGCATGTCCTGGTCAAAAGTCAAAGTTACAGTTGACTTTCCTCGCGAAACCCTAATTGTGGTGCAGATGAAATTAAGACTTGTTGCTCAAGCTTCTTGGATTAATCCATTGTTCCAAATGGATCAATATAGTTCATTAGAGACCCTCAAACCCTCTCTTGAGGTCTTGGCTCATGATTTTCCCTAAAAGTCAACTTAGGGGTGAATTAGGTCAAGAAACCCTAATTCCTGACTTTTGATGAATGCATCCCCTGAGGCAAAATTGACTTGATGATTGGGTCCATGAGGTCCCATGAAGTATATTAGGTTATGTTTTGGATCATTGGCTCATGCCCAGAGGAAAATTTCCATCTGGAAGCCCTGGTCGACCAAACCCTAATTTGGTGACACTGCGATCTTGAGGCTTGATCCACCTGGAAGGGAGCAGCCTTGTGCTTAATCCTTGAAGTAGGAGTCCTATTGATCCCTTGTGGATATTTGAGAGGCTAGACAAGTTGAAGATCATGTCATTTCTTGATTGATCCTTTGTCTAAAAGCTCTGAGAGGGCTTGAAACCCTAATTTTGATTGTAGTGGATGATCACCCATCTTTGGGGAGACTGATGAAGTATGATGGTTCCTCCATATTGTGATGATGACTTTCACAATGATGGGAAATCTTAGTGGTTAAAATTTGGGGTATGACAGATGCCCCTATTTAATCTTCTTGGACCCGAAGGTGTGAATGGCGAAGGTATTCGGGCATTCGGGGTGCAAGAGGATTAAATATCGGAATACCCAAAATTTTGATGGTGGTTAAGAATGGTAGCTTGCGCATCCTTCTTCTTTTTCTAAGCAATGATGCTTAGAAAAGGTAAAAAACTTCCCCTCGATCCTGGTTTCCTACCAAGGAACTGGTCTTAGTTTCTGAAATAAACTTCCCCTCGATCCTGGTTTCCTACCAAGGAACTGGTCTTAGTTTCTGATGTAAGCTTCCCCTCGATCCTGGTTTCCTACCAAGGAACTGGTCTTAGTTTCTGATGTAAACTTCCCCTCGATCCTGGTTTCCTACCAAGGAACTGGTCTTAGTTTCTCTTGTTAACTTCCCCTCGATCCTGGTTTCCTACCAAGGAATTGGTCTTAGTTTCTGATTTAAACTCCCCCTCGATCCTGCTTTCCAACCAAGGAACTGGTCTTAGTTTCTGATGTAAACTTCCCCTCGATCCTGGTTTCCTACCATGGAACTGGCCTCAGTTTCTTTTGTCAATAAGCTTTATTGACAAGGGACGCTACTCGTAGCGGTTTTCCTCAAACTTCTTGCCGAATTTTCCTGGGGAGATGCCATTTGATGGAGAAAAATAAAAAATTTGATGTTAGACCTGCTGGTGAACCCAGTCGTCTGAGTTGTAGAGTTGCACAAACTTCTCTGTTGGAGATGCCATTTTCCGACTCTATCTGGGGAAAGCGAGTCTCTTGAGAGGCTGCTTCTGCGTGGGATCTTACATCATACTTTTCTCGGGATCTTCCTGGAGAAATGCCATATGATGGGGTCCAATTTTGAGGCGCCGAGGACCTTTTCATCAGCGATCTTTTCGGAGCGAAACTGGCATGCTGCCGAATCTCTGATTACGAGGCTTTCTCCGTGGATTTTCCTTAATCCGGGAAAGCAAGGATATCATCTTCAATGGCGAAGAGTGATGCTGACTGAAAGTTCCTCTGGTTTTTTAGAGGTTCAAGTTATCAAAGTGGTCAAGGGCCAACTTCCTTCCAGAAATTAACTGGAGGCGAGGTTGTTCAAACGCAGCGTTTCCTGACGAGGCAAGAACTGACAACTCGATTGAGAGAACTTCTATCACTAGGGGACAAGACCGACTAGAGTGATAGTGATGCAATATGAAATGTGAATGCAAATCAATAATGCATGATGTATGTATGTATATGCTGACAAAACTGACGCGACACACAATCTAAAAGATGAACATGACTGGATACTCGGCCATCGTGGGGCGAAAAAGTATCGCTGGTTCAAGATAGCAATTCCACCTTGCTTAGGAAAGATAGTCCCTGTTGGGAGCTATGTTGGTCGGGCTTAGGAGATGAGAACTCGGCCGAGGCGTGTCAGACGAAACAAGGTCTCTGACACAGTTGATCCCTTCATTCAGGCGTACTGGGTTAGAATGAGTACTTTGATTCTGCACTTTGAGGTTCGATTACTTCTGGAGAAGCAACCGATGTTCTTCTGATGTTCAACAGTCAAAAGGAATTGCCGTCTTTATTAAAAAGCAGAAAAAGTTTTAACAAGTAAATTCAATTTTGTTTTATTTCAAGAATCGTTAATCATGTTAAAATGTCGTTCTGTAAAGCTAAAACAAATAAGAATTACAAACAAAAGCACAAGGGCTCAAATTTTATTGATAAGATGGAGATCAGCCAAACGCGTGATTCCAAAGAGTATTTACAAAGTTAGAAAAAGGTAATTTACAGGGAAAAGGGCTACGTTGAAACATAACGACCGTTATCCTTCTACCAACTTTGAATTCGGAATATCCTGAGCTTCTGTCGAAGATGACCTTGACTGGAGTTTTCCTCTGATGGACGGTGTAACTGCTACTGAGGGATTCGCCTCTGTTGAACATAGTTACTTGCCATTATCCCTAATTTTTGCCTGGATTGTACTATGATGTTTCCAATCCATCGGGATGATTTTTTTTTATGTCTCTAACTTTTGCCTGGACCGCCCTTTCGGGTTTTCAATCCACCGAGACGTTTTTTTTTTCTTTTAGTTTAGGCGAAGTATTTCTTGACTACATCAACGTTCGTGGGGTAGGAAAATTCCTCTCCGTCCATGGTTGCGAGTCTCAAGGCGCCGCCTGAGAAAGATTTCGCGACCACGTAGGGGCCGTCATAATTCGGACTCCATTTGCCCCGGGAGTCAGTGAGAAATGATTGTATCTTCTTGAGCACAAGGTCTCCTTTCCTGAAGATGCGGGGTCGAACCTTTTTGTCGAACGCCTTCTTCATTCTCTGTTGATACAATTGACCATGGCATAGTGCCGTTATTCTCTTTTCTTCGATTAGATTCAGTTCGTCGTGTCGGCTTTGACACCATTCAACTTCGATGAGCTTAGCTTCCATCAATACTCGGATTGATGGGATCTCTACTTCTATGGGGAGCACTGCTTCCATGCCATACACTAGAGAGAAAGGGGTTGCCCCTGTTGAAGTGCGGACAGATGTGCGATAACCGTGAAGAGCAAAGGGTAACATCTCGTGCCAGTCTTTGTAGGTTACAACCATCTTTTGAACGATCTTCTTGATGTTCTTATTGGCCGCTTCTACCGCTTTGTTCATCTTTGGTCGGTAGGGAGATGAGTTATGATGTTCGATCTTGAACTCTGAGCACAACTCTTTCATCATCTTGTTGTTCAAGTTAGATCCATTATCAGTAATGATCTCGCTTGGAACACCATAACGGCAGATGATATTGTTTTTGATAAATCGGACCACCACTTGTCGGGTTACATTAACGTATGACGCTGCTTCGACCCACTTGGTGAAGTAATCAATGGCTACCAGGATGAACCGATGTCCGTTTGAAGCCTTAGGTTCGATCATGCCAATCATGTCGATTCCCCATATGGAAAAAGGCCACGGGGAAGAGAGAACTTTGAGATGCGATGGCGGTACATGAATTTTGTCGGAGTATATCTGACACTTGTGACACCTCCTCATGTACTTTTAGCAGTCGGATTCCATGGTCAACCAGTAGTACCCTGCTCTCAGAATTTTTCTCGCCATTGTGTGTCCGTTGGTATGAGTGCCAAAGGATCCTTCATGAATTTCTTTCATAAGGATGTCTGCTTCTGGTCTGTCTACGCATCGGAGCAAGACCAAGTCAAAATTTCTCTTATAAAGAGTATCACCGCTCAGGAAGAAGTTTCCAGCCAGTCTTCTCAGGGTCTTTTTGTCCTTCCTTAGTGCCCCAAGTGGGTACTGTTGTTTCTGAAGGAAGCATTTGATATCGTGATACCAAGGTCTGTCGTCTAGGACTGCTTCAATCGTGAAGATGTAAGCGGGTCGTTCAAGGCGCATTATGTCGATCTTAGGTAGGTCATTCTGTTGACCTACACTAATCATGGAAGAGAGAGTGGCTAATGCGTCAGCCATGTGATTCTCATCACGAGGGATGTGATGAAACTCAACTCTGTTGAAGAAAGGTAACAACCTTCTTGCATAATCTTTGTAAGGAATCAGTCCTGATTGGTATGTGTTCCAATCTCCTTTTATCTGATTGACAACCAGGGCTGAGTCGCCGTATACGTCCAAGTTTTTGATCCTTAAATCAATCGCTTCTTCGAGACCCATAATACAAGCTTCGTATTCGGCCTCGTTGTTTGTACATTTGAACGTAAGTCTGGCAGTGAAAGGAATGTGGGTACCCTGAGGGGTAACAATGATTGCCCCAATTCCGTTTCCATAATGATTAAATGCTCCGTCAAAGATAAGTCCCCACTGGGAACCTGGTTCTGGCCCTTCATTGGGTAGCGGTTCATCGCAATCTTTCATCTTTAGATACATGACATCTTCGTCTGGGAAGTCAAACCCGACTGATTCTTGATCGTCAATCGGTTGATGAGCCAAATGATCGGCTAAAATACTTCCCTTAACGGCTTTCTGAGCGTGGTACTCTATGTCATATTTTGATAACAGCATCTGCCAACGGGCAATTCTTCCCGTGAGAGCAGGCTTTTCGAAGACATACTTGATTGGATCCATTTCTGAGATTAACCAAGTAGTATGACGAATCATGTATTGGCGAAGACGTTTGGCTACCCAAGCCAAAGCGCAATAAGTTTTCTCAAGCATCGTATACCGACTTTCGCAGTCGGTGAATTTCTTGCTCAAATAGTAAATGGCGGACTCTTTCCGTTTAGTTTCGTCTTGTTGGACAAGTACATATCCCATTGAGTCCTCTAGAACTGTGAGGTAAATGATCAGTGGTCTTCCTTCCACTGGAGGTGATAGAATCGGAGGATTCAACAGATATTCCTTGATACTGTCGAAGGCGGTTTGGCAATCTTCTAACCAAACGCAATCCT
Source organism: Lathyrus tuberosus (assembly GCA_022829125.1). Lineage (NCBI taxonomy): Eukaryota > Viridiplantae > Streptophyta > Magnoliopsida > Fabales > Fabaceae > Lathyrus > Lathyrus tuberosus. The sequence goes on along the minus strand of JALAZF010000258.1, from coordinate 8,201,114 downwards.
GGTTCTTTTTGAGTAATTTGAAAATCGGCGCACAGGTCGCGGTCATAAGGAATATGAATCTGGAGATGTAGTTCAAATGTCCCAGGAATCCTCTGACTTGTTTTTCAGTTTTCGGAGAAGGCATTTCTTGAATGGCCTTGACCTTGTCATGATCAATCTCAATTCCTTTCTAGCTGACGATGAACCCTAAGAGTTTCCCTGAACGGACACCTAAGGTGCACTTGTTGGGATTCAAGCGGAGTTTGTACTTTCGCAAACGCTCGAACAATTTTGACAGATGTTCAACGTGCTCACTCTCTGATTTTGATTTTGCAATCATATCATCGACATATACCTCGATTTCTTTGTGTATCATGTCATGAAAAAGAGTAGTCATGGCCCTTTGATAGGTTGCCCCAGTGTTCTTCAAGCCAAACGGCATCACCTTGTAACAAAAGGTACCCCATGGGGTAATGAATGAAGTTTTCTCCATGTCTTTTGGCGCCATTTTGATCTGGTTATAGCCCGAGAATCCATCCATGAAGGAGAAAACTTTGAACTTTGTTGCACTGTCAACCAACATGTCAATGTGTGGTAAAGGAAAGTCGTCCTTTGGACTTGCCTTGTTCAGATCCCTGTAATCAACACACATTCTGACCTTTCTGTCCTTTTTGGGAACGGGTACGATGTTGGCTAACCATTGAGGATATTCAGATGTAGCGAGGAAACCTGCGTCGATCTATTTCTGTACCTCCTCTTTGATTTTAATGGCCATGTCCGGGTGAGTGCGTCTCAACCTTTGCTTTACTGGCGGACATTCTGACCTTAACGGTAGATGATGTTCCACGATGCTGGTATCCAACCCTGGCATATCCTGATAGGACCAAGCGAATACATCGGGGAATTCTTTGAGAAGCTTTATCAAACTCTCTTTAGCAGTTGGACTGAGCAGTGCCCCAAACCTGATTTCTTTTCTCTCTTTTTTCTGAACCCAAGTTTACCATTTCCAACGGCTCTTTGTGAGGTTCAATGGACCTTTCCTCTTGTCTGAGTAGTCGGGAGATCTCTTCTAGAATTTTGTCGTCAACTTCTTCTTCAGCCCCAAATATCGGGAACTCAAAGTTGGAAGAAGGCATCGGATCGTATGTTTCAACGGGGTTTAAAACAAGCAATCTACATGACGTGATGATTCGTGTTTAGAAGAGATAGAGAAAATGCAAGTGTGTGCAGTGTATTTATTTTACTGCTTGTTTTTATTTTTAATTGTTTTTTAGGATTACCATTTTCTGAAAAAGCAAAAAGAGAAAACAACAATTAAAGCGGAAATTACAGAACGACGTTATTTTATTAATGAACAAGTCGATTCTTGAAACTACAGCCCTATAAAACAAAACTCTGTCGCTTTGGGCGAAGCGAAGAGGGAAATTTTACAGAAAGCGAGCCCTATCAAAACATCCGTTTCACCTGGGCAGGGTGAAAGGTTAAAAGATGGCAATTACGTTGACTGATGAATGACCTTTGTTGAAAAGTATATTTCCGGCAAATATTTTTTATATCGTATCCACAGAGATTGGTGTTATTACCGCCGTTCTATAATTTCGATTGTTGTAAGTTTAAAGATATTCAAGTTGTTCGTTGGTGAATAAATCGTTCTTATTACTTATAAGAAAAATAAGACAAAGAAAATGGGTTTAGAATAGAGTTGAGAAACCTTGTCAAGATTGAGTTTCATTATCTTTGTTCTTTATATGTTCTCAATATTACATGCATGCATTCAAACTCCATTGATAATATTCAAATGTCCTCCCAATAATATTTATGTCTAAATAAAATTGTGATAATTACTATATAAATCCTTAGACGATCTCTCCATCTAACTATTGATATAATAATCTTGAATGTTTAACACAATAGAAAAGTAGTGAACAAATCTATCTCTACAATTTATTCTCTACTTGGGAAAATATTTTAGATCAAGAATTGAACTATCTTTCTCAACAATGATTCAATTCTAATTTTCAATGTAAAGAGAAAATATTATTCCCTATATCAAATGTAGTTTGTTACATGCAAGGATAGTAATATTACATAAACAACATAAGATAACTAATACCTCAATCTTGACAAGAATGGAATTAGTTACTCATCATCTTCCTTGAATACCCAGAAAAATCTTCAAGAATCTCTCAATGCATGGAGTTTTCCAAAAACTTCCGAAAATCCACCTTGAAAATCTCTCTAAGATATTCTTACAAGCCTAAGAGATACTAAGGTTCTCAAATGAAATGATGATCCTTTACATGCATGGAAAAAGGTACATAAATAGGCTCTGGGGCGCCACCCTACAAAAAGTTGGTTTCTCTTCCAAGACATGACAAGTGTCCTCAATTTGCATGTAGCTGACTTCCAATCAGTTCGCGGCGCCAAGGGTGGTCGCGGCGCGAACTGCTTAAGCTCCAGGTTCGCGGCGCGAGAGATGGTTGCGGTGCGAACTGGGTAGTTTGAGGCTTGCTTGCTTTGAGTTTCCTCAGCACTTCCTTTGCCAAACTTTGTTCTTCAAGTGCTGCTCCGGAGATTTCTTTATGTAATAATCCTTTTCTTGACAAAACATTCTTAGAGAAAAAGTGAAATATCGATTCGAAACAAAATAAAATAACTTAAATTGAATATTTACTAAATTGTGATAAAAACTTGTGTGATTTTGATAAGAAATTGGTAAAAGGGACCGATAAAAATATATAAAAAGTAGTATCAATTGGTCCCTAACAACTCTCCCCAACTTATCACTTTGTTTGTCCCTAAACAAAAGTCATTCGTTAAAGCAAACCAATTTACGAATGCAAGGAATGAAACAAGTGCTAGAAGATGACATTCAAATAGTTCAAAAGCATACGATACTCTTATGATACACTTACTTTCGATATTAGACAAAACATGAATAAAAATAATGGTTGGCTACAAAAATATACCAAGAAATTCCAAGTAGTACATGTCAAAAATTGAATCAAAACTACACACATCATAATGATGATGAATAATCATAAGGGTTTTCTTACACACATCCGAACAATTAAATCAACATCAAATCGAATCATGCGTTTATCACAACATACACTAAACCATGAAAAAAATTTGAGAATCAAGAGGTCTTTTAAGGGTTGTAATGTGGTTCTGGTTATAGAGAAAGGACATGATCACAAGAACTCAAATAAAGATTGCTTATTCTAAGAGAGCATTTCGTTTTATTCAACAAACTTCATTTTTTTTTTTTTTTTTGATAACACACCACCATGAGCTTTTCTTTTCATTTTTCTTTTTGTTAGCTCTAATATTTTCAAGGTGATGTATTATGTTTTCTCCCCAACTTTAGCATTTTAACCAAAGTTGATGCAATCATACTCTCTACTTAGACATAGGCAAAAATCATATGCGACCAACTTTGGTTTAGGTTCACTTGAAATAAAAGAATTTAGGATCCATTTATTTACCATATTTTCAATGGTATTTAAATTTATACTTCAGATGAATCCTAATATAGGCTCAAAAGGGGTTTACTATGGATCACTCCTCACAAGGTTTTTTTTTTTTTTTTTTTTTTCTTTTTCTTTTGGCCGAGTGATTTTTTCTCAATAACAAAGATTGCCTCTATCCTTTTCACAAAAGTTTTCACAAAAATATAATGATGCATGATTTAGCATGATAAGAATGAGTTGAAAAGGAATTGTCGGTCTCCCGCATTTTAGTGTATAATGAGAGGTTACCTCACAATTGGTTAGGTCCTAATTTGATTCAAAGTAAACATGTAACTCAAGGAATTTTATGATCAAAAATTTGTAACACACCATTAAATTACTCATATAAAGTCTAAAATAAAAATAAGGTGTACCTTGAAGTGTCGACAACTGATTCTTATCATCACCACTCAAATTTTCTTAACTTGTTCGTCGTAATCATCTTGGTTCCTTCAACTTACTCAAGCATAAGGACAATTAAACAAAAAATTTAAAAAGTGGGGTATACCAAAATTTTTGAACAACACACAATTTAAAAAACACAAAATAGAAGTGCATACAACATAGAGTTTAATGGTGAAACTAGAGCCACCAACATACATAATGCAAAAACAAAATTAAAATAACAAGACTAAAATAAAATAAAATAAATAAAAAAGGAAAAGTACAAATACTACCAACATAAGATCTTCACTCTTCTTCATCATCTTCACCACCGCCCACGGGTCCTAAAACATCTTCCATTTGTGCATCTTGACCCGTGCCTGGAGCGTGGCTACTGCTTCCTGCCCCCCATAAAAGATGGCCTGCTCTCAGGCCAATTAGCATAAGCAAAGTATTCCGCCGGAGATGGGAATGTGCGGGCATCCGGTGCAAGGAACGTGTTCTGGAACTGTTGCTGCATACAATCAAATAAAAATGATTGAGACCTCCTAGAGGCCTCAAAGTTATCACAGCAATAATTAGCAAATGCCATTTGATCAAACACCGGTGCACGGTGGGGTCTGGGGGCAGCAGCCTCTGCATTTGCATTCCTATCCATCCGGTTTTGACAAAACCTGTTTAGATATGCATCGTCCATAATCGAGGTGATGGAGGAATGCACCTCTCCCGGAATTGGCACTTTTGCATTTAAGCATAATCCCATGATTAAACCGGGATACATGAGTAAGCCCATTTTTCCTCCATATTCCGTCCCGCTTAGGGCTATCTTCCTTAATTCCTCTGAAACAATGAATGCTAAATCCACTGTTTTTCCCTGCATGATATAATACAGCAAACATCCTACCTCAAGTGGAATGGTGGTGGTGTGGCTTCGAGGTCGAATGTTGTTCAGCAAAATGACCAAATAGATTTGTGTTCGCAATTTCAAATTCTCCCTCTTCCAACATTTGGGTAATCCTTGGTCATTTAGCTCGTACGTCTTCCCCTCTAGACATAGATAATTACTAATATCCGGAATGTCCCACTTATTTTCCAATACCTTGGTTTGGTATTCACACCGCATGTTCCCCGTCAAGGTGAGAGGGTTACCAAAAAATTTATTGAGTGCATTCCTATTAAAAAGGACGGTCTTACCTCTCACCATTGTCTTATAAGCATATGCTGTCCCGTCTTCCATGTGAATTGCATTGGCGTAGAATTCACGCACAATGTCATGGTTGAGTTCCGTGACGGGTTCACAAATTTTTTCCCATTTTCTTGCTTCAAGATTGGCCACAATATCCCGATAGCTGCCTTCCCTCGATAGCCGGATGATCCTTTCATTTTGGATGTTCTTTTTGAGGAGCACTTCGAATCTGGCTTCTTGCGCCGGACCAAGAAAGGTTGGTCGTACCCTTGAGGTGCTGGGAGCTGTGTTCTTAGTGCACTTTGACATCTTGATTGAGAGTGGAAGGATAGGGATGTTTAGCAAAGAGTGAGATATGGGGTTTGAGGGTGGTGGGGATCTTGGGGAGAGTTGTGGTTGGTGTGAGAGGAGAGTGAGTAAAAAGAAAGGAAGTTTTGAAAATAAAAAGAGGTGGAAAACATAGCAAAGAAAATAAAATAGGGAATTTTTATTTTTTTCGCTTCAGGTCGCGGCGCAACCTATGTTCGCGGCGCGAACATGAAAGAAACAGAATGCACACTTTTCTCAGTTCGTGGCGCAAACATACTTCGCGGCGCGAACTGGTCAAGATTTTGAAAAATTTTGTTATGTGGCCTTCCATTCTTTGCATCCTGAAGCTGCTACAGTACTATTTATTTATTAAAAACAAACGAAAGAAAAACTTACAGAGGTTGGGTTGCCCCCCAACGAGCGCTTTATTTAACGTCGTTCAAGCTCGACAATCAAGTGATTTCTCATGGTTCGGTGAGTGAGATGACATAAACCTCTCGATTTATTTCTCCACCGTGGTAAACTTTTAATCGTTGCCCATTTACAGTCCAACTTTCTTGAGACTTGGGATCTTCGATCACGATAGCCCCGTAATCTTTTACTTCTTTTACCACAAATGGTCCCGACCACTTAGATTTCAACTTACCCGAGAATAACTTAAGTCTTGAGTTGAATAAGAGTACCAATTGTCCAGCTCTAAATACCTTTTGACGAACTTTCCCGTCATGATATGCTTTCACTTTTTCCTTGTACATTTTGTTCGAGTGATAAGCATTGTTTCGCAACTCCTCCAACTCATGGAGTTGTTCTTTTCTTTTCTCACCGGCTTGAATGGAGTCAAAGTTTAAAAATTTGAGAGCCCATAGTGCTCTATGTTCCATTTCTACCGGGAGGTGGCAAGTCTTTCCATAGATCATTTGAAAAGGTGTTAGTCCAATGGGAGCTTTATAGGCGGTGCGATACGCCCACAAAGCTTCATCCAATTTCGAGGACCACTTTTTTCTAGAATTTGAGACTGTTTTTTCAAGGATCCTTTTGACTTCTCTATTTGACACTTCCGTTTGACCATTTGCTTGTGGATGGTAAGGAGTAGTCACTTTATGCTTTACACCATAATGTTCCAAGACTTTTTCCAAGGGTGTATTGCAAAAATGTGATCCCTCATCGCTTACTAACACCCTAGGCACACCAAAACGTGAAAATATGTTTTTCTTTAGAAATTTTATCACGGTTTTGGAGTCGGCCTTAGGTGAAGCAATTGCTTCCACCCACTTTGACACATAGTCAACGGCTACAAGAATGTACTCATTAGAGAGGGAAGAGGGGAATGGGCCGACAAAATCAATGCCCCAACAATCAAAAACTTCAACTTCCAACATGTTAGTCAAGGGCATTTCATCTCGTTTGCCTATTCCTCCGCTTCTTTGGCATTTGTCACAATTCTTTGCATGTTCATGTGCGTCTTTAAACACGGACGGCCAATAAAATCCCGATTGGAGGACCTTAGTGGCTGTTCGCAAACCGCTATAATGACCCCCATACGGAGAATTATGACAGTGCCAAAGAATATCTTTCGACTCTTCACGTGTCACACACCTTCTTAAAATGCTGTCCACACCCGCTTTGAACAAATACGGGTCATCCCATACATAGTATTTTGCATCCGCTAAGAATTTCTTTCTTTGATTACTAGTGAGGTCTTCCGGTATCAAACCGGTTGCCTTGTAATTAGCAAAATCGGCAAACCAAGGCCTCACTTGAATCGCATAAAGCTTCTCGTCCAGAAATTCTTCCCTCACTTCTTCTTCTTTCTTTGTAATTTCCACATTAACCAACCGGGACAAGTGATCCGCTACCAAGTTTTCGGAACCCTTTTTATCCCGGATTTCCAAATCAAATTCTTGTAATAACAAAATCCAACGAATTAGTCTTTGTTTGGAATCCGGCTTGGTTAGCAAATACTTGATTGCCGAATGGTCGGTGTAAACTACAACTTTGGACCCGATCAAATAAGCTCTGAATTTTTCTAAGGCATACACTATGGCTAGTAGCTCTTTTTCAGTTGTTGCATAATTAACTTGTGCTTCGTTTAAAACTTTACTAGCATAATGTATGGTATGAAAAATTTTGGCTTTTCTTTGACCCAAAACCGCACCAACCGTATAATCGCTTGCATCACACATAAGTTCGAAATCAAGTTTCCAATTAGGTGCAATGATTATGGGTGTGGTTACTAGCTTTTCTTTCAACTCGTGAAATGCTTTCAAACATGATTCATCGAAAAGGAATTGCGTACCTTTGTTGAGCAAATTACTCAAGGGCTTTGCAATTTTGGAGAAATCTTTGATGAATCTTCGGTAAAATCCAGCATGTCCAAGGAAGCTTCTTATCCCTTTGATATTTATTGGAGGTGGTAGTTTTTCAATAACTTCCACCTTTGCTCGATCAACTTCCAGCCCTTTGGAGGAGATTTTGTGTCCAAGAACAACACCTTCGGTCACCATGAAGTTACACTTCTCCCAATTCAGCACCAAGTTTGTTTCTACACACCTCTCTAATACCACATCAAGATTCTTTAAGCATAAATCAAAGGATGCACCGTAGACGGAAAAATCATCCATGAACACTTCAATGCATTCTTCAATTAAATCTGAAAATATGGCTTGCATACACCTTTGAAATGTTGCCGGTGCGTTACATAATCCAAAAGGCATTCTCCGGTAAGCAAAAATGCCGAAAGGACATGTGAAAGCTGTTTTTTCATGGTCTTCCGGGTTAACCGAAATCTGGTTGTAACCCGAATAACCATCTAAAAAACAGTAAAAATTCTTGCCGGCTAACCTCTCTAACATTTGGTCCATGAAAGGTAGTGGGAAGTGGTCTTTTCTTGTAGCTTGATTTAATCTTCTATAGTCAATGCACATCCGCCATCCGGTTACCGTCCTAGTTGGAATTAGCTCATTTTTTTCATTTCTAATAACCGTCATACCACCCTTCTTAGGAACTACTTGCACCGGACTCACCCATTCACTATCGGATATAGGATAAATCATTCCAGCCTCCAATAGTTTAACGACTTCTTTTCTCACCACTTCCTTCATAGATGGATTTAAGCGTCTTTGGGGTTGAGCAACGGGTTTGTAGTTGTCTTCCATCATGATCTTGTGCATGCAATAGGCTGGACTAATACCTTTTAAATCCGATAACACCCACCCGATTGCGCCTTCATTCTTTTTCAGCACTTGTGTCAATTTCTGCTCCTCTTGAGTGGATAAAGCACTACTAATTATCACCGGTTTGGTGAAATTATCGCCAAGGAATACATACTTCAAATGTGGAGGTAGCATTTTCAATTCCAGCTTTGATTCTTCCACTTTCTTCTTCTCATCCAACTCCTCAATTTTTTCTTCATGAGAGGCAATCTCTCCACAAGACTCTAATTCCCCCAAAATTGCCTCAATTTCTTTTTCCTCCTTTTCGGTTGAGACGTTGTAAGCTCCTATAAGAGATCTCTCTAAGGAACTAGAAAGATGGACTTGATTTGCAACTTCAATGATTTCTTCCTCGGTTACATCGATTCGGAAGGAATCGTGATTGTCTTTAGGATGCTTCATGGCTTCAAAAAGATTGAAAGTTACCTCTTCATCTTGCACTCTCACTTTCATGAGACCATCATCAATGTCAATCATCATCCGGGCTGTCTTCATGAATGGTCTTCCAAGAATTAAAGGAACATCACGATCTTCATCCATGTCTACTACCACAAAATCCACCGGAAAGAAGAACTTGTCTACCTTGACTAGCATATCTTGAGCAACTCCGTATGGTGAAGTGGTAGACTTGTCGGCTAGTTGTAGAGTCATTCTTGTAGACTTCATCTCAACGTTCCCTAACCTTTTGATAATAGATAAGGGAATTAGATTGATGCTGGATCCTAAATCAACCAAACCATTGCCAATGTATGTATCTCCGATGGTCACCGGTAAAACTACTCGGCCCGGATCGGACTCCTTCCTTGGGATGTTTTTTTGAATTATAGCGCTGCACCGTGCATCAAGTAAAACTGTTTCATCTTCAGTATACCTCTTCTTTTTTGTGAGAATATCTTTTAAGAACTTTGCATACTTTGGCATTTGTTCTAACGCTTCGGTAAATGGAATACTAATTTGAAGTTGCTTGAGTATATCCATAAACCGTGCGTAGTGCCTAGCACTGTCCTTCCTTGATGGTGCGTGCGGATAAGGTAGGTGTTGAACTGGAACATGACTCATGCCTTTATCCCCCCTTTTTTTGTTTTTCATTTTTGACTCCTTCTGAACACTGTCTTCAGATTCCTGATCGTGCCCAGTTCGCGGCGCGAAGGTCTGATGCGGCGCGACCTGAGACAGATTTTTCTTCTCATCATTTTGAGCTTCCAACAATTTCTCATCTTGGTTTCCAGCTGTGATGTTTGTATCATCCTCCACTGTAATTTCCTCATTTCCTCTGCTTGCCATTTTTTTACTGCTTCTGGTGATAATTGCTTTACAATGCTCCTTCGGATTAGTTTGGGTGTTGGCGGAGAAGGATGAACTTGCCTGTTGTTCCGCCAATTGTTTTGCCAGTTGGCCTACTTGAGTCTCCAGGTTTTTGATTGCTGCTTCATTGCTTTTTTGACTTGCCATGGAAGCTTGTATGAATTGTGCAAGCGTATCTTCTAACTTGGAACTTCCGCCTTGTGATTGTTGGACTTGTGTGTTTGGACTTTGATAGGGATTCTGTTGCTGAAAATTCTGGTTGTTGAATCTTGATTGTTGGTAGCCTTGGTTGTTCCTTTGAAAAGTGTTGTTGTGTTGTGGAGGATATCTTTGGTAACCTTGACCTTGATTGTTGACATAGCTTACTTCCTCCTGAATCGGAGGACAAAATCCGGTTGGATGATCTCCTTGACAAAGTTCACAACTTGCCACTTGATGTCTAACTTGTGTTCCATGAATCTCTTTCAATTGTTGTGGAAGTTTAGACATTTGTTGAGTAAGTAGCTCCACTTGTTGGTAAAGTAGCTTGTTTTGAGCAAGTATGGCATCGTTGGTATTCAACTCAAGGACTCCCGTTTTCCTTTGTGGAGGAGTACGATCGTGTTGGCTTTGTCGATCATTGAGTGCCATTTGATCAATAATGGTTTTTGCTTCCTCCGCATTCTTTGACATGAGAGAACCACCCGTGGTAGCATCCAAGAGTATTTTTTGTGACGTTTGGAGTCCATTGAGAAAGATGTGAATTTGTGTGAGCTCATCAAAACCGTGACCCTTGCATTTCCTCAACATTGACTTGAATCTTTCCCAAGCCTCGTTTAGAGACTCGTTGCTTCCTTGTGTGAATACTGAAATAGCCGTTTTGGCTTCCATGAATCGGGATTGAGGGTAATACCTCTCTAGGAATCTTTCTTCTAACAAGTTCCAATCCGTCATCACTCTTGTTGGTTGATCAAGGTACCACTCCTTTGCTTTTCCCACTAATGAATGTGGAAACATCCTTTTGAATAAGTTTTCTTCACTTGCTTCATCTACTCCCGTAGAACCCGCAATCTCATAAAATTTGATGAGATGGTTGTACGGATCTTCATGATCCATTTCGGTGAATGGATTTGCATAAAGAAGTTGAAGGATTCCGGTCTTCATCTCCGTGTTCCTTCCGCCTCGAGCAAATTGAGCTGTCCGCCTTGGACTATTGACGGACATCTCGGTACGAGCTTCGTCACCCATACTTCCTTCAAAGGTCTCTACAACTTCCTCTTCGATTTGAGTAAGTGCAGAATTTGTTGCTTCTTCTCTTCGGCTCCTCTCGTCGGCTAGTTTCTTTCTCCTTCGTGTCTTGCTATTAAGCCTTCGGATTGTTCTTTCAATTTCGGGGTCGAATTGAAATTGTTCCTTGGTGGCTTTTTCTCGCATGCACTAGAATCTACAAAACTAACAAACCAAGTGAAGCACAAGAGTGATAGAAATAAAAAAAAAAAACAAGAACTTAGAACAATGAATTATTGCAATGCATGTAATATCGACACCAATCCCCGGCAACGGCGCCAATTTGTTGAAAAGTATATTTCCGGCAAATATTTTTTATATCGTATCCACAGAGATTGGTGTTATTACCGCCGTTCTATAATTTCGATTGTTGTAAGTTTAAAGATATTCAAGTTGTTCGTTGGTGAATAAATCGTTCTTATTACTTATAAGAAAAATAAGACAAAGAAAATGGGTTTAGAATAGAGTTGAGAAACCTTGTCAAGATTGAGTTTCATTATCTTTGTTCTTTATATGTTCTCAATATTACATGCATGCATTCAAACTCCATTGATAATATTCAAATGTCCTCCCAATAATATTTATGTCTAAATAAAATTGTGATAATTACTATATAAATCCTTAGACGATCTCTCCATCTAACTATTGATATAATAATCTTGAATGTTTAACACAATAGAAAAGTAGTGAACAAATCTATCTCTACAATTTATTCTCTACTTGGGAAAATATTTTAGATCAAGAATTGAACTATCTTTCTCAACAATGATTCAATTCTAATTTTCAATGTAAAGAGAAAATATTATTCCCTATATCAAATGTAGTTTGTTACATGCAAGGATAGTAATATTAGATAAACAACATAAGATAACTAATACCTCAATCTTGACAAGAATGGAATTAGTTACTCATCATCTTCCTTGAATACCCAGAAAAATCTTCAAGAATCTCTCAATGCATGGAGTTTTCCAAAAACTTCCGGAAATCCACCTTGAAAATCTCTCTAAGATATTCTTACAAGCCTAAGAGATACTAAGGTTCTCAAATGAAATGATGATCCTTTACATGCATGGAAAAAGGTACATAAATAGGCTCTGGGGCGCCACCCTACAAAAAGTTGGTTTCTCTTCCAAGACATGACAAGTGTCCTTAATTTGCATGTAGCTGACTTCCAAGGGTGGTCGCGGCGCTAGAGATGGTTGCGGTGCGAACTGGGTAGTTTGAGGCTTGCTTGCTTTGAGTTTCCTCAGCACTTCCTTTGCCAAACTTTGTTCTTCAAGTGCTGCTCCAGAGATTTCTTTATGTAATAATCCTTTTCTTGACAAAACATTCTTAGAGAAAAAGTGAAATATCGATTCGAAACAAAATAAAATAACTTAAATTGAATATTTACTAAATTGTGATAAAAACTTGTGTGATTTTGATAAGAAATTGGTAAAAGGGACCGATAAAAATATATAAAAAGTAGTATCAATTGGTCCCTAACAACCTTCGGAACATCGACAGCAACCCATTGGCGGCGAACTCCTCAGTGAATCACAAAGTCTGGTACCTTTCTTGACTTGTCTTCAGAAATAACGCTGACTTCTGGCGGAGCAGGATCATTGGAATCTGTCTCCCAGGCAGAGTTGTCGTAGGAGGATTCCTCAGTTGTATTTTGCATGGCATTTGTGCTCTAAGCTGTATCTCCCCATCCAGTAGGCTGGATGTCTTCGAGCCTGATACGAGAGCTTTCGGGAGCGGTGTACTTGACCGTATAGTCAAATTTTCCACTCGGTTGTCCCAAGGTGTCCCACACTTCTTTCGAACTGGAGGAGTCATCTCTCTCAATGACGTTGACCTCGGGAAAAGCATAGTTGATGAATTCAAGTCCTGCAAATATTGCAAATTCATCATCATGTTGAGTAGCTTCTGAATGACCCGAGTGTTGATCTCATGACATGGTGGGGGAACAGGTATTCTGTTCAATGACGGTCAGCTGATTTTCATTATTCGGCTGACTCTCTGGCCCCAAGTCTCCTGGATAAGGTTGCCACATTGGCAGATCATCCATTGGGCCATAGTAGGTGTAGTCAAAATTGTCTTTCATGGGAGTGTCTTCCTCTAATGAATTTGGCGGAGCACGGCATCCTTCCGGATCACAATCCCCGTATATCATTTCGATTTCTGGCCTGGGTATAAATCTTGGACTCTCTGTAGGAAAGCAAAAAGGAGTTTGCGTTTGGTCCTGAGACATATAACCATCCTTGTTAAGATAGGACTTTCACTCTTCCTCTGTGTCAGAGGGATCTTCCTCATTTATAACATGGACTGCTTGAGGGACTGGGTGAAGAAAACCTCCATTGTGGAAGAAGTTCTGAATGGGATGAATACTTCCATCGCTGGCAGCTGTCTGGGTGCAGGTTGCAGAAAAACCAAGACCCTTCTTTGTTTTATTGTCAATAGGAATGACAAGCTATCCCTATCCGGTTGTATCGGTACTCTCGACTGCTTTGATAACATCGTTGTATGAAGAAATGGAAGTTCCTCCTTGGGATTGATTGTCCTTGCCGATCGACAATGCTTGGAACTGCGTCCCAATAACCTCCTTGGGTTCTACACAAGTAGATGATGATAAGTTACTTACGAGCAAGGCCTGTTCTCCACAGACTATGACAAATTAATCGTTCTTGACGAACTTTAGCTTTTGGTGGAGGGTTAAAGTAACCGCTCCAGCCTGATGTATCCAAGGTCTTCCTAATAAACAACTGTATGTTGCCCGGATGTCCATGACCTGGAAAGTGACTTGGAAAGTGTGAGGACCGATAGTTATGGGAAGGTCGACTTCGCCGATAACCGTTTTTCTGGATCCGTCGAATGCTTTGATGACAACCTCACTGATTCTCATCGGAGGGCCTTTGAATGATAATTGCATCAAAGTGGACTTCGGCATAACATTCAGGGTTGACCCTGTGTCTACCAGTACGTTGGCCAACACATCGTCCTGGCAGTTAACTGTGATATTGAGCGCCATGTTATGACGACGACCCTCTTCAGGTAATTCCACATCACTAAATCCCAAATTGTTGCAGGAAGTGATGTTAGAGACAATACTATCGAACTGTCTGATGGTTACATCCTGTTCTACGAAGGCTTGCTCCAAGACTTTCTATAAAGCCTCCCTATGCGCTTCTGAACTGAGTAACAGTGATAACACAGAGATCTTTGAAGGAGTCTGTAACAGCTGATCAACAATGTTATATTCACTCCTTTGGATGAGCTTCAGCATCTCATCATTATTTTTCAAAAGGTCTGGATTACTGGATTGACCGACTGATGGATCGGGAGCTTCTGTCTGAAGTTCCTTTTCCTTGTTGGATTCCCCAACCCCTCGGTTGAAGATTCTATCACTCCGTGTTACTCGACTGATGTCTGCAATATTCATGACGGAGGGTAATGGAATTTTCTTTCCATTTTCAATGGTTATTGCACCGTATTTGTAAGGGATTACCTTAGCTGATTCATACGGTAATGGTCCCTGCAGATAGATGACCACGGGAGTCTTCTGATTTTTCTGACCATCGTAAGTAATCTCGATCCGTTCCCGGTTGGGAACTCTCGATTCGTCAAGTAGAGGGATAATGGCAAAAACATCCCTGGTCTGGTGACGACCAGAGATCGTGACAACATCCTCGACTTGATTGGCAAGGTAGTTTGGCGTCCAGTTGATGGGTCCAGAACCCGGATATGGGCGAATCTCTCCATGATCCACCTGACCCTGAAGAACTGCTCTCACAAGGTAACACCCTTGGTTACTTTCCGAACAGACGCTACAACGTTCATAATTGTGTGGTGGCACCTGGCCACACCCACTTTGAATACAATGTAACCTCACTAGGTTAGCTTCCACAGATCGGACATCCTGACTTTGACGCCGAGTGGGGTTTCTGTTATTGATACTAATTTGCTGAGTATCTTCATCCATGTAGATTGGCATCCACCAATGATTTAACAAGTACTGAAGTGCCTCCTGGACAAGGGTACAACCTCGATCGTTTTCGCAACCTGCTTTACAGCTTTGATAGTCGTGTGATATTAAGAATCTGAGTCGAACCTGCTCAGCATGTAACTCTACCAGGTTGGTATTCATCACGCGAATATCGAAGATCTGAACCATGTTAATCTGATAAGGGTTCCTATCATGGTAGTCTTGGATCCATCCAAGATCCATCTGACGTTGGAGGGCCTCTTGTATGAAAGAGCATCCCTGTTTGTTTACCGAGCAAGTCAGACAGGAACTGTAATCGTGTCGTGGCCGATTATGATACTGGCTTTGCCTTGAGTGCATTACCACCAAGTTGGCATTCATTGCACAGATGTCGTGGTTCTGAATGACGTTGGAGTTTGTATAGACCATGTTAACTCCACGAACTCGGTGCTCTTGGATCCATCTGAGATTCATCTGTTCCTGTAGAGCTGCTTGCACTACAGAACATCCTTGATTGTTTTTAGAGCAGACATCACACTGGTGATAATTATGAGGTGGCACATGGCCATACCCACTATATCTACAATGCATCTTGACCAAATTGGTTTTCAACAAGAGTACATCGTGAATTTGATAGACATTGTTAGACTCTTTCTCAATCAGGTTGACTGCAGCTTTCTCGTGTTGAGGCAGCGGGTTCGTGAGAACATTGGGATTCGTATCTTTGAAAGATAAGAGCCCGCTCCTAACAAGCTTTTACACGTCAGATTTGAAATTGAGAAAATTCTCTATGTTATGCCCTGGTCCTCCTTGGTGGTAAGGGCAAGTTTGATCCACCTTAAACCAGAAAGGCGGATTTTCCGGTACTATAAGAGGAGATTTAGTCTGAATGTGCCCCTTAGCTAGTAGTAACGGAAATAGTTCTGCGTACAACATGGGTATAGGATCAAACCCTGATGGTCGTGTTGTACGATTGTTGTTGTATGGAGGACGAGCCTGCTGAAGAGGCTGTTGTGTCTTTTACTGATTAGGTTGGCTCTGCGCAACCTGAGGTTGATACGTAGGAATAGGCGCAGGGCTGATAGCAGGAGTTACAGCTGCTACCGGCTGATAACGTCGCCTTTGCTTTCTGAGAGAGATATTCCCAATATCTTGCTCTTTTTTCTTAGGGAGAGCACTACCGTATGTTTTAGTACCGCTCGTTGATCCAGTGTCTTTTACCAAACGTCCCTCTCGGACGGCTTCCTCAAGACGTACGCCCATGCCGACCATTTCGGTGAAGTCACTGGGTGCACTGGCAACCATTCGGTCATAGTAAAATGAGCTTAAGGTTTTTAAGAAGATCTTTGTCATCTCTTTTTCCTCAAGAGGTGGACAAATTTGAGCGGCGATTTCACGCCACCTTTAAGCATACTCCTTAAAGGTTTCCTTGTCCTTTTGTGACATCGATCTGAGTTGATCTCTGTCGGGTGCCATGTCCAAATTGTATTTGTATTGTCGGACGAAGGCAGTGCCAAGATCTCTGAATGTGCTGATCGTAGTACGGTTTAAACCCATGTACCATTTTAATGCGGCACCGGTTAAACTATCTTGGAAGTAGTGAATCAGTAGGTCCTGATTCTCCGTCTGAGCTGACATTCGCCGAGTGTACATCACCAAGTGACTCTGAGGGCAAGAGTTACCCTTGTACTTTTCAAAGTCGGGCACTTGGAATTTGTGCGGAACTTTCACATTAGGGACCAAACAGAGGTCTGCGGCGTCCTTTCCAAATAGACCCTGACCGCGAATGGCTTGCAGTTCCTTCTGTATTTCTAAGAACTATTCCTGGAATTCATCCATTCGGTTAAACATAGTTTCTTTCTTATCAGAAGGGATCAGTGGAATCTGTCCTTCCGGGACAGTGTGCACCACAGGGGGTGGTATCGTGACTACGGCAGCGAATCTTGGCGTTTCCCGAAGTTTGTAACCTTCAGGAGTCTTCAGTATGCCCCTGGCATCTTCGCTTTCCCGAAGTTTGTAACCTTCAGGCCCAGCGGCTTCTGTTGTGATTCCCTGATCCTCAGCGATCGGCGGAACATATCCTTCTGGGATATAGTTTGCAGGCATACCCCAGGGACGATCTTTCGGCATCTGATCCTTAAGATCAAACTTCTCCACTATGGGTGCTGAGGTGATCTCTGATATCACAGTCCTCTGTAGCTGAGCTTCTGCCATGGCTTGCATGTCGTTATGAAGCTTTCTCATATCCTCTCTCAGAGCGTTGATCTCTTCTTTCAACTCTCTATTTTCTTCCTCAAGATCATCCATCTTTTTCTAACGATTAGCCCGAGTATTGTACGAATGAGACAGTTTGACTCTAGAATCGAGACACAAACGTGAGATTCGTAGGGAAGAAGAATACGTGATGTGAGAATGATGAATGCAATGATTATATTAATTGTTTTTTTGGTTTAATCAAAATAAACTTCGAAAATTAGATTGCAAATATCAAACGGTGGGGAAACCCCTTTTTATTGAAATTCAAAGGATTACATAAATGGAAATACAGTAGTTTACAAGGTGCAGAAACAGAAACCTAAGCTAGTGGGTCCTGAGTCCTCTCTGAAGAGAAATCGGGTGCTGACTCTGGTATCTTCCTCTTCATTGACCGGGGCTCTTGGGCCGTTGTCAGATTGTCATTCCTTTGCCAGGTGAAAGGAGCGAGCAAATTCCTTTGGTCATCTTGATTCTCTACAACATGTTGCTCCAAAATCTCGATCAGAGCATCCTTATCTTTCAGTAATTGCTGTATTTTGATGCACTCTATGTCGAGGGTGCGGTACTTGTTCTTCCAAGACCTCCTCTCCCGTTGAACTTTGTTGAGAGTAACCTGAAGCTTTTCAGTTTCCGTCATGAAGTACATGACAAATTCTCTTGGCGGAAGAATTCCGTAATGAGGATAAGGCATCTTTAGCTTGAGAGCTCTAGTTTGTACCCAATGGAGATAAGGCTCCACCGAGACACAGTCCGGTTTTCCTAGAGACTCCCGTCCTTTCTTATGAACGTGTTTCCAAGCGTGCACTATTTCCATCTTTAGTGCTCTGTCACTTTCTCCTTCCTTGAAGAAAAGACCTTCCAGATGAACACCCCGTGGGACGTGTCTCATCGGGTATCCAAATTGACGAAGAACGAGAACTGGATGGTAATTGATTCCTCCCTTAGTTCCTAAAAGGGGTATGTTGGGGAAGTTTCCACAACGGTCAATGATCATGATTCCATCATAAATCCTATTACACCAATCTATGTCAGAGTTGGTGAGAGACATGATCTTCTGCGACCAGCGCAAGGCACTCTTATGATCCCAGAAAGCAGCAGACTTAGGCAAATAGGAAGTAAACCATTTATAAAGCAGAGGTACACAGCATGTGATCTCCCCTCCACTGTACAAATTCCCTAAGTGTACAGAATGATACACATCTGCGAGTAAAGTCGGCACAGGGTTTCCAATGAGAAAAACCTTAATGGAGTTGATATCGACGAAATTATTAATGTTGGGCAACAAAAATAATCCGTAGGTGAGTAAAACAAAGATGCTTTCAAAAGCAGTCCCGTTCCCTATACTAGCGAAGTACAGGGCTTTCTTTGTCAGAAACTAGGCTGGAAAACCTTGTATGCCACCCTTGGTAGTCATGTGAGTCCTGACCTCAGACTCGTCCAAATGAATTGCTCTTGCAATGGTCTGATCCTTTGGAATTTCTTCCAGTCCAGAAAATGGAGCTCGATCAGTGATATGTAAATCGATCAGATGAGAATACTCCTCCAGCGTTGGTGCGAGCTGGTAATCCGGGAATGTGAAATAATGATAGACCGGATCGTAGAACTGAATGAGCGCATCCATGATTCCCTCAATCACATGGACCCTTAACAGAGGTAGCAAACCTCCGTACTTGGCTCTGAAAGCCTCTTGGTTTGTGATCATCCTCGCCAAACCTATTAAATCTTCTAGCTTTGTAACCTTGAAGGTATACCTATGGGTTCTCCTTCTACCGAAATCCATTAGCGCAATCCTTTTTTCTGATATTTGCAATCACAGTCTTAGTTTAATTTGAAAAACAGAGAGACTAGAAGAGAAATTTTTTTTGAATGTTTTAATGTTTTTTAGATGAATGCATGAATTCAGTACGCAAAAACATAGAAAAAACATGGGGTCAAAGGGTCGTTGTCATGAAGTCAAGGCTCTACCCATCCCCAAAGGTTTATACTAAGGTGATTTTTGTACATGTACTCATTATCATCAGCTCCTCCCAGGAAAGAAAAACAACAAGCGGATCGCCAGCGAGTTGTAGATCAATCTTAGAGTAAGTGACATTCACCGAGAATAGATCACCAGCCTCAAATGAGGGTAGTATCGCGTGACAACTATTTCCGATAGTTTTCACACTATAAAAGGGCTTGGCTCCTCAGCTTCTCAGACATCACAATCGGCCCATTGCCTAAGAGATGGAATGGGTTGCATTAGTCAGCCTCCACTGAGGTTGATGGTCGACCTCGTCGCCATCACTTATCTTAAGTGTATACTCAATCTTTCCACATGCGGCATCACACGCATTCCCATTAGCAGAAAAATAAACAGGTATAGCAATTAGGAAAAGCAGTATATATATTTGCCCTAAACATCCTAGACCTTTAAAGCTATGAATCCTAAGTTCCTGACAGAAAATGGGTTCCCCGGCGGAAGCCCTAATCTGTGGTTTCATACAAGAGAAGAGAAAAAAGGGTAGAAGAGCCCCACGGTGGGCGCCGCTTATAAAGTTTCTACCTAATAGACGAGAAGAGAACAAGATCTTGCTACAAAGGTGAGACCGATCCTAATGACGTCCCCAGTGAAGTTGCAATTTTTCTGTAGCGAGCAATTTTGGACGCGGTTGCGAAGCGCTATCACTCTTTGGGTGTCTACAACTCGATCCATTTTTTATCCTATTAAAGCTGATGAAGGAAGGGAAATATATGTCTCAAATTAACCCTGCTTGCAAACTGAGGTTAAACAGTCAAAATTGTTGGTTTACAGATGCTACAAAGATTCGGGGTCTCTATTAGGTTTATTTTTTTACAAGTGGTGTTCGGTTAATTGGTGGGAGGTTAAGATGTTAGGACAGATGCTTCTTGATAGATATGTGAGAGTATGGGATTTTGGGTTTTTGTTTAGTGTGCTCGCTAAGATTTTTCTTTCAATCTTATGCCTACGTATTCCCGTTTACCGAAACAGGGAAATCAGAGTGTTCGTAGTTCCTCCTATTCTATGGGAGGAAATGGTTGTTTTGGTGTCTTGTTCAAAGCCCAAGACGTGAAGCGAAAGGTGGTTTGTATCTTGTTCAAAGCCCAAGATGTGAAGCTGAAAGGTCTATTTGTATCTTGTTCGAAGCCCAAGATGTGAAGCTAAAAAGGGTGTTGACTTTAGAGAGAATTTGTCATCTCTAAAAGGGGTCTGTTTGTCACAATTGTTGGGTGACTGATTATAAAGGAGAATTACTTTAACTGGGATATGCGAATCCAGCAATGCCATAATTTCCTTTATAGGGGATTTTCAACCTGAAGGGGAAGACTTTAACTCAGTGTAGAGCAATGTTATCTTTCCTTAGGAATTTCTCATGCTAAAAGAGGGACAGTGGCGTGGATGTAGATGATCCAGAGGCTTGCCGCTTACATCAATTAGATGAAGGGGAAGGAGTTGTTGATGTTTGTGTACTGTGAATGAGGCACAACTTTGATGCTAAAAGGTTGATCGGATCAACCAGTGATTTTCTTATACAAAGCCTAAGAGTACGCTAATATGTGTCTCGTACAAAGCCCGAGAGAGAGGCTAAAAGGTTTTGACTCAACGAGGGAATCTTTTGGTATCTCGTATAAAGCCCGAGATGGAGGCTATTTAACTTAACAAGAGAGTTTTTGTATCTCGTACAAAGCCCGAGATGGAGGCTAAAGGTTTGTTTGGCTCAATAAGAACCTTTTTGTATCTCGTATAAAGCCCGAGATGGAGGCGGAAGGGGTGATTGACTCAACGAGGGAGTCTCTTATGTGTCTCGTACAAAGCCCGAGAGAGATGCTAAACGTTATTTGACTCCGCTGGGGAGAATCATTGTACAAAGCCCAAGAGGAGGCTATAGTGACTATTTCAGTTGAGTGACAGGTCCAGTATACTGATTTTGAAAGAGAAAATCAGTTCTTATATGAGCAATGTTGTACTCAAGGCTTTGATTCGAGGGTCAGGGTTGTTCCCGCTTTTTTTAAGGAAGTGGGAAATCCAAAGGGTATTGAGACTGTCTGAGTCTACGGGTTTTCTTCCTATTTAACGAAGGGGTCACTTGAGAATGTCTTTGAGACTCAAGGAGATTAAACTGTCTAAGTCTAGAGTTTCATCTTTTGTACTATGCTTTGAGAAACAGTAGTAGACTCTTTGAAAGGACTGTTCTATGCAAATGATTAAGTTCTGTTCCTATACCTCTAGGAGGTCGTCGGGACAATTTGTATGAAGCCCAAGAGGAGGCTGGAAGCTTTTAAGAAGCCGACGGGTCCTTGTACGAAGCCCAAGAGGAGGCTATCATTCCCGGAGGAAGAGATCATTATACGAAGCCTAAGAGGAGGCTGTGAATACTTCTAAGAAGCCGGCGGGTCCTTGTACTAAGCCCAAGAGGATGTGGGGTTGCTTTTAGGAAGCCTGTGGGTCCTTGTACGATGCCCAAGAGGAGGCCGATGCTTTTAGGAAGCCTGTGGGTCCTTGTACGATGCCCAAGAGGAGGCCGATGCTTTTAAGAATCCGATGGGTCCCCAAACCCCGAGAAATTCAAGACATGCCATTCACCGAGAATAGATCAACCCAAGAAAGTCCGAGAATTTGGAAGAAACTCAAGAGATGCCATTCACGGAGAAAAGATCATCTCTGGGGAATAGAGTTTCTTGACAAGTGCTTTTAAGAAGTCGATGGGTCCCCAAACCCCGAGAAATTTAAGACATGCCATTCACCGAGAATAGATCAAGCCAGGAAAGTCCGAGAATTTGGAAGAAACTCAAGAGATGCCATTCACGGAGAAAAGATCATCTCTGGGGAGTAGAGTTTCTTTGACAACTTCTACGAGTGACAGTCTATGAAAGGGTTCACCGAGAATGCTGCCTTTCATGTCTCCATATTGTTTAACCCCAAGAGGAGGGAAAACTGTGTCTGGTAATCCTATGGGGATCTAGTTTTGACTATTTAAGAGTGATCAACGGGCTTAATGCTAGACGTAGTTGCCGGGGAAACTCTAAATATCTATACTATTATTACACAGTTGATATGAGTTTATGAAAGAAGACTTACAGTGAAACAACCCCACAATACAGTTATATGTATATGAAAGCGGTAAATGAAAGCATATAAATACTTACTCGGTTGTAGAGCTTCCATGCTGTTTGGTTAGTTGTTCAACAAAGAAAGATTGAAAACAACAGTATATTCAAAATCAAAGGAGAAAGTGCTTTGAAAAAGAAAGATTTGGGGCTTACAGCTCGAGGGTAGGCCCAGTTGGTTTTTTGTTTGAAATGGCGGTCGCGCCGAGATTTCCTTTTAACGCAGAGGGACTTATACAATAAGTGAGGCCCAAAATGTTTTGGTTAAAAGGGGATTGGGTCTTACACTCTATTAGAGGCCCAAAAGTTTTGAATGGGTCTTATAGCTCAAGGAGAGGCCCAATTGATTTTTTAAAAGGCGACGATTGCGTCGTTTATTTGAAAATGTACAGAGGGACTTATACAACGAATGAGGCCCAAAAAGTTTTCTGTACATGGGGGTTGGGTCTTACACTCTAATAGAGACCCAAGGTTTTTTGTTTTGAAAAGGCGACGATCGCGCCGTTTGTTTTTTACGGTATCGGGACTTATACAATATACTGAGGCCCAAAAATGATTTGGTCAAAAAAAAAAGATTGGGTCTTACACTCTATTAGAGGCCCAAAGAGTTTTAAAAATGATTTATGAGGGTTGAATTAATCCAAAACCCTAATTTGTTTTCAAAAATGTATTTAATTGAATAAAAATTCAATTAAAATGATCAAAAATTGTTTAACATATGGAAAACAAATTGTGATATTGGATTAATGCTTCAAAAATTAAGTATTGACTTACAAAATAATTATAAAGCATTAAAAGTTGCAAAATCAAGGTGGAAAAAATATTTTAAATGTTAAAAATAATTAAAACATTAATTCTTTGCAAAAATATCAATTATACAAAATAAATAATATTTTTGGGATTTTTTAGGAAAATAAAATATTTTAACATTTTTGTGAATTATTAAAAAAAGAATCAACTCAAAATCATTAAAACTCAGAGAGAAATTAATTTTTGAATCAATTAAATAAAATCACAAAATTCAAATATTTGAATTTTCAAAAAATGGTGCCAAGAACACGCGCGTGTTCTGGGTTTTCCCAGATTTGCATTTTCTCTTCAATCTCACTGAATACTTGATTATATCATGCAATCCACATACCAATAAACTCGTTTCAGTCTCACGATCATGTCTATGACAATTAATTTCATTTAAATAAAGCATAAAACAAGAAATCACGAAAAATCCTCAAGAACCCTAATTTCTGCATGAAGGCTAGGAATTTTGATACACGATTCAAACAATTCAATTAATTGAGGGGAAACATTCCATGCATTATTATGAACATATGGCCAAATTATTGTGCAGCAAAAATTGCATGAATCATAGAGTTAGAAGAGCTCATGCTTACCACTTGCAGCTGGTGATCGTGATTTGTGTTGGAGGTGTTACAACTAGGTTCCAATGATCTTGAT
Source organism: Lathyrus tuberosus (assembly GCA_022829125.1). Classification (NCBI taxonomy): domain Eukaryota; kingdom Viridiplantae; phylum Streptophyta; class Magnoliopsida; order Fabales; family Fabaceae; genus Lathyrus; species Lathyrus tuberosus. The sequence goes on along the minus strand of JALAZF010000258.1, from coordinate 8,177,177 downwards.
AGCTTCCCTAGGTGCCATGGAGTATGTATGAATGCTTGGAATGGATTGAAATGATCTGAAACTTGAGATGGTACCCCAACTGCAGATCTGTCAAGAACTTGAGCAATTGGCTGGTGATTTTGTGAAATCTGTGTTCTAGATGTTATGTGAGTGTTTGGATCACTTCTATATGATGTATATGAGGTGTGTGTGTGATTGGTTTGATTGGAAAAGCTCTCAAACTCAAAACCTGATAGTGACTTGCTTTGGAAGGCAAAATTGGAGTGAAAGAAGAGATTTTGAGGAAAGCATCTGTTTGATGGCTTTGGTGTACTCAAACAGATCACAATTGAGCTCTATTTATAGTAGAGCAAGTTTGTTTTGCAAGGAATAGTGAATGGCAACTGCTGAGTAGGTTTGACCAATGTTGGCAAATGAAAATCCAAGTCTCCTCTAGCCATTGACTAGAGGTTAGGGCACAAGCTGCTGGTTCCCTTGGTCTTGGATAAGTCTTGACTGAATTCAGTTGAGAATGGCTCAGTCCATGCCACCTTGATGCTTCCATTGAATGCTCCAATCCAAAATTGGAGTCTTGTCCCTATTTTGGTAATTCTAGGTTCAACATGCTATTTCTTGTTCCAAAGAATTTGGAGGCTTGGCTCAGTGATTGTCCCCTTTAGATTCAATCCTCAGAGATGTCCAAGTGGATAGGAGCATTTGGATTTGGCTGATTTTGGCAAATCGACCAAAAGTGTAAAAATCTGCCTTGCCTTGGCAGATTTCAGCAAGGCAACTTGTCAATGTCATATCTCATGACTCAAATTGAATTTGGTAATGTTCTTGGCCATTTTGGAAAGCCCTTACATGATACAACAACTGTTTGAACATGTTTGGTTTTGATCTCTTTTGAATCCAAGTGAAAAATCCCCCTACATTTGGCAAAAAGTAAGGTAAAATCTGACTTAGTGAAATTTTCACTAAGTGTTGGAACAAAGTGACTTTTCTTGATTTTGATCACTCCATAACTCAAAATCCATGAGGAATTTGGACATAGGTCAGTATGAAGCTTTTGTAGAATACCCCTTTTAGGGTTAAAATACCCCTTTTACAAGTTATCCCACTTTCTTTGATTTTTCTTGATGAATGATGATTCAAATCATACATTAACATCATTTTAGAGTTAAAAATCCATTTTGGTGAAAAATCTCAAAAAGTCAAAGTTGACTTTTGTGCACAGTTGACTTTTTATCAGATGAATTCCAAACTGTGCAATTCTTCATGAAATCATGTCCTTGACCTAAATCAAACTTGATGGACATGTTCCATGGGTGTCATAGGGTATATTGAATCATGTCTTAGGGCTTGGGAGCATGTCCTGGTCAAAAGTCAAAGTTACAGTTGACTTTCCTCGCGAAACCCTAATTGTGGTGCAGATGAAATTGAGACTTGTTGCTCAAGCTTCTTGGATTAATCCATTGTTCTAAATGGATCAATATAGTTCATTAGAGACCCTTAAACCCTCTCTTGAGGTCTTGGCTCATGATTTGCCCTAAAAGTCAACTTAGGGGTGAATTAGGTCAAGAAACCCTAATTCCTGATTTTTTATGAATGCATCCCCTGAGGCAAAATTGACTTGATGATTGGGTCCATGAGGTCCCATGAAGTACATTAGGTTATGTTTTGGATCATTGGCTCATGTCCAGAGGAAAATTTCCATCTGGAGGCCCTGGTCGACCAAACCCTAATTTGGTGACACTGGCGATCTTGAGGCTTGATCCACCTGGAAGGGAGCAGCCTTGGGCTTAATCCTTGAAGTGGGAGTCCTATTGATCCCTTGTGGATATTTGAGAGGCTAGACAAGTTGAAGATCATGTCATTTCTTGATTGATCCTTTGTCTAAAAGCTCTGAGGGGGCTTGAAACCCTAATTTTGATTGTAGTGGATGCTCACCCATCTTTGGGGAGACTGATGAAGTATGATGGTTCCTCCATATTGTGATGATGACTTGCACAATGATGGGAAATCTTAGTGGTCAAAATTTGGGGTATGACACCAAGTGCTGAAGTTCTGAAGACTGATTCCTAATGGACTTCTTCAATTAACGGAAGACTTGAAGCATCAGATATATTGCTATAAAGACTCCACTCATGCTTCATCAAATTAACATCAGAAGCCACTGAAGTTTCGAAGTCTAAATATTACCGTTGTGAGTTAAATGCACACATTGCCCAAGAAAAGATGTCTGGTTACTTCCTCCTCTGCAAAAAGAAGATGTGTCAGTACAACTCATTATATCACAACGTCTCTTTTCCAAACAGCCAACAGTATTCTCTAACAGCTATATTTCCACTGGCTATTTAATGGAAAGAGTTTTTACTTCTGATGCGTCGATCACTTGTAGAATTACGAACTGAATGTTCATCTACAAAATTGACCAAGTCATTGTGTGAAGATAGCAACAACGATGAGTTCTCATTGTAACACTTAGAATATTCAAAGCTGTCATTAATTCACTCATGGCAATTGTTGTTGAATCTCAAAAGAACAAATTAACACAACAACAAAAATAAAACAGAAGCTGTTGATGAAGAAGACAACAATTGAAGATCAGTTAAGTCATTAACCTACCTTCTCGTCAAAGCTACATTAAAGATCTGAAGCAAGGAGTTACTCCTCAAAGCTTGCTCAACCAGAAGACAAAGAAGAAGAAGATCTACAAGATGTCAACAATCATAATATCTAAATACACCTTTGTAGTTTCTTAGGAAAGCAAGGAGTTGATTGCTCAAAACTTGCCTGAACATATATGTGTGTTCTTTGTAATTAAACCTAGGAGAAACTTGCTTATTAAGAAGCACAATTTTTAATCTCCAGTTTGCCAATTCAACTAGATGAATTGAGACTCCTCAAGTGAACGTTATATCCTGATGGGATCCCTTAACGGTTCAGCTGTGAGTTGAGGCCCTTGAGTAGATCACGTGGTGATCAGATACTTGAGATGACAATGGCTGAGTGTCATTGTGGAAAATCCTGAAATATGGTCAGTAGCGTTATATTCATTGTGATGAATCCCTGAACGGCTAGCTATGAAATCCCAGCAGTGGGTCAGCTCGGTCAATGAATGTTATATCCTGTTGGATCCTTGAACGGTTCATTGGGTTGTTAGTCACAGTACGGCTGTGCAAGTGGTTAGTCACCGGTTGTTGCCCGTGCAAGTGTAATCATGATTTGGTTATAGTGGATTAAGTCCTTGTGTTCAAGGCGAAATCACCTGAGGAGGGTGGACTGGATTAGCCCGCGTGGTGAACCAGGATATATCGTGTGTCCTTTACTCTCTTGCTTAGTATCTCTATTTATGTTCCTGCTTTGAATATCAGAACCTCATATTAAGCAAAGTTAGAACCTTGCAGCCTATCTCTAATAAGCTTCTGCACTGCAAGTTCTTAGTATCGTAACTTATGAACAGAACTTATACGGTTCTCATACTCTTTAGTTAATAGATCAGAATCTCTCAACGAACATTGAAGGTTCTTGAGCGTCAAATTAACAAGATGCGAAAAGTTACAAAAAGAGAAAATACACAATTCAAACCCCCTTTATTGTGTCTTTCTCGCACCTTCAATTGGTATCAGAGCTCCGATTCTGTTATTGATTCACATCAAACACTTAACAGTGTCAGAAAAAGATCCAGATGTGGTGCGTAGAAGTACTCTTGGTGAAATTGAAATCCACTTACAAATTCTGTAACAGTTCAGCAGTTAACTGTGTACAAAATTATAATCAATATGATTACTTCATGAGCATTCCACTGATTCGAGATGAAGCCTCACTAAAGTTGAAGAATCAGTTGGTAAGATAAATTCATCAGATAAAAGGAAGTATCTGTTGAATGCTCATTCTGGAAAATACGTGTGGATAAAACCACGTATATGATTAAAAGATGAATCATCAGAAAGCAAGAAATCTTGTTTGCCGAAGATTAATTCGTTATGAGTTTTTGAGATGTTTTCAAGAAACGGATTAGGTCCACCCTTGACTTTCTCGTTTAAAAAACTCATTCTGGATCTCTTCATGTAAAGAAGGAAAATTGTTGTTCTAAGACTTTGAATTTCATAAAGGAATCTGTTAAATTCAGAATCTGAAAAAATTCAAATTATTAGAAATGATTCAATGTCAGAATCTGGAATGATCAAAAGATTCAATGGAGAACTGAATCCCAAAGATTCAGTTGATTCTGAACGAACTCTTAACTGGTTCGGTGATCAAGCTCCAACAACCAAAAATCATCCTAGTAAAGATCAAATGTTGATAATCTGATTTTTGACAGATCAAGTGTTCTCAGAACCACTTGTGCTATGAAATTGGATGCTATCATTTCAGGTATCTAGGTTTTCCAGCTGATGTCATAAAAGATGACGTTAATGATGTTCGTTTAAAGAAATTAGTTAACTCATAGATATGTGTGAACAACCTCAAATAAGTTGATCATCATTGTGAGAACAAGAGGTTCATGCAAATCATGTCTAGTAATGTACACATAGGGCATGATGATGTTTTGGTTCTGAACAAGTTCTGAAACAACCTTGAGGAACAAAGTCAAATGTTGATATGTCAACTCCTTCCTGCATAACCTCTCAAAGATTCTCACTGAACTGGTGAAATCAATCATCTTTCAAAGAAAAGAAACTCTCACAAACACAAACTGAATTCGGGCTATGAAAGGAGAACTCAACCAATTCTCAAAGTTTGTCGTTTAAGATTCAGATCCATATCTTAGGAACTGTATCGAAACTAAACAGGTTCCATGGGTCAAGGAAATGAGAAGTGAAAAACATTCAAAACATATGTAATAAGTTATTTATGAATGGGGTCATCAAATGAAATTTACTGTTCACTCAGTATTGCTCCCACGCATATGAGTGTCGCCTTATCAAAAAGGATTGCATGGAAGTGGCTAAGTTCAAATAAAATGGTCACTCTGATCATGCTAAGTCCTAATCTCGGTTACTGTAACCTAGAGGACTAAAGGACAAGGTTGAACAGGAAAAGAGAGAGAAAGCTATAATCCAACTAGGATCACTTTCCAAGAAAATATTCTCTTCAGAAGTCAGAAGACAAGCTTATCTTGAAGAACCCAAGAAACATCTGCAGCTTACTCGGAAATAGCCAGAATCAAAAAGATGCTCAAAACAAGCCAAGTCTGAAAGAAGCTGATAAAAAGCTCAGAAGAATACACTCACGTAAAAATACGAAGATTTCAAAATTCATCAGAATGAAGACCAAAGTCAAAACAAAAAGCACTCAGTTAAGTCTGAAAGATCTAAGGTACACTTTTCTTTTCACTAATAATCTGTTAAACTCATGAGATGCCTTAATTAGAATTCTTTCAAATTTGTCTTAGCATGTTTTACTAGATAATTATTTAGGAATCCTTACATGTTTCTTTAGGGAAATATTCAACCAATAGAAAATCTGATAAGCTTAAATGAAATAAATTGTTAAATACAAGAAAATCCTTTAACAAAAACTACACGCAAAAGAATACAATAATAATTGCGAATCTACTGAAACCACAACATATCTCTGACAACTTAATAAGATCTTACTAAAATCTTTTGAACTGACCTATATCTTCCCTAGACTAGTTATAATTCAAATCTACCTCTTACTCTATAAAGTCACGTCTCCCTTTCATGCTCCTACACTTAAAATCCTGAAAGTTCAAAATATCATCCAACCGTCGTCATGCCTCCACTTACTTTTCTTGATAATCAAAACTCAAATCTATTCTTAATTTCTTGAAACAAATTCTTAAGAAAACTTTTTTGTCCTCCCGTGCATCTGTATGCATATGTCCTCTAGTAAGAGATTTCCTCCATCAGCATCTAGTCAAATCCTACAACCCGAAGATAAACTCCAGCTAGCACTCCTACTAGAACCCAACTCTCTCTCATAGAGTCCCTCCAGTTAAACTCAACCTATCTTGATTTTTTAATGGCAGAATTAAAAGACACTCATTAATTCATCACATCTAGGAAATTGCGTACAAATGGCTTCTCCCTTAATTTCTTACTAGAAATTTCTCAGCCCTTCAAATCTCGTGAAATACGCATAATAAATGAAAAGCCACTCGACTATTAAATTATTAGGGAGTATCTCAGTCCCTCTAAACGAATGAAATATGGGAAATAACAACGGTTAGACTTAATACCATTTGAACGACAAATACATTGAAAATACAAATCTATCGTCACATGCACTCATTAAAGCTCACTTGTAACTGGTCTATTTAAAGCACGAGATACCTCTCTCTATCTCATTCTCCTGTTAGCATTTCCTCTCACTCACACCCTGTGTATTAGTTCTAAAAATGTCTAACTCACAAACCTTAGCTAACAGAATAAATCACTCTGAGTTGATAGTCCTTAAAGAATCCTCATTTAATCACAACTCTCTTAAAGATCTTGGATTATTGAGAACCTCCCCTGAACTCCTGTGTTAAAATTGGAACGGGTATCTTAACATGCTTCCTGGTATCATCTACCTAGATTGTGTGAAAGAATTTTGGGTAAATGCAGACGTATTTTCCAATGCACACAACCAGTGTATCATTAAGTCAACAGTCTTCGGAATCCATGTTGTAATCAATCCTTCTATCATTGCTCAGGCGATCCAATGCAATGAAAGTGGTGACACCCTTGAAGACTACAAGGAAAGAACCATCTTCAATGACATCATCTGTAACATTCACAATGGAAACGGTGCCTCCAATTGTGCCTCCACACTCAAACTCTCACAAAAAGTATGGCACAGAATAATGGAGAAGAATCTTCTACCTAGGAATATCGGAGGAAAATTGCTTACTTATTCAGATTGGCTATTCATCTTCCTCCTCACTTACAACAGAAGAATTAACCTTCCATCAATTATGTTTAATCACTTGAAAGAACAAATTCTTCTGTCCAAAGACAATCCCTCTCTTAGTATTCCTTATGGAAGGGTCATATCTCGTGTCCTAGAGACTCTGGATGTGATTGCTAAATTAGAACATGTTGGGATAACCAAAGAATTTTCTCCTATGGATTTTTCAAATCTATAAGAACTAGGATTTAAGTGTCTGTTTGTCATTTTAATTCTTGCACTATGTATTTCCAAATTATAAAATGAAAATCTTAAGTTCTTGAAAGTGTGAGAATCTTTCGCCACAAAAGTCTCGCTAAAGAATTGCTAACATAATCATGCATGCCTGCTCTTAAAATCATATAAACCCATCCGGACAATGCATTCTCAAAGATTAAAACTCTTGTCGATGCTTCTAGTTCTTGTATAAACCCTATGGAAGTAAGAAAAGTCTGGAACGAGTTCCATGAATGGATCTCAGAAGAAATAATAAATCACAAGAAGCTGGCAATTACTCAAGCAGAAGAAAAACTGCATGCCTCAAGAACTGACGGTTCTGAAAGCTTGTTCTTATCTTCATCATCTTTAGGCTCGCTCTAGTCTAACTCAATAGGACCCATGAAAACCCAGCTTTATTAGGACTACGATTACTTAAAATGTTCTTCATTAGGAATCTGTGTTTAAATTATCTATGATTATCTTGAACTTGTCTAGATTAAGATCAACATATGGTCTGAATTATAAAACCAAAACGAAATGATGAAATACTGAAATATTGTTACTTCTATCTGTTGTTCACAAATGAAATAATCTCTACAGATGCTTTAATCCTTAAATTAAGTAATCAGTTGGTTCCATCTATCATCCTTCAATTAAATACATACTGAGTATAGATGTGTTTCCCTAAAATGAGTCTAAATGCTTCTAAATGTTTAAATGACTTTGTGACTCTACCACTGAATATAAATGACCCTATGCTTAAATTGCTCATATGCCCTAACACTTTTTGATGATGTCAAAAAGGGGGAGAAATATATTGATTGATTTTGATTGAAAGAAAGAGTGAAAGAAAGAAATCTGAAAGAATGCAAAACTCAAACAAAGTACTCTTATAAAATGTGTTACTACTAACGTTTGTTGTTTGATGTTATCCGAGGAACTCTAAACAAGTTCACTAGGCATTCTAAAGACAGGATAAGAAGAAGAACTACGATCATAGAATAAAGAATCAGATTAAGTAAGAAAACTCTGAAAGCAGTCAAGGCAAAGTCTACATTTCAAGATGCTCACTCAGAAGTTCTGTGCAAATCAGAAGTCAAGAACTATCTGAAGATCTGGATTAAAGATCCAAGCAAGAAACCATTCTATCAGGAACCATTTGAATTAAAGACGATTTGGTATCAGACTAAATCATCAATTGGAAATCAAATTCAGTACACAAAGATTAGTATCAGACTCTCAATCAAAGCAAAGTCGTGGATTACTGCCAAAGTACCTTCATTGGTATCCTATCAGCATACAAAGGAAATACTCTTCAAAGTAATATCAAAAGAACTCCTTCAGCATCAGAATCAACAAACTCTGGTATAAGAGTCAGCACATCATTTTTACATCCGACTAAAAACAAGATGTACCAGATTCAGAATCAAGCGTTGATTGATCACAAGTTTTAACCTTCAATTGGTATCTGATCAAAAAATCAAGCTTTGATAATTTAACTGAGTTGTGACAATAACAAGGTCTGAAATAAACCTGTGTTCAAAGTCAAACTCTGAAAAGTCATGATCAACACTAGTGATTAAATTTAGAAACTCTGAATTTCGATTCTGAAAGATCCCAATATCTAACTTATGGAAATTAGGGGGAGATTACCCAGAAGACTAAAATGAAAAATATAAAATCTTCATATAGCCTGAAACTCAAGGGGAGTGTCTCAAAAGACAGTTTCTGATATACAGAGAAGCTATGTTTATCCGTCGAATAACTGCTCTAATTCTGTGCTCAATTGAATCTACTGAAAAATAGAAATGCTTCAGACGACTCTGAAGATAACAAGCTCTGATATGACAACAAAGGAAACTGAGTTCAGAAGATCTGAAGATGGAAGTTCTGTTGAACTAGTCCAGATGCTAAAGACTCTTCGTTTTCCTAAGGACAAGATAGAAAAGTAACTCTTTTTTATTTCTGTTCTGGCAACTCAAGTTGTTACTCTGCATATCTTTAGATTATATAAAATCCTAGATGATCTCAGATAAAGCTTTGAGGATAATTCATTCAGGGGGAGCTGTTGTTCTATACTCTGAATTTGTTTGCTTTGGTGATTACCTTGTATAAAATGTTCAATCAAAATACTTGGTTTTGTCATCATCAAAAAGGGGGAGATTGTGAGAGCAAGAATTGTCTCTACAAGTCAATCTATGTTTTGATGATAACAATAAGTATTTGTGAAAGAACCATTTTATAGTCTAACGTGTGTTGTGTGCAGATCATAAGAACTAAAGATATCAGAACCAACATACACCAACTAGATGTACTCTGATTGAATATATATATATATATATATATATATATATATATATATATATATATATGCGAAGCTACTATGTTTGACTAAAGTCGCGAGAAGCAAGAACACTTGTTTATCTAGTCATGATCAACCAGATCCAAGGATGCCAAGATTGCTGTTGCAATGCTCTTGTGGATGCTATCTGAAAGTGATTAAGATTCTAAAGATAGCGAAGCTTCTGAAGAAGTACACTCAGAAAGAACCAAAGTTCTGAAGACTCCTATGACTTGAAGTTCTGATGGCTGAAGGCGCTGAAGACCAAGTGCAGAAAGAATCTGAAGACTGACGAGTTCTGAAGATCAAGGTTTCAAACAAGAAGTTATGAAGACTCTGAAGACAGGCTCTGAAGATTCGGAAGACTTAAAGCAGAAAAGGATAACGCTCTTAAAGACCAAGCGCTGAAGTTCTGAAGACTGATTCATAATGGACTTCTTCAATTAACAGAAGACTTGAAACATCATATATTCTGCTATAAAGACTCCACTCATGCTTCATCAAATTAACATCAGAAGCCACTGAAGTTTCGAAGTCTAAATATTACCGTTGTGAGTTAAATGTACACCTGCCCAAGAAAAGATGTCTGGTCACTTCCTCCTCTGCAAAAAGAAGATGTGTCAGTACAACTCATTATATCACAACGTCTCTTTTCCAAACAGCCAACAGTATTCTCTAACGACTATATTTCCACTGGCTATTTAATGGAAAGCGTTTTTTCTTCTGATGCGTCAATCACTTGTAGAATTACGAATTGCATGTTCATCTACAAAATTGACCAAGTCATTGTGTGAAGATAGCAACAACGATGAGTTCTCATTGTAACACTTAGAATATTCAAAGTTGTCATTAATTCACTCATGGCAATTGTTGTTGAATCTCAAAAGAACAAATTAACACAACAACAATAATCAAACAAAAGCTGTTGATGAAGAAGACAATAATTAAAGATCAGTCAAGTCATCAACCTACCTTCTCATCAAAGCTACATTGAAGATCTGAAGCAAGGAGTTACTGCTCAAAGCTTGCTCAACCAGAAGACGAAGAAGAAGAAGATCTACAAGATGTCAACAATCATAATATCTAAATACATCTTTGTAGTTTCTTAGGAAAGCAAGGAGCTGATTGCTCAAAACTTGCTTGAACACATGTGTGTGTTCTTTGTACTTAAACCTAGGAGAAACTTGCTTATTAAGAAGCACAATTTGTAATCTCCAGTTTTCCAATTCAACTAGATGAATTGAGACTCCTCAAGTGAACGTTATATCCTGATGGGATCCCTGAACGGTTCAGCTGTGAGTTGAGGCCCTTGAGTAGATCACGTGGTGATCAGATACTTGAGATGACAATGGCTGAGGGTCATTGTGGAAAATCCTGAAATATGGTCAGTAGCGTTATATTCATTGTGATGAATCCCTGAACGGCTAGCTGTGAAATCCCAGCAGTGGGTCTGCTCGGTCAATGAACGTTATATCCTGTTGGATCCCTGAATGGTTCATTGGGTTGTTAGTCACAGTGCGGCTGTGCAATTGGTTAGTCACCGGCTGTTGCCCGTGCAAGTGTAATCATGATTTGGTTATAGTGGATTAAGTCCTTGTGTTCAAGGTGAAATCACCTGAGGAGGGTGGACTGGATTAGCCCGCGTGGTGGACCAGGATATATCGTGTGTCCTTTACTCTCTTGCTTAGTATCTCTATTTATGTTCCTACTTTGTCAGAACCTCATATTAAGCAAAGTCAGAACCTTGCAGCATATCTCTGATAAGCTTTCGCACTGCAAGTTCTGAGTATCGTATGTTATGAACAGAACTTATACGGTTCTCATACTCTTTAGTTAATAGATCAGAATCTCTCAACGAACATTGAAGGTTCTTGAACGTCAAATTAACAAGATGCGAAAAGTTACAAAAAGAGTAAATACACAATTCAAACCCCCCTTTCTTGTGTCTTTCTCGCACCTTCATCCTGCCAGCAGGGCTTTTCCTGCCAATGATCTCCCTCCCAAGTGTTGCGTGTTGATACCCTCATGGATCTCTTGGAGAACTTCGGGGACCTTGTTCTCCTCGACACACTTCAGGAGGGGAATAGAGAATCCTCGTCGATAGAGTTTGCCATTGATCAACACGTATGAGCAAGCTCGTCGTTTTGTCACGCTGGCCTATTTGCTGTCTCCGGGCAGTTCCCCTTTGGTGAGGTAATTGTATATAGGGGTCATCCAACAGTGGTTGTCTCCGATGGCGTTAACGTCGAGAAGCTCTGATGGTTTCTCAATGCTTGGTCGGGCGAGTATCTCTTGTACGATGGATTTGTTGCCGCCTTTCTTTTTGGTGCTAGCCAATTTTGACGAGACGTGTCTGCCCGCGTGTTTCATTCGTGAGGAATGTGATGGACTTCCCATGCGTCGAACTTGGTAATTCTTTCCATTACCAACGTCAGATACTCGACCAGTTGGTCGTTCTTCACCTGAAACTCTCCCCGTACCTGAGGTGCTACAAGCTGGGAATCGGTGAAAATCTTTACCTCCTTGGCGCCCAAGTCTTCGGCCAGCCGTAACCCTGCGAGGAAGGCCTCGTATTCGACTTGGTTGTTAGACGTAGGGAAGGATAGGGCTAAAGATACTTCGATCAGTATTCCCTCCTCGTTTTCGAGGATAATGCCTGCGCCGCTACCAGAAGGATTGGATGCCCCGTCCACGTAAATGGTCCATCTCTGCGTTTCGCTTGGTGGGGACGAGGGCGACGTCATCTCTGCCACGAAGTCGGCCAGGACTTGTGCCTTGAGGGCCTTCCTGCCCTCGTAGTGGATATCGAATTCCGATAACTCCAGGGACCATTTGAGCATTCTGCCGGCCATGTCTGGTTGACAAAGCAACTGCCTTATGGTTAGTCCGTGCGTACTACTACGGTGTGGGCCAGGAAGTAGTGTCTGAGCCTTCTCGCGGCGATGACGAGGGCGAGCACGACTTTCTCTATTTGCGCGTATCTGGTTTCTGGCCCTTGCAGGGCCTTGCTGGTGAAATAGATGGGCTTTTGCCCGTCCGTTGTCTCGCGAATGAGTGCATCGCTAATGGCTTCGCTGGTGACGGAGAGATACAGGTACAAGGTCTCCCCGTACTCTGGTCGGGAAAGCATGGGAGGTTCGGACAGGGCTCGCTTAAGATGGGTCAGGGTCTGCTCGCATTCCTCTGTCCATTCGAATGTGGCCTCCTTTCTGAGGAGTTTAAAGAAGGGCAGGGCGTGTTGGGCAGACTTAGCCACGAAGCAGAAAAGTGAAGCGAGCATCCCGTTGAGGGAATGTATGGAATTCTTCGACCTGGGCGTGGGAAATTCCGCGAATGCCCGACATTTGTCGGGGTTCGCCTCTATCCCCCTTTCGGTGAGGTAGAAACCGAGGAACTTCCCTGCCTGCACCCCGAAGGTGCATTTTTCTGGATTAAAGCGCATTCTGCACTTTCTGGCCTGGTCGAAAACCTTTTGCAAGTGGGCTGTATGATCGGATTCCTCTTGGGATTTTACGATCATATCGTCCATGTAAACCTCGAGCATGTCTCTGATTTCTGATTGGAAGACTTTGTTCATCATGCGCTGGTACGTGGCCCCAACGTTTTTAAGACCGAAGGGCATTACATTGTAGTAATAGTTCCCCGAGGAGGTCATGAATGCGGTGTACTTCTTGTCCTTTTCGGCCATAGGGATTTGATTGTATCCCGAATAGGCGTCCATGAAGGACAAGAGCTTGAAACCTACAGAATTATTAACCAGCTTGTCTATGCTGGGTAGAGGATAAGCATCTTTCGGGCAAGCCCGATTGAGATCAGTATAGTCAATGCACATGCACCATTTTCCACTATGTTTCTTAACAAGTACAATATTTGACAGCCAGGTTGTATACCTGGCCTCCGATATAAATCTTGCCTCTAAGAGGTCTTGTCAAGTTTTTCGGCAGTATGTGCCTTCTCATCGGACTGCTTGCGCCTGTGTTGTGCGAAGGCTCGAGCAGCTGGGTCAATGGTCAGTTGGTGGCATGCGGTCTCAGGGTCCAGGCTGGGCATGTCCGTGGCACTCCATGAAAACAAGTCGGCATTGTCCTCGAGGCATGTCTTCAGCTGCTGCTTTACCTCGTCGGGCAGCCCTGCACCTATCTTCACTCCTCTGCTCAGGTTGGCGCCGAAGGTGATGACTTCGAACTCCCCGTCCGGAACAGGGCACATGAGGGTAGCTGCAGAGGAACTACCTGCCCCTGCGGACGTGCCTTCACCAGAGTCTTCGCCCTCTTCAAAAACTCGGTTGTCAAGGTCGAAAATGTGCGCGGGGAGAGTTGGTTTCTTGTTAGGCTGGCCCTCTTCGCTGGGTTGGTCGTCCTCCCTTGCCCGCTTGGCGGCCTTGGGCGCTACACTGATCCAGCTTTGGCCTCGGGTAGCTGCTTCAAAACACCTCCTCGCGGCCTCTATATCTCCGTGTAATGTTGCGACGTGACCCTTCTCTGTATAGTATTTCATCTTGAGATGAACGGTTGAAGGAACAGCGATCAGCTCTGCCAAGGTTGGCTGGCCGAAGATGCATTGGTACAACGAAGGGCAATCGGTCACCAGAAACTGATTCTTGATCGACTTTGACGCCTCATTCTCTCCGAAGGTGACCGGGAGCTCCACGTACCCCCAGGGTTTGGCCGTTGCACCGTTGAACCCTTGCAGGTCAGAACCCACGTACGGTGACAGATTCTTCAGATCTAGCTTCAAGGCTCTGAATAGACCAGTGTACATGATGTCTACGGAGCTACCCTGGTCGACCAAGATCCGTCGAACATCGATGTTGGCCAGCCTCGCCCTGATGAGTAGAGGAATATGCGAATTCGGGGAGCCCCCAGGCAGCTCCTCCCGGTAGAAAGTTATTGGCTGAGACCGCCCACGAATCTTCTCGAGTGTGGACAACTGGTTTGGACTGCAGTCGATTAGTTGGTCGAACTTTCTCTTGACTGACCCCACTATGAGCTCGCTGTATCCCCCACACGAGATCACCATGGTTATTAGGAAGTTCTTCCATATGCTGTATACGGATACCTGAGGAGGGTCTTCGATATGGTCGGGGATGATGAAATCCTATGGCCATGTGATGGACATAGCGACCTGAGGAGGAGGACTAGGTGGCGTAGATTCTACTTCCTTCTTGGTTTCCGATGTTTCTCGTCCGGAGGACTCACCCTTCTTCGTGTATTGTTTTAGGTGGCCCTCATTGATGAGGATTTCGATGGCGTCTTTCAAGTGCACGCAGCTTCGGTCACGTGGCCGTGGCTGCGGTGAAAACAACAGTACTTACTCTTGTTTGTATTGCCCTTGGACGACGTTGGTTTGGGGAACCGGACCCCCCTGCTTGAAATCCGCGTTGATGCATTCAGAGAGAATGCGCTCACGGGGAGCCGTCAGTAGGGTATATTCTGTAAAATGACCAGCAAGTCCCTTGCCTTCCCGAGGACGATCGTCTCGTCGCCTCTCTTTGTCGCGTCTGGGGGCCTCTGATTCATCCTTTTCTTTTTTTGACGCCCGAGAACTCTCTTGATCTCTAGAGTCTCGGGCTTTGTAGGATGCCTCCTCTCTTCGTATTGTATATACGACCGAGCCTTATGGAGCAGCGCGGCCAGGTTGCGGGGAGACTCTATGCCTACCGCCTTGCGGAATTCACTCTTTGGTCTCAATCCTTTTTCTAGGATATACTTCTCCATATAATCTGTCGTGCGGACTTCAACAGCCTCCTTGTTGAACCGCTCGATATATGCGCGTAGGGGCTCATCTCTGCCCTGCACAATGGCTTCTAATGTGGCCTCTGACTTGGGGTGTCGCCGGGAGGCGGTAAAATGGAGGGCAAACTGGTTCTTTAGATCTTTCAAAGATGTGACAGAACCCCGAGGAAGTCGTTTGAACTAGACCATGGCCCCCTTCCTTAGAGTGATGGGGAACAGCCGACATTTGATAGCCCCGCTCACATTATGATAATGGAGCGTAGCCTCTATGTTCTCTATGTGTTCGCCCAGGTCGGTGGTCTCGTCGTAAGTAGCCAGGCGAGGTGGTTTCTCCAATCCGCAAGGAATGCGTATGTCCATGATCTCCTGGGATAGGGGTCCATGCACATCGTCATCGTCGCTTGTGCTAGATGATCGATAGGGGGAGTCGCTACGGCTGCGGCTTCTGCTACTGCGGGGAGAATGTGTGCTTGATCTACGATGCTCGCGATGGCCTTTCGAAGGTCTGCTCCTTTTCAAAAATGGAGAGCGTCTAGACTTCCTCAGGGGAGATCGGTGTCGTCGCCCAACGAGCGCTTAGTCAAGTTTCGCTGATCTGGAATGTCTTCGTTCGGGGAGGGGGTTTTGGACCTGTCTCGCCTGCGCTTCTGAGGGGGAGGAGACACTGGCTGTGGAGAAGGACTGTTGGGCCTATGCGAGGGGCGCTGCTCCTTGAGGGCGAGTTCGAGCATGATGAGCTTCTCGCCTTGCTGGAAGATCAATAAGTTAGACCTATTGAGGGAAGCAATTAGGGCGGCAGTGCCCGGGTCCGCGTTTTGAGGAACAAGAATGGGCTCAAAAGCAGGACCAGCAACCTGCGCGCGCGGCTCTACGTCATCGGGGGTAGGAGAGGCGGTCTTCCCGTCCCGGTGATCGGTATCTGAAAAGGCATTTCCGGGTACGAGGTGCTCGACGTTATCAGCGATAACGGTGAGGATGGGCTCTGGACGGGCATCATCGTTCCTGGTGGAGGCCATGATGATCAGAAGAAGTTCGGAGAGAGCTTTAGTCTTTGAGGTGAAAAAGAGGGGATCTTGAATCAAAAGACGGGGAAGCCATGTTCCCACAGACGACACCACTAATCGGAGGTGATCAGATTGGATCGTCGTGGCTTTCGTGTAGGACAGATGAGGATGCTTGTAGGAGAGAAAAAAGGGGTTTGTACCTGCAAGGTACTCCGATGCCAAAGTAAGTGTTAGGTCAAAAGAGAGAAAGCAAGTACACAAGTAAGATTTCAAGTATTGGACATTGGATACCTGCCCCTCTCAAGTGAGAGGGTATTTATAGAGGTAACCCCCAGCGCGGGGCCAAGGTCTCCCATGTGGCTGAAATATCTGGTCGACCAATGGGAGATTGCCAGGTGGAGGGCAAAGCGCATGGCCTTTTGACCTGGTTCAACTGTCTCTGTGAGATCCGGGGAGACAGTTGGTCGCGTGAACTGCTAAGCGAGTGAGGGGGACATGCCCAACGGCTAGTTCCTGCCCAACGACTAGTTTCTGCCCAACGGCTAGTTTCTGACCAACAACTAGTTTTTAGCTATTGGGCCTGGCCAATAGCTGAACTGGATTGGGCCTTGCCCTGCTGGGGGCAAAGCGCCTGCCCAGTCCAGAACACAAATATTTTGGTCATAGTTTGATAATGATTTCGACGAGATAATTTGAAATAAGGCTCATTAACTATTTTTTACCCTTATCCGTTTCTTGAAGGACGCGTGGAAGCATGTGAAGGGCGAAACACATGCAAGTGAAAACGTGTCATTCTCGGGAAAGGGGACCGTTCGTTACCGTTACTGTTAATTTAATATAAATAGGGGTTTTAGTATCAGAATTCGGTGCGTTCGATTGTATACAAAACTCATATTACTCAAAGTATCTAAGTGTGTTGAGAAAAGAGTTGCTGAGTGAAATGTACGTATGAATCACCATATTTCCATCCAATGTCAAGTCATTTACATTAATGTTATTTATATACCTTTTAAATTTCAATCGAAATCATTCTTTATCTCTTTGTATTTTATAAATTATTCTTGCATTACTTTAAAGTTACAAATCAGTGTCGAAATGCTCATTATCAAGAAAACTTAAGAAAAACTATGCACATATGTCCTATGATTAATCTAGTCGATCCTGCAAGTAACCAAAGTATCAATTTTGGAGGACTGATGGTTGTTTACCAAAATCCACAGTAAACAAATTGGCACGCCTAGTGGAACCCTTGTGCTTAGTTGTTTTAATTTTTAGTTCTTCATGCACAGAAAACGAATTTTCAAACTTTATTGCATGAGATTGAGAAGTGGTAGGATAGCCAGAAATAACGAAACTTTGGCAAAAAAGAAATACGTTAGGAGAATGGTTAACCCACCAAATAACAATGGAGAACAACCCTCTCAGACGACAAGGAAAAGCACGACCACAACAATTGTGATCGAAGCGATACCTTCGACGATGAGTACGACGACCAAGCTGTCAAGTACCCAAAGTGGACCAATATTATTCCCTGTGAGAACACAGAGTCAACCAATGACTCTAAGACCAGTAGTGTCGAGTAGTTTCAGGCCCCATGTGCCTAGATTCACAATGCCTATGAATGGTCGTGAACAACCATATGGTATGCCAACTTCAGTGATGGCGAGTTTGCATAATAGTGCATTAACTAAAATATTTTGGACATAGTTTGGCACAACGATCAGATGTGAAGGAAGAAAAAAGGTCGTCGAAATAGCACGTGTATTAGAACTAAAATGGATACGACTGATAAAATGATAAGATTATGTAGTATATGTCGTCAGTCCAGACACAATCGAAAAAATTGTGCAAATGTCGGAGCAACCTTTGCATCATAATTTATTTTTTCCTTTCAATTTTTGTAACCATAGATTTTGGTATATTAATAACTTTTTGTTACAACAATGTTAATACAAAACATCACACCAACTTAAACACACTTAAAAACAACAACACAAACAACAAATATAAGACTTAAGACATAACACCAAAACTTATCTAAGAGATGACAACAATCAACACAATATCATATGATGCAGACATCATATCCCTAACATCACTGTCATCTCTAACTCGCACCCACATTCGCTGTATATCATTGTTGTCATCTGCAATTAAGATATAAGAGACAAGTCTCTCGATACTTCTAACTTTTTCTCCATCATTAATCTCTCCGTCTAACTACCTTTTCATAATCCTTTCAAGATACTCGAAACTTTGGAGATTCCAAAAAAGCATTTTCATCGGATGCTTCGTTGCAAAATAAAATTACATGGCCATTTCTTTTAACGGCCGTGATAAATCTACTAATAATAAGAATAAAAGAATATGAAAAGAGGTTTGGTGTTGAAATGGTAAAAGACACATCTATTTATACTAAAAAACACAACAGACACTGGTGCAAAGTTTATTGGCGCCAACACTATAACTTTACACATAGGCGCCAATTAGATTGCCAACATTAGGTGCAGGCTCCAATCCAATTGATGTTTTCTCTTAAAATTTGGGTGCAGTCGCCAATTGGTCTGACACCAATGCTCTAATGAGTTTTTTTTGAAAAGTAAGATAATGTGAAAAATAATTTAAAATGTAAGTTATTTTGGAAAATTTTTAAAAAAACTGAATTATTTAGATAAAAGATTCTCCAAATCAATCACTTAATGACAAAGTTGATTTCAATAATTTAATTTCTTGAAAAACAATAGAATAGTTTTTTGAACGGAAAAAAAATCAATTTAAAAAAAAAGTTAATTTATGACAAATCAAGAGATTTCATATAGTGAATATATTAATCATTATCCAAATTTTAATTAGTCTTAATTGTAATTTTAGATTTTTGGTTATTCTATTTTTCCTTTTTATTTTTATTTTTTCTGTTTTGGTCCTTCGTTTTGATATATGGATTTTTAGTCCTCTTTTAACGTTTTTTTTTTCTAATAGAATTTTTAGTCCTCTTCCAATTGAAGACATTTGTTGAGGACAATTTACTAAACAATTGTTTTTGCGAACACGATATAAAATATAAGGGCATTTTTTAATACACCACCCATATATCTTAGACATCATGCGAAATTTCGTTTTTGTTCCCAGTTTTCAGATGTGCACATCCGAACGCACCGTTTTTAAAAAAAACGCTGATTTGTTTCGGATGTGCAAATCAGGAAAAATTCCTGATCCGCAGATCCGGAAAAAATAAAAAAAATTCCATAAAATCATTTCCTGATCTGCAAATCCAGATAAAATCAAAAGAATTCCATAAAATCATTTAATTCTAAATATAATTAGATCCAATATAATTAAATCTAATATAATTAAAATCCAATATAATTAAAATTAATATGATTTTTTTTCTAAATGATTAATATGGTATTTACTTCTAAATGATTTTTTTTCAATATAATTAAATCCAATATAATTAAAATCCAATATAATTAAAATTAATATGATGTTTTTTTCTAAATGATTAATATGGTATTTACTTCTAAATGATTTTTTTTCAATATAATTAAATCTAATATAATTAAAATTAATATAATTTTTTTTTCTAAATGATTAATATGGTATTTACTTCTAAATGATTTTTTTTCAATATAATTAAATCCAATATAATTAAAATCTAATATAATTAAAATTAATATGATTTTTTTTTTCTAAATGATTAATATGGTATTTACTTCTAAATGATTTTTTTTTTCAATATAATGATTTACTTCTATGTTGGATATTTAATTATAATGTATTTAATTATATTTAGAAGTAAATGATTTTATGAAATACTTTTGATTTTATCTGGATCTGCAGATCAGGAAATGATTTTATGGAATTCTTTTTATTTTTTCCAGAATTTTTTCTGATTTGCACATCCGGAACAAATCAAACTTAAAAAAAAAACGGTGCGTCCGGATGTGCACATTCAAAAACTGGGAGCAAAAATAGAATTTCGTGGTATCTAAGAAATATGAATGGTGTATTAAGAAATTGCCAAAATATAATTATTGCAGGCAAAATCAATGCAGAAAATAACAAAAACAAACGCATAATTGATACTAATGATAGGAAGGAGGTTTAAAATCCTGAATTTTTATGGGCTTTTAAAAACGATTGAAAACCCAAATTTTAAAATGGAAAAAAATTAGAAAAAAACAAAATTGTAATTAAACCTTTAAATTATAAATTATATCATGTCTATCTACATCATACAATTATCCCGTAATCGTATCATACAATTACAGTTAAAACTCTATAAATTAATAATGTCAGGACCGGAGAAATTTATTAATGTAGAGAGTTATTAATTTATCGATAAATTAATAATTATTAATTTAAAGAGTTTTTAAGTAATTTATCGACAATCTAATGAACTACCCTGGTGAAAATGAAGCATGTTCGGAGGTTCAGAGTTTAGAAGATATTGTGGGTACTATCATTGAGAACAATGCAGAGGATGACGGCGAAGATGATACGGTGTCTTTGGAGCCTGTTACGCGAAAGGAATCACTTATGGCGTCGAACACTCTTACAACTTTATGATACAATACAAAAATACAACACCTGAGCTATTGGATGCAATAAGAAAAGTTAGAGATGAGCTCCAAATAGACTTGAACTTTAAAGGAAAACATACAACTATTGAATCATATTTCAATATAGTGTAATATATTTTTTTTAGTTTCTATGAATTATTAATTTATGATTTTCTTGGGACCGAAAATTATAAAGGGATCTCCCGAAAAATTATTATCTAATTATTTTATCGAGTTTTTCAATTTTTTACATTGGCCTAAGTCGGGACCGGACAAATTTATTATTTTAGAGAATTTATTAATTTACCGAATATTAATTTAAATAGTTTCTACTGTACTTTATAATAAATCGTGGCATATCATCAATTATTTTAGGAGCTGGATTATGAAAATAAAGAAAATCCCTCTATTTCATATTATTTATCACTAGGGATGGCAGGTAGACCCAAACCCACGGGGTCCACCTGCACCCGAACCCGAATCAACGGGTGAAAATTCGAGTTGACTGATATATATATATATATATATTATTTTATTTATTTATTTATTTATTTTATTTTTTTTTACTACGGGTTCGGGTTTGGGTGAAAAAACCCGAACCCAACGGATGTGGACGTGGGTGTTATTTTACCACCCGAATATCTTTTGGGTTCGGGTGGTGATTTCGGGTGCGGGTTTGGGTAGTGTGAAACCCGCACCTGACCGGACCCGTTGTCATCCCTATTTATCACATTAAACTATTTAAAAAAAATGATAAATAAAAAATCAATAATTTAAATTAAGAATTTAATTGGTATACACTGACAGTGTAAAATAATTTTACATTGTCAACCAATCATCCTCATTTATTCTGCCAAATCATATTGTAAATTTTAAGTTAATGGTATGACATGACAAATTGATATATTTATATTGGATGCAGTGTAAAATGACATTCCAATTAATCTCTTTAAATTAATTATTCATATCAACTAGTAGGACATTTTCATTATCATAAATGTAAAATAAAAATTAATAATCTAGAAATGGTGCACTAACATTAACTAGATAATAAGAAAAATATATAAACAATAAAAGTTACATTAAAAATTAAAAGTAACAGATATATTCAGAGAGAATAATTTTTTTTAATGTCACAATTAAAATATAATAAAAAGTAACAAAAATAAATAAAGTTACACTAAATGACATGTTACTCAGCTAGAGAATAATCTACTTCATATTTTACCTTACAACACCAATCATATCGACTCTTCCATGATTCAGCATTTGGAAGCTCAATCAAATTTGGACTCCATGATTCCCAATTGTAGACCCTATAAATGCCAAAAGGAATCCCAACTTCATACACAGAGTTGCTCTCATATCCCCATCTATTCGGATTGCTCAATGACTTACAGCTTTTCCCGGAAACATGAAATAATGCAATGTCACCCAAACTTTTCAATTCAACATAACTCATGGTTAGCAAGTCTATCTTGTAAAAGTTGCTCATCACAGTTAACAAAGTAAGGGTTTGAAGAGATTATATTTGGAGTATTCTTCAGTTTTAGAAATTTTATAGTTGCAGAATTCAAGCTGAGTATACCTATGTTGCCCTTGTTAGTGACAACATATATTATGTTATTCAAAACCGTAATGTCAATAACCATATGTGGTTTTCCTGTTTTGAAATGAACAACCCAACTATTATTTCGAGATTGATAGACATGCAAACTGCCATACTTTTTGCATAAAACCAACAACACAAACTCCTCCGAGCATTTTTCAAAAGCAAGCAAGCCATGGTACTCATCAATATGTTCAAAGCGTGATGATGCATAGATTACCTTCTTTACCCTTGTAAATGGATTGATCAACACAAGTGTAGAATTGTCCTCTAGAATAATCAAATATCCGCTAGAATAGGCAACATAGATAGGGCGGCGGGTGAACTTGGAGCAACTCATCATCTTCCTCATCATCTTCTCCAAGTTATAAACTTTTTTATTGGGTAGGCTATAAAAGCAATATGGCCGCCCCCTGCGAGGATAACCCGAAATCTCAACAAGAAATGGTTCTTCAGATGACAAGAAATTTGATTTATGAAAAGTCCTCCAATTCTTGCAGACTCCAGAGAACTGAAAGAGGTCCTCAAAATCAAGTTTTTGGGAAATGACATCCAGCACATCCCAAGGAAGTTGACACATCTCTCCTAACTTAATGTTTTTCCCTTTGTATCACAATAATGACAATGTTAGTATGCATTTTTATTTATTCTTAAACTCATTATATTAGATATTTGATTGCTTATAGATGGAGCACAAACACTCCAAATACAACCACCATATTGATACGGCACATCCAATAATAATAGGAGACAGTATCATAGAAAATGTTAGTTATAAATGAATAGTACTAACCAGTGGTATCACGTGGAAGTGTGATTCGATGTTCCTTGGGCATGAATTTGTTGAATTCCAAAATTAAATCTTCATGTCCTGTAAACAAGCTATTGACTTTTGCTTTGAGACCACTTATATGAAGAGAGGTCTTCTGAATTCTCTTAGCACTGAAATCTCTTAGGACTTTTATAAATTGATCATACTTTTTTTTGTTATATTGAAATGCAACTTTTACTGCCTATAGAAACCCTAATGCATCATCAGTATCACATCTTTGATTCTTCTGAAGAGGAATTAGAAAAAGATTCAATTCAGTTTAATTCATTCCAATTGAAAACAAAAGTAAAAAAAAAAAGTATAAATGATTCGGCACATACCATTGATTTTGAACTCTGATCTTTATTATTAGCACAATTGAGTAGTTGCAGCAAGGGTTTAGATGGAGACATGAAAATCGGTTTAGATGGAGACATGAAGAAAAGAACCGTTGGTAGAGATTAATAGTTTCACGCCCAATGAAGAAGAAGAATATAACAGATGTAAAATCTATGGGACCAATTTGAGTGAGTTTGTGGAGCCAAACCTACTTATATCTAGGTTAGAGAAGAAGTGGATACATACTGGTTTTTTGTTTTGTTTTCTGAATTAGGGTTCAAAAGCTTGATTTTCGTTATATTTTGTCAGAAATTATCATTTTACATATAATTATCAACCAATGATAGTAAAATATATGATAAATAATATATTTATGTTATTAAAAAACATAACATAAAATTTAGCTTATATAATTAAAACCAAACAACTAAAATAGTAGTATATATGTTTTATCGAGAAAAGATAAACATTGGATTTAAAGATTTGCACTAAGTTGTTAAAATAATTTTCTATAAGTTTAAAGTAAATTGATTTTTGTCTATTTTTTTAAGTGAAAGATAAATATGGTTAATGAGTACAGAGTTAGGTATTGGTGGGGAAAACATGAATGTTATATCAAATTTAGGCGAATTTGGGTAGCGACCTCTTGGGTTTGGTTGATGTTGGGTAAGAGTAATAGGCTGGTTTGTAGTTTCAATGATTGGAACAAATCCCCTTTAGATTTTATGTAGTAGGGATGGCCAGTTGGGTGATTTTGGGGAGTTCCTAGTTCTTTCTTCTTTTGTATGAAGGTTAGAGATTTCCTTAATCTCTCTTTAGTGATTTTGCCTATCAAAAAAAAAAAAAGAACGGGGTTGGTTGCTTTATCTCCCTTATTTATTCTAGTTTGACTGAGTCTCAAAATTATGTCGATGAATCAAATATGAAAAGTATAATAAATCTTATTTTAGGTTAATTATGGTTTATTTAATCCAGAGTAAGGCGTTAGATAATTATGTAAATAGTGACTAACAACTATTTTATCGTATTAGAAGACTTATAGTCCAAATAGATAAATAGATGAGATGGATAATGTTGTGAATTAGGATGCCTTTAAACAAAGCATAATGAGTTTTGTTATGATCAAGAAACACACAAGAGTTAGGGTTAACAAGGAAAAACAACAAAGATTGGTTATAAATGTTATTCTTTACTTTCTCTATAAAACAGATTACAAATACTGAAGAATAACAAATAACCCTCTCACCCTAATTAGGTTTTGTCACACCACACTTATGATGAGAGACTAATATGCTATTTATAATAAAACCTAACATACTAAACTAATGGGTTTTTTAACAATTACCCATTACAAGCTAACTTAAACAATTAGATCTCTAACACAAGGCCCAATTCGACAACTACATACTAGAACACATTTCGACTACAGCATGTAGGTCTTCGACAACAACATGTGAACAAACTTTGACGACATGCTTAACTAGAGTTTGATTCAATATCTCACAAATCATTACCTTGGATCTAACTCTATATCCTCAAGAAATAAACTAGCTTTCTTCATGCAACTTTATCAACTGCATACAGTGGAAAAATTTGCAACTGGGCAACGTCTTGGTGATCATATCAACAACATTATGATCTGTCGAAACCTTCAGCACTTGGACTTCTCCACGCTCGATTACCCCTCTGACGAAATGCAGCATTACATCAATGTGCTTAGTTCGCTCATGATAGGCTGAATTCTTCGACAGGTGTATTGCGCTTTGACTATCACATTTAACAATGACAACTCGGCCTTGAAGTTTCAGCTCCTTTGCAAAACCTTCAAGCCACGATGCTTCCTTCACAACTTCAGTTAGGGCGATATATTATGCTTCAGTGGTTGATAAGGCAACAATCTTCTGAAGTGTTGCTTTTCAATTAATTGTTGTCCCAAACATATTGAGCACATATCCAGAAATAAATTTTCTAGAATCCATACAACCTGCATAATCAGAGTCGACATATCCTTCGATTGCTGCTTTACTATCTTCCCCCAAGGCTCCACCATAAATTAGGACTCTTTTCAGAGACCCATTTATGTACCTTAGAATCTACTTTAATGCTTGCCAGTGAGCCTTTCTAGGATTCGCCATGTACCTGCTTACAAGACTTATTGCATATGCTATGTCGGGTCTAGTACATACCATATCATACGTCAAAGAACTCACTATATTAGCATATAGAATGATATTCATATAAGTGTTAGGTGTCAAGAAATGCTAGTTTTTATATCCAAATTTGACACCTTTAAGCTCTTTTTATTGCTTTAATAAGAAAATGACTTTTCTATTAAGCAATTGTTGCATTTTTTGTGAACATTAGATAGTTTGATGTGTTTGTTAATTTTGTAGTGAAAATATGTCAAAAGGTTGCAGCTCGTTGTGGAAGAAAACTCGAAGAAACGAAAAATGCGCGTGTCTGCAACTATTAGAAGCTTCGCCCGACGAGCATGAAATGAAGGAAGGTTGCTTCGCCCGGCGAAGCAGCAGCGAGAGGCAATTGTGTTTTGAAAGTCCAATTCCAGTAGCTAGAGGATTTGGTTCGCTGGGTAATTCACCCGGCGAGGAAAAGGCGAGAGATTTAATTAATTTCAATTCAAGTTACAGTAGCTCACAACTTTGGTTCGCTGGATGATTCGCCCAACGAATTTGGATTCTCCCAGCGAAGGAATGTAGCGTCCGGCGAATGAAGATATTTTCTGATGGACCAGCTGACACTGTAGCTGTCATGTGGCCTCACTCGAGGGCTTCGTCCGGCAGAAGAAGGCACTCGCCCGACGAATTTGCCAGGGCAGAAAGTAGTATTTAGGTAATTTTGAAGATATTTTGTGATATAACACCTTTTGAAAGAATCATTGTAACCTAGAAACACATTTGGAGCTCAAAAACTTCATCTTTTATTATTTTTCTTAGAATCCAAAACTTTTATGCTTCAATCCTTGATCCATTGAAGATTGATGCAACAAAAGCTTTGTCCATTACTTGTTGATCAAGCTACCATGATAATGGGTAGCTAAACAACTCTTATGTCAAGATTAGTGGTAGGTAATCCTTCATTTTGTATGTATTGATCTTGATTGTAGTGTGTGAACTTTGTTGATGATAAATATAGGTGAAAAAATTTGTTTGTATGGTTTATATTTTGTTTTAGTTCATGTTTGAGAAATATGTTCTAAAACTTGACCTAAGTTTCAATCCATCAACAATCATGAGGCTAAAGATAGTTTTGAAAGTTGATGTTCATAAATATTGATCTTGAATGTTATCATATTGATAGTTGGAGTGAGAGATCATCTAAGGATCAATATGGTAAATCCCACAACAAGTGTTAGAGATAAACTTGTTTAGAGGATATGTGGTTATATTCATCGTTAACAAGTTCACATCCTTTATCAAGTAAATACGTACGAAACAGATTATCGGACCCTAATCTTGGCATGTTTTTACCAAATCTTTAAAACCAATTTCTTTACTGTTACTATTAAACTCTTATGCAAACGATCTGTTACAAAACCACCAAAATTTTTGTTACTCTAAGTTTAAAATGATTTCGACTATAGAACGGCAGTAATACACATACAATCCCTGTGGAGACGATAAAACACCCCCGAAATACTTTTCAACAATAAGCTCTTTCGACATCATTACTGGGACACTGATCTATACTCAGCTTGAATTGATGGTTTGTCGGAGTCACAACAGACTTTGAATTCGACCTACCATGTTTTTTGAGAATCTTCCGTAGGTATGCCTCTTGAGATAAGCATAATTTTGACAGCTTTCTATCTCTTCGGATGTCAATCCCAAGAATCCTGGACGCAGCTCCCAGATCCTTCATGTCGAACTCCTTATTGAGTTCAGCCTCCTCCCTCATTACATCTTCGACATTGTTGATTGCTATTAGAATATCATCCACATAAAGCAACAAAATAGCAAATGAATTACCAGGTCGAAATCTAAAGTAAACATAGTAGTCGAACTGACTTCTAATGAAACTTATGCGTGCCATGAACCTGTCGAATCTCCTATTCCACTGTCGAGGAGATTGTTTCAGTCCATATAAAGATCTCTTCAGCTTGCACACATACTCTTCCTTCCCCTTTTCGACATACCCTTCAGGTTGCCTTATCAGGATTGTTTCATCTAGATCACCATACAAGAACGCAGTCTTCATATCCATCTGTTCCAGTTCAAGGTCGAACTGTGCCACCGTGGCAAGCAACATTCGAATGGATATGTGCTTCACAATAGGAGAGAACACATCATTAAAGTCGACTCCTTCTTTCTGAGTGAAACCCCTAGCGACTAATCTTGCCTTGTATCTCTTCGATGCCACTCCTTCGATTCCTTCCTTAACTTTGAAAATCCATTTACAGCTGACTAACCTGGCTCCAACAGGTTTCTTGATCAGTTCCTAAGTGTTGTTATCATGAAGAGATTTCATCTTATCATCTATGGCCTTCAGCCATTCAGTCTTCTTTCGAATCCTCATAACTTCCTTATAGTCTCTAGGTTCTTCGTTGAGAACCTCACTTGCAGAGATTAAGGCATAAGTTATAAGATTTGCATACCTAAGTCTCTGAGGTGGCTTGATGAATCTCCTCGACCTGTCTCTTGCGAGTAGGTAGTCATTATCAGTCTCCTCATCTTCGACAACAACTTCTGCTTCTTCTTTGACTTTATATGGGATACACAATTCAGCATCAACATGCTCCTCCTCAACAGATCTCCCTGTTCCAGCTCTTCCTCAGTATCATCAGTTTTCTTGAAAGCCATATCAGCTTCATTGAAAACTACATCTCGACTGGTGATACACCTCATGTGACCTGGCTCTAGGCACCATAGCCTATAAGCTTTGACTCCTTCAGGGTATCCCATGAACATGCATTTTATAGCTCTAGGTTCGACCTTGTCTTGCCTAATGTGAGCATAGGCCACGCAGCCAAATAATCTTAGTATGTCGAGACTAGGTGGTTGTCCTGACCAAACCTCTTCAGGTGTCTTCTTATCTAACGCAGCCAATGGACATCTGTTTATCAGATATGTTGCTTTCGAAACAGCCTTAGCCCAAAACACCTTCTTTAACCCATCACTAGTTAACATGTATCTAACTCTTTCCAAAATAGTTCGATTAAACCTTTCCGCCAAACTATTTTGTTGTGGAGTACATGCAGTATTTTTGTGCCTTGCAATATCTGAGGCAGCACAAAAGCTGTCGAACGCCTCATTGCAAAATTCAAGGCCATTGTCGGTTCTCAACCTCTTGACCTTTCTGCCAGTCTCATTTTCGACCATAGGTTTCCAACCTTTGAAATTCTCAAAAGTTTCATCCTTAGTCTTCTGAATGAATACCCATAACTTTCTGGAATAATCATCGACTATGTATAGAAAATACCTTGCTCCTGAATGTGATGGATACCTTGCAGACCCCCAAAGATCAGCATGGATGTAATCAAGGGATCCATGAGTTCTTTGTTTGCCTTTGTTGAACTTCACTCTGCAAGCTTTTCCAAGTACACAGGGTTCACAAAATTTCAGCTTTTTGACTTTGTCTCCTCCAAGCAGATTTTGTTTCCCCAATTCGACCGGACCTCTTTCACTGACATGGCCCAATCTCATGTGCCAAATTTCTATTTTCGAAAAAGGTTTCGTGGATGCAACAATTGTCGAACCACTTACAACTTCAGCCTCAATGGTATACAAGCCTTGTTTCTTCATGCCTCTCAAGACTTCCTTCGACCCCTTCATGACTCTTAGGATACTTTTCTCTCCTTGAAAAACATATCCCTTCTTGTCGAATTCACCAAGAGAAATCAAATTTCTCTTCAAATCAGGTACATACCTGACTTCAGTCAATAACCTCATTGACTCATCATGGAGCTTGAATCTCATAGATCCAATACCTGCAATTTTGCAAGCTTTGTTGTTTCCCAGCAACACTGATCCATCATCTTGATCACATAGCTCCTCGAACAATTCTCTATTTAGAGTCATGTGCCAAGTGCAACCTGAATCCATAATCCACATTTTTCTTGAGTCGCCACTTGAAATCACAAGAACATCAGATGAGTCGAAGTCATCTTGAACAATGGATGCATTGCCATTATCCTTACCTCCATGATCTTTTAGGCGTTCAGGGCACACTTTTCTTGTGTGACCCTCCTTCTTACAATGATAGCATCGAATACCAGATGCTTCGCCACTATAAGACTTTTGCTGACTTTTACATTTCTTCTTGTCGAACTTACCATCCTTTCGCAAGAATTTTCCCTTAATGGCCAAACCTTTGCCAACCGTCGATGGTTTATACTCCTTTCATTCGTTTAGGTCCTTAGAATACAAGGCTGATTGAACTTCTTCAAAGCTCAGGGACTCCCTTCCATACATGAGAGTTTCTTTAAAGTGATCCGAGTTAACGGATATAACGTTTACTGACCATTCTAACAAAATTTTCAATGAGTTCCACCAGTGATCTCACAAGAGTCTGACTCACAATTGGTCCTCTTTGAGATATGACTATCATTGACCATATTTTAGGATTTCCACAATGACACCAAGCCATTGTCTTCTCAAATCTCCGATCACACTGATTACTTGAGGAATCCTAATTCACATAGAATTAGTTGTTCTGGAGATTACATTAATTGCTTCTAAATAAACAGATAAACTCCTAAGTTTAAATACATATGAACACACAAGTGTTTAGCAAGATATGAGCAACAACTCTTTGCTATCTTTAGATTCTACAAAGATGTATGTGATTTGACAGTTGATGACATCTTGTAGATCTTCTTCATCTTCTTTGTTGAGCAAACTTCGAGCAACAACTCCTTGCTTCAGATCTTTAATATAGCCCAGATGATGAAGTGGTTGATGACTTGACTGATTTGCAATGTTTCTTGTTCATCAACAACTTCTGTTCCAATCGATTGTTGTTGTGTTGAATGATGATCTTTGAGCTTCAACAACAATGGTCGTGTGTTAATGGTGATAGCCATTTTTGAAGGTGAAACACACTAACAGAGTTTACTCAAGATTTAGATGATGTGAAGGTTGTGACGAGTGATTTAAGGTTGAGCCTATTTATAGAATAATGAGGAGAGTAAAGGCTTAAGAATTTGAGAGGGTAACGATTGATCTTTCCTAGGTTGGTTAAGGGACGTGGGAAAAGAAAGTGAATGATTGGTTTCTTTAATGAGGGAAAATTAAAAGATCATGAATCATAATTGTTCTCTTATGAGTGGTGAGAGTAATCGTCGCACATTTATGACCTAAAGAGATATTGCAGTTTCTTAATAACCCTAAGGCTTTTCGTGTGACTAATAATAGATGCATGTAATTGATTATAATGCTTAATTATTTTATTATAGTAAATTTATGAATTGTAGATTAAACAATGCACCGTGATAAGATGAACATAAGATTAATCATTCATAAGGATAAGCAGTTCACAATCAGGATTACTTCATTAATTGATCAAGGAGATACAAGTCGAATTCAAAACAAAAGGACAGACAAACAAGGACCTTGGAAAACTATGACTCTAGGAAATCTAACTTCCTATTTTAGACTAAGAATGTCATAGGTTGACAGAACCCGGGAAGAATCTTCTCAGTCATTCCATTTCTTCTGCAATGACTAACTACTCCTTGAAGATCAAGAATGTGGGAAATGACTCTACAATATGGAACTTGATAGACCGTGTCTTCCCTAGAAAAATTAATTTCTTCCTTCAGATAATTATATATGGATTGGGGTAGGTTTATTTTGATCCTAGAAACTAAGAAGAAAATAAATAATCTCTCCTTGTCAGATAACCATCCTGCTCCTCTTTCTCTTGGCCTTAAATTAGTTACCATTAATTTATACCAGTCTTTAGCTACTGGAGTGAGGGTACATGGTTGAGTGGGATGACCTTCAGTCTCAAAGATCACATGCAAATGCTTGTCGAAGCAAGCCTTGTTGATGTGGTTTTCAACTATCAAACCATCTTTGTTATACTCAATGGTTTTGGCAATGATGGTAGGGTTGATAATGACTGGACAGCCAGCAACCACAGACAAAATAGCATTTTTTCCATAATCATACTCTAGTACTCGAGCGTTTGCCCAGAACTCACTTACAAGCTCAGGGAAAACAGGTCCAACAAGCATGTTGAAATAGTTTTCCTAGTTCTGAAATTCAATCCCAGAGAGGATACTTGTTTTGTTGAGTTGTGGCAGATGACTTAAATTCAGAGTGTATTCCTTCAAGAGTTCAAGATAAGAAATTTCTTCTCTGATGTTGTGGGAAGACATCTTGAATGGAAGTGATTTTGTTGAGAGAAGGAATTCAAACTATGAGATAGTTAAAGAGTGACTCTTCTTTGAATAGAGGAAATGAGATGAGAGGGACTAAAGATCAATAGCTATTTAATGAACTGGAACAAGTAAGGTTAATCATTTTCGAGAATATCTATGAATAGCGATGACAGTGTATAGATATATAGTCAGCTTCAGAATGAAAAGACATGTGATAGACTCTGTAGAAAAGTTATCAGAACAGATAAGAATACGAATTGATGTATACTTATGAGCCGCGAGGGAGTGGCTGACATAGAGTAATCATAAACGCTTATTTTTAGGACTAATTTTACTTTTAATATTCGTCTAATCTTTAAGTAAATACTCAATGAAGGAATTGCGTGAGAATCTTACTCTATTTTTAATCATTCTTACGAAACCTAATGTGTCAGTGAATGATTATGACAAGATTCAAAATATTGCTACTGTTTAAAAATTCAGATAATAAGGATGATCATGGATAAAGAAAGTCATACCTTAGAGATTCTGAAATCTTTTTACAGCGATTCTATATCTGAGTGCTTTCCATTAGGACTCTGTGCTTCTGATCATCATCTTTCAGCTTCTGCTTCCTTCAGAGTGATTTATCAAAAATTTGCTGATTCCCACATTCTTCAGAAATTTTCTATTTTCTGACGTTGAAGAATATCGGTGTCTTCTGAACTCTGATCTCTAGTTTGAGAACTAGAATCAATCTTCTTCTTCAGATGATCTTTTCCTTTTTCTTGTTCAGAAATATTCATCTGACTTCTAAGAGCAACCTTCAGAGATTCTGATCTTTATTATCATAACGTCTATCGTTCATCAAGCTTCCTTATTTTCAGAAGGTCATTAATTTCTTAACTTAAACATAAACCGCTGAGAGGTTATGTGCTTGAGAGAATTGATTGACATCTCATAACATCTTCTGACTTTGTTTCTTCGAACAGATGCAGAGCTTGTTTAGAAACAAGTATCATCAAACATGTGTGTAACACATGACATAGTTTGCATGACAATCTTGTTTTTGCAATGCTGATCTAACTTGTTTGGATTTAGTCCATCAAAGGATTGACAGCATATCTGCTTCTGAAAAGAATGTCTACTGATTTCTTCATTCTGAAAAACATCAGTGACTTAGATCCTTTTTGGCTTCGAGTAGATGACTTCTGTCTTTGCATCTAGTCGAGCATCTTCTGATTCCAGGATTTATGAAATTTTGAGAGAAATATCAGATAACATTCTGACCAATTACAGTTGGTTCAACTGAGATAGAATCTCAAGTTAACAGAACTCAATCCTCTATGTTATTTCAACCAAGACTCAGAATTTATTCTTAATCAGATTCCTGATGAATCACTAGATTTCCTCTTTCTGATCTTCTTCAGTTTTTTGCAAGGCTTCTCAAGAAAATAGTATTCAATTCTTCGTTGAATCTTTTAACTGCTTGATCAATTAAGATTCAGATGTTGAATCACTTATAAGAGTTTGAATTCTTCAGTTTTCTGGCTTCTTCTGCAGACTTTATTCTGAAGTTCAAAATCATAAAACAACAATCTTTCTTCTTTACATGAAGAAATTCTTAATGAGCTCTAAATGAGAAAGTCAAGGGTGGACTAATCCGTTTCTTGAAAACATCTCAAAAACTCATAAAGAAATAATCTTCAGCAAACAAGATTTCTTGTTTTCTAATGATTCAATCTTGAGCAAATACGCTGTTTATCCAAACATATCTTCTAAGATAAGCATTAAACAGATACTACAACTTATCTGATGAATCTATCTTATCAGCTGATTCTTCAATCTTCTCCCAAGTTTCTGTGAGGAAGATCTGTTGTTGACAACTACAAAACTCCAAGAATCAGTGACTTGCTCCGGTAATCCATTTGATTAAAATTTAGTACACATTCATCTTTTGAATTGATAATGAAATTGTAAATGGATTGAAGTCTCATCCAGAGTATTTCTACACATCATATCTGGATCTTTTTCTGACACTGTTAAGTGTTTGATATCCATCAATAACAGAACCAGAGCACTGATACCAATTGAAGGTGTGAGAAAGACACAAGAAAGGGGGGTTTGAATTGTGTTTTAACTATTAATAACTTTTCGCCTCTTATCGTTAACGTGCTAAGAGAATATTAGAGTTGCGTTGAGAGACTCTGACTTGTGAAGTGTCATTCAGATTGTGCGATGCATAAAGCATAAGCGACATGGAGAATATGAATTAGCGATGCATGAATCAGACTTGCAATGCGGAAGCTTATCAGAGTTGGGTTGCAAGGTTCTGACTTGCTATGCAAGGTTCTGATAATTGATACAGAAATATAAACAATAAATCAAAGCATAAACAAGAGTAAAGAACACACGATATATCCTGGTTCACCTGAGCAACTCTCAAGCTAATCCAGTCCACCCTTCCAAGGTGATTTCTCCTTGAACACAAGGACTTAATCCACTATAATCAAATCCGATTACAGATATACGGGCTAACGCCGCTGACTAACAACCTGCACAACTGCATCTGTGACTAACCCCCAATGAACTGTTCAGGGATCCAAGTTAATGGATATAACGAACATTGACCCAATAGGTTCCAATCTCGCAAGATCTACTATCAGGATTTCAAATCTAAACGTTCATGGATCCGAGTTAACGGATATAACATTTACTGACCATTCTTCCAGGATTTTCAATGAGTTCCATCAGTGATCTCACAAGATTCTTACTCACAATTGGTCCTCTTTGAGATATGACTATCATTGACCATATTTCAGGATTCCCACAATGACACCAAGCCATTGTCTTCTCAAGTCTCTGATCACACTGATCACTTGAGGAATCCTAATTCACATAGAATTAGTTGTTTTGGAGATTACATTAATTGCTTCTAAATAAGCAGATAAACACCTAAGTTTAAATACATATGAACACACAAGTGTTCTAGCAAGATATGAGCAAAATCTCCTTGCTATCTTTAGATTCTACAAAGATGTATGTGATTTGACAGTTGATGACATCTTGTAGATCTTCTTCATCTTCTTTGTTGAGCAAGCTTCGAGCAACAACTCCTTGCTTCAGATCTTTAAAATAGCCCAGATGATGAAGTGGTTAATGACTTGACTGAGTTGCAATGTTGTCTTGTTCATCAATAGCTTCTGTTCCAATTGATTGTTGTTGTGTTGAATGATGATCTTTGAGCTTCAACAACAATGGTCGTGTGTTAATGGTGATAGCTTTGTATGTTAAGTGTAACAACGATAATTGATCGTTGCGACTATCATCACATCGACACCTTCAGAAGCGCATACTCATTTCCTTTAAATAGCCAAGTAAAATATATTCGTTGAAGAGCTGTTGGATATTTGAAAAAAGTTGTTATGCAATGATGAAAGTTGTACATCCATATCTTCTTTTTACTGTAGAAGAAGTGATGGGATAGATCTTTTTAGTACGGTGTACAGTCATTGCTAATGGTAACATTTCTCTTCAAATCTTCAGAGGCTTCTGATGGTAATTAATTGAAGCATGAGTAGAGACTTTATAACTGGGTCTTCAGAATCTTCAAGTCTTCAGTATTCAGAACTTGTCCATTAGGAATCTGTCTTCAGAGCTTCAGCACTTGTCTTGAAATCCGTTATCTTCATAACTTCAAGTCTTCAGAGTCTTCAGAACCTTGTTCACTCAGAACGCTATCTTCAGAGTCTTCAGCATTTGATTAATTGGATCTTAATCTTCAGAACACTTCAGTCTTCAGAGTCTTTATGCACTTGGTCTTCTGAGCCTTCAACCTTCAGAACTTCAAGTCATTAGAGTCTTCAGCACTTGGTTCTTCAGAGTCTTTCTTCAGGAGCTTTGCTTAACTTCAGAATCTGAAACACCTTCAGAACAGAATCCACAAGAGCATTGCAACAACAATATCGGCATCCTTGGATCTTTCTTCTTGGATTCAGATACATAAGCAAACTTGCTTCTTGCGACTTGTGTTTCACATAGTAACTCGCATATGATCATTTACGCACATCTTGCTGGTGTTTGTTTGATCTATTTTTTTTTATAAACATGATCTGCACAGAAACAAACATTAGAACATAAAATAGTTCTTTCACAAATACTCATTGTTATCATCAAAACATAGAGAAGACTTGCAGAGACAACTCTTGTTTTTACATGAGGCCTAACCTTTTTAACTAAATAGGCCTATAAAAAAGCATAGACCTTTTCTATTTAAAAAAAAAAGCTTGGCCTGCCTTGAGCCTGTGTAGGCTAGGCCTGTAAGCCCCTGTTATTGGCATGACCTATATTCACCCCTAATTAAGAGCAAATACTCTTCAATTGGCATGAGATCTGCTCCGGACTAAACTAATGACTAGGCATGGCCCAATCCACTTCTGCTCCCAGAACGACCCAATTGCCTAAGTCCAGCCAATGTGGGGCAACATTTACCTTTCTGCCCCTTTACCGGGAAAATACGGTTGGATGACCCCAAAGGTCACTTGCTCATCCTTGGTAGTTCTTGCCCGTCACACACGGATCCACCATCCAGAAACAGTCACGACACCCGTGCCCGCAAATGCGCCTTTGCCTGTGGCAACGGCTAGTTTCGGACACCTCTGCCCATCCTAACGACTAGTTTATGGCAGTTACGTATTCTTTGGAAACGGTTTTTTCTCCCCCAAAATAGGGATCGTTGGCTACACGCTGGGGGCACTATAAAAACCCTCTCATTTGAGAGGGTCAGGTATTCTAAATCATCCTACGAAATACACACTTTTGTACTTGCCTTTTTCCTCTCCCGATTCTTACTTTAGCATCGGAGTGCCTTGCAGGTACACCCCTTTCCTCATCTCACACACCCATCATCACAGACGTCGTTCTTGGCCCACTTCAGGTTCTGATCAACCATCAAAATCTGTGGCGTCGTCTGTAGGAAACCTGTTATCCCCGTCTAACATCTACCATAGATTCAAGACCAAAACAGCTTTTTGTCCAAGACTCCGATCATGGCAAGCCAAGATCAAGTTCGTGACGCTCGCAACCCTGTCTTTCTCTTGTCACTTAGACTGATACTGACGAAACTGCACCTTTCTTCGGAGGAGACGCCCATCATATGAGAGATAGGGCCACTGCGTCTTCCTCTCCCACTCACACTGATCGTGTTGAAGACCAACCCTCCCTGGACCTCCAGCCTGTTCCAGTTCCGCCCAATGCCGACCCGGCCATGGCGGCCTTCTTAAGGCTCTCAACAAAACCAACCTCTTAATCCTCCAACAAAATGAGAGGATTGGAGCCTTGGAGGAATCTGCCCGACTAAGATCCCCTCAGCCGAGGAAAGATTGCCGACGATCCAGAAGTCCACCTTCCCGACGTGAAAGAGACCGTCGGGCACATCAAGGAAACAAGAGGACCAGGAGAGACCAATGTTCATCCCCTTTCAAATCTAATGGCCGGCCACGAACCCCATCCCCCCGCAGAGGTCACCGCTCTGTCCCTGAGCAGAGCACCGACTCCCTCTCATGAACCAGTAGCAGCAGCGACGACGAGCCTCACGGCCCGTTGTCTCAGGAAATTATGGCCATGCGCCTCCCTAAGTGATTGGAGAAACCACTGTCTTTGGGCACTTACGACGGTACGACAGACCCTGACGAGCACATCAAAAATATCGATGCGTTGCTTGACTATCGTGGCATTCGAGGCACCATCAAATGTCGTATATTCCCTACTACGCTCAGGAAATGAGCGATGACCTGGTATAAGCAACTCCCCGACGAGTCCATCACCTCGTGGAGACAGCTGGGGAGAATGTTCTCCAGATACTTCACGGCATCCCGCCGCCACCCAAAGACCGAAGCCTCCCTTGAGGCCATAATTCAAGGGAAAGATGAGCCTCTCTGAGCGTACATCGAGAGGTTCAACAAAGAGGCGGTACAGGTCCCAACCACCGATGACATAAAGAAGTTCCTGCTCGAGCAAGGGCTTCGTCCCCGCACGGAATTCGCCAAAGTTGTTGGTATTGCACCTCCTAGGACTCTGGACACCTTCCTCCTCAAGATGCAAGCATATATCCAGTACGAGGAGAAAGAAGCAGCCATCTCCGCCCGTATCTCCAAGAACGATGAACCCTCGACATTCGTCGAGGAGACAGAAGACATGAAGATCGTCCCCGAGAGTCCCGGGACAACAAATGATCCTCCGGCCGCTTCCATGAGTATACTCCCCTGGCCGTCTCCAGGGAGAAAATCCTCTCTGAATGTGCCAGCTCGGAGTTCAAATGGCAGGGGTTCAATTCCCTAAGCAAATATCGGCCAAGGCGAACGCTGACAAGTCGAAATACTGTCGTTTCCACAAGAGTCACGACCAAACTACTGACGATTGCATCCACCTAAAGGATTCCATAGAGATACTGATCAGGGACGGCCACCTGAAGCAGTTTACGAAGAAGAGGGAAACTCCCCGGCAAGACGCCCAAGAGTCGAAGAAAGTCGAGGAAGAGTGTCTTCCTCGAAAGAGACAAACCTTCAGGTCGCCATGAGCATATCGCAACCCGAGGACTTCTATGTTCCTGAAGAGCTCAGCGCTCCCCCTACTTCACAGCACATAGCCCGTGGGAAACTTTCCCCTCCGCCATGGTCATTTCCGGAGGGAGCTTCAACAAAGTCACCGTGGGCTCCGTGAAAAGGAAATTCGAGCACCTTCTCAGCACGAGCTCCAACAAGAGTACAACGCTCGACAAAGTCCGGGGAGAATCAGTCCCCATCTCTTTCTACCGCAAGGAAATATTCGGTGGGGGTCCAAACTCA
Source organism: Lathyrus tuberosus (assembly GCA_022829125.1). Taxonomy (NCBI): domain Eukaryota; kingdom Viridiplantae; phylum Streptophyta; class Magnoliopsida; order Fabales; family Fabaceae; genus Lathyrus; species Lathyrus tuberosus. Next base: position 8,138,513 of record JALAZF010000258.1, on the reverse strand, counting down.
AGAATTCCACTGCTCGTAAGAGCCCAGATCGCAAATTTTGATGTTCGCCGAATCTTAGCCAACTAAGGCAGCTCGGTCGGCATCATGTACTCACAGCTGTTTTCAACCCTCCAGCTAGATGAATCGCACCTCATTCCCTACATGGGTTCTGACCTACAGGGATTCAACGGATCAGTCACAAAGCCCTGGGGATATGTCGAGTTGATCGTGACTTTTGGATCTGCAGAGACGGCTAGGTCTATTAAAGTCCAATTCCTGGTAATCGACTTCCCGCCTCTCTATCAGTGCATCTTTGGGCGGCCAACCTTGGCCGAGTTGGTGGTCGTACCCTCAACTTTGCATCTCAAAATGAAGTATTGCACTTCTAAGGGTCTGGTCGCCACTTTACACGGGGACATCAAGGTAGTAAGGATATGCTTCAAAGCAACCACCAAAGGACTCAACACAATTGCTGCTAAGCCGAAGACCTCCAACAAGTCGGCCTTGCCCAACAGCTCCGAGGAAGCTAAACCACTGCCCCTCGTCGACTTTATCGACCTCAACAGCTGCTTCCCCGAAGATGACCAGAAGGAGACCCAGACTTGCCTGAGCAGCCCGTCAACTTCGACCAGCACCAGCAACAGCTCATATCCGATGAGCCTAATTCTGGATGACGAGTTTGAACTCGTCCTGCTCGGCGATGACCCTCGGCGAGGAGTCAAGATAGGGACCAGACTCCCTGATATAGCGAGGAAATAACTCAAAGCTTGCCTCCAAGAGAACATAAATATATTTGCCTAGAGCGCTGCAGAAATTCCTGGCTTGGACCCTGCTGTCGCCTGCCATCAGCTCACAATTGACCCCGCCGCCAAGGCTATAGCACAACATAGGAGAAAGCAGTCTCCGAAGAAATTAGAGGCTGCAGAACAAGCTGTAAAAGACCTCATTGAGGCAAACTTTATTTCGGAGGCCAAGTACACTACTTGGCTGTCCAATGTTGTACTCGTCAAAAAATCTAATGGAAAGTGGAGTATGTGTGTTGATTATACTGATCTCTATAGGGCATGCCCTAAAGATGCTTACCCCCTCCCCAATATAGATAAACTTGTTGATAATTCTGCCGACTTTAAACTGTTATCGTTCATGGACGCTTATTCAGGCTACAATCAAATACCAATGGCGAAAAGCGACAAAAAGTACATAGCCTTCATGACCGAGTCTGGCAACTATTACTACAACGTAATGCCCTTCAGCTTGAAAAACACTGGCGCGAGCTATCAAAGGATGATGAACAAGGTCTTCCCGGGAGAAATCGGCGACATGCTCGAAGCCTATATGGACGATATGATCATGAAGTCCCACGAGGAAACCAATCACACAACCCATTTAAGAAAGGTCTTCAAGCAAGCCAGGAAATACCGGATGTGTTTCAACCCCGAGAAATGCATGTTCGGGGTACGAGCGGGCAGGTTCCTCGGCTTCTATCTGACTGAATGAGAAATAAAAGCTAACCCCGACAAGTACAGGGCCTTCTTCGATTTTCCTACGCCCAGCTCGAAGAAATCCATCCAATCCCTCAACGGGATGCTCGCATCATTATCTCGTTTCGTGGCCTAGTCTGCCCAGCACACTCTGCCCTTCTTCAAACTCCTCCGCAAGGAGGTAGCCTTTGAATGGATGGAGGAATGCGACCAGACTCTCCTCCACCTAAAACGAGCACTATCAGAGCCGTCAGTCCTCTCTCGGCCAGATAACGACTAAACCTTGTACCTTTATCTCGTTGTAGCAACCGCGGCCGTTAGCGCCGCCCTCATCCGCGAGACGCCTGACGAGCAAAAACCCATATACTTCACAAGCAAAGCATTGCAAGGACCAGAGCTGAGATACCAACAAATAAAGAAAGTAGCTTTGTCCCTCATCAACGCTGTGCGAAGACTAAGGCACTTCTTTCTGGCCCACTCGATCGTGGTCCGAACAAATCAACCCGTGAAGCAACTGTTAGGAATACCAGACATGGTCGGAAGAATGCTTAAGTGGTCGTTGGAGGAATCTAATTTCGACATTCAATATGAGATCAGGAAGGCCCTCAAGGCCCAGGCACTGGCTGACTTTGTCGCAGAGATGACGTTCGCCGATTCCCCCACTTGCGGGGCGCACAAATGAACTATCTTCGTCGACAGGGCATCAACTCGGTAGGAAGCGAGGCAGGTATCATCTTGGAAAACGACGAGGGAATTATTGTCGAAGTCTCGCTTACCTTGTCTTTCCCCACTTCCAAAATCAAGTTGTGTATGAAGCCTTCCTCGTCGGTCTACGCTTAGCCGAGGACCCAGGGGCCGAAGAAGTCGTTATCTGTACCGATTCTCAACTCGTGGCCCTTCAGGTTCGAGGAGAATATCAGGCCAAGAACGACAACCTGTCCGAATACTTATCCCTGGTCAAGAAAAATATGAGGAAGTTCGCAACAGTAGAGGTAAAGTATGTTCCCCGCGAACATAATGTCAGAGCAGACGTGTTGTCTAAACTGGCGAGCACGAAGAAAAAGGGCGGAAACGAATCCGTCATCTAGGAAGTGCTTCCTCGACCCAGCATTGAGAAAACCTCCACGGTCCTTGACGTGCAGTTTATTGGCGACAGCAACTGCTGGACGACCCCCGTTTATAATTACCTCGCCAAGGATGAACTCCCATCCGACCCCAAAGAGGCCAACGTAGTTAAACATAGAGCCTGCTCATACGTCCTGGTTGAAAACAAACTCTACAGGCGAGGGTTCTTCATCCCTTTGCTCAAATTCGTCGAGGAAGAGATGGTCGTCCACATCTGGACGAGGAGATAAATAACGAGGCACTGAGAGAAGAGCTCGACCTCGTCGAAGAGGTCCGATCAGGAGCGGATCACCGCGAAGCTTCATTAAAACAAAAAATTGCAATCAGGCACAATGCCAAGGTTATACGGCGAGAATTCCAAGTGGGCAGCGTTGTTCTAAGAAGGAACCACAAGGATTCTTGAGAAGGAAAACTCTCCGCAAACTGGGAGGGACCCTATCGCGTCCGGGAAAAGACGAAGAATGAGGCCTACTACCTAGAATACCTCAATGGGGAAGAACTTGCTCGACCATGGAACGCCGAAAAGCTAAAACAATATTATAGCTAAGGCCTTAATCGTCGGTTTGCTTCATCAGAGCGACGAACATAACATCCCGACTATGATGCGTGTCCAGGTACAAGCATCGCATACCAACTAAGGCAGGATCCCGCTCAAGAACGAGCAGGACCCATGCCCGACGGAGGTTCCTCAACCGAGCCCGCCGTCGTCAAAGTACCACGATAGGCAGAACACCTAGCTCGCGATAAGAGGTTCACACCGCGAACTCAGGCCTCAAACGCTACCCGAGCTCTGCTCTCATGGCCGAGCTACCCTGGCCGTTCGTGTAATCCCCCTCACTGGAAAACGCATCTTAGTCGAGCAAACCCCGACGCAGAAAATCATTCAAATTCACCCTTATCACGGGCAGACACTCGTATCCAGCAAAGTTACTACACTTAGCAAAAATAAAAACAAATAAAGCCATGCGTGAATATAAAGCATACAAAACCGACCAGGATGGCCGGACACATACGTTTCATAATAATTAAGGGTCACGAGGACCATGATTATACTTGTTACATGATAAAGGGGCCACACACCATACTAAATAATAAATTACATAAAACATGGCACGCATGCCAAAGATATAACAACAAAAAGAAACATCACTCTTCCATATGCTCGGTCTCCTCGGGGATAGTTTGCGTCGGCTGAGGTTCCTCTTGAAGGATATGAGCATGCTCATCGCCAATCTGGAAGAAGACAGGGGTGACAGTCTTACCACCCTAACATGATACAGAAAGCTGGTCCCCTCCGTGGACAGCTGGACCCCTGGATACGCAAGTTTAAGCTGAGCCACAACATTGTTGAAAGTTTCCTCCCCGATGGTGCAAATGTCGTCCTCCGCCCGTATGATGCGTGCAACCAACTCGGCCCGAGTCTTCAGCTCCTTCGGATCATCATGCTCGTCTTCAGATGGAGCCTCCGCAGACCTCATCTGCTCGACCAAGTCCTCAACAGCTTTCTTCTCAGCAACCAGGGTGTTATTCTCCCCTTTTAACTTGGTCACCTCCTCCTAAGACTTCCTCCTCGCCTCCTCAAAAGCCTTGTTTTCCTCCTTGGCCTTCTTCACCTTCTCCTCCAGGGCCGATATCGTCGCCTGGGCCTTCTTCAGCTCGGAATCTTGAGAGGAATCTTCTTCAGCATAGACCGCCACCATCTCCAAAACCCTGATCAGGGCAGAGGCATCTTGCGCTAACATCACCCTCTAGCTCGGGCGGTCCATCCCCTCAAGCTTAAGAGACTCCACCTGAGGAACCGTCAGTGAGGAGCCTTCAAAGAATTTCTTGTTGTGAAGGCATGGAGGAAGCTAGAACTTGCTATTTTCCCCCGCCTGGCTAAGATCCACTAACTCGTAAGATCGGACTCGCTTAAACCTTGAAGTCCCAGGCACCGGAGAACCCTATGCAGAGGAGGAATATGCGAGGAGCTCCCTGACACCATCTAAGAAGGGGGCACTCGCTGAGTAGGCCGAGTCTTCGGATTCGTTGCGCCAGCCTTGCCCTTCGCCAAGGCATTCTTCACCATCCTCTTGTGCGCTGAAGGCATTTCACCTGCAAAATCAAAATGGACACGTTAGCAAACGAGGAAAAGGATAATCTAGACAAACTAAAAAACAAAGGCTACCAAGCAATTTAAGGGCGTCAGCATGGGTTTTGCACTCAAGAAGCCCCTTTATGTTGATATAGCGGGTTCCCACCTTTTGCCCGCCATCCTCCTCGAAGTCAGACCCCTTTTGTTAGTCCAGCACTCCGCAAGGTTAAAACTGGTGACATAATTCACCAATGCTACATAGCCGACCTTGTCGTCATCTTCCAGCATCTCCGGCTGAGCAAGATACTGGTCGGTTCCCTGGGAGAAATGAGCCCCACTCCAGCAATAGGGGAACTTCAACACTCTCTCTGCCACCACTTTACCGTGCTCATCGTAGAGGTCATTCCCGTCCTTATCCATCGATACTTCCCAGGCATACATAGTATCCTGGGCTCTCTCCGACACGATCTCGATGATGTAGAACCTCTCCTTAAAAGTCCTGATAAACTCGGAGACCGGTTTAAACAACTTCTTCGCCTGCTTCAGCGAGACCCAACCATACTTTCTCCCCGAGACTTGACTCTGGAGATGGAAGATTGTGAAAAACAAGCGGAGGGTGGCTCCTATCTGCAGGAAGTCATACGTCAGCTCGAAGGCATGGATGAACGCTAATGAGTTAGGATGCAATTGTGAGGGGGCCAGATCCAAGTGCACGAAAACAAACCTCTGGAAGTCGGTGAAGGGAAACCTCAGTCCAATGTCTTTGAAGACGTACTCGTACATCAGGAACATCTCCCCGTAATCCGTACAGATACAGTCGTCCCCACCTGGAAAATGCACATTCCACTCCCCTTCAGGCCCCACAGTCGTGAAGGTATCCCCAATGAACGATGTGAAGACAGACGCGTGGTCGGCAGGCTCTGCAACTGTCCACTCCTCCGCGGAGGTCCTATCAGGGGGAGTCTCCCCGACATCACTGGGGTGGTCGAAACTTCTGTGTCGCTACTCTCCGAGGAGCTCTCCTTAGACGAGTCTATTAGAATCTCTCGCTCAGGTTCGCGGGCCATTTTTTCACCTGAAAAGTAGAGGACAAAAGTGAATTCGATGACAAAATCAAATCCACCCTTCCACCGCTAGTCAAGTGAAAGGGCGTACAAAGGGCCGAGGACGACGTCCCCGACCTAAGCCCTAATCAAATGGCACAAAGTACTGCGCGAGGAGATGCCCAGGACAATCCCTCCTACGCATACGGGGAGTTCCTCCCCGATTCGCTCACTATACCAAAGAAGGGCTTAGACAGCGCTTTTTTGGGCTTAGATAGCGCTTAAAAGCGCTGCCTATTCTACCACTGCTATAAGTAAAGACAACGCTTTAGTTAATGAGAAAGTGCTGCTAAATGTCAGCTTTAGCCAGCGCTTTTACTTTGAAAGCGCTTTCTGTTTGTCACTTTAGCCAGCGCTTTGTCTTTAAAAGCGATGTCTAAAGAACCCCTTTAGGCAGCGCTTTGACTTTAGACAGCGCTTTTGGTTATCTTTAGGCATTACTTTAGACGGCGCTTTTCTTTAAAAGCGCTGTCTATTCTCTACTTTAAGCAGCGCTTTTTATTTAAAGCGCTGTCTAATCCCCACTTCAGGTAGCGCTTTTTTCTTTGAAGCGCTGTCTAATGTCCACAAAATTTTTTATATATAAAACTTTAAAAAAGCACTGTCTGATATATACAATAAATATTTACCAGATTATCACCATATTTTGCACCAGGTTTTCACCACATTTTGCACCAGAATATGCATTTAGAATTTGCACCAAATTTTCATAAATTAGAGCTTCAATCCAATAAATATGCACCAAATTTGTCTATTTATATATACATCTTTAATCCAATAATTTATATATACAAAAAATTGATGATATTCAAGCTAAAAAACAACAACAATTTATATATCTTGTTAGCTACAAAAAATCTGATATTCAAGCTAAAAAACAACTACAATGAACTTGTTAGCTCTATCTTCTACATCTGCACATATAACCTGAAACAAAACAACAACAACATTAGATAAAATATAGAAGAAAACAAAGAAGGCATTGTTCTTATCTGATATTCAAGCTGCAAGCATTGCCAAATCTGATATTCAAGCTGCAAGCATTGCCAAAAATGTCAACAAATGATCATGAGTTATTGAATATTGCCAAGTGCCTATGAAAATCAGTATATGATTCCAACTTTTCCTGCAGTTCTTTATTGTTAGCCGTTTTTTTCTTTGGTTTTTTCAAGGATGTTGGAGTGATCCCATATCCCTTACCCCTCACACGACCCGAATACTCACAAACATCTAATGCTCGACTAAGTAGGCTCCTGCAATCATTGTCTTCATCTGGAGATATAGACTGAGATAGAGTCTCCTGAAATTCATATGAATATAAAAAATTTGACTTAATTATATGTTAATAAACTTTTGATTTAATTCAAGCAATAATGTTATACTTACACATTTCTCAAAAATTTGTTGAACATCTTCTTTAACAACTCCATCCTTACCCACACGGGCTTCCTTCCACAAAACATGTTTCGGAAGAGATGTTTCAGAACTTTTCTCCTTTGTTAACTACACATTAAGCCAAATAACATGATAAAAAATAACTCATGATGAACAAGTATATCATTGCAATTTATAGATACTTACTATAGATTGTTGTAAGCGTGCATATCCCATACGCCCTTTTTTGTATGGATACGCGGGACTTGATGCTCGTTGCCGATTTATGTCACTTATCAAATTCTGGGGTTTTTCGTTTCGATTTAAAAGTTTCCCATTATTGAGGTGTAATCAAATCTGCATATTTCTGTGGAAGCTCTGCATCAATAAATTTTTTATCTGCATCCTTAAGAAACTTGTTTGATAAAAAAGATCTAAACCCTCTATGTATTTTTCCGGCCAATCTGAGTATATAATCTTTTCTGGTATCATCAATGTTGAAAGACCTCTACGAAAATCATACACAGAGTGCGTTAGTATAAGTAATTTAAATACATAATCATCATTAAAAACAAATAACATCACATATGGTACCTGTATCTCAATCCATATTTTGTCTTTAGCGTCTTTCAACGCTTTGTTTCTCCAATCATCACAAGTAATTGGAACTTCTCTCCTTGCAACTGAACCAAGATAACTTGTCAACGTTGAACCGTTAGGCTCAATTAGTTGGTTATCTTGACTCCAATGCACATCATGTTTTATGCCTCGATCTCTATCACAAATGAGTCTCTTCATAATTGTTATTCCTCGTCTAATTTCCCTTTCCACTGCATTATCAGTCTCATCTCCATCATGAATAGAATCATCATGTGGGTGATCCTCGTTACTAGCCATCTAACCTGTAATAAAAGATTGTAATAGTTACAATTCCAACAAAAACTCATAAAATTTTTTACTGAAACACTGAATTAGCCGACACTCTTATTGAGTTCTACTATTTCGTTTTGTTTTCTTTCCACAATCAACAGAACAGAACAAATCGGAATTAAACTTCAAACAAACAAAAAACCTAGAGTTCAGAACAACAACATCAACAGAGTCAGAAAATGGGGAACGTTACAGTTCCTTTTGTAGGCATGATACTTGCAGAGTGTGTTTAAGTTGCGTTAATCATATTAAGCAAACAAGTCATGGCACAAGGAATGAACAATTCCAACGAAAACTATCAAACTTCATAGCAATGAGTAACAAGAGAAGAAAATAATTGAAAACCCTAAATTGATGAACACTAAACTAAGCATAGAAATTAAGAACCGAATCAATCAAAGAAAAAGTATACCGTGAAAAAGCTTCAGTTAAAAGATTCCAACTCTATCTTCTTCCTCTGATTGTGGAACCCAGGAGCCTCGCCGGAGAGATAAAACAACCTTATGAAGGAATGGATGTAATAACGACTATGTAATAAAAGATTGATGATTACAATGAAGAGGACGGAGGTGCGTGAGAGAAGAAGAGAAGATTTTTTTCTGGGTTTAGGGTTTTTCGCGAGAGAAGAGAAACAGTTCTGAGAATAGAAAGAATGAATAGAATCTGTTTTTTAATTTTAATTTTAAACGACTTTAGCCAGTGCTTTTGTGAAGCGCTGTCTAATGAGTGCTTTTAGCAGCGCTTTCGCTTTCTAGTTGGGCCTTTAGCTGCGCTTTGAGTAAAGTGCTTTCTAATATGGGCCTTTAGCAGCGCTTCGTACATGGGCCTTTAGCAGCGCTTTTGAGAAGCGTTGTCTAAGGTGGGACTTTTAGCAGCGCTTTTGAAAAGCGCTGTCTAAGGTAGGCCTTTTAGCAGCGCTTTTGAATAGCGCTGTCTAAGGTGGGCCTTTTAGCAGCGCTTTTACACAATTTCGTACATACTTTCCGTGTTTTATTTTTTATTTAACTTATAGCAGCGCTTTTGGAAAAAAGCGCTGTCTAAGGTGCGCTGCCTAAAATCATTTTTGGCGTAGTGGCTACCCAAAATTCCGTTTGAAGCTTCACCAGAAAATTCACAAGAACGCCGAAAAATTCATGAACTCCGCTGGTAACCCACACGACCGTCGTTGCAACGGCGTTAGAAACAACCTAAATCTATAGTTCCCTAAAGCTCCAACGACCACGACAACAGCAGAAATTGGCCAAGCCACCGTCTACCACCAACAGTCACCGGAAACCGCTACTGTAACTACCTAGAATCATCCTAACCTCAGGAATTCTAGCGAAACAGGAAACAAAAAAGCTAAGAACTAGAGTAGGGATGAACAACTTACATGGTCAGGGAAGCTTTAGAGGGTCGAAGACGCTGCTCGGAGCTCGTACGGCGGCGAAAACAGCGGCTAGCGACGGTTTTAGTGGCGACAAACTAGGGAACTCAGAGAGAATAGTGAAGGAGGAGAGAGAAGAAAAAAGTGAAAATGAGCAGCTTCTCCCTCTATTTATAGGCATTCTGAAGACACGTGCACGAACACGCGCGGCTAGGGGTATCATCATGACCCTAGCCTAGCCATCATGGCACATTTAATGCAACACAAGGCTCGAGGCACACGTGGCGTCCCATCTCTTTAGATCACATCAACCGTTGGTCTCCCCGCACGCCGGCCACAGCAGACAACGTTACGTATCCCGCGAACACCAACTCCCCCGGGCATCGTAAAATAACTCCACCTCGTCGACAAGCGACAACCACTTCTAGATCTCCCCGGGACTGCGAACTACCCTTAAGTCACCACTCCCATGCTTGGGAGCAACGACTTGGGAGGCTCCTGTTCCGGACTGAACCAATGACTAGGCATGGCCTAATCCACCTCTGCTCCCAGAATGGCCCAATTTCCTAAATCCAGCCAATGTGGGGCAGCATTTACCTTTCTGCCCCTCTGTAAGACCCTAATTTTTTACCCCTAAGATTCCACATATCATTCACATTTCATTTGCATCTCATACCACAAACAAGATCACAATCTTTGTTTCTCCTGAGCATCTCTGTATTATTCTCACTTGTTTCTGTTTACTAACCTCTAAACAAAATACAAAAAAATTTGCTGCAGTTTCTCTCTCTGTGTGTTGTGCAGGTTTGTCAAAGACAATGAAGTGATTTCAAGTCACATGTGACTGCTCGTTCATGATCCAGTTCAGATGGATGTTTGACCTGATCTTGGTCAAATTATCAAGCAATTTGTTTCAAGTGCAAGTTATTTGTTTCAATGGGTTATTTCTCAAGCAGTGACTGTCAAGTTGTTGTGTGGTGATGTCTATCAAGTTCAGATGAGTTCACCATTCCAGATTGTGTTCATCTATGGATTTATTTTCGCAGATAACTGATTGTGGGAAAGTTCAAACAGATTCAAATGGTCGTTGTTCAGTGTGGCTTGTTCAGTGGTAGCTATGTTGCACACTTTATCAGAGGCTTGTGAAAAATGTCAAGATTTGTTTTGGGCTAAAAATAAATATTTTCCATCCATTTCCATTTTGGCTATCCATTCAAACCATTTCTATTATCCATTTTTTTTCTAAACCAAATATTCATTCAAAATTCATTTTTTTTCTAAATCCTCTCCAATATCCATTAATATCCAATTATCCACTTCATTTTATATCCATATATCCAAATTTATATTCATTATCCATTTTACTTCCAAATCCATTTTGATCCATTAAATCCAAATTCCATTGTGGTTATCCATTACTAAACTTTTTTTCAATTTAATTTAGATTCCAAACATCCATCTTAAATCCATTCTAAAAAAATCCATCTTTTATGCATTATCCCAATTAAACCATTTCTAGTCATTATATCCATGTCATGAACTATTTCCAAATTCATATATCCCAAAGCCCATTTACAAATATGACACCAAACAATTGATAAAAAGAAAAGAAAAAAAAATAAGCTCATGTTCTCACAAATTTCCACGGCTCACCTTTCTCTCAAAAAATATCTCAGCCACCAAGTCTTCAAGCCATTTACAAACTCAACCACAATATAAAATAACAAAAAAAAAAGAGTTGAAAAAGTTGTTTCAAACTCAGCCCCCACATAAGCCATGAAGCCTTCACATGACTTCACAAAGCCAAAACGCAGCACAAGCTGCTAGTTTCCCAAGCCTTATTTAAGCCTCACGTGAAACTTCCACAAGCCGTGACCTTCGCATCTCCAAGCCGACTACCACACCCTGCAAGTACAAATTCCAGCCAAGTTAAAAGCCAACGGCTGCAGTACATGAAAGAAAAAGAAAAACGCAGCCAAATCAAACACGTGATAAGCTGCAACATTCCAAACCGGCATCAAGGAAGCATCAAAACGCAAGTCACACCTAAGATTCATGAGCCAAAATGCAGAAAAAATCGAAGCAAAATGGCAAATTGAAACTTCAAATTTCACAAATTCATTTCATCGCAATTCACTTCAAATTCTATAAATAGGGTGCACTTCTCCTTCTCAAAACAAGCTTGGATAGCCCCTAATCCTGCTGCCAAAATCACTACCTTCACCTTCAAGCTTCAATACTTCTTCAAATTCCTCCATTAACGCAAAACCAGTTCCTCTCCTTTCCCTGCAGAAACCACAATCAAAATTCAAAAAGAAACAACACCACTACAAATTCATCAATAAATTCAGCAACTCAGTTCACACAAGATTTGGCATCTCACAACAATATCAACCGTTCACAATTTTTTGATCCAACATCAATCGTTCATAACTCCGCGGTTCACAACAATCCAAATCGCATCAACAACTCGCATAAATCCAATCACAAACAACAATTCGCAAATCAAAAAGAAAAGAAGAGGAGGGATCAACGTGTTTCTAACCGGAAATTTGAAGGTAATCAGAACTCTTTGACGGTTTCGATTTGATTAATCGGAGCACAATGACTCAAAATTGGATGTATATTTGGAATCTACGTTTGATTTCGATCGTTTTTGTCTCCTCCCTGCGTTTCGTCGCTCCACCGTGAGTGAACTCGGTTCTTTCCATGGCTGTCGTGTACAGTCCGCGTGCGTGTGAAGAAGAAGATGATGAGAATTTCTATTTCTTCTTTTTCTTTTAATATTCCATTTTGTTTTATTTTATTTGTTTTTCTTTTATTTTTTTAAGAAGAGTTTTGGGCTTAGGCCCGTGGGAATTTTACTCACCACCACCAACAACTGTTTTCATTAACCTCCCTTTCTATTTTCTTTTATTTTAATTTCTATTATTTTTTCTCATTTCTCTCTAAATCTTTTTTTATAAAATTTCTCTTGTTTTAGATTTTGATTTACTACTTGAATTTTGTTTTTGAAAACATTTCTTGAAAAAAGTGATAAAAAAAAAATCATGAGTATTCATTTTAATCTTGATTTTTATTTTTTAATTCTATTTTGGATTCTTATTGTTGGTGGTGTGTGGATCTTAAATGTTAGATCCACTTTTCTTCATCTATTTTTCTTTTTTATCAAAGAAAGTCTAAGAGATCTTGGAATTCCTTTGTTGAATTTCGATCAAGACTAGATTGTTACCATTTTTCTTTTCGTGCGGTATCGCTTTCAGATGACGATTTACATATCGTTCATCTAGCATGCATTAGCACAAAGAGCTATTGACCGGTCTTATTTGTAGGGTAATTACTCCGTAAATTACTCGGCGATTGCTTAACATAGCGCAATATTTGTCCCTTATCGAAAAACCATAAAAAATGGTTGATTATTTGTCTTTTGGTTCAAAACTTATAAAACTTGTTGTTAGGAGGCTTTGGTCTTATCAATCCTCTAATGAGTTCTCATTAATCTTGACCTAAGTGCAATTATTCAATTATTATTGATCACTTTCTCTAACAACTAACAACTAATTACTAACTTCTAACTTTACATTTCCTTCTCGCTCCTTATTTCTCTTTTACTTTTATGCTTCATTTTTATCATTTCATATCATGTTTATGCTTCCGCAATTTTTCCTTTGTCCGTTGGACATATGTTTATGCTTCCGCAATTTTTCCTTTGTCCGTTGGACACATGTTTATACTTATGCCTTTTTCTCTTTGTCCACTTGGACCAAAAAACATTAATAAAGGCCAAAACCTCTAAAAAACTTGTGTTTCTAATCTTGGACTATGGTTACTATCCTATGCATTGGACATGGAGCTTTGGACTTAGACCTTGGACATCCAATGCAATTCTTGGAACCTTGGACTTAGAACTAGGACCTTCTCCCTTTGCTTTGAATTGTGGTTCGAAGACTATGGAGCTTACTTGTGTGGTTAGGCTATTCTTATCCTTAGCTTTTACTTTATGCTCTAGGATAGTCACTTCTTCTCCTCCCCATTCTTCAATTTCCAAAACTCTCTCTCTTTTTCAAAACATTCTTGATTTCAAACTATCACCTCTTTCATAATCAAACCTTGACCTTGTCAAGTGATTTTAATCTTTTCATTTCATTTCTTAACAAATGCTAAACTACATAAGCATATTGACACTTTTTCAAAAGACTTAAAAAACATCAAACTCATCACTCTCTTTTTGTGCCCTCGTGCACTTTTTTCCTTTAACTTTTTCATAAGTTTAGACATGATTCATTTCTTTAAGCGGAATTATTCGCTTGGAAATGACGACTTGTCTTTACATTTAAAAACAACCAAAACAAACAAATTTTCATTCTTTGTACCACGAACTACGGGGTTTTGATCCTACATTGCGCATTGTGGGTGCGTAGGCATGAGACGACAAGTCTCTCCAAACACAAAAATCTTAAAAACAATTTCTCTTCTCATCTCCTCAATCACTTTTCAAGCAAACTTTTTCAGACCAAAAGCGGTAGATATTTCAAAGGGCTCCTATAGAGTACTATAGACATTTTGGGTGCTAACACCTTTCCATTGCGTAACCAACCCCCTTACCCGGTCTCTCTTCACTTGTTCTTGTTGTAGAGCTTGTGTAGGTTTTGTTCGCTCTTTTTCCTTTCCTTTTTGGATAAAATAAAAGTGCGGTGGTGACTCTTGCTTTTCGAGTTAATTTAATCAATAACTTACACTCACGATTTTGCCGCTACAGAAAAAGTGGCGACTTTGCTGGGGAGAAACTGACCTCTTGCTGGTCCATCCCTTGAGGGGTTTAGCCTACTTTGATTTATTTACTGCTTTTCGTCTGATTTGCTTGTTACTTGTGTGTTCTGTTTGGGAATTCTTCTGTGTGGTGAGATAAGCCCAATACACAAGCTTGAGTGTACACCTAAGACTAGGGTGGAAAGTAGTGGGACCTACGCGCTATCTTGGTATGTTTGGTGTTCATGAAATTCACATCCAGACGAGGTTTTCTTGGGAGATATTCTGACGTGCGTGTCTTGCGCATTTCGGGGTGTTGATCTAGAGAGCTGTCGACTCTGGAGACCATTCCTGAGGACTCAGTTGAGGCACTCCTCCCAAGAGGCAATAATGGCAGACCAGAAATGGCAAACCCGTTATGCTTCTTGATCCGAGGACCCGAAGCTGAGGACTTTAGAACCCTTAACCCATCTTGGCCTCATTAGGACGTGGTGCGGTGGCTATTCAGGTGAAGACTTGAATCAGTTGTTACGCGATACCACACTTAGACGAGACTCTCTTGAGAATATTATTCACTACCAAGCAGTTGGGAAATCGATAATATCCGAAAGATGGGTTGTAGACTCTGGGAACCTCTTTAGAACCTTGTTCGGCAGGTGTTATACCCTTAGTACATACCTTTGGGGATTGGTTCTTACCCTTGACTCCATGCTCATGACTCGAACCTTTGAACCCGTGTGCTTTGAGTGATATTGTTTGTGGTTGTTGCATCCATGCACTCTTGCATCCATGAGCATACATATGCATTCTTCCAAGTTGTCTCAGAAACTCATTTCAACTGTCTCCTTCTTCAGTTATCTGTTCACCGTCAAGATGTTTCCTCAACACAACTATAGAACTAGAGTTGCTGTCAGATTGAGAATGGAAAATCAAGAACATCACGACGCCGAAGTCAGAATGGAAATTGATGAGTTGAAGGCTGGTATGACCAAACACACAGAAATGCTGCAAGTTCTGATTGCTAGAGGTGAACCTCCTCAGAGGACTGTGATTGTTGAAACTTCACTTGCTGCTATTGACCCTCCATTGACTCAACAACTAGCTTCTACTTGGCCAGAATTTGGGTTACCTCCAAATTACTCACCACCCTTTTCAACTACTCATGTGTTTGTCTCGCCAGTATCTTCAGCTTCATTGTTCACTGAACCTTAGCCTGTTGTGCATTCTGTTGCTCAAGCTATTCCTGAGAATCCTTTCGTGTACCATGTTGTCGGTCCACAATCCGAAAGTCAGGGAGAACCTGGATACACTGAAGAAGTCAGAGAGCAATGGCAAACTCTAGACAAAAGGATAAGAGCCATGGAAGAAAGTGATGTCTTTAGTGCTGCCGCAATGGACATGTGCTTGGTTTCCGACTTGGTTATACCTGCAAAATTCCAGACTCCTGATTTTGAGAAATACAAGGGGCACACCTGTCCCAGAACCCACTTGGTGATGTACTGCAGCAAGATGGCTGCTCATGCCAAAAATGACAAATTGCTCATTCACTGTTTCCAAGACAGCTTGAGTGGGGCTTCAATGAAATGGTATATGAAACTTGAGAAGAACCGTATCCAAAGCTGGAAAGACTTGGCTGATGATTTCTTAAAGCAGTATAAGTACAATCTGGACATGGCACCTGACCGCTGTCAATTGCAGAATATGTCTCAAAAAGAAAAAGAATCCTTTAAGGATTACGCTCAGCGCTGGAGAGAGCTAGCTGCTCAAGTGGAGCCACCCTTGGCTGAAAAAGGATTGACTGGACTGTTCATGGACACTCTTCAGCCACTCTTTTGGGAAAAGATGATAGGCAGTGTATCATCTGGTTTTGCTGACCTAGTCACTATAGGAGAAAGACTAGAAGAAGGTATTAAGAAAGGAAAAATTACCAATGTCGAAGCCTTTAATGGTGCTAAAAAGTATGCTGGGAATTTTCAAAAGAAAAAGGATGGCGATACCCATGTTGTTTCAGTTGAAGGGAAACCTCGTCGCAAGCAACAACAATATGTAGCTGCAGTCGCTCCTGTTGTCAATGTTCAAACAGTTCAGGCTCCTCGTCAGGCTGTTAAACAAAATCAGAATCGCAATAGGGTTAAATTTGATCCTATCCCGATGTCCTACACTGAGCTATATCCATGTCTTGTTCAGAAAGGTTTGATTACAATGAGGGATCTACCTCCTCCTCCAAATCCTCTCCCAGCTGGCTATAGGGCTGATCTTCACTGTGAGTTCCATCGAGGTGGGGCAGACCATAACTTGGAAGGTTGCTATGCATTGAAAGCTAGAGTACAAGAATTGGTGAACTCAAAGATTCTGACTTTTCTTGATGAGAATCCCAATGTTGTCAACAATCCTTTGCCAGAGCATGCCAAGTGAAGTTTGAGTCAGTTCAGACGGATCATCTACTAAAGCCAGTGTTTCAGACAGGACAGCTCATCCTTGTTGCTGATTAGTCACTAGGCCTTGTTTCTTTCTGTTTGCATTTTTCTTTGATTGTATTGACTGTTTGCTTTCAAACTTTATTTGTACTCTCATGGTAATTTCAATGAAATGAGCAATGCAATGTTTTGATTCAAATTCATTTATATCTACTGTGTGCATCTTTATGCTTTTTTTTCACAAAAAAAAATATATTTCCTGTTCGTTTTCTTTATCAAGCTTTTGTTTATGCAAAGATTGGAGGGAGAATGATGAAAACGAAATACCTAAATTTGCTAAACTGTATGCTTTCAATTTAAAACTTGGCTGATGATGTACAGGCATTGTTTCAACTCCCAAACACTGGAGAAATAAGGAAGTTAATCCCTTGTCAACCCCTTCGAGCATAGAAGTTGGAGTTTCTTTCTGTACGAAAAAACCCGCAATCTTAACCTAGGGATGGGTAGTTCTCAGTTAATTTGACTGTGTAATCAAAAGTTTTCCTTCGCACACATCAAATAAGTGTCGAAGATGTCTTTCAAATCGAAAGCCAATGATGGTTCATCGTAATCATTAAGCCAGGCAGTTTCTACCTTTAAAAAAAGAGAATAAAAAAAATGAAAATAAAAGCCCGCTAAGTCAAAACCTATTAAGGAGACTTAGACAAAAATTGGGGCATCCCGCTGACTGTAAGCTCAAATGGCACAGTTCAGGCAAAATTTAGGGATAACAAAAAAAATCAAGAGGTTACCAAAATCCTCAAAGACAAAATGAGTTGACTAAGGTCCTCATTAAAAATAACAAAATGTTGTAAGAAAGAGTGACTGCCATCTCAAAAAACCCTTTGGCCTTTGAGCCATCATCATAACTGTGTTGCAATTCCAAAATCACTTAGAACCTGAATGCATAGTTTGAATTAACTGAGCATAGGACTGGAGATCATCACGAAGAATGGGTTGGGTACAAATTAACTTTGAGCCTATATCCTTTGTTTCAAAAACCGTGAACCAGACCACATTACAACCTTCAAAAGACCTAATTGAAGCCAGGTTTCTTTTGAAAACATACTACAGCAAGGTTGCGTAAAGTGACTCCTAAGTTTGTTGCCAATCATTTGCTTTGATGTCATACCTTTGCTTTCTCTTTCATTTTGAATGTCTAAACCGTCGTGTTTTGACAAGTGATTTATTTTATTTACATCAATAATATCATTCCAAAAATGATTTTTGATTTCAAAATTGCATGAGCTTTGCATTAAAATAACCATGTTTGTCTGAATAATCCTTTTTGCAGGCAAACTTTCCTCATCAAGGAACTTTAAACAGTTGAGAAACTTGGTCAGTGATCCTATCAGGGGCACATTACTTCCAGATCCTGTTCGAGATTTGTTGCTCAATGCAAGTTATTCTCATATTTGGTTAACTAGAAGATCTCTTTCAAGATTCATACTGAGTTTAGCCTTCTCAACAGTCTTTTCAAGAACTGAAGCCATGATCAGTTCATCCCCAGCAACTGAAGCCATGATCAGTTTATTCTCAGCATTCAAGGATTGAAACCATGATCATTTCATTCTTCCCCTACAGCAGTCAAACTGAAGCTATGACCAGTTTATCCTCATCAGTCAATTAATCGGGGGAAATATTCTTCAAGAATCCTCAAGATGTCTTTCCTCAAAAGACCATCAGCCTGATACAATTCATAAGTGTGACAGAGATGTGTTCAACATTTTCTCTTCAAGCAGAGTGACAGTGTTCCCTGTGTTGAGGAATCAGAGTTTCATTCTTCCCTCACAAAGGAGTCTATCTCAGTTGTCCCTATAATATGCATTGCATACATAAATCATTCACATATCATACATAGAAAGATTTGCATAGCTCGAAGTGTGCTTCGCGCTCATATGCATTTCCTGAGGTCCTGCTGCTTTCAACATCTTACCTTGAGATCAAAGTCCAACTTACTTGGCGCCTACCAAAATTTTTACCTGTCTTTTCATTCAGTGATATTCCTGAATGTTGTCGTTTACCCGTCTTCTTTCATTCCAGTGCTATTCCTGAATGTCTTGTTTGTCTTCTTTCATTCCAGTGCCATTCCTGGATGTCTTGTTTATCTTCTTTCTTTCCAGTGCCATTCCTGGATGTTGTTGTTTCTCTATGCATCTAATGTTGTTGTTAGATGTGTGTTTTCTTCCATTCCAGTGCTATTCCTAGATCTTTGTACTCTTTCACTCCAGTGCCATTCCTGGATGTCTGTCTCTTTTGATCTCCAGTGCCATTCTTGGATATCTTGTTCCTCTTGTTTATCCCAGTGCTATTCCTGGAAGTTTTGTCTCTCTTCTGTAATCCTCAACAGATTTGCTTGGATATCTTTCAGTGCCATTCCTGAAAGTTTTTATCTGTTCATTCAGTGCCATTCCTGAATAAGTTTTCTCCTTTGCATTAAGTGTCATTCCTGGATGTCTTTCTCACTACCATTCAATGCCATTCTTGAATATAGTGATTTACCTTTACTTTAAGTGCCATTCCTGAAAGTTTACCTGTTCATTCAGTGCCATTCCTGAATGAGTTTTCTCCTTTGCATTTAGTGCCATTCCTGAATGTAGTGATTTACCTTTACTTTCAGTACCATTCCTGAAAGTTTATCTGTTCATTCAGTGCCATTCCTGAATGAGATTTTACCGTTGCATTCAGTGTCATTCCTGGATGTCTTTCTCACTATCATTCAATGCCATTCTTGAATGAAGTGATTTACCTTTACCTTTCAGTGCCATTCCTAAAAGTCCCTGCTCACTTTATTCAACACCAATCTTGGATATCATGAACCTTTTTATCCAATGCCACTCTTGGATACTTCTGATATATTTTCTAGAACTTTTCTCACTTCATCCAATGCCATTCTTGGATGTTGAGATTTCTTTTGTCCAATGCCATTCTTGGACACCTTTTCCCCAGCCAAGTCCAATGCTATTCTTGGATATCTCTGATGTTTACCCTTGTCATCCAATGCCATTCTTGGATGTCCCCAATGAAGTTTTAAATGGAAGTTTGTTTCTATCCAATGTTATTCTTGGATGACTCTGATGCTCGTTTTTGCCCCATTCAATGCCATTCTTGAATGTTGTAGTTCCTTTTATCCAATGCCGTTCTCGAGTACCTTATCCCCAATAGAATTGATTTTCACCTTCATCCAATGCTATTCTTGGATGACGCTGCTGTTTTTACCAAAAACTTTCCTGTTATTGTCCAATGCCATTCTTGGACGTGTATTGACATACCTTTTGTCTCGTTTGTAGTTTCCATCCAATGCTATTCTTGGATGTCACTACTTATATTCCAGGGTCTTGTCCCTCTCTTTCCAACTATTGATGGATACTTCTTGTCACCTTGACAGATCTCTAGAAATAACTTGTGTTCCTCAGCGTGTCTTTTCGCGTCTTCTTTCTCAATTTACCGTAACGCTCTTGTTTCAAGTTTCCCCGCGGTCTGTCTCATCCTTTGCATTCATATCATCTTGTGGTATCTTAGGGCTAAAAAATATAGCTTTTTGTATTTAAGTATCTTCATATCTCCCGATAGAAGAGACTTAAATAGAGGCAGCTGTAAGACCCTAATTTTTGACCCCTAAGATTCCACATATCATTCACATTTCATTTGCATCTCATACCACAAACAAGATCACAATCTTTGTTTCTCCTGAGCATCTCTGTATTATTCTCACTTGTTTCTGTTTACTAACCTCTAAACAAAATACAAAAAAATTTGCTGCAGTTTCTCTCTCTGTGTGTTGTGCAGGTTTGTCAAAGACAATGAAGTGATTTCAAGTCACATGTGACTGCTCGTTCATGATCCAGTTCAGATGGATGTTTGACCTGATCTTGGTCAAATTATCAAGCAATTTGCTTCAAGTGCAAGTTATTTGTTTCAATGGGTTATTTCTCAAGCAGTGACTGTCAAGTTGTTGTGTGGTGATGTCTATCAAGTTCAGATGAGTTCACCATTCCAGATTGTGTTCATCTATGGATTTATTTTCGCAGATAACTGATTGTGGGAAAGTTCAAACAGATTCAAATGGTCGTTGTTCAGTGTGGCTTGTTCAGTGGTAGCTATGTTGCACACTTTATCAGAGGCTTGTGAAAAATGTCAAGATTTGTTTTGGGCTAAAAATAAATATTTTCCATCCATTTCCATTTTGGCTATCCATTCAAACCATTTCTATTATCCTTTTTTTTTTCTAAACCAAATATTCATTCAAAATTCATTTTTTTTCTAAATCCTCTCCAATATCCATTAATATCCAATTATCCACTTCATTTTATATCCATATATCCAAATTTATATTCATTATCCATTTTACTTCCAAATCCATTTTGATCCATTAAATCCAAATTCCATTGTGGTTATCCATTACTAAACTTTTTTTCAATTTAATTTAGATTCCAAACATCCATCTTAAATCCATTCTAAAAAAATCCATCTTTTATGCATTATCCCAATTAAACCATTTCTAGTCATTATATCCATGTCATGAACTATTTCCAAATTCATATATCCCAAAGCCCATTTACAAATATGATACCAAACAATTGATAAAGAAAAAAGAAAAAAAAAAACAAGCGCATGTTCTCACAAATTTCCACGGCTCACCTTTCTCTCCAAAAATATCTCAGCCACCATGTCTTCAAGCCATTTACAAACTCAACCACAATAAAAAATAACAAAAAAAAAGAGTTGAAAAAGCTATTTTAAACTCAGCCCCCACATAAGCCATGAAGCCTTCACATGGCTTCACAAAGCCAAAACGCACCACAAGCTGCTAGTTTCCCAAGCCTTGTTCAAGCCTCACGTGAAACTTCCACACTTACATAAGCCGTGACCTTCGCATCTCCAAGCCGACTACCACACGCTGCAAGTACAAATTCCAGCCAAGTTAAAAGCCAACGGCTGCAGTACATGAAAGAAAAAGAAAAACGCAACCAAATCAAACACGTGATAAGCTGCAATATTCCAAACCGGCATCAAGGAAGCATCAAAACGCAAGTCACGCCTAAGATTCATGAGCCAAAACGCAGAAAAATCAAAGCAAAACAACAAATTGAAACTTCAAATTTCACAAATTCATTTCATCGCAATTCACTTCAAATTCACTGTAGCGGCAAAATCGTGAGTGTAAGCTTTTGATTAACTTAACTCGAAAAGCAAGAGTCGCCACCGCACTTTTATTTTATCCAAAAAGGAAAGGAAAAAGAGCGAACAAAATCTACACAAGCTCTACAACGAGAACAAGTGAAGAGAGTCCGGGTAAGGGGGTTGGTTATGCAATGGGAAGGTGTTAGCACCCAAAACGTCTATAGTACTCTATAGGAGCCCTTTGAAATATCTACCGCTTTTGGTCTGAAAAGGTTTGCTTGAACATTGATTGAGGAGATGAGAAGAGAAATTGTTTTTATGATTTCTGTGTTTGGAGAGACTTGTCGCCTCATGCCTACGTACCCACGATGTGCAATGTAGGATCAAAACCCCGTAGTTCGTGGTACAAAGAGTGAAAATTGTTTGTTTTGGTTGTTTTTAAATGTAAAGACAAGTCGTCATTTCCAAGCGAATAATTCCGCTTAAAGAAATGAATCATGTCTAAACTTATGAAAAAGTTAAAGTAAAAAGTGCACGAGGGCACAAAAGAGAGTGATGAGTTTGATGTTTTTTAAGTATTTTGAAAAAGGTGTCAATATGCTTATGTAGTTTAGCATTTGATTAAGAAATGAAAAGGAAAAAGAGTAAAGTCACTTGACAAAGTCAAGGTTTGTTTATGAAAGCGGTGAAAGTTTGAAATCAAGAATGTTTTGAAAAAGGGAGAGAGAGTTTTGAAAATTAAAGAATGGGGAGGAGAAGAAGAGACTATCCCTAAGCATAAAAGAAAAGCTAAGGAAGAGAATAGCCTAACCACACAAGTACGCTTCCAAGTCTTCGAACCATAATTCCAAAGCAAAGGGAGGAATGTCCTAAGTTCTAAGTCCAAGGTTCCAAAAATTGCATTGGATGTCCAAGGTCTAAGTTCAAAACTCCATGTCCATTTGCATAGGATAGTAACCATAGTCCAAGATTAGAATCACAAGTTTTTTAGAGGTTTTGGCCTTTATTGATGTTTTAGGTCCGAGTGGACAAAGAGAAAAGGCATAAGCATAAACATATGTCCAACGGACAAAGGGAAAATTGCGGAAGCATAAACATATGTCCAACGGACAAAGGAAAAATTGCGGAAGCATAAACATATGTCCAACGGACAAAGGAAAAATTGTGGAAACATAAACATGAAATGAAATGATAAAATGAAGCATAAAAGTAAAAGAGATAGGGTGCGAGAAGTAATTGTAAAGAAGTTAGTACAATAGTAATGTTAGTAAGTTAGTGATTAGTAGTTAAAGTTAGTGATCAATTATAATTGAATACTTGCACTTAGGTCAAGATTAATGAGAACTCATTAGAGGATTGATAAGACCAAAGCCTCCTAACAACAAGTTTTCATAAGTTTTGAACCAAAAGACAAATATCAACTATTCTTGATAATTTTTCCGAGGCGGAACAAATTTTGGTCTATGTTAAGCGCACGCCGAGTAATTTGTTCGAGCAATTACCCTACGAATGAGGCCGGCCATGAGATGTATGTGTTAATGCACGCGAAAAGAAAAGGTGGTAATGATCTCGTCTCGATCGAAATTCAACAAAGGAATTTCAAGATCACTTCGACTTTCATCGATCAAAAATAAAATAGATGAAAAAAAGTGGATCTAAAAATTATGATCCACACAACCAATCAAAAAAAGAAAATGAAAATCAAGAATAATAAAAATCAAGACTAGTTATAATGATTTTTTTTTAAAAGTTTAGAAACAAAATAAAAAAAAGGTATATCCAAATTTAACTAAAACAAATATTAAAAAGAAGAATTAGAAAGAAAGAAAAAAAAATTTAAAACAAATAAAAGAAATGAAATAAAAGAGGAAAGGAGGGAGGTGCAAAATTGGAATGGCGGTGTGTGTAACGATTGGGGGCGGATGGGCCCAATTTTCATTGAAAAATTTTCTAAACAACAAAAAAAAAGAAAAAAGAGAGTAATAAATGTTAGTAAAAAAACAGAATAGAAAAAGGAATTATCTTCTTCTTCATCTTCATCTTCCTAAAACGCGTGGTCTACTGTTCATCATCAACCATGGCCACAAAATCGGTTTCCATGGATCTGAGCGGCGGGAAACAATTTGTGTGCGGTTTTAATCGAAAAGCAACAGAGGTATCCAATATGGTTTCAATTCCGAACGACACTCAGCCCCGAATTCGAAATTAGATCGTAAAGCTCTCGTCGGAAACCGTCAAATTACCTTGTAAGCTTCGTTTCTCCTTTTTTATGAAAATGAATTTCTGCAGGAATTGTTGTTGATGATTTGCGATGCGTTGATGATGGTGAAGGTGCGCGGAATCGTTGTTGACTGAGTTGATGATTTGCAGGTTGTTTTGGAATTTGGAGATTGGAGGTTTATTGATGAGTGAAACGGATTATTGAAGGGACTTGAAGGATATTGAAGCTTGACGAATTTTGGACAGAATTTTGTTGGCTGTTCAAGCTTGGATTATTGAGTGAATGAAGGTGGTATTTATAGAATGAAGAGGTGAATTATTGCTGCCGTTTTTTATGCTCACGCTGCCGTTTTAATTTTCACTGAGTACTGCGTTTTGTACCTTGGTGTGCAGCGTGTGTGATGCGAACCAAGTTGTTTATGATCTCTTTTGCTGCGTTTTGTATTTAATCTCCTTGCATTTTGCGGTTTGAGTTATGAGCTGAGTTGTTTGCTGCGTGATGCTTCGGTTATGGCTTGGTAGTAGTATCAGCTTGTGTTGGCTTTTGGAGTTTGGACGGCTTGTGGACGGTGTGAGGTGGCTACAGTCACGGCTGGACTAGCACGTTGAAGAGTAGTAGTAGCTTGGAAAATGAATTTGGCTTGAGCTTTTGGAATGGGTTGTGTAGAAGTATCTCATGGGCTTTCTAATTTTTTTGAATTTGTGATGGGCCTTTTTTGCTTAAATTTTGTGAATGATATGGATTAGGATAATTGAAATATTGGAAATAAAATTTGGATATGGATAAAAATAAATTGGATGATGAATAAAAATAGAAAATGGTTTTAGAATTTGAAAATGGATAATGAGTGGTTTAAAATAAAAAATGGATTTATTTGGATAAAGACAATTGGATAGTGAAATTGGATAATTGGAAATGGATATAGAAAAATGGTTTAGAGAATGGATATGGAAAATTTGGTTTAGAAAATGGGTTATATAAAAAAATGGTTTAGATAGCAAAAAGTGGAATATGTGAAAAATGGTTAAAATGTGAATAATGTTTGGAATGAAAAATGGTCTAGGAAATGGATCATGGATAACAAGTCCTTATTTTTAGCCCAAAACCAAATCTCGAATTCTTTCACAAGCCTCTGATAAACATATACCACACAACAAACCACAACTGAAACAACGACCATCTGAATCTGTTCGAACCCAAAACTCATATGAACCACTGCTTGATAAACTGAAGAATCTCAGCACATGACATCTTGCTTTCAACCACATGTAACTTGAGATCACTTCATTGTCTTTGACAAACCTGCACAACACACTGAGAGAGAAACAAGCTAACAACAACATATTTTTTTTTGCATTTTTGGTTAGAGGTTAGATAAACAAAAGCAAGTAAGAAAATGAGAATCACACAGGTGCTCAGGAGAAACACAAATTGTGATCTTGTTTGTGGTTATGAGATGCAAAATGAGATGTGCGAAATCTTAGGGGTAAAAATTAGGGTCTCATTTTTACCCCTAATTTTTACCCCTAAGATTTCACTCATTTCATTTGCATCTAATACCACAAACAAGATCACAGGTTGTGTTTCTCCTGAGCATCTGTGTGATTCTCTGTTGCTTAGGTGTTTCTGATTATCTAACCTCTAACCAAAAATACAAAAAAAAGTATGTTGTCGTTTGCTTGTTTCTCTCTGTGTGTTGTGCAGGCTTGTCAAAGACAATGAAGTGGTTTCAAGTCACAGGTGTTTGTTCAAAAGCAAGATGTCTTGTGCTGAGATTCTTCAGTTTATCAGGCAGTGACGCATATGAGTTTTGGGTTCAAACAGATTCAGACGGCCGTTGTTTCAGTTGTGGCTTGTTGTGTGGCATATGCTTATTAGAGGCTTGTGAAAACAAAAAATTCGAGATTTTGGTTTTGGGCTAAAAAAAAAGAGACTTGCTATCCATTATCCACATCTTTTAACCAAATTTTCCATATTCCACTTTTTGCTATCTAAACCATTTTTTTCCACTTCCATTTCTAAATCCATAAATATCCATAAATACTCAATGTCCACTTTCATTTGTTTATATATATCCAATTTCACCTTTTTGTCCATAATCATAACCATATCCAATAACATCCATTTTTTTTTCTTAAACCATTTTCATTATCCATTCCTTTTCTAAACCAAAATCCAATTACCCTTTTTTTTTTCTAATATCCAATCCAATTCTCAAATAACCATTTTTAATCCAATTCATAAAAT
The DNA here is from genome assembly GCA_022829125.1 of Lathyrus tuberosus. NCBI lineage: Eukaryota > Viridiplantae > Streptophyta > Magnoliopsida > Fabales > Fabaceae > Lathyrus > Lathyrus tuberosus. The sequence continues at coordinate 8,112,284 of JALAZF010000258.1, read as the reverse complement.
TTCTATCCAATCCATTTTTTTCATTTTTATCCAAATAATATCCAAACCCATATTACAATATTCATATCCATATCCCAAACCAAATTATCCATTTTTAGTTACATTTTTTTCTAACTAATTTCCACATTTTTATAACCATTTATATCCATATTTTTTTTTTAAGAAAAAGCTACCAAAGCCCATACATATAAAAAAAAAGCCTTATGATTCTTCTACATGGCCCATTTACATGAAAAAAAAGAAGGAAGTTGAAAGAAAACAACAACTTTCAGCTTCATCCCACGCAGCCCATCACGCCATACGCCATCAGTTCACGTCACCACAAACCACCAAGCCAAGCCGTGAACAGCCACCACGTCATCCCAGCTGCTACTACTTCCACAAAGACGCACACACAAGCCACTTCACACGTCCAAAAACCGCTTCCCAGCCGAGCTAAAACTCACACGCATTGCACCAGCTACAACCAAGCCGCAAAACACAAGGAGATTAAACACAAAATACAGCAAAAGAGATCACACGAGAAAAAAATTCAGAATTACAAAACGCAAAAAATGATTGAAAACGACATCCAAAATTCCAAGTTTTCAAATCACAAATTTCAATTCATTTGCTATAAATAGAGCCTCCATCTTCTTCCAATTCCAAGCTTAAATGAGCCAAAAAACCTCTGCTCAATTGTCTCCCAACCTTCATCAATAATCAAGCCTTCCAAATTCATCAACCTTCCTTCAACAATTTTTCATAATCTCCAATATACCAATTCAACTTCAAGCTTCAATCAAATTCAAAAAAAAGCAACACAAACTCAATTCACAACAACAACAACACAAGCTCCAAAAAAAGAAAAGAAGAAGAGGAATCCACGTGCTACTAACCGGAAATTCGAAGGTAATCGGAGTTTTTTCGGTAAATTTCGAAACCTTGATTCGCACTTGAGATGAAGCTTCGTCCAAAATCGAATACATACTTGTGTAGAGCATTCATTTCTGATCGAAACCGTGTGTTTTCTTCTTCCCGCCGCTCAAAATTGAAGAACTCGGAAGCCTTGGATATGGAGTCCGCCGTGAATGGTGTTCGCATTTGGAGAAGAAGAAGATGTGTTCTGTTTCTTTTTTCCTTTTCTTATTTTAACATTTAACTCTTTTTTTCTTTTTTTTCAGAATTTTATTCATCATGTATTCCATTTTTTTTTTGTTGTCAAATTTTTTTTCATTGAAAATTGGGCCTAGAGCCCATGCGCACCACTATTGCTCGCCACCATCACCATTCCAATACACCTCCCTCTCTTTTATATTTTTTCTTAAAAATATCATTTCATTTTTTCTTTCTTCTATATACTTTTTTTTAGTAACTTTTGATTTAGATTTTATTTTTAAATTCTGGTTTTAGAATTTTGTTATGAAAATTTCTTGGAGAAAAGTCAAAAAAATATATTATATGATTTATCTTTTATTTCTTGTTTTTTATTTTGTTTTCTCATTTTTGATTGGTTGTGTGGATCATAACTTTTTAGATCCACTTTTCTTCATCTATTTTCTTTTTGATCGATGAAAGTCGAAGTGATCGTGAAATTCCTTTGTTGAATTTCGATCGAGACGAGATCATTTCCACCTTTTCTTTTCGTGTGGCACCGCTTTAGGATGACGATCCCTATATCGTTTATCTCGCGTGCATTAACACATATATCTCATGGCCGGCCTCATTCGTAGGGTAATTGCTCTAACAAATTACTCGGTGTGCGCTTAACATAGACCAAAATTTGTCCCGCTTCGAAAACTATCAAAAATAGTTGATTATTTGTCTTTTGGTTCAAAACTTATGAAACTTGTTGTTAGGAGGCTTTGGTCTTATCAATCCTCTAATGAGTTCTCATTAATCTTGACCTAAGTGCAATTATTCAATTATAATTGATCACTAACTTTAACTACTAATCCTTAACTTACTAACATTACTCTTGTACTAACTTCTTTACAATTACTTCTCGCACCCTATCTCTTTTACTTTTATGCTTCATTTTTATCATTTCATATCATGATTATGCTTCCGCAATTTTTCCTTTGTCCGTTGGACAAATGTTTATGCTTCCGCAATTTTTCCTTTGTCCGTTGGACACATGTTTATGCTTATGCCCTTTTCTCTTTGTCCACTTGGACCTAAAACACTAATAAAGGCCAAAACCTCTAAAAACTTGTGATTCTAATCTTGGACTATGGTTACTATCCTATGCAAATGGACATGGAGTTTCATACTTTGACCTTGGACATCCAATGCAATTCTTGGAACCTTGGACTTAGAACTTAGGACATTCCTCCCTTTGCTTTGGAATTATGGTTCGAAGACTTGGAAGCTTACTTGTGTGGTTAGGCTATTCTCTTCCTTAGCTTTTCTTTTATGCTTTAGGATAGTCTCTTCTTCTCCTCCCCATTCTTTAATTTTCAAAACTCTCTCTCTTTTTCAAAACCTTCTTGATTTCAAACTTTCACCGCTTTCATAAACAAACCTTGACTTTGTCAAGTGACTTTACTTTTTCCTTTTCATTTCTTAATCAAATGCTAAACTACATAAGCATATTGACACCTTTCTCAAAAGACTTAAAAAACATCAAACTCATCACTCTCTTTTTGTGCCCTCGTGCACTTTTTCCTTTAACTTTTTCGTAAGTTTAGACATGATTCATTTCTTCAAGCGGAATTATTCGCTTGGAAATGACGACTTCTCTTTACATTTAAAAACAACCAAAACAAATAATTTTCACTCTTTGTACCACGAACTACGGGGTTTTGATCCTACATTGCACATCGTGGGTACGTAGGTATGAGACGACAAGTCTCTTCAAACACAAAAATCATAAAAACAATTTCTCTTCTCTTCTCCTCAATCACTTTTCAAGAAAACCTTTTCAGACTAAAAGCGGTAGATATTTCAAAGGGCTCTTATAGAATACTATAGACGTTTTGGGTGCTAACACCTTCCCATTGCGTAACCAACCCCCTTACCCGGTTTCTCTTCACTTGTTCTTGTTTAGAGCTTGTGTAGGTTTTGTTTGCTCTTTTTCCTTTCCTTTTTTGGATAAAATAAAAGTACGGTGGCGACTCTTGCTTTTTCGAGTTAAGTTAATCAATAGCTTACACTCACGATTTTGCCGCTACAGAAAAGTGGCGACTCTGCTGGGGACAGATTGACCTCTTGTTGGTCCATCCTTTAAGGGGTTTAGCCTACTTTGATTTATTTATTGCTTTTTGTCTGACTTGCTTGTTATCTGTCTGTTCTGGTTGGGATATTCTGAGAGATAGGCCCAATACCCAGGCCTGAGTGCACTTATGATTGGCGTGTTTCATATCCTCTCGTGTTCTATCTCAGTCCGATGAGGGAATATGAAACACAATCTGGATATGGTTCTCTCTAGAGAATTCTGCGTTGTGGATTTCCCACGATGGTAGAGCTATCTGGAAGAGCTGCTAAGTCTGGATGACATGTTAGGATGACCCCTCCTTTTTTGGGGGAATCAGTGGACGACCTCTTTGTTTGGCGATAGTATTGTATCCCGAGGGATGAATGTACTATTGCTTCTCAAATCGAGAATCTGAAATTGAGGATCCCAACTTTTTAGTACCCACATGTGAGAATGGGCGGGTGTTTACAGGTTTGCAGGAAACCCTGACTTCCAACATGCCTGATACTCTGGATTTCTTATCAGTGTGGACTTATCAACCTGGTATTTCGGTGTTCTCTTCAGAGCGAACCTTTGAACCTGTGTGCTTCAAGTGATCTTGTTTGTGGTTGTTGCATTCATGCATTCTTGCATCCATGAGCACACATATGCATTTCTTCCCAGTTGTCTCAGAAACTCATTTCAGTTGTCTCCTTCTCCAGTTATCTGTTCACCGTCAAGCTGTTTCCTCAACACAACTACGGGACTAGAGCTGCTGTTAGATTGAGAATGGAAAGTCAAGAACAACACAATGTCAAAGTCAGAATGGAAATTGCTGAGTTGAAGGCCGGTATGACCAAGCTCACAGAAATGCTGCAAGTTCTGATTGCTAGAGGTGAACCACCTCAGAGGACTTGATTGTTCATGGACACTCTTCAGCCACTCTATTGGGAAAAGATGATAGACAGTGTATCATTCGGGTTTGCTGACCTAGTCACTATTGGAGAAAGACTAGAAGAAGGTATCAAGAAGGGGAGGATTATTAATGCTGAAGCCTTCAGTAGTGCTAAAAAGTATGCTGGGAATTTTCAAAAGAAAAAGGATGGTGATACGCATGTTGTTTCAATTGAGAGGAAACCTCGTCAGAGACAACAATATGTAGCTGCAGTTGCTCCAGTTGTTAATGCTCAACCAGCTCAAGCTCCTCGTCAGACTGTTAGACAGAATCAGACTCGTAATAGGGTTAACTTTGATCCTATCCCGATGTCCTACACTGAGCTGTATCCATGTCTTGTTAAGAAAGGTTTGATTACAACAAGGACTCTACCTCCTCCTCCAAATCCTCTTCCAGTCGGCTACAGGGCTGATCTTCACTGCGAGTTCCATCAAGGTGGGGCAGGTCATAACTTAGAAGGTTGTTTCGCATTAAAAGCTAGAGTACAAGAGTTGGTGAACTTAAAAATTCTGGACTTTGTTGATAATAACCCCAATGTTGTCAACAACCCTTTGCCAGAGCATGCCAAGTGAAGTTTGAGTCAGTTCAGACGGATCATCTCCTAAAGCCAGTGTTTCAGACAGGACAGCTCATCCTTGTTGCTGATTAGTCACTAGGCCTTGTTTCTTTCTGTATGCATTTTCCTTTGATTGTATTGACTGTTTGCTTTCGAACTTTACTTGTACTTTCATGGTAATTTCAATGAAATGAGCAATGCAATGTTTGATTCAAATTCATTTATATCCACTGTGTGCATCTTTATGCTTTCTTTACACAAAAAATTATATATCTCCTGTTCACTTTCTTTTTCAAGCTTTTGTTTATGCAAAGATTGGAGGGGGGATGATGAAAGCGAAATACCTAAAATTGCTGGACAGTATGCTTTCAATTTAAAACTTGGCTGATGATGTACAGGCATTGTTTCAACTCCCAAACACTGGAGAAATAAGGAAGTTAATCCTTTGTCAACCCCTTCGAGCCTAGAAGTTGGAGTTTCTTTCTGTACGAAAAAACCCGCAATTTTAACCTGGGGATGGGTAGTTCTCAGTTAATTTGACTGTGCAGGCAAGACGCCTTCCAATGAAGGTTGCAATCACAAGCTTTCCTTCGCACACATCCAAGAAGTGTCGAAGATGTCCTTCAAATCAAAAGCCAATGATGGTTCACCGTAATCATTAAGCCAGGCAGTCACTATCTTTCAAAAAAAAAAAGAAATTGAAAAAAAAATCAAATGAAAAGCCCGCTAAGTCAAAACCTATGAAGGAGACTTAGGCAAAAATTGGGGCATCCCGCTGACTGTAAGCTCAAATGACACAGTTCAGGCAAAAGTTAGGGATAAAAAATATCAATCAAGAGGTTGCCAAAATCCTCAAAGACAAAACGAGTTGACTGTGGTCCTCATCAAACAACAAAATGTTGTAAGAAAGAGTGATTGTCATCTCAAAAATTTCTTGGCCCTTGAACCATCATCACAACATGTGTTGCAATTCCAAAATCTCTTGGAACCTGAATGCATAGTTTGAATTAACTGAGCATAGGACTGGAGGTCATCACGAAGAATGGGTTGGGTACCAATAAACTTTGAGCCTATATCCTTTGTTTCAAAAACCGTGAACCAGACCACGTTACAACATTCAAAAGACCTAATTGAAGCCATGTTTCTTTTGAAAGCATACTACAGCAAGGTTGCGTAAACAGACTCCTATGTTTGTAGCCAATCATTTGCTTTGATGTCTTATCTTTGCTTTATCTTTCATCTTTGCATGTCTTAACCTCCGTGTTTTGACAAGTGTTTCATTTTGCTTTACATCAATAATATCATTCCAAAAATGATTTTTGATTTCAAAATTGCATTGAGCTTTGCATTAAAGTTACCATGTTTGTTTGAATAATCTTATTTACAGGCAAACTTTCCTCATCAAGGAATTTTCAAACAGTTGAGAAACCTGGTCAGTGATCTTATCAGGGGCACATTACATCCAGATCCTGTTGTGAATCAGATTTGGTTAACCAGAAGATCTCTTTCAAGATTCATACTGAGTTTAGCCTCCTCAATAGTCATTTTAAGAACTGAAGCCATGATCAGTTCATTTACCCCCAACAACTGAAGCCATGATCAGTTTATCCTCAGCAATCATTTCAACAATTGAAGCCATGATCAATTCGTTTTTTCCCCTGCAGCAGACAGACTGAAGCTATGATCAGTTTATCATCATCAGTCAAGCAATCTGGGGCAATCTTCTTCAAGAATCCTCAAGAAGTCTTTCCTCAAAAGACCATCAGCCCGATACAATTCATAAGTGTGACAGAGATGTGCTCAACATCTTCTATCCAAGCAGAGTGGCCAGCGTTCCCTGTGTTGAGGAATCAGAATTCCTTTCTATCCTCACAAAAGAGTCTATCTCAGTTGTCCCTATCATCTGCATAGCATACATAAATCATTTACATATCATTGCATAGAAACATTTTCATAGCTCGAAGTATGCTTCGTGCTCATATGCATTTTTCCGAGGTCCTATTGCTTTCAGCATCTTACCTTGAGACTAAAGTCCAACTTACTTGGCACCTACCAAAACTTTTACCTGCCTTTTCATTCAGTGTCATTCCTGAATGTTGTCGTTTACCTGTCTTTTCACCCAGTGCTATTCCTGGACGTCTTGCTTTCCTGGATCTTTGTATTCTTTCACTCCAGTGTCATTCCTGGATGTCTGTCTCTTTTAATCTCCAGTGCCATTCCTGGATACCTTGTTCCTCTGGTTTCTCCCAGTGCTATTCCTGGAAGTCTTTTCTCTCCTCTATAATCCCCAACAGATCTGCTTGGATATCTTTCAGTGCCATTCCTGAAAGTTTTACCTGTTCATTCAGTGCCATTCCTGGATGAGATTTTACCTTTAATTTCAGTGTCATTCCTGAAAGTTTTACCTGTTCATTCAGTGCCATTCCTGGATGAGTTTTTTACCTTTACTTTCAGTGCTATTCCTGGATGTCTTTTTCACTGTCATTCAATGCCATTCTTGAATGTAGTGATTCACCTTTATCTTTCAGTGCCATTCCTGAAAGTTTTACCTGTTCATTCAGTGTCATTCCTGGATGAGTTTTTACCTTTACTTTCAGTGCCATTCCTGAAAGTTTTACCTATTCATTCAGTTCCATTCCTGGATGAGTTTTTACCTTTACTTTCAGTGCCATTCCTGAAGGTTTTACCTGTTCATTCAGTGTCATTCCTGGATGCGTTTTTGCCTTTACTTTCAGTGCCATTCCTGAAAGTTTTACCTGTTCATTCAGTGCCATTCCTGGATGAGTTTTTGCCTTTACTTTCAGTGCCATTCCTGAAAGTTTTACCTGTTCATTCAGTGCCATTCCTGAATGAGTTTTCTCCTTTGCATTCAGTGTTGTTCCTGGAGGTGTTTTTCACTGTCATTCAATGCCATTCTTGAATGTAGTGATTCACCTTTATCTTTCAGTGCCATTCCTGAAAGTTTTACCTGTTCATTCAGTGCCATTCCTGGATGAGATTTTACCTTTACTTTCAGTGCCATTCCTGAAAGTTTTACCTGTTCATTCTGTGTCATTCCTGAATGAGTTTTCTCCTTTGCATTCAGTGCTATTCCTGGATGCCTTTTTCACTGTCATTCAATGCCATTCTTGAATGTAGTGATTCACCTTTATCTTTCAGTGCCATTCCTGAAAGTTTTACCTGTTCATTCAGTGCCATTCCTGGATGAGTTTTTACCTTTACTTTCAGTGCCATTCCTGAAAGTTTTACCTATTCATTCAGTACCATTCCTGGATGAGTTTTTACCTTTATCTTTCAGTGCCATTCCTGAAAGTTTTACCTGTTCATTCAGTGCCATTCCTGGATGAGTTTTTACCTTTACCTTTCAGTGCCATTCCTGAAAGTTGTATCTGTTCATTCAGTGCCATTCCTGAATGAGTTTATCTTTACCTTTCAGTGCCATTCCTGAAGGTCCTTGCTCACTTTATTCAATGCTATTCTTGGATATTGTGAACCTTTTATCCAATGCCATTCTTGGATAATTCTGATATATTTTCCAGAACTTTTCTCACTACATTCAATGCCATTCTTGGATGTTGTGATGCCATTATTGGATATGATTTCCTCAACAGAGTCCAATGCCATTCTTGGACACCTTTTCCCCAGTCAAGTCCAATGCTATTCTTAGATGTCTCTGATATTTAACCTTGCCATCCAATGCCATTCTTGGATGTCCCCAGTGAAGTTTTAAATGGAATTTTGTTTATATCCAATGCTATTCTTGGATGACTCTGATGTTTGTTGTTGCCTCATTCAATGCCATTCTTGAATGTTGCAGCGCCTTTATCCAATGCCATTCATGGATATCTTACCCAATAGAGTGTTTTTCACCTCCATCCAATACTATTCTTGGATGACGTTGTGGCTTTTACCAGGAACTTTCTTGTCGCTGTCCAATGCCATTCTTGGACGTCCTTCGACATACCTGTGTCTCGTTCGTAGTTTCTATCCAATGCTATTCTTGGATGTCACTACATGTCTTCCAGGGTCTTGTCCCTCTCTTTCCAACTATTGATGGATACTTCCTGTCACCTTGACAGATTTCCAGAAATAGCTTGTGTTCCTTGGCGTGTCTTTTCACGTCTTCTCTCCCAATTTACCTTATACCCTTTGTTTCAAGTTTCCCCGCAGTGTGTTTCATCCTTTGCATTCATATCATCCAGTGACATCTTATGGCTAAAAATTTGGCTTTTTGTATTTAAGTATCTTCAATCCTGTCGAGACGAAGTTTTCAACCTTCATATCTCCTGATTGAAGAAACTTAAATAGGGGCAGCTGTAAGACCCTAATTTTTACCCCTAAGATTTCACTCATTTCATTTGCATCTCATACCACAAACAAGATCACAGGTTGTGTTTCTCCTGAGCACCTGTGTGATTCTTTGTTGCTTACGTGTTTATGATTATCTAACCTCTAACCAAAAATACAAAAAAAAGTATGCTGCCGTTTGCTTGTTTCTCTCTGTGTGTTGTGCAGGCTTGTCAAAGACAATGAAGTGGTTTCAAGTCACAGGTGTTTGTTCAAAAGCAAGATGTCTTGTGCTGAGATTCTTCAGTTTATCAGGCAATGGCGCATATGGGTTTTGGGTTCAAACAGATTCAGACGGCCATTGTTTCAGTTGTGGCTTGTTGTGTGGCATATGCTTATCAGAGGCTTGTGAAAACAAAAAATTCGAGATTTTGGTTTTGGGCTAAAAAAAAAGAGACTTGCTATCCATTATCCACATCTTTTAACCAAATTTTCCATATTCCACTTTTTGCTATCTAAACCATTTTTTTCCACTTCCATTTCTAAATCCATAAATATCCATAAATACTCGATGTCCACTTTCATTTTTTTTATATATATCCAATTTCACCTTTTTGTCCATAATCATAACCATATCCAATAACATCCATTTTTTTTCTTAAACCATTTTCATTATCCATTCCTTTTCTAAACCAAAATCCAATTACCCATTTTTTTCTAATATCCAATCCAATTCTCAAATAACCATTTTTAATCCAATTCATAAAATTTCTATCCAATCCATTTTTTTCATTTTTATCCAAATAATATCCAAACCCATATTACAATATTCATATCCATATCCCAAACCAAATTATCCATTTTTAGTTACATTTTTATCTAACTAATTTCCACATTTTTATAACCATTTATATCCATATTTTTTTTTAAGAAAAAGCTACCAAAGCCCATACATATAAAAAAAAGCCTTATGATTCTTCTACATGGCCCATTTACATGAAAAAAAAGAAGGAAGTTGAAAGAAAACAACAACTTTCAGCTTCATCCCACGCAGCCCATCACCCCATACGCCATCAGTTCACGTCACCACAAACCACCAAGCCAAGCCGTGAACAGCCACCACGTCATCCCAGCTGCTACTACTTCCGCAAAGACGCACACACAAGCCACTTCACACATCCAAAAACCGCTTCCCAGCCGAGCCAAAACTCACACGCATTGCACCAGTTACAACCAAACCGCAAAACGTAAGGAGATTAAACACAAAACGCAGCAAAAGAGATCACACGAGAAAAAAATTCAGAATTACAAAACGCAAAAAATGATTGAAAACGACATCCAAAATTCCAAGTTTTCAAATCACAAATTTCAATTCATTTGCTATAAATAGAGCCTCCATCTTCTTCCAATTCCAAGCTTGAATGAGCCAAAAAACCTCTGCTCAATTTTCTCCCAACCTTCATCAATAATCAAGCCTTCCAAATTCATCAACCTTCCTTCAATAATTTTTCATAATCTCCAATAAACCAATTCAACTTCAAGCTTCAATCAAATTCAAAAAAAAGCAACACAAACTCAATTCACAACAACAACAACACAAGCTCCAAAAAAAGAAAAAGAAGAAGAGGAATCCACGTGCTACTAACCGGAAATTCGAAGGTAATCGGAGTTTTTTCGGTAAATTTCAAAACCTTGATTCACACTTGAGATGAAGCTTCGTCCAAAATCGAATACATACTTGTGTAGAGCATTCATTTCCGATCGAAACCGTGTGTTTTCTTCTTCCCGCCGCTCAAAATTGAAGAGCTCGGAAGCCTTGGATATGGAGTCCGCCGTGAATGGTGTTCGCATTTGGAGAAGAAGAAGATGTGTTCTGTTTCTTTTTTCCTTTTCTTATTTTAACATTTAACTCTTTTTTTCTTTTTTTTCAGAATTTTATTCATCATGTATTCCATTTTTTTTTGTTGTCAAATTTTTTTCATTGAAAATTGGGCCTAGAGCCCATGCGCACCACTATTGCTCGCCACCATCACCATTCCAATACACCTCCCTCTCTTTTATATTTTTTCTTAAAAATATCATTTCATTTTTTCTTTCTTCTATATACTTTTTTTTAGTAACTTTTGATTTAGATTTTATTTTTAAATTCTGGTTTTAGAATTTTGTTATGAAAATTTCTTGGAGAAAAGTCAAAAAAATATATTATATAATTTATCTTTTATTTCTTGTTTTTTATTTTGTTTTCTTATTTTTGATTGGTTGTGTGGATCATAACTTTTTAGATCCACTTTTCTTCATCTATTTTCTTTTTGATCGATGAAAGTCGAAGTGATCGTGAAATTCCTTTGTTGAATTTCGATCGAGACGAGATCATTTCCACCTTTTCTTTTCGTGTGGCACCGCTTTAGGATGACGATCCCTATATCGTTTATCTCGCGTGCATTAACACATATATCTCATGGCCGGCCTCATTCGTAGGGTAATTGCTCTAACAAATTACTCGGCGTGCGCTTAACATAGACCAAAATTTGTCCCGCTTCGAAAACTATCAAAAATAGTTGATTATTTGTCTTTTGGTTCAAAACTTATGAAACTTGTTGTTAGGAGGCTTTGGTCTTATCAATCCTCTAATGAGTTCTCATTAATCTTGACCTAAGTGCAATTATTCAATTATAATTGATCACTAACTTTAACTACTAATCACTAACTTACTAACATTACTCTTGTACTAACTTCTTTACAATTACCTCTCGCACCCTATCTCTTTTACTTTTATGCTTCATTTTTATCATTTCATATCATGATTATGCTTCCGCAATTTTTCCTTTGTCCGTTGGACAAATGTTTATGCTTCCGCAATTTTTCCTTTGTCCGTTGGACACATGTTTATGCTTATGCCCTTTTCTCTTTGTCCACTTGGACCTAAAACACTAATAAAGGCCAAAACCTCTAAAAACTTGTGATTCTAATCTTGGACTATGGTTACTATCCTATGCAAATGGACATGGAGTTTCATACTTTGACCTTGGACATCCAATGCAATTCTTGGAACCTTGGACTTAGAACTTAGGACATTCCTCCCTTTGCTTTGGAATTATGGTTCGAAGACTTGGAAGCTTACTTGTGTGGTTAGGCTATTCTCTTCCTTAGCTTTTCTTTTATGCTTTAGGATAGTCTCTTCTTCTCCTCCCCATTCTTTAATTTTCAAAACTCTCTCTCTTTTTCAAAACCTTCTTGATTTCAAACTTTCACCGCTTTCATAAACAAACCTTGACTTTGTCAAGTGACTTTACTTTTTCCTTTTCATTTCTTAATCAAATGCTAAACTACATAAGCATATTGACACCTTTCTCAAAAGACTTAAAAAACATCAAACTCATCACTCTCTTTTTGTGCCCTCGTGCACTTTTTCCTTTAACTTTTTCGTAAGTTTAAACATGATTCATTTCTTCAAGCGGAATTATTCGCTTGGAAATGACGACTTGTCTTTACATTTAAAAACAACCAAAACAAACAATTTTCACTCTTTGTACCACGAACTACGGGGTTTTGATCCTACATTGCACATCGAGGGTACGTAGGCATGAGACGACAAGTCGCTTCAAACACAAAAATCATAAAAACAATTTCTCTTCTCATCTCCTCAATCACTTTTCAAGCAAACCTTTTCAGACCAAAAGCGGTAGATATTTCAAAGGGCTCTTATAGAATACTATAGACGTTTTGGGTGCTAACACCTTCCCATTGCGTAACCAACCCCCTTACCCGGTTTCTCTTCACTTGTTCTTGTTTAGAGTTTGTGTAGGTTTTGTTTGCTCTTTTTCCTTTCCTTTTTTGGATAAAATAAAAGTGCGGTGGCGACTCTTGCTTTTTCGAGTTAAGTTAATCAATAGCTTACACTCACGATTTTGCCGCTACATAAAAGTGGCGACTCTGCTGGGGACAGATTCACCTCTTGTTGGTCCATCCTTTAAGGGGTTTAGCCTACTTTGATTTATTTATTGCTTTTTGTCTGACTTGCTTGTTATCTGTCTGTTCTAGTTGGGATATTCTGAGAGATAGGCCCAATACCCAGGCCTGAGTGCACTTATGATTGGCGTGTTTCATATCCTCTCGCGTTCTATCTCGGTCCGATGAGGGAATATGAAACACAATCTGGATGTGGTTCTCTCTAGAGAATTCTGCGTTGTGGATTTCCCACGATGGTAGAGCTATCTGGAAGAGCTGCTAAGTCTGGATGACATGTTAGGATGACCCCTCCTTTTTTGGGGGAATCAGTGGACGACCACTTTGTTTGGCGATAATATTGAACCCCGAGGGATGAATGTACTATCGCTTCTCAAATCGAGAATCCCGACTTTTTAGTACCCACATGTGAGAATGGGCGGGTGTTTACAGGTTTGCAGGAAACCCTGACTTCCAACATGCCCGATACTCTGGATTTCTTATCAGTGTGGACTTATCAACCTGGTATTTCGGTGTTCTCTTCAGAGCGAACCTTTGAACCTGTGTGCTTCAAATGATCTTGTTTGTGGTTGTTGCATTCATGCATTCTTGCACCCATGAGCACACATATGCATTTCTTCCCAGTTGTCTCAGAAACTCATTTCAGCTGTCTCCTTCTCCAGTTATTTGTTCACCGTCAAGCTGTTTCCTCAACACAACTACGGGACTAGAGCTATTGTCAGATTGAGAATAGAAAGTCAAGAACAACACAATGCCGAAGTCAGAATGGAAATTGCTGAGTTGAAGGCCGGTATGACCAAGCTCACAGAAATGCTGCAAGTTCTGATTACTAGAGGTGAACCACCTCAGAGGACTTGATTGTTCATGGACACTCTTCAGCCACTCTATTGGGAAAAGATGATAGACAGTGTATCATCCGGTTTTGCTGACCTAGTCACTATTGGAGAAAGACTAGAATAAGGTATCAAGAAGGGGAGGATTGCTAATGCTGAAGCCTTCAGTAGTGCTAAAAAGTATGCTGGGAATTTTCAAAAGAAAAAGGATGGTGATACGCATGTTGTTTCAATTGAGAGGAAACCTCGTCAGAGACAACAATATGTAGCTGCAGTTGCTCCAGTTGTTAATGCTCAACTAGCTCAAGCTCCTCGTCAGACTGTTAGACAGAATCAGAATCGCAATAAGGTTAACTTTGATCCTATCCCGATGTCCTACACTGAGTTGTATCCATGTCTTGTTAAGAAAGGTTTGATTACAACAAGGACTCTACCTCCTCCTCCAAATCCTCTTCCAGTCGGCTACAGGGCTGATCTTCACTGCGAGTTCCATCAAGGTGGGGCAGGTCATAAGTTAGAAGGTTGTTTCGCATTAAAAGCTAGAGTACAAGAGTTGGTGAACTTAAAAATTCTGGACTTTGTTGATAATAACCCCAATGTTGTCAACAACCCTTTGCCAGAGCATGCCAAGTGAAGTTTGAGTCAGTTCAGACGGATCATCTCCTAAAGCCAGTGTTTCAGACAGGACAGCTCATCCTTATTGCTGATTAGTCACTAGGCCTTGTTTCTTTCTGTATGCATTTTCCTTTGATTGTATTGACTGTTTGCTTTTGAACTTTACTTGTACTTTCATGGTAATTTCAATGAAATGAGCAATGCAATGTTTGATTCAAATTCATTTATATCCACTGTGTGCATCTTTATGCTTTCTTTACACAAAAAATTATATATCTCCTGTTCACTTTCTTTTTCAAGCTTTTGTTTATGCAAAGATTGGAGGGAGGATGATGAAAGCGAAATACCTAAAATTGCTGGACAGTATGCTTTCAATTTAAAACTTGGCTGATGATGTACAGGCATTGTTTTAACTCCCAAACACTGGAGAAATAAGGAAGTTAATCCTTTTTCAACCCCTTCGAGCCTAGAAGTTGGAGTTTCTTTCTGTACGAAAAAACTCGCAATTTTAACCTGGGGATGGGTAGTTCTCAGTTAATTTGACTGTGCAGGAAAGACGCCTTCCAATGAAGGTTGCAATCACAAGCTTTCCTTCGCACACATCCAAGAAGTGTCGAAGATGTCCTTCAAATCAAAAGCCAATGATGGTTCACCGTAATCATTAAGCTAGGCAGTCACTATCTTTCAAAAAAAAAAAGAAATTGAAAAAAAAATCAAATGAAAAGCCCGCTAAGTCAAAACCTATGAAGGAGACTTAGGCAAAAATTGGGGCATCCCGCTGACTGTAAGCTCAAATGACACAGTTCAGGCAAAAGTTAGGGATAAAAAATATCAATCAAGAGGTTGCCAAAATCCTCAAAGACAAAACGAGTTGACTGTGGTCCTCATCAAACAACAAAATGTTGTACGAAAGAGTGACTGTCATCTCAAAAATTTCTTGGCCCTTGAACCATCATCACAACATGTGTTGCAATTCCAAAATCTCTTGGAACCTGAATGCATAGTTTGAATTAACTGAGCATAGGACTGGAGGTCATCACGAAGAATGGGTTGGGTACCAATAAACTTTGAGCCTATATCCTTTGTTTCAAAAACCGTGAACCAGACCACGTTACAACATTCAAAAGACCTAATTGAAGCCATGTTTCTTTTGAAAGCATACTACAGCAAGGTTGCGTAAACTGACTCCTATGTTTGTAGCCAATCATTTGCTTTGATGTCTTATCTTTGCTTTATCTTTCATCTTTGCATGTCTTAACCTCCGTGTTTTGACAAGTGTTTCATTTTGCTTTACATCAATAATATCATTCCAAAAATGATTTTTGATTTCAAAATTGCATTGAGCTTTGCATTAAAGTTACCATGTTTGTTTGAATAATCTTATTTACAGGCAAACTTTCCTCATCAAGGAATTTTCAAACAGTTGAGAAACCTGGTCAGTGATCTTATCAGGGGCACATTACATCCAGATCCTGTTGTGAATCAGATTTGGTTAACCAGAAGATCTGTTTCAAGATTCATACTGAGTTTAGCCTCCTCAACAGTCATTTTGAGAACTGAAGCCATGATCAGTTCATTTATCCCCAACAATTGAAGCCATGATCAGTTTATCCTCAGCAATCATTTCAAGAATTGAAGCCATGATCAGTTCATTTTTTCCCCTGCAGCAGACAGACTGAAGCTATGATCAGTTTATCTTCATCAGTCAAGCAATCTGGGGCAATCTTCTTCAAGAATCCTCAAGAAGTCTTTCCTCAAAAGACCATCAGCACGATACAATTCATAAGTGTGACAGAGATGTGCTCAACATCTTCTATCCAAGCAGAGTGGCCAGCGTTCCCTGTGTTGAGGAATCAGAGTTCCTTTCTTCCCTCACAAAAGAGTCTATCTCAGTTGTCCCTATCATCTGCATCGCATACATAAATCATTTACATACCATTGCATAGAAACATTTTCATAGCTCGAAGTGTGTGTCGTGCTCATATGCATTTTTCCGAGGTCCTATTGCTTTCAGCATCTTACCTTGAGACTAAAGTCCAACTTACTTGGCACCTACCAAAACTTTTACCTGCCTTTTCATTCAGTGCCATTCCTGAATGTTGTCGTTTACCTGTCTTTTCACCCAGTGCTATTCCTGGATGTCCTGCTTTCCTGGATCTTTGTATTCTTTCACTCCAGTGCCATTCCTAGATGTCTGTCTCTTTTAATCTCCAGTGCCATTCCTGGATACCTTATTCCTCTTGTTTCTCCCAGTGCTATTCCTGGAAGTCTTTTCTCTCCTCTATAATCCCTAACAGATCTGCTTGGATATCTTTCAGTGCCATTCCTGAAAGTTTTACCTGTTCATTCAGTGCCATTCCTGGATGAGTTTTTTACCTTTACTTTCAGTGTTATTCCTGGATGTCTTTTTCACTGTCATTCAATGCCATTCTTGAATGTAGTGATTCACCTTTATCTTTCAGTGCCATTCCTGAAAGTTTTACCTGTTCATTCAGTGCCATTCCTGGATGAGATTTTACCTTTACTTTCAGTGCCATTCCTGAAAGTTTTACCTGTTCATTCAGTGTCATTCCTGAATGAGTTTTCTCCTTTGCATTCAGTGCTATTCCTGGATGCCTTTTTCACTGTCATTCAATGCCATTCTTGAATGTAGTGATTCACCTTTATCTTTCAGTGCCATTCCTGAAAGTTTTACCTGTTCATTCAGTGCCATTCCTGGATGAGTTTTTACCTTTACTTTCAGTGCCATTCCTGAAAGTTTTACCTATTCATTCAGTGCCATTCCTGGATGAGTTTTTACCTTTATCTTTTAGTGCCATTCCTGAAAGTTTTACCTGTTCATTCAGTGCCATTCCTGGATGAGTTTTTACATTTACCTTTCAATGCCATTCCTGAAAGTTATATCTGTTCATTCAGTGCCATTCCTGAATGAGTTTATCTTTACCTTTCAGTGTCATTCCTGAAGGTCCTTGCTCACTTTATTCAATGCTATTCTTGGATATTGTGAACCTTTTATCCAATGCCATTCTTGGATAATTCTGATATATTTTCCAGAACTTTTCTCACTACATTCAATGCCATTCTTGGATGTTGTGACGCCATTCTTGGATATTATTTCCTCAACAGAGTCCAATGCCATTCTTGGACACCTTTTCCCCAGTCAAGTCCAATGTTATTCTTGGATGTCTCTGATATTTGACCTTGCCATCCAATGCCATTCTTGGATGTCCCCAGTGAAGTTTTAAATGGAATTTTGTTTATATCCAATGCTATTCTTGGATGACTCTGATGTTTGTTGTTGCCTCATTCAATGCCATTCTTGAATGTTGCAGCGCCTTTATCCAATGTCATTCATGGATATCTTACCCAATAGAGTGTTTTTCACCTCCATCCAATACTATTCTTGGATGACGTTGTGGCTTTTACCAGAAACTTTCTTGTCGCTGTCCAATGCCATTCTTGGACGTCCTTCGACATACCTGTGTCTCGTTCGTAGTTTCTATCCAATGTTATTCTTGGATGTCACTACATGTCTTCCAGGGTCTTGTTCCTCTCTTTCCAACTATTGATGGATATTTCCTGTCACCTTGACAGATTTCCAGAAATAGCTTGTGTTCCTTGGCGTGTCTTTTCACGTCTTCTCTCCCAATTTACCTTATACCCTTTGTTTCAAGTTTCCCCGCAGTGTGTTTCATCCTTTGCATTCATATCATCCTGTGACATCTTATGGCTAAAAATTTGGCTTTCTGTATTTAAGTATCTTCAATCCTGTAGAGATGAAGTTTTCAACCTTCATATCTCCTGATTGAAGAAACTTAAATAGGGGCAGCTGTAAGACCCTAATTTTTACCCCTAAGATTTCACTCATTTCATTTGCATCTCATACCACAAACAAGATCACAGGTTGTGTTTCTCCTGAGCACCTGTGTGATTCTCTGTTGCTTACGTGTTTCTGATTATCTAACCTCTAACCAAAAATACAAAAAAAAAGTATGCTGCCGTTTGCTTGTTTCTCTCTGTGTGTTGTGCAGGCTTGTCAAAGACAATGAAGTGGTTTCAAGTCACAGGTGTTTGTTCAAAAGCAAGATGTCTTGTGCTGAGATTCTTCAGTTTATCAGGCAGTGGCGCATATGAGTTTTGGGTTCAAACAGATTCAGACGGCCGTTGTTTCAGTTGTGGCTTGTTGTGTGGCATATGCTTATCAGAGGCTTGTGAAAACAAAAAATTCGAGATTTTGGTTTTGGGCTAAAAAAAAAAGAGACTTGCTATCCATTATCCACATCTTTTAACCAAATTTTCCATATTCCACTTTTTGCTATCTAAACCATTTTTTTCCACTTCCATTTCTAAATCCATAAATATCCATAAATACTCGATGTCCACTTTCATTTTTTTATATATATCCAATTTCACCTTTTTGTCCATAATCATAACCATATCCAATAACATCCTTTTTTTTTTCTTAAACCATTTTCATTATCCATTCCTTTTCTAAACCAAAATCCAATTACCCATTTTTTTTCTAATATCCAATCCAATTCTCAAATAACCATTTTTAATCCAATTCATAAAATTTCTATCCAATCCATTTTTTTCATTTTTATCCAAATAATATCCAAACCCATATTACAATATTCATATCCATATCCCAAACCAAATTATCCATTTTTAGTTACATTTTTTTCTAACTAATTTCCACATTTTTATAACCATTTATATCCATATTTTTTTTAAGAAAAAGCTACCAAAGCCCATACATATAAAAAAAAGCCTTATGATTCTTCTACATGGCCCATTTACATGAAAAAAAAGAAGGAAGTTGAAAGAAAACAACAACTTTCAGCTTCATCCCACACAGCCCATCACGCCATACGCCATCAGTTCACGTCACCACAAACCACCAAGCCAAGCCGTGAACAGCCGCCACGTCATCCCAGCTGCTACTACTTCCGCAAAGACGCACACACAAGCCACTTCACACGTCCAAAAACCGCTTCCCAGCCGAGCCAAAACTCACACGCATTGCACCAGCTACAACCAAACCGCAAAACGCAAGGAGATTAAACACAAAACGCAGCAAAAGAGATCACACGAGAAAAAAATTCAGAATTACAAAACGCAAAAAATGATTGAAAACGACATCCAAAATTCCAAGTTTTCAAATCACAAATTTCAATTCATTTGCTATAAAAAGAGCCTCCATCTTCTTCCAATTCCAAGCTTGAATGAGGCAAAAAACCTCTGCTCAATTTTCTCCCAACCTTCATCAATAATCAAGCCTTCCAAATTCATCAACCTTCCTTCAACAATTTTTCATAATCTCCAATAAATCAATTCAACTTCAAGCTTCAATCAAATTCAAAAAAAAGCAACACAAACTCAATTCACAACAACAACAACACAAGCTCCAAAAAAAGAAAAGAAGAAGAGGAATCCACGTGCTACTAACCGGAAATTCGAAGGTAATCGGAGTTTTTTTGGTAAATTTCGAAACCTTGATTCGCACTTGAGATGAAGCTTCGTCCAAAATCGAATACATACTTGTGTAGAGCATTCATTTCCGATCGAAACCGTGTGTTTTCTTCTTCCCGCCGCTCAAAATTGAAGAGCTCGGAAGCCTTGGATATGGAGTCCGCCGTGAATGGTGTTCGCATTTGGAGAAGAAGAAGATGTGTTCTGTTTCTTTTTTCCTTTTCTTATTTTAACATTTAACTCTTTTTTTCTTTTTTTTCAGAATTTTATTCATCATGTATTCCATTTTTTTTTGTTGTCAAATTTTTTTTCATTGAAAATTGGGCCTAGAGCCCATGCGCACCACTATTGATCGCCACCATCACCATTCCAATACACCTCCCTCTCTTTTATATTTTTTCTTAAAAATATCATTTCATTTTTTCTTTCTTCTATATACTTTTTTTTAGTAACTTTTGATTTAGATTTTATTTTTAAATTCTGGTTTTAGAATTTTGTTATGAAAATTTCTTGGAGAAAAGTCAAAAAAATATATTATATGATTTATCTTTTATTTCTTATTTTTTATTTTGTTTTCTCATTTTTTATTGGTTGTGTGGATCATAACTTTTTAGATCCACTTTTCTTCATCTATTTTCTTTTTGATCGATGAAAGTCGAAGTGATCGTGAAATTTCTTTGTTGAATTTCGATCGAGACGAGATCATTTCCACCTTTTCTTTTCGTGTGGCACCGCTTTAGGATGACGATCCCTATATCGTTTATCTCGCGTGCATTAACACATATATCTCATGGCCGACCTCATTCGTAGGGTAATTGCTCTAACAAATTACTCGGCGTGCGCTTAACATAGACCAAAATTTGTCCCGCTTCGAAAACTATCAAAAATAGTTGATTATTTGTCTTTTGGTTCAAAACTTATGAAACTTGTTTTTAGGAGGCTTTGGTCATATCAATCCTCTAATGAGTTCTCATTAATCTTGACCTAAGTGCAATTATTCAATTATAATTGATCACTAACTTTAACTATTAATCACTAACTTACTAACATTACTCTTGTACTAACTTCTTTACAATTACTTCTCGCACCCTATCTCTTTTACTTTTATGCTTCATTTTTATCATTTCATATCATGTTTATGCTTCCGCAATTTTTCCTTTGTCCGTTGGACACATGTTTATGCTTATGCCCTTTTCTCTTTGTCCACTTGGACCTAAAACACTAATAAAGGCCAAAACCTCTAAAAACTTGTGATTCTAATCTTGGACTATGGTTACTATCCTATGCAAATGGACATGGAGTTTCATACTTTGACCTTGGACATCCAATGCAATTCTTGGAACCTTGTACTTAGAACTTAGGACATTCCTCCTTTTGCTTTGGAATTATGGTTCGAAGACTTGGAAGCTTACTTGTGTGGTTAGGCTATTCTCTTCCTTAGCTTTTCTTTTATGCTTTAGGATAGTCTCTTCTTCTCCTCCCCATTCTTTAATTTTCAAAACTCTCTCTCTTTTTCAAAACCTTCTTGATTTCAAACGTTCACCGCTTTCATAAACAAACCTTGACTTTGTCAAGTGACTTTACTTTTTCCTTTTCATTTCTTAATCAAATGCTAAACTACATAAGCATATTGACACCTTTCTCAAAAGACTTAAAAAACATCAAACTCATCACTCTCTTTTTGTGCCCTCGTGCACTTTTTCCTTTAACTTTTTCGTAAGTTTAGACATGATTCATTTCTTCAAGCGGAATTATTCGCTTGGAAATGACGACTTGTCTTTACATTTAAAAACAACGAAAACAAACAATTTTCACTCTTTGTACCACGAACTACGGGGTTTTGATCCTACATTGCACATCGTAGGTACGTAGGCATGAGACGACAAGTCTCTTCAAACTCAAAAATCATAAAAACAATTTCTCTTCTCATCTCCTCAATCACTTTTCAAGCAAACATTTTCAGACCAAAAGCGGTAGATATTTCAAAGGGCTCTTATAGAATACTATAGACGTTTTGGGTGCTAACACCTTCCCATTGCGTAACCAACCCCCTTACCCGGTTTCTCTTCACTTGTTCTTGTTTAGAGCTTGTGTAGGTTTTGTTCGCTCTTTGTCCTTTCCTTTTTTGGATAAAATAAAAGTGCGGTGGCGACTCTTGCTTTTTCGAGTTAAGTTAATCAATAACTTACACTCATGATTTTGCCGCTACAGGGTGCACTTCTCCTTCTCAAAACAAGCTTGGATAGCCCCTAATCCTGCTGCCAAAATCACTACCCTCACCTTCAAGCTTCAATCCTTCTTCAAATTCCTCCATTAACCCAAAACAAGTTCCTCTCCTTTACCTGCAGAAACTACAATCAAAATTCAAAAAAAAAAAAACAACACCACTACAAATTCATCAATAAATTCAGCAACTCAGTTCACACAAGATTTGGCATCTCACAACAATATCAACCGTTCACAATTTTTCGATCCAACATCAATCGTTCATAACTCCGCGGTTCACAACAATCCAAATCGCATCAACAACTCGCACAAATCCAATCACAAACAACTATTCGCAAATCAAAAAGAAAAGAAGATGAGGGATCAACGTGTTTCTAACCGGAAATTTGAAGGTAATCGGAACTCTTTGACGGTTTCAATTTGATTAATCGGACCACAATGACACGAAATTGGATGTATATTTGAAATCTACGTTTGATTTCGATCGTTTTCGTCTCCTCCCTGTGTTCCGTCGCTCCACCGTGAGTGAACTCGGTTCTTTCCATGGTCGCCGTGTACAATCCGCGTGTGTGTGAAGAAGAAGATGATGAGAATTTCTGATTCTTCTTTTTCTTTTAATATTCCATTTTGTTTTCTTTTATTTGTTTTTCTTTTTTTTTTTAAGAAGAGTTTTGGGCTTAGGCCCGTTGGAATTTTACTCACCACCACCACCAACTGTTTTCATTAACCTCCCTTTCTATTTTCTTTTATTTTAATTTCTATTATTTTTTCTCATTTCTCTCTAAATCTTTTTTTATAAAATTTCTCTTGTTTTAGATTTTGATTTACTACTTGAATTTTGTTTTTGAAAACATTTCTTGAAAAATGTCATAAAAAAAATATATCATGAGTATTCATTTTAATCTTGATTTTTTTCTTTTGAATTCTATTTTGGATTCTAATTGTTGGTGGTGTGTGGATCATAAATGTTAGATCCACTTTTCTTCATCTATTTTTCTTTTTGATCGATGAAAGTCTAAGAGATCTTAGAATTCCTTTGTTGAATTTCGATCAAGACTAGATCGTTACCATTTTTCTTTTCGTACGGTATCGCTTTCGGATGACGATTTACATATCGTTCATCTAGCATGCATTAGCACAAAGAGCTATTGATCGACCTCATTTGTAGGGTACGTACTCCGTAAGTTACTCGGCGATTGCTTAACATAGCGTAATGTTTGTCCCTTATCGAAAAACCATAAAAAATGGTTGATTATTTGTCTTTTGGTTCAAAACTTATGAAACTTATTGTTAGGAGGCTTTGGTCTTATCAATCCTCTAATGAGTTCTCATTAATCTTGACCTAAGTGCAATTATACAATTATTATTGATCCCTTTCTCTAACAACTAACAACTAATTGCTAACTTCTAACTTTACATTTCCTTCTCTCTCCTTATTTCTCTTTTACTTTTATGCTTCATTTTTATCATTTCATATCATGTTTATGCTTCCGCAATTTTTCCTTTGTCCGTTAGACATATGTTTATGCTTCCGCAATTTTTTCTTTGTCCGTTGGACACATGTTTATGCTTATGCATTTTTCTCTTTGTCCACTTGGACCAAAAAACATTAATAAAGGCCAAAACCTCTAAAAAACTTGTGTTTCTAATCTTGGACTATGGTTACTATCCTATGCAATGGACATGGAGCTTTGGACTTAGACCTTAGACATCCAATGCAATTCTTGGAACCTTGGACTTAGAACTAGGACCTTCTCCCTTTGCTTTGGAATTGTGGTTCGAAGACTATGGAGCTTACTTGTGTAGTTAGGCTATTCTTATCCTTAGCTTTTACTTTATGCTCTAGGATAGTCACTTCTTCTCCTCCCCATTCTTCAATTTCCAAAACTCTCTCTCTTTTTCAAAACATTCTTGATTTTAAACTATCACCTCTTTCATAATCAAACCTTGACCTTGTCAAGTGATTTTAATCTTTTCATTTCATTTCTTAACAAATGCTAAACTACATAAGCATATTGACACTTTTTCAAAAGACTTAAAAAACATCAAACTCATCACTCTCTTTTTGTGCCCTCGTGCACTTTTTTCCTTTAACTTTTTCTTAAGTTTAGACATGATTCATTTCTTTAAGCGGAATTATTCGCTTGGAAATGATGACTTGTCTTTACATTTAAAAACAACCAAAACAAACAAATTTTTATTCTTTGTACCACGAACTACGGGGTTTTGATCCTACATTACACATCGTGGGTATGTAGGCATGAGACGACAAGTCTCTCCAAACACAAAAGTCTTAAAAACAATTTCTCTTCTCATCTCCTCAATCACTTTTCAAGCAAACTTTTTCAGACCAAAAGCGGTAGATATTTCAAAGGGCTCCTATAGAGTACTATAGACGTTTTGGGTGCTAACACCTTCCCATTGCGTAACCAACCCCCTTACCCGGTCTCTCTTCACTTGTTCTTGTTGTAGAGCTTGTGTAGGTTTTGTTCGCTCTTTTTCCTTTCCTTTTTGGATAAAATAAAAGTGTGGTGGCGACTCTTGCTATTCGAGTTAAGTTAATCAATAGCTTACACTCACGATTTTGCCGCTACACCCTCTACCGGGCAAATATTGTCGGATGACCCCAAAGGTCACCTGCTCATCCTCAGTAGTCCCTGCTCGTCATGCACGGCTCCACCATCCAGAAACAGACACGACGACCGTGCCCGCAACTGCGCCTTTGCCAGTGGCAACGGCTAGTTCGGACACCTCTCCCCGTCCTAACGACTAGTTTCTGGCAGTTACCTATTCTTCGGGAAACGATTATTTCACCCCGAAAATAGGGACCGTTGGCCACGCGCTGAGGGCATTATAAAAACCCTCTCATTTGAGAGGGCCAATTATATTAAATCATCCTACGAAATACATACTTTTGTACTTGCCTTTTTCCTCCCCCGATTCTTACTTTAGCATCAGAGTGCCTTGTAGGTACACCCTCTTCCTCATCTCACACACCCAGCATCACAGACGTCTTCCTTGGCCCATTTCAGGTTCTGATCAGTCGTCAAGATCAAGATCATTGACCGTTACTCGACTCCTTCTTCGGATTCTGACATTAGGTGCTTATGTGACCCTGCTCACTATAGTTGAAACGTGTCTGGCTATATTTTTGCACTCAGAAGTATGAAGACTCACTTTTCTCAGGGTTAAACTTTAGAAAAATAGGGTCTCATAAAATATTTATCGGGTTAAATTATGACTAAGTTGGGTCTCTATTGTTTTTAATGGTTAAATTGTGATTAACCATTAATATAATCATTAATATAATTACATAGTGATTAACAAATTAATATAACTATATAATAAAAAAATTGTTAATATAAGTAAAAATTATAATTATATAGTTATATTAATAATTTTTATTAACATGTAGTTATATTATTTTTATTAATTTTATTTTTGAATACAAAGATAATATATAGTTGTATATATTTTTCATATTATTATATAACTAAATTGATGGTTTTAATTAATGTATTAATTTTTTTATATAATAAAAATAAATATTTGTATATTAATTAAAGAATAAAAATTAGTATAATTTTTTTTGTTAAAAATCTATAAAATATATTATAATTTGCTAACATAATTATTAAAATGAAACTAAGATATTTATTCTCAAAAAAATAATGTGAATTAAATTTTTGCATATATTACTAAGTTACAATGAAAGATGACTATGGAAAGAGAAATTAATGTAGTCTATTGATTTCAATAAATCAAAAATTAATGACTATGATTAATTGTTTTCATTCTCATAATAACCAAGTGTTCTCAATTGAGTCGGCATATATATATATATATATAAAACACATTGCCAAATCATCAATCCACATGAAACATTATTTATCCGCATGAAAATCTAACTATCCAATTAAAATGTGAATGCCATAACTATCCATCTTGGATGCAAAGTACTGAAATTTAAACAAAACATATTGAAAACAATGATAATGAAAGCAAGAGCATGAAAATATTTTAAGGTTGGTTTCTTAATGTAATATTTTCTCTAGTATTTCCTTGTTAAAAATGTTTAATGTTAGTTAGGAAAGTATGAAAGTAACATATTAATGTTAGTTATAGTTTTATCAAGTAAAATGGTTAATATTGTCGTTGTTGTTGTTGAAATTTAGTACTTAACGATTCTATTGATTTTTTTATTTATTGTTGTTGTTGTTGTTGTTTGTTGTTGTTGTTGATATTTCATGTTTAAAGATTCCATGGATTTTGTTATTATTGTTGTGGTTGTTGTTATTGTTATTGTTGTTGTTGTTGTTGTTGTTGTTTTTGTTGTGTAGAATTAATGTTTAACTGTTCTATTGATTTAATTTTTTTTGTTGTTATCGGTTTTTAAAAATTCTGGTATTTAGACACCAGATGTCGAGTAAGATGTCACGACACTGGAATCAGGACAATAACACAACACAAATAATCATGCAGTTAAAGTATATAGCTGGAAGTAAATAACACAGCTAATTGTTAACCCAGTTCGGTGCAACATCACCTACATTTAGGGGCATCCAAGCCAGTAAGGAAATCCACTATAATAGTACTAGTTTGAAGCCCAAGTAAACAACCTCTGTTTACAATCTTCTCACCTAATCGCTACCCATGTTATTTCTATCTAAGACACTCCTAGATATGAGACCCCTCTCTCTTCTCACTTCCCTTCAATCATACAACAATGATAAAACTTTTAACAATGAACAATAGAAGAGATACTTCCAATGACACATAATCCACTCTTGCTTAAAAGCTCATGTGTGATTCATAATTCCAACTCTGATATCAAAGTGATACAAGAGTGGATCACAAATAACAAACCAAACCCTAAAATCTTCTTGCACACACACGACTTAGTTACTTTCTTTAGGTTTAGAAATGTCCTTAAATAGCCTTTGGTAAGCATGGGCTTCGAACTCTTCAAACAAAAATAACGCATATCCAAAACTCTTGGTGCATAAATTATGCAGAACCTTTTGCACAAAAATAGGAACAATATCACAAGTTTCCAAAAATGTCTCAAGGTTCCTTTTTATGAAACAAATGCAAATCTGGAGCGAAATAGGTGATCCTAAAATACCCTTCTTGGACTGCGACAATATCTGAGCTAAAACCAAAATGAATCTCACATTTAAAAAAACAAATCTTCCAAGAAGTAAAACCTAAAACCTGCACTGATGTATAACCAGCATGTCAAGATATCATGCTTAACATCTATGCAATAATTTCTGACCAACATGTCAATATATCTTGCTCAACATCTTGTTGTGATACATGTTTTAACAAAATTGCTGCCAATCCCAAAAACACAGAACTAACAATCTCCCCGTTTGGCAAATTTTGGCTAAAAGAACCTTGGCATAAAGTACTGGAGAAAAAGAAAAACAACAACAATAACCACAAGATACAAAAAAACCACACACTTACTTGGTATAACACCAGAACATATCAGAGGCACACGCAACAGCACTAAAAAGGAGACCGATCCTCACAGAAAAACACACAGAGAGAAAAACAACTCTCACAATCCAAGATTCTCCCAAAAATATCTGAATACAATGTCAGGACATTCTGTCTGACATCATAGCTACAATCACAACAAACACACTTAGAGAGCCTAAACACACACACTCACTCTTAAAGGCAAGATCGGAAATTTATATCTCACTCCCCCTGTTACATTGAATCATATACTACCCCTCAAGATAACAACCAGAACACTTCCCACTCATAGTAAAGCAAACACAAGCACATAGATGCTACACACAAAAATTCTGCAGCGAAAATCAAATTCTCCCAGACATGACATAATGTCAGGACATATAGTATAACATTCCAGCAATATAGAGAAAGGGAGATCATGCTCATGCTCCCCCCCTGAGTTTTTCTCCCACTCAAACATAGACCACTACTTCATATTAAAGCAGCAACACATACTACTACTACCATAGCCAACCAAACATCATTACTTCCCCTTTTTAGCCATAAATTAGACAACAACAAAGGCAATTGTGATATCACCAGCAACATCATCTTCCTCTTCCTTATCTCCTTCATCAACAAAACTAATTGCTATAATTCCTCAAAAATGCAAATTCCTAGTTCGCCCCATAGTTTTTCAAATTAATTTGCGTCCAAAGCTTTGGTGAAAATATCAGCCAGTTGCTTCTCAGTGGCCACATGTTCAAGAGTAACAACTTTGTCTTCAACAAGATCCCTGATAAAATGATGACGGATGTCAATGTGCTTTGTTCTTCTATTTTGAACATGATTTTTAGAAATGTTGATAGCACTCAAGTTATCACAGTATAATGTCATGGCATCTTGTTTGATATTATATTCTTTTAAAATCAGCTTCATCCAAAACAACTAAGAACAACTACTTCCTGCTGTAATATACTCAGCCTCAGCAGTGGATAGGGACACACGGTTTTGCTTCTTGTTGAACCAAGATATAAGATTATTCTCTAAGAAGAAACATCCTCCAGAAGTGTTTTTCCTATCATCAGCACTGCCCGCCCAATCAGCATCACAATACCCAACAAGCATGGAATCAAAGCCATGAGAATATAACATGCCATAGTCACTTGTACCATTGACATACTTCAGAATCCTCTTCATTTGATTGATGTGACTTATTTTGGGTTCAACTTGATATCTTACACAAACACCAACGACAAATGTGATGTCAGGTCTGCTAACAGGCTACCAATCATGCTTCTCTACAGACTTTGATCCAGATTAACACCTTTTTCATCTTTAGAGGCCTTCAAATGAGTAGGTGCAAGTGTCCTCTTGTGACTAGCATTCTCCATACCAAACTTCTTCACTATGTTCTTGGTATACTTACTTTGAGAGATGAAGATAGAATCATCCATCTGTCTCACTTGAAGTCCAAGAAAATAGGTTAATTCACCTACAAGACTTACCTCAAATTTAGATTGCATTTTCTTGACAAAATGTTGGACCATCTGGTTTGACATCTCACTAAATACAATGTCGTCCACATATATCTGAGCAATCATGAGCTTGCCATCCTTTTCTTTAACAAATAGGGTCTTGTCTATTCCACTTTTCCTGTACCCATTATTGACAAGAAATTTTGTCAGCCTTTCATACCAAGCTTTCTTCTGTTTGAACACATGATATGGAAAAGTAGGATCAATAAACCACTTTTTTTGTTCAACATTTACCTCCTCTTGTAAGTACCTATTCAAAAAAGCACTTTTCACTTCCATCTGAAATAGCTTGAACTTTAGTAAACATACCGCTCCTAACAATAGTCTTATGGATTCAATACGAGCAACTAGAGCAAAAGTCTCATCAAAATCTACTCCTTCAATTTGAGTGCATCCTTGAGCCACAAGTCTGGCCTTATTTCTGGTGACAACTCCATTTTCATCAGATTTATTCTTATAGACTCACCTTGTACCAATGGAATTTGTTCCTTCAGGCCTAGGAACTAAATCCCAAACTTCATTCCTCTTGAACTGGCCTAATTCTTCTTAGAAATAAAGCAAGAGTTAGATACCATTTCCCTTGATCTAGTGATAACCCCTTCATTAGGTTTTCCTATAAGGAGTTCCTTAGGATGATCTTTCTAAATTCTGATAGAGGGACCTTTGTTGGCTTGATTGTTATCAGTCTCAATATCAGCAGCTTCATTGTTGGTCTCAATATCAACCACATTTTATAAAGTATCATTCATCTGAGATGATGTTTCAACATCGTCTTTGACATATGTATTCTTCTCTATGGTTGAATCATCAATCACAACATTAATAGATTCTGTCATAACCTTGGTTCTGGTATTGAAGAATTTATATGCTCTGTTGTTTGTAGAGTAGCCCAGAAATATTCCTTCATCACTCTTGGGATCCATTTTTCTTCTTTGTTCACGATCAACCAAAATGTAGCATTTACTTCCAAAAATATGAAATTATTTGACAGTAGGATTCCTTCATTTCCACAAATCATAGAGTGTAGCTAAAGTACCAGTTCTCAATGTAACCCTGTTATGAATATAGCATGCAGTATTCATTGCTTTAGCCCAAAAATTATATGGTTGATGCGTATCATGAAACATGACTCTAGCTGATTCATGAAAAGTCATATTCTTGCGCTCAACAACTCCATTTTTCTGAGGGGTGATGGGAGAAGAAAATGCATGGCTCATACCTTCAGAGGAGCAAAAATCAACAAATTTGCTATTTTCAAACTCCTTTCCATGGTCACTTCTAATCTTGACAATTTTACTTTCCTTATTTCTTTGAAGTCTTTTACATAAATCTTTAAAAACATCAAAAATATATGATTTTTCTTTGATGATGTTCACCCAAGGGAATCTTGAAAAATCAACAACAACATAAGCATACCTCTTCCCACCAAGGCTTTCAACTTGCATAGGGCCCATTAAATCCATATGAGGAAGTTCCAGAACTTTTGAAGTAGTCAGATGTTGGATCTTCGGGTGTGACAACTTGGTCTGCTTTCCAATTTGACACTCACCACAAATTCTTCCTTCCTCTATTCTGAGCTTGGGAATGCCTCTAATAGTTTTTGTAGACACAATCTTCTTCATACCTTTCAGATGCAAATGACCTAGTTTTTGGTGCCACAACTGGACTTCATCTTCCTTGGACAACAAATATATGGAGAAACAATATGTTGATTGAAGTGTCCATAAGTAACAATTCTCCTTATACATGACTCCCCTCATTAGTACTTATTTCTTCTCATTAGTGACCAAACTTTCAAACTCAGTGAAATTAACTTTCATACCTTGATCACATAACTGCCTTATGCTTATCAAATTAGCAGTTGGACCTTTTACAAGGAGAACATTATCAAGACTAGGGAATCTTGTACAGGCTAGTCTTCCAACTCCTTTAATTTCACATTTGACACCATTACCAAAAGTGACATAACTGGTGGAGTGGGACTTAATGTCCATTAGGAACTTCTTTACTCCAGTCATATGTCTAGAATATCCATTGTCAAAATACCAGTCTTCTCTAGCTGAAGCTCTAAGAGAAGTATGAGCAATAAGACAAGTAGCAACTTCCTTGGTTATCCATTCCTTTCTAGTTTTAACCACTAATTGATTAACCTTATGTTGTGTTAGACCTTTTGGATAGCCATACAGTTTGAAACATAAAGGCTTTATATGACCAAATTTACCACAGTGATGACATCTCCAATGCAAGAGCTTACCTCCAGTTTGAGTATTCTGATGTCTGGCACGATGTTGAGACATTTGATTAGACATCATTGGCTCAGGCTTCCTTATAAGAGGAATAAATTTTGTCACATGGGTTTTTCTTTGACTATTCAAAGATTGATAATCAAACCATATACTAGTAAATATTCTTCCTCTTTCTCCATCTTGAAGTATCTCATTCAACATATTAGACCCATTGTTTAACATCCTCATAGACTTGGACATGTTTTCAAGTTTTGTGGTCAACAGGGTCACTTCATTCTGTACACCCGAGATTTTAGATAAACATTCTTCCTTTTTAGCCTGCAGTTGAGATATAATTTCCTTCTAATTTTCTCCTAGTTGACAGACCTCTTCACTTTTGATGCACAATTCTTTATAAGAGGCAGCCAGTTCCTCATATGAAATTTCTTCACACAGGAGTCTTCATCAGAAGCCCACCTTCTAGTTAAAGTAGTTACAAGTTTAGCAGATTCATACTCAGGTTCACTTTCATCATTAGACCAAGAAATAGACAGCCCCTTATGTTGTTTCTTGATATGGGTAGGACATTTTGCTCTAATGTGTCCAAAGCCTTCACATTTATGACACTGAGTGTCTTTAATTTGATTGGACCTCTCTTATATCCTTGTTTTTATTTGAGAATCATAGTTCTTGCTGATGTCAGATACGATGTTCTTGACATTAGGTCTTGACTTCCTGTCCATTTTTTTAGCACCTTGTTGAATTTACTTCCAAGCAGTACAATAACATTAGACATTCCTTCATTAGTATCCAGGTCACATTGATCCTCTTCATCTTCAGTGTTGGAGACAAAAGCTATGCTCTTGTTTTTCTTTTCAGACCTGTCACTTATAGCCAATTCAAAACTTTCAAGTGACCTAACAAGTTCATTTACTCTCATGCTACTGATGTCTTGGGCTTCTTCAATGGTTGATACCTTCATGTCAAATCTCTTAGGCAGATACCTGAGAATTTTTCTAACCACCTTCTCTTCAGTCAACTTTTCTCCAAAGGCATTAAAAGAATTTGCTATTTCAAGCACATTCATATGAAAGTCATGAATGCTTTCATCATTTTCATCTTTAATTTTTCAAATTTGGTAGTGAGCAGGTGAAGTCTAGACATCTTCACCTTAGATGTGTCTTCATGAGTGGTTTTAAGAATTTCCAAAATATCTTTTGCCACAGTACATGTGTTTATTAATATGAACGTGTTTTTTTCAACTCCATTGAATAGGGAATTCAAAGCTTTGGAGTTTCCAAGAGCAGTTTCATCTTCTTCCTTAGACCACTCTTCTTCTGGCTTCAAAGTATCCTTTCCAGTTTTATCCTTAACAACGGGATGTTCCCAACCCTTGATGATAGTTTCCAGGTTTTGCTATCCAAATATTTTAGGAAATCCACCATACGTGTCATCCAATAGTCATAGTTAGTGTCATCTAAGATGGGGGTCTATTAACATTTCCTCCTTCTTCCTTTTCCATAGTACCAAAAAGTATCTTCCCTGAAACTCACCCTAAATAAAACAAGGTGCTTGCTCTAATTTCATTTGAAATTCAGGTAATTAGACACCAGATGTCGAGTCAGATGTCACGACACTAGGATCAGGACAATAACACAACAGAAACAATTATGCAGTTAAAGTAAATAGCTGGAAGTAAATAACACAATTAATTGTTAACCCAGTTCGGTGCCACATCACCTATATCTGGGGGCATCCAAGCCAGTTAAGAAATCCACTATATTTTATTAGTTTGAAGCCCAAGTAAACAACCTTCGGTTTACAATCTTCTCACCTAATCACTACCCGTGCTATTTTTATCTAAGACACTCCTAGATATAAGACCCCTCTCATTTCTCTTCAATCACACAACAGTGATAAAACTTATAACAATGAACAATAAAAGACACACTTCCAATGACACAGAATCCACTCTTGCTTAAAGGCTCATGAGTGATTCACAATTACAACTCAATAAATTCATTCCACTTTAAGCATCTAAGTGATGCATGAATGGCTCAAAAATGAACACGGTCAACCTTTGATATCAAAGTGATATAAGAATGGATCACAAATAACAAACCAAATCCTAAAATCTTCTTGCACACACATGACTTAGTTACTTTCTTTAGGTTTAGAAGCGTCCTTAAATAGCCTTTGGTAAGCACGGGCTTCGGGCTCTTCAAACAAAAATAACGCCTATCCAAAACGCTTGCTGCATAAATTATGCAGAATCTTCTACACAAAAATAGGAACGACATCACAAGTTTCCAAAAATGTCTCAAGGTTCCTTTTTATGAAACAAGTGTAAATTTGGAACGAAACGGGTGATCCTAAAATACTATTCTTGGACTGCGACAATATCTGAGCTAAAACCAAAAGGAATCTCACATTAAAAAAATAAATCTTCCAAGAAGTAAAACCTAAAACCTGCATTGATGTCTAACCAGCATGCCACGACATAAGGCTTAACATCTCTGCAATGATGTCTGACCAACATGTCAAGACATCTTGCTCAACATCTTGTTGTGATACATGTTTTAACAAAATTGTTGTTAATCCCATAAAGAAATAGAACTAACAGTTTTGTTATTGTTGATGATGACGAGGAAGATTTAGAATTTGTCAACAATTTTGATTCTTTGTAGATTAAAATGAAAAAAAAAATAGGTTAGAACTAAATTTTTTTAAATAGTACTTTACCCCTAGGTTATTGTTAAAAACTGAGGTAAAAAGTAGCGTAGTTTTGAAAATCCAAAAAATGCAGTTGCTGAGGATCGAACCCGTGACCAGTGCAACTTTTCCCCTCGGTTATTCAAAAATCGAGGGGTAAAATGATAATTTTTCATGCCGCCCTTCGTTACCTCGCCTGTGTAACTGAGCTTATATCCCTTTCGCGTCCGAGGTGAAATGGAGTTATTTGTAGTTGTGTTTTCTACTCGACAATGTCTTGGTAATCATATCAGCAACATTGTCATCAGTCAAAACCTTCAGCACTTGGACTTCTCCACACTCGATTATCTCTCTGACGAAATACATACTCACATCGATGTGCTTGGTTCACTCATGATAGGTTGATTTCTTCGACATGTATATTGCACTTTGACTATCACATTTAATAGTGATTGCTTGACCTTGAAGTTTTAGCTCCATAAATAAACCTTCAAGCCATAATGCTTCTTTCACTTCTTCAATGAGGGCAATATATTCCGCGTCAGTGGTTGATAAGGCAGCAACCTTTTGAAGTGTTTCTTTCTAATTGATTCTTGTGACAAACATAGTGAACACATATCCAGAAGTAGATTTTCTTGAATACATACAACATGCATAATTAGAGTCGACAAATCCTTCAATTTCGAATTTTATATCATCACCACAAGCTTCACCATAAATCAGAACTCTGCTTAGAGAACCATTATGTACCTTAGAATCCACTTCAATGATTGCCAGTGTGCCTTCCCAAGATTGGCCATATACCTGCTTATAAGGCTCACTCCATGCGTTATGTATGGCCTTGTACAAACCATAGTGTCGTACCTTGAAAAATACGATCCTTCGCAATGGACGCGGAAAAAATTTAGTTCGAACAGAGTCACCATCGAACTT
This sequence comes from Lathyrus tuberosus, assembly GCA_022829125.1. Lineage (NCBI taxonomy): Eukaryota > Viridiplantae > Streptophyta > Magnoliopsida > Fabales > Fabaceae > Lathyrus > Lathyrus tuberosus. The sequence goes on along the minus strand of JALAZF010000258.1, from coordinate 8,077,346 downwards.
TATTTATCCCAAGAAGGGAAAGGAAAATATCGATAAAACCTTTGAAAGATAAGAAAATGGTCATCGCAAACATATTCTAGGTTCGGAAGTCGATTACGTAAGGGGAAGGTACTAGCAGCCCTCACACCCGTTGTACTCAACGGGAACCTCTTAGTTAGATTTGAGATTGGATGTTAGCACATGTTTATTTACTATCTTCGAATGATAAAAGGACTAAAGATAAAGGAAAGGAAAACCACTAAAGGGGAAAATGGATGTTTATACACAAAAGGTGGTTTATATACGAGAGTGCTCGCCAAGGATTGGGGCCCTTGTGCCTATGCATTATCATTTAAAAAATGAGAAATCAGAGCATCCGTAGTTCAGAGGACTACGGGAGAAAGGTTTGGGGTGAAAAGAAAAAAGTAGCTCGCCAAGACTTCGCAGTCTCGTGCCTACGTACCCTCAAAGTGCAATGAGAAGGTCAGAGCAATCGTAGTTTGGGGGACTACGGTTGGTTGGTGTCTTTTAAGAGAACGAGTGTTTAGGTCACATTCTAACTGCCAAACGTTGACTTGTCTGCTCGCTAGGGGAGGCTGAAGCACTAGTTTATATGCGCGATAAAAGGGACTAAACAATGTTCTTTTGAAAAAGTGTTTGAGTTGTGGATCGCACAGAGGCGGCGACTTAGTGTCTTGAAGAGTTTCAATCGCACGGGAGAGAGAAAAGACAAGTTTGATGTGTTGAGTGTTTTTTAGAGTTTTGAGAAGTTTCATTTTTTATTTGGATTGCGCTAAAGATTATGGGTAGAGGCAATTATTTCAATCAACCAAGTCGAACACCTTGTGTTGAAATAATCAGAGTGAGTGTAGGGATGTCCATTCTCACTCCTTCTCCACCACTTAAGGCTCGTGGCACGCAATATTAATCGCCTTTTATTGTGTTTTGGAAGTTTATTTAAGAAAATGCCACTTGATGTTGGATCAAGGGGTTTGTCGCGGGAAGAGTTTGAAAAAAGGTTGAAATGGAAAAGGGAAAAGTTGATGGCGACGCATGAAGCAGTCGACTTACAGAAATGGTATATGGCTTGATATATGGATCAAGAATGCATGGGTTTGGAATTTATTCATCATGCAAGACAAAGTATAAAAAACCAAGTGAAAGAAAGGGATAAAGCAAATAAATCAAATTTAAATTACGTGTACACTAGCAAAGTGGGTTAGTCTTTTAAACGACCAACTGGAAGTAATTGATCGAGTAAGTCTCATTGGAAGAAAGTCCAAGAGTAAGCTATGAATGTTGTGTATGGTGACCATGAGGTTGATGACGATGCTTAAAAAGCAATCGACTTATAAGGTATAAAAGATGGCTCGATATGAATTGAGAATTCTTTTGAAAATGATTTTGGGTGATGCTTAAGCGATTAACAATATAATAAAGTACAATCAAGATGAAAGAGATAAAGTTATTACACTTCATGGGAATGGGGGCACATTTTATCAAATGAGGATAGGAGATAATGAAATGATTAAATCGAGCTCAATCAACAAACATAAATAAATGAGTGTAAGTGCACAAGAGAATGATCTCATTGTAAGAAGGCCCCAAAGTAAGCCATGTGAAGAAAATAACAACATACAAGTTATATTTACAACATATTCAGAAATTAAATCGAAAGAAATAAAATCGAAGCGTACACAAATTAAAATCGAGATGTAAGGATGCGAAAGGAAGTCACATAACACAAGAACGTGCAAAGCAAAGTGAAATCAAGAAGTGCAAGCAAAACCCTAGGTAATGTGCTCAAAGTCGGTTTGTGCGTATCGCCAACAAGTTAAATGTTGTATGCAAAGGTCATAACGCGGCTAAGTACCATCAATATATTGATAAAATAATCGGAGAATAATGACATTGGAAGTGTCGAATCCATGGATTAAAATACGATGTTTAACAATGAAAAGATTCAAAGAATTATCGCATTTTCACACAATTGGGCGCTTTTGCAATGGCCGTAATCAGGGCAAAAATAAGTGGAAAAAATAAAATAAAAATTGAATTGTAAAGATAATGTTACAAATAAGAAATAGGCATAGAAAAATCAGAAAGAGCTCATTAAGATGGCTAAAACACTAGAAAATAAAATGAAAAACAAAGGTAGAAAAAAGAAGAAAATAATGGAAAAATGAGAAAAGTGACAACAAAGGGGTTGAACCTATGACATGGGGGCAAAAGGCGTGAGCTTTATCAAGTCCCCCATGTCCTATTGATAATAATTATCTGCAATCAGAAATATATAATATATAATACTTGTTAAAATGGAAAATAAAGAAATAAAGTGAAAAAAACAAGAGATATGCTAGAGTCTCAAGTGGATGTAGAGATGTACCTTTGATAGCATAAACACAACTGTTAATTTCCATAAGTAGGAATAATTTTACCACTAAAAATTCAAATCATCTTATAATGCATACTTAAACAATGCAAACTTTTATTACTATAACACAGACAAACTTCAACAAAATTTCACAAATCACAGTAAATTGGCCTTCTCATTCTCTCCTTAAAACAAACATCAATAAGTATGAATTCATATATTCTTCCTCCCTTATGATTTCTCACAACATCACTTTTCAAAATTCTCATACTAACTAGAATGAACAAACAACAAAGCACACAAAGGCATTTATAAGCATAATAAAAACTGAAATAAGATTTATATCTCACGTAATCTTCTGGTGGATTTCGAGTTTTAGTTCGCAGTGGCAACAAAACAAAACTCAAATCATTGTTGTTGCTGCGAGAAAGAGCAAAGGTCATAGTTGCTTCTTCAAAGTTGTTTCAGAGCCGTAGCTTGAGGTTTAATGGGCGAACAGATCTGTCTTGGTCGTATGAACGGTTTAGGAATTGGATGTAAGAGTTTAAATATGTTGTTAGAATGAATTAAGATGAGCCTTGATGGAAGAGATTTTATGTGTTGTTCATGATTTGTGTGGTGATTTACATGGTAATGAAATTGAGAAAGAAACGAAGGTGCAATTTGTTGTTTTTTCATGTTGAGAAAATAGAGTTAAGGGAGTGAAGATAAATTTGATTTGGTTATGGTGGTATGGTGGTTGAAAGAGGAGGGTAGGAGGTGAGTTGAAGCTTGTTGTTGGTGTTGAGGAAATTGTGCGTACAACAGCATCATGGAGAAAGGCAAGTGAGGTGGTTTTAATGGAGTTTCCGGCGAGGTTTGTTTGGCAAGAAGATGATGGTGGAAGGAGTAAATGGAAAAGAAAAAAAAAGGTTAAGGGTGAGAAGAGTGTATAGTGTTTTTTTTATGTATGAGAGAAACTTGGGGGAGTGGATTCTAAGAAAGAAGAAGGTGGCAGAATTTTTGTGTGGATAGAAATATGGTGAGTGCCTGAAATGTAGAAGGAAACGTTGTGGTTATGGATCTAGGGGAGAAAGAGTATAATGGAGTTTGTTTTTGTAGAGAGAAAAGAGAGGTTAAAAAAATAATAACATGAAGATGAGGGTAGTGATATGATGTTTTTTAGCCTGTTTTTTCAACAAGGAAAGTCTGAGTTTTTATTTTTGTGAGAGAGAGAATTTTTTGTTTAAAAAAATCCAAATGAGTTAAAAAAGAGGAAGGCATAAGCAATGCCAATAATACAAGAAGTTACAGCATCGGATCCTAAATAAAATAGCAAGAATATACATCCACCCCAACAACAACAGACACACAACCCTTTAATAAAATTACAACCTGCTCACCAACTACTATACCAAAACTACAACCAGAATCCATAAAACCAGAAACAGAGCTATAAAAGATACCAGAACAAACACCAAAACAAGAGCAACAAGATAACATTGATGGTCAACTTCACCAAACCAAAATGATAACCCACAAACTTGCAAAAATATAACAGCATCCTACACAGCCGAGTCTAGACTCCCTTGCGGACAACGCCAGGTCAAAAAAGCTCGAAAAAGCTGCTGAAACGAAACTTTCTTTAATGAATAAATATGGTCACGAATAAAAACTCATATTCAAAATTATCCCTCCTCAACTGCACCAAAAATGAATAATGGTCGGGACAATAACCGGTCTCCAATTCAGAGCACACCCACAACTAATCTAAACCGCGGTATAAAAAGTGACATGATAAAACAATAGCATAATTTCCCGATACCGACCGCCTGTGCCTTGAAAACTGCAATGCACCTCACCGCAATCTGAAATCGAGCTATACTTCTGCAGCAATCCTGACTCAATTCACCTCACTAGGCAACGCACCAACCTGGGAGCCTCAAGATAACAACCGGACAGAGATATCACCAAAATCGATATATCATAGTCCACTACTCCAAAAATCCTATTGGATGGTGAATGATGAATGGTGTGATGTGCATCTGTGCCATGAGTAAAATTGTACCAGACTAGACGAACTACATAACACTTATTAGCAACAGAACAGAAAGAGAATATCTCGGTAACGCGCATTTGTCTAAATTTAAAAATTTGAAGAAAAAAAATAGGATTAACAAAATTATTAAATATAAAAAATATAATTTATATTTAAAAAAATAGAATCAATACTCGCGGACACCAGTAGATATTTTTAATAAAAATATTTTTGTAATAACTTAGTTTTAAAAAAATACAATTAAATAATAACATAATATTTTTTAAATATTAGTAACATTAATAAATACAGTTTGTCCGTGTTTGGATTCATGCATTACTTTAAATATATTTACCTTTATTTTCTTTAATTGTATAATAATTGTAATAACATGTGCGTTCGCACGGATTATGGTCTGAATATCCGTGCATTCGTACGGGTGCGGATGAATTATACACAATTGTTTTCAAAATGTAACAAGAATGAATTTTGTTTTTACATTATTTATAAAAATATTTTGATGAATAAAAAACTAGTTTCCAAGAATAAAAGTATTTGGATCATCCATACACTTTTTTTCATATATAAAAATAAAGTTCAATATAAAGTATTTAAATTTTTACCGTGTATAAAAATATTTATCTAATGTTTTACTATATTATCAATAACTTCATTTTCTCCGTTTTAGAAATTCAGTTTTTCCCGTAGATATATATTTTCTCTTATAATCTCCTAATTTATGTAAGTATTATTAAAAATATCTCTTTTGTGGGATACCCAAAAAGATTTTTTAAAATAAATTTGAAATTTCAAGTATTGATATTTGACTCATTTCTAAAATAAAATGTTAAATTTATCTATATTTTTCATAAATATTTAATACATAACAATATGAATTTAATAATATTTATACAATGGATATGAACAGTTAAAAAATTATTGAAAGTAAATATAAAATAATTTTTTAAATTTAAATAAATAATAAATTTGGCCCTATTACTATTCAATATTTGGATCAGTAATTTCAAGTTCCTATTATAATTATTTTAATTTGGTGTTTTAAGAAAATAAGAAGTTATGATTTGTTCAAAATTTGTTTTCTATAGTTGATCAACATCATCAAAAATATTAATGACAATAAAAATATATGTTTTTGAATACATTTAATTCTATAATTTAACTGTAATTAAAAATTGAATCAATAGTAAATTTAATTCTAAAATATTAATAAAAGAATAATTATTTTAGAAAAAATACTCACTCTGATCTCTTATATAAGAAATTTTACAAAAAAAAAAAAAAACTCACCTCTTAAGTAAAATATTTAAATGCATTTATGTCTTACACTCTGTTCCGGAATGGCCGAATGACTAGGCATACCCTAATCCACTTCTGCTCCCATAACGGTCCAATTGCCTAAGTCCGACCAATTTAGGGCAGCATTTACCTTTCTGTTCCTCTGCTCGAACAAGGCTGGTCAGATGACCCCTAGGGTCAGCTGCCCCTCCTCAGTAGTTATTGTACGTCACGCACGGTTCCACCATCCAAAAACAGACACGACGTTCGTGCCCGCGACTGCGCCTCTTCCCGTGGCAACGACTAGTTTCGGGCACCTTTACCCGTCCTAACGGCTAATTTTTGGCAGTTACCTATTCTTTGGGGAACGGTTATCTCGCCCCGAAAATAGGGACCAATGACCAAGAGCTGGGGGCATTATAACAACCCTCTCATTTGAGAGGGTCAGGTATTTAAAATTCATCTTACAAAACACATACTTTGTACTTGCTTTCTCTTCTCTTGATTCTTACTTTAGCATCGGAGTGCCTTGCAGGCACACTCCCTCCTCATCTTTCACACCCAGCATCGCAGACGTCATCTCTGACCCACTTTCGGTTCTGATCAGCCGTCAAGATCAATGGCGCCGTCTGTGGGAAACACTGTTATCCCTATTTTTCTTTCATCGTAGATTCAAGACCAAAACAGCTCTTCCAAGATTTCGATCATGGTAAGCCAAGATCATGTACACAATGCTCGTAACTCTGCTTTTCTCCCTATCAGCAAGACTGATATTGATAGAGCAACCTCCTTTCTTGGGAACGACGCCCATCAGCTGAGAGATGGAGCCACCACATCTCCCTCCCCCGTTTGCGCTGATAACACTGAGGTCCAGCCTTCTCACGACCACCAACTTATCCCGGTTTCTCCCAGCGCCGACCCAACCATGGCGGCCCTCCTTGAAGCTCTCAACAAGACCAACCTCTTAATCCTCCAACTGAATGTGAGGATTGGAGCCCTAGAAGGTCCAACCGGCCAAGATCCCCTCCATCGAGGAAAGAACGCCAAAGATCTCTGAGCCCACCACCCCGGCGTGAAAGAGACCGCTGGGTACCACCTGAGCTAGAGTCCCAGGCCATCAGAAAGCGCAACCGCATCTCCCCACGGAGCCAGTACTCCCTGGGAACCAAGAGGACCAGAAGGGACCAGCGATCAGAGCCTCAGTGTTCGCCTTCGCCCAGATCCAAGGGCCGGGCATGAACCCCGTCTCCCCGCTGAGATCGTCGTCCTACCCTTGGGTGAAGCACCCGCTCCCCGTAGTGGTCTAGTAGCAGCAATGACGATGAGCCTCGCGGCTCGTTGTCTCAGGAAATTGTGGTTATGCGCCTACCAAAGGGGCTGGAGAAACCACCGTCTCTGGCCACGTACGACGGTACAACGGATCCTGACGAGCACATCATGAATATCGATGCATTGCTTGACTACCGTGGCATCCGGGGCGCCATCAAATATAGATTGTTCCCTACCACTATGAGGAAGGGAGTGATGACTTGGTACAAGAAGCTCCCCGACGAATCCATCACCTCGTGGAGACAGTTGGGGAGAATGTTCTCCAGACACTTCACGGCCTCCCGTCGCTTCCTGAAGACTGAAGCCTCCCTTGAGGCCATAATTTAAGGGAAATACGAGCCTCTCTAAGCCTATATCGAGAAGTTCAATAAATAAGCAGTCCAGGTCTCAACGACTGATGATATGAAAAAGTTCTTGCTCGAGCAAGGACTTCGTCCCCAGATAGAATTTGCCAAAGCAGTTGGCATTAAAACTCCGGCAACACTTGACACCCTCCTCCTCAAGGCACAAGCGTATATCTAGTACGAGGAGAAAGAAGCTGCTAGTTCCACCCGGGACTCAAGGCACCAAGAGAGTGTCCGGACCTTTAAGCACGATGACCCCTCAACATCTCGTCGGGGAGATAGATGATGCGAGGATCGCCCACGGAAGTCCCGGAACAACAAAGGACCCTCCGGCCGCTTCCACGAGTATACTCCTCTGACCGTCTCTAAGGAGAAAATCCTCTCTGAATGTGCCAACTCAGAGTTCTGACAAGCGGGGGTCTGATTCCCTAAATAGATATCAGTCAAGCTGAATACTGACAAGTCAAAGTATTGTCATTCCACAAGAGCCACGGCCATACAACTGACGATTGCATCCACCTGAAGGATGCCATTGAGATACTGATTAGGGACGGGCATCTGAAACAGTTTGCTAAGAAGAAAGATGCTCCACGACAGGACGCCCAGGAGTCCAAGAAGGTCGAGGAAGAGGTGCCTTCATTGGAAGAGACAAGGCTTCAGGTTGCCATGCGAATCTCGCGACCTGAGGATTTCTACATCCCCGAGGGACCCAACGCCCCCCTTACTTCACTGCGCACAACCCATGGGAAACTTTCCCCTCCACCATGGTCATCTCTGGAGGGGGCTTCAACAAGGTTATTGTAGGCTCCGTCAAAAGGAAGTTCGAACATCTTCTTAGCACAAGCTCGAATCGGAGCACCACGCTTGACAAAGTCTGGGGAGAGTCAGTCCCCATCACCTTCTACCGTGAGGAACTCCTAGGTGGAGCGCCCAACTCAAGCATTCCGCTGCTCGTGAGAGCACAAATGGCCAACTTTGACGTTCGTCGAATCCTAGTCGATCAAGGCAGCTCAGTCGACATCATGTGTTCCCAGCTGTTTTCCACCCTCCGGCTGGATGAGACACACCTAACGCCCTACATAGGCTCTGACCTACAAGGCTTTAACGGGTCGGTCACAAAGCCATGGGGGTATGTGGAACTGATCGTGACTTTCGGGTCTGCAGAGACGACTAGCTCTATCAAAGTCCAGTTCCTGGTCATCGACTGCCCCTCTCTCTCTATTAGTGCATCTTTGGACGGCCAACTTTAGCCGAATTGGTGGTCGTACCATCAACCTTGCACCTGAAGATGAAGTACTACACTTCTAAGGGTCTCGTCGCCACTCTGCACGGGAACATCAAAGTAGCAAAGAGATGTTTCGAGGCAGCCTCCAAAGGGCTGAACACCATTGCCGCCAAGCCAAAGACTTCCAACAAGCCTGTCCTGCCCAGCAGCTCAGAAGAGGCAAAGCCGCTGCCCTGCGTCGACTCTATCGACCTTGACAACCGCTTCTTCGAGGACGACCAGAGGGAGCAGAAAAAGAAGGGAAAAGAGATTCAGCCATGTTCGAGCAGCCCTTCAACTTCAACCAGCAGCGGCGAGACCTCTCATCCGATGCGCCCAATTCCGGATGGCTAGTTCGAACTTGTCCTGCTCGGCGATGACCCCCAGCGAGGAGTGACGATCGGGACCGGACTCCCCGACTTAGCGAGAAAATAACTCAAAGCATGTCTCCGGGAGAATGCAGATTTGTTCGCTTGGAGCGCCGCAGAAATGCCCGGCCTAGAACTTGACATCGCCTGCCACCAACTCACCATCAAACCCCGCCGCTAGGGCAGTAGCTCAACGTAGGTGAAAGCAGTCTCCAGAGAAAACGGAGGCTGCAGAACAAGATGTAAAAGACCTCCATGAGGCAAATTTTATTTCGGAGGCCAAGTACACTACTTGGCTGTCCAATGTTGTACTCATTAAAAAATCAAATGGAAAATGGCGCATGTATGTTGACTATACCGATCTCAATAGGGCCTGCCCTAAAGATGCATATTCCCTCCCCAACATAGACAAATTAGTTGATAATTCTGCTGGTTTTAAATTGTTATCTTTTATGGACGCATATTTGGGCTATAATCAAATACCCATGGCAAAAACGACTAAAGTTACATAACTTTCATGACCGAATCGGGTAACTATTACTATAACGTAATGCCCTTCGGCTTGAAAAACGTTGGCGCTACCTACCAACGAATGATGAACAAGGTCTTTCGGGGAGAAATCGAGCATATGCTCGAAGTCTATATGGACGACATGATCATGAAATCCCATGAGGAATATGATCACACGGCTCATTTAAGGAAAGTCTTCGAGCGGGCCAGGAAGTACCGGATGCGTTTCAACCCGGAGAAGTGCACGTTCGGGGTACGAGCGGGCAAGTTCGTCGGCTTCTATCTAACAGAACGAGGAATCAAAGCTAACCCCGACAAGTGCAGAGCCTTCTCCGAGTTTCCCATGCCAAAATCGAAGAAGTTCATCCAATCCCTCAACGGGATGCTCGCTTCGCTATCCCGTTTTATGGCGAAGTCTGCTCAGCACGCACTCCCCTTTTACAAACTCCTCCACAAGGAGGCAGCTTTAGAATGGACGGAGGAATGCGACCAAGCCCTCCTCCACCTAAAGCGAGCACTGTCAAAACCGTATGTCCTCTCCCGGTCACATAACGACGAAACCCTGTAACTCTACCTCGTCGTCGCAACCGAGGTCATCAGCGTTGCCCTCATTCGTGAAACGCCCGATGGGCTAAAACCCAAATACTTCATGAGCATAGGGCTGCAGGGACCAGAGCTGAGATACCAGCAGATAGAGAAAGTAGCTATGGCCCTTATCAATGCTGCGAGGAAATTGAGGCACTACTTTCTAGCAAACACAATCGTGGTACGAACGGACCAACCCGTGAAGCAACTGTTAGGCCGACTAGACATGGCGGGTAAAATGATCAAGTGGTAGCTGGAACTGTCTGAATTCGACATCCAGTATGATACCAGAAAAGCCACCAAGGCTCAGGCGCTGGCTGACTTTGTCGCGGAGATAACATTGCCCTATTCCCCCACTTGTGGGGCTCGCAAATAGACAATCTTCGTTGACGGGGCATCCAGCTCGGCAAGAAGCAGGGCAGGTATCATTTTGGAAAATGAGGTAGGAATCCTCGTCGAAGTTTCGCTTACCCTATCTTTCCCCACTTCCAACAATCAGGCTGAATACAAAGCCTTCCTCGCTAGTCTACGCCTCGCCAAAGACCTAGGAGCTGAGGAAGTCACCATCTGTACCGATTCTCAACTTGTGGCCCTCCAGGTTCGGGAAGAATATCAGGCCAAGAACGACAACTTGTCTGAATACTTGACCCTGGTCAAGGAGAAGATAACAAAATTCACATCGGTAGAGGTAAAGCATGTTCCCCGCGAACATAATGTCCGAGCAGATGTTTTATCAAAGTTGACGAGCACGAAGAAAAGGGTGGAAACAAAACTGTCATCCAGGAAATACTTCCTCGACCCAGCATCGAGAAAACTTCCACAATCCTCGACGTGCACGTCGTCGGCGACAACAACTACTGGATGACCCCCGTCTACAACTACCTCGCCAAGGACGAACTACCGTCTGATCCCAAGGAGGCCAACATAGTCAGGTGCAGAGCCTGCTCATATGTCCTGGTCGAAAATAAGCTCTACAGGCAAGGGTTCTCCATCCCTCTACTCAAATGTGTCGAGGAAGATATGGTCGCCCACGTCCTGCGCGAGATTCACGAGGGGATCAACGCCCAACACCTCGGGGGAGATCCCTCGCCAGGAAGGCTCTACGAGAAGGATATTACTGGTTAACCATGCAGCATGATGTAAAAGAACATGTGAAGAAATGCGACAAATGCCAACGATATGGGGACATGCACTTGGCACCACCCAATAAACTCAAAGCAATGTCCTCCCCGTGGCCTTTTGCATGGTGGGGTCTGGATATCCTAGGACCATTCGTCGTGGGGTCGAGTCATAATAAGTACCTGATAGTGGGCTTCGACTACTTTACTAAGTGGATAGAAGCAGAGGCTCTGGCCAAAATAACGACCCACAACATACTCCAGTTTTACAAGTGAAACATCCTTGCTCGCTTCGGCATTCCCCAAGCGATTGTCACCGACAACGGGACACAGTTCACAGACAAAAAAAATACAGGAGTTCATCGCCCAAATGGACACCAAGCAGTACTTCGCGTCCGTCGAGCATCCCCAGACTAACGGGCAAGCCGAAGCAGCGAACAGGGTAATCCTACGGGGCCTCAAACGAAGGCTAAACGAAACAAAGAAACAATGGGTTGAGGAACTGCACAGCGTACTCTGGGCCTACCGTACTACGCCTCACTCTTCGACCGGGGAAACCCATTTCCGTCTAGCATACAGAGCTGAGGCAGTAATCCCCATCGAGATACACGTGCCCTCCAGGTGGACTGAATCCCCCCTGGACGAGGAGACAAATAACGAGGCATTAAGGGATGATCTCGATCTCTTCGAAGAGGTCCGGTCAGGAGCAGCCCTCCGCGAGGCCTCACTGAAACAAAAAATCGCAATTAGGCACAACGCCAAAATTATACGACGAGAATTCCGAGTAGGAAGTCTCGTCCTAAGGAGGAATAACAAAGATTCTCGAGAAGGCAAACTTGCCGCGAACTGGGAAGGGCCCTATCGTGTTCGAGAGAAAACAGAGAATGAGGCCTATTACCTAGAACAACTCAACTGGGAAGAACTTGCTCGACCATGGAACGCCGAAAAGCTAAAACAATATTATAGCTAAGGCCTTAATTGTCAGCTTGCTTCGTCGACACGAATGTGCACCCAGGTACAAGCGCTGCATACCGAAACAAATCAAGGCAGACTTTTGCTCAAGAACGAGCAAAACCCGTGCCCGACAGCAGTTCCTCGATCGAGCCCGCCATCGTCCAAGTACCACGACAGGCAGAACGTCCAGCTCGCGATGGAAAGTTCATGCCGCAAACTCAGGCCGCAAACACGACCTGAGCTCCGCCTTCATGCCCAGAAGCTACCCAGGCCGTTCGACCAGTCCCCCTCACTGCCAAACACGTCTAAGTCGAGCAAATCCCGAAACAACAAACCATTCCAAGTTACCCTTATAACAACCACACGCGTATCGAGCAAAATTTCATACAAAACTAAAAAACAAAGTAAAGTAAAGCCATGCGCGAAAACAAATCATACAAAACCGACCACATCGACCGGGGATAAATATTACAATAAGAGTGGCCACGAGGACCACGAGTGTACTGGTTACATCACCAAGGGGTCATGGCCCGTACAAAAAATAAGTTACATAAATACGGTACGCAGACAGAAGATACAACAAAAAAGAAATCACTCGTCCATTTGCTGAGGCTCGTCACGGAGAGTTTGTGCATGCTCCTCGCCAATTTGAAGAAACTCAGGGATGACGATTTTGCGTCCTCAATGCTATAAAGGAACTCATACCCCTCGGTGAACAATTTGACCCTGGGGTTCAGGATCCTCAGCTGCGCCACGACATTGTTGAAGGAATCCCCAGCGATGACTTCGCAATCATCCTCTGCTCGGTTGATACGTGCAACCAGCTCAGCCCGAGTCTTCAACTTTCTCACCTCCTCGTGCTCGTCCTCAGCGGGGGCAACATCGGTCCTCAGTTGCTCGACCAGATATTTCGCGGCTTTCTTCTCCGCGGCAAGGGTGTCTTTCTACCCGTTGACCTTGGTCAGTTCCTCCTGGGACTTTCTCAGAGCCTCCTCGATGGCCCTGGCCTGCTCCTCCCTAGACTTCTCTTCCAGGTTCGTAATTGTGGCCTGGGCGTTCTTCAACTCAGAGTCCAGGCGGGAACCCTTCTCGGTGTAGACAACCGTCGTTTCCAAGACCCTAATTAGTGCAGAAACATCCTGAGCTAGCATTGCCCTTTTGCTTGGGCGATCCATCTCCTCAAGCTTCAGAGACTCTGCCCGAGGAATCGCCAAGGAATAACCTTTTGTTGTGGAGGCACGAGGGCAGCTCGAACCTACTCGTATCCCCCTCTTTGCTGAGGTCAGCAACCTTGCCCATCCGTGTGCGCTTGGTCCTCGAATTAACGGGTACATGGAAGGTGTGGACAGCTGAGGGAATAGACGAGGAGGTCCCCGACACCATTTGTGGAGGAGGCCCTCGCTGGCTGAGCCGACTCTTCCCGATTGTTATTCCTCCCCTGCCCTTCGCCTAAGCATTCTTCACCATCCGTTCATGGGTAGAAGACATTTTACCTGCAAAAAAGTAACGAGCACATAAGTAAAAAGAAAGGATAACAATTCGAACAAGCTGAGAAATAAAGGCTACCCAACAATTCTAGAGCATATTCTCGAGTGCGACACTCGAAGGAGCTCCTTTGTATTGATAAAACGACTCTCCACCTTGAGCCCCCCGTCTTCCTCGTAGATTGGATCCCCGCTCTTAGTCACGCACTGAACAGGGATAAAACTGTTGATAAAGCCCACCAGCTTCGCATAGTCGGCCTTGTCATCCTCGTTTAGCATCTCTAGGGTGCCAATGTAACCATCCGTCCCCATGGTGTAATGGTCCTCGTTTAGCAAAAGGGGAACTTCAACAATCTCTGCCCCTGGATCTTGACATCCTCGTCGACAATATCCTCCCCGTTCTCGTCCGTTGAGACCTCCCAGAGGAACGTGGAGTCAGTGACCCTCTCCGACACGGGCTCAATAATATAATACCTCTCCTTGAAAGTCCTAATGGACTCAGAAGGTGGAAGACTATAAAGAACAGGAGGAGGGTAGCTCCTATCTCCAAAAAGTTGCATGTCAACTCAAATGCCCGAATGAAGGCCCGAATGAAGGCAAGGGAGTTAGGGTGTAGCTGCGAAGGGGCCAAATCTAGATGCACGAAGGTCGACCTCTGAAAATTAGTAAAGGGCAACCTCAGCCCCATCTCCTTGAAAATGTATTCATACATCGGGAACCTCTCCCCGTAGTATGAGCAAATATGGTCATCCTCTCTGGGAAATGGACCTTCCACTCCCCTTTAGCCCCCATCGTCGTGAAAGCGTCTCCGGCGTACGAGGCAAAAACGGAGGCATGCTCCCCAGGTTCCGCGACAGACACTCCGCCGCGGTACTCCTCAAGGAAGGGGTTTCGTCAGCATCGTGGGGGAGTGGTGGTGTCTTCGGTATCACTATCCTCCGAGGATCTCTCCTCGGACAAGTCTCTAAGAATTTCATCCTCGGTTTCGCGGGCCATCTCCTTTACCTGAAAAGCAGAGGACAAAAATGAATTCGATGACAAAGTCAAATCCACCTTTCCACCGCTAGTAAAGTGAAAGGGCACGCAAAGGCCCGATGACGACGTCCCTGACCTAAGCCCTACTCAAATGGCACAACTATAGCACGAGGAGATGCCCAGGGTAATCCCTTTGACGCACGCGGGGAGATCTTCCCCGGTTCGCTACCCAGAATATCAGTTGAAGATCTAACGGAAAATTCATGAGTTTCCGCCGGCGACAAACGCTTCCTTCGTCGCAACAGCGTCAGAATCAAACTAAAGGCCTAAGTTCCCGAGGTTCCGACAACCCCAGCGGCGGAGGAAAATGGCCAAACCACCGCCTGCCGCCAATAGTCACTGGAAACTACTCCCGCACTAACTAATTTCACCCTAACCACATGCATTCTAAGGAAACAGAAAATGGAAAAGCATATAACAGAGAATAGTTCAAGCAACTTAAATGGTCGAAGAAGAAGTTAAGGGGTCGAAGAGATCTGACCGGTACTTGTACGGTGGGTGAACGGTGGCGAACGGCAGAATGTAGAGCAAGAGAACAAATACGAGAGAGAAGCAAAAAGTGCAAATGAGCAGCTTCTCCCTCTATTTATAGATAATTTGTGGGCACGTGCACGAGCACGCGTGGCTGGGGGCATCATCATGACCCTAGCCTTGCCATCATGACGCATTAAACACAACACCTGGCTCGATGCCCACGTGGCATTTCACCTCTTCAGATCACATCAACCGTTGGGCTCCTCGCAAGCTGGGCGCGCCAAACTGTCATACCCCAAATTTGTCCTACCTGTGTATAATTTCCATCTGTACATCCACCCACTAACCATTATTCAGAAAATCCAAAAAATATGTTGTCTTCAACTTCATATCTCTTTCATTTCTTATCCTTTTTATTTTAAGTCATATCTATCTTTTTAACCTTTTTTATCAGTCATCCAATTAAATATCCATTTTACAAATTCTAAACCTTTTTATTTTATCCATTTTTGTTTCCATCCAATTTTAATCCAACCATCAATATCCACATTTTAACCATTTTTATCCATTCTTTCTAAATAATTCTCAATTACCAAAATTCATACACCAAAAGTTTCAAAGCCCATTACCTTTGTTTTTTACAAAAAAATATGTTGCAACCTTTTATCAAAAAGCCCATTGCTCAAAAAGAAAAATATCACAAAAAAAAAGGCTTTATTGTTTGATCCACAAGGTCCATGAAGCAATACAACAAAAATCGTCCAAAATCCCAACTTGTCTCCATAACACTCCAAAACCGCTGCACACCCTGGCCACATCCAGACCCTGCTACAACCATATTGCTGCCATGAAAGTAACTTCACACAACCAATAGTTACAGACCTGCATTTTGAGAGCTACATATCATCAACTACAGGACATATTTTTGGGATTGAGAAACTTAATAAACAAGTTAGATTGAATAAAAAGAGGGGAAAAAAGCCAACAAAATCCGCTAAACCTTCCTCAAATCGTCTCCGAAACACCCAACCGCCCTCAACTATTTTTCCGCAAAAATCTCCTCAAAACCAATCGTCTTCAATCTTCAACCCCCCAACTCTTCAATCAACCCCAAAACCTTCCTCTTCCCTTCCGAAATTCTGCAACAGATCTTCTTTACATCCCTTTCTTCAACCACAAATCAAATCTCTTCAACCCCAAATCTTCTTCTTCAACCGCAACACCAATAATCCTTTTCCAATAGCAACAACCCATTCAAAATCACAAACTCACACCAACCATTCAAAACCATTTTGGAAATAGGATCCAGAATGAGTAGAAGAAAGGGATGAAGTAGAGGAGTTCTCCCAAACAAAACCGAGAAAATAAATCAGAGAAAGTAGAACAGTAGATCGAAGCATGAGCGAACCAAGACGAATCGAAAAAACGAACCTGAAACAAGTTGATCGAGACCGATAGCGAACAAGGTAGAGCGAGATGTGAGAATGATTCACGACGATGTAGCTTTTCTTCTTTTCAGTTTTTCTTTTTTTGTTCCATTGTTGTCGATTTGTGAGGGCGATGATGAATAAGTTGTCTTATTCTGAGCATATTGTTTTTCTGTTTTATTTACGTTGCTTGTGGGTTTATGGGCTCAAAGTCCTTAGTGCTTCAGCATCACCCTTTGTTCCTCTTTAAAAGCCACCCATTTTTTTTTCTTTCTTTTTTTTTTTGGAAGGGGATGATGGGCTACAAGGCCCAAATGATTCCTATCCTTATGCACACACCCGTTTCAGGGTTATCCCCCCTCTTCTTGTTTTTAATTTAATTGATTTTAAATATTTTCTTTTTAGATTTCCTATTTGATTCTAAAAGTTTTTTTAGGAGTAGTGATTTATGTTTAGCTAATTCATCTCGATATTTCTTTTAATTCCAATTTCTATTTGAGTTTTCATTTTTAGGCCAATGATATGACTCAATTCATAATTTAATCAAACCGATTAAATTTCTATTTATTTGAGGCCTACTTATTTATTTATTTTTATTTCAATTTATTCACTATTTTTACATTTATTTTGGGTCAATGAAAACTAAACATCGATGATTTGTCGATTTCTCGACTTAATCTCGATAAAGGTGAGACCTTTATTATTTCTCATGTCATTTTATTTTATTTCTATCATTTTTGTTTCATTTACATTTATTTTGGGTCGATGAAAACCAAATATCGATCGATTTATCGATTTCTCGATTAAATCTCGATAAAGGTGAGGCCTTTATGCTTTGTACTCATATTTTCGATTTAATTTCTCATTTGTCACTTTGTATTCTTTTATTTTCACTTTTGGTCAATGAAAGTCAAAAGTCGTCGATTATCGTTTCGTCGATTAAATCCGACTAAGACGAGACCGACTTTATTTTTATGTCAATATTATCTTTTGTCTTTTTTTTACCTTGCTCATATTCATATTGTTCATATTATTCATATCCATATTTATTTATCTAACCATTGTTTATTTGTTCATACACTTAATCAAAATAATCTAACAAATATCGAAACCATAAAACAATAAATTGATGGACTGTTGGTTATGATCACTTGCTCGACGCTTGCTCAAGGATTAGTTTAGGACACCTTCGCACACACACGGGTTTCTCTTGGGCTACCTTACAACGAGACCCCTTTATTTCATGTCAACACTTGTATTTTACATGTACCCCTCTCCCATTCCGATGTACGCATTTATTATTTCTTTGATTGTGGTTTGTTTACTAGGAGCACCCCTAGGGACTAGCATAGACAACCCATTTTCAAACTAATTCTCGATTCGTTGTCGAGCCATTTTCAAACAAACCTCATTTTCGACCAAACCCTCGATTCGTCGTCGAGCCATTTTCAAACAAACCCTTTTCAACCAAACTCTTGATTCGTCGTCGAGCCCATTTTCAAATCAACCTCTAACCAAACTCTTTTTCAAACCAAACTCTTTTCATGACAAATAAACCCTTGATCCCACGTCAAGCGGATTTTCATAATCGAACCTCAAAACAACTAACAACTATCGCAACTCTTTTAAGGTGAAAAATGGGGGTTCAAGTCTTTGATCTCCCTTCGATTGTTTGGGTGCGGGTTCTCTTACTCGTGTGTGAGCAATTGACGCCTCTTCTTTTAATAAATCAAATCCTTTTCAAAATAACCAAGCGCATACAATAAACCCTTGATCCCACGTCAAGCGGATTTTCATAATCAAACCTCAAAATGACTAACAACTATCGAAACTCTTTCAAGGTGAAAAATGGGGGTTCAAGTCTTTGATCTTCCTTCGATTGTTTGGGTGCGAGTTCTCTTACTCGTGTGTGAGCAATTGACGCCTCTTTTAAAACTCAACCACCTTAGATGAAAAAGAGAGAGAGCCAAATCTTTGACTCACTCTCCCGATTACTTGGGCCCGAGGAATCTTTCTGAAGTTCAAGTAATCGTCATCTAAACCAACCCAACTCTCCCTTTGTATTGTGGGCGTACCACGAACTACGACTGCTCTGATTCTTTATTCTCGTCCGAGTAAAGATACGTAGGCACAAGATCGCGATGATCTTGCCGAGCACCCTATCCTTAAACCACCCCATTTTCCCTTAGCACCTTTTCCTTTTATCTTACCTTTCCGCATTTAATTTTTGAGAAGAAAATAGACAAGCTAAGCTAACGAGCATCGCAATTCGAATCAAAAGGTTCCCGTTGAGTACAACAGACGTGGGGGGTGCGCGTACCTTCCCCTCACGTAACCGACTCCCGAACCCAGAATGTGGTTGCGACGACCATGTTCTTACCCCTTCCTTAAAGGTTTTCTTGATATTTTCCTTTCCCTCTTTTGGGATAAATAAAGTTCGGTGGCGACTCTGTTGAACCGTTTTATGCGCCTTTCGTGCGAGGGTCGTATTTTCTCGATGATTTTTCGAGGTGCGACAGCTGGCGACTCTGCTGGGGACATTTGCTCCATGCAAGAAAGAGTCGAGCCTATCTTGATTCGAATTGCTAGCTCTTTAGCTTCGTTTATTTATTTTCTTCTCGTTTGCTTATTTACTTGTGTTACCTTTTGTGGCATTGTTGGGATGTTCTGACATTGGGAACTTTGTGAAATGGCTCTACACCCGAGTTGAGAAAAACCCTAGGATTAGGATGGTGGTTGTGTAGTGTAGGCTTGCATGGTCTCTTCCACGTGAGTTGAAGCGAAAACCACCGCTTGGAGTAGATTCCCTTGGAGATATTATTGTTGTGGTGAATCTTTGCCATGGTGGTAATACTTTCGAGGTGGGTCGTTGATCCTAAGGACCATTAACCCAATTTGCCTATGGTGGTTGGTAGTGTTAATTCTATGTGAGTTAATGCGAACGCCCCAATTAGATGAGATCCCTCGAATGTATTACTTCCTGACAGTAATATTTTCGACCTCGATCTAAGATTCTGAGAACCCTATTTAGAACCCGTGTGTCGATGGTTGTGTAGTGGGCGCCTCCGAGGAATATTTCTCGTGGGGAAGAAACGAAGACCTCACCTAGACGAGATTATTTCGAGGATATTATAGTCGGACAAATCTTTGTCATGGTTATAATGTTTTCAAAATATATCCATAACTCTAGGCACCTACCCGTCTTAGAAACCTACCTTTGGGCTTTCTTGATCCTAGCTCTGGTTCTTGACCTGTCATCTCCAGCCAACCTCAGAACTGTTTGAAGCTGTCTGATCCTGCGATCCTGGATCTTGCATCTTGCATTGCATCTCATATCATTGCATTGCATTGCATTTGTTACGCATCTTGCATTGCATTTTCAACCTCAAAATCTCACTTCAACTTCCTTCCTTCTCCAGTAAATCAAGCTGATTCCTCGACACCGGTACGCAGCTCAAGCCAAAAGCAGATGAATGATGAATCATATCCAACAAAGACCATGTCACCATATGTCAATCTAGGCCATCAGTCATTAAAGGGGTTGTCGAAGACAAGCAGAACAGTCTCCACCTCTGAACAAGCTATCATCAATCAAGTCAATCAAGTCAAAGACAGGAAGATCAGTTCCTCGAAGAGGGCAGTCATGTTGCCATCCCATCATTTTTCGTCCTTGTATTTTTTGCTTTGTTTGTTCAAGTAACTTCAAACATTGTCATTTGTATTTGGTTTTATTAATGTAGTGATTATGCATGTTTTGAATCAGTTATGTCGTATTCACTCATTTTTTCATTTTACTGCAAATCACTGACACATATATCTCCATTTCACTTTCTATATCAAACTGTTGTTAGCAATGATTGGAGGGAGGATGACGAAAACAAAGTACTCATAATTGCTGATGGTATGCTTTTGGATAGAATCCTGCCAAGGATGTACAGGCATTGTTTCAAATCCCCAAACACTGGAGAGATAAGGAGTTAATTCCTAGTAAACCACTTCGAGCCTAGAAGTAGTAGTTTCCTTCGGATATTCAAACCTTTACACTCAACCTGGGGCAGGGTAGTGTTCAGTTAATTCAATTACGCACTCAAATCACAAATCCAAAGACCAAAAGACATGACGGTTGTTCATCAATAGCCATGACTTGGCAGTCATAATCATCCAACAAAACAAAAACAAAAGAAAAAACATCAAAAGCGTGCTAAGTCAAGCACCTTAAACGAGACTTAGGCAAAATCAAGGCAATCCTGATGGACTCGACAAGCAAAATTAGTCCATGCAAAAGATAGGGATCAAAAGTAAAAAACAAAAGAGGCCCTCGAATCCCCAACAAAAACAAAATAAAACTCAGCGACCACCATATCAAAACAAAGGGTCACTAACATCCAAAACAAAATAAGGTGACTTCCATTTCGAGCAAACCTTGAATTATCACTCTTACACCGTCAACCTTTTTCGAAGACAAACATGTGCAAAATTAACTGAACGTAGGACTGGAGATCATCACGAAGAAGGGGTGGGTACAAACCAAGTTTTGAGCCTTACATCCTTTGTTTCTTAAACCGCGAACCAAACCACGTTACAACCCTCGAAAGACCTAATTGAGGCGAGGTTTATTCTGAAAGCATACTATTGCAAGGTTGCGTAAACTGACTCCCCATATTTGCTAATCTTCAGCATTGGTGTCATTCTCCTTGCCATATCTTTCACACCAACAAAATCAGCACACGTTTGGGCTAACGGTCCATTCGTCTCACTATCACGACACTCGAATAAATGACTCTTTATCAAAACTTGCATGAGCATCGTATTAAGATTACCATTGGTGAATGTGCAACTTTAATTGCAAATCAGTGCTAGACATCAAAGCAATTCCAACAAGGGGCAATCAAAGAGGAACTTGAACTTTCAGTGGTGCCGACCCGAAGCAAGACTACCCTAACCCTCAATCAGAGAGCAAAACCTTCAACAACTCAATCAGGGGCAAGCCATCTCAAAGTATATCAAGGCTCAACATCCAAAGATCAAGTCGCTTCAGAATTAGTTAATCAGGGGCATACCATTACCATGTTCAGACTGGGGCAAGACCCATCGCAGAAGGCATATCCTCTCTGTATCTTTTCAGGCCATCCTGACCATCAAGCACAGAGTCGTGGTATTCTCAGAAACAACTTATAATCAAGCAATCAAGCTTGAGGCTTCAAGAGTATATTCGTCTGCTTCAATCATGGCATCTTCAACAAAATGAGTGTCGAGGAAATCAAATCCCTCCCACCGCCCGAAAGTCCAATCCGCATTGGCAACTACCTAAAAGTCCACCATGCTGGCACCCTCTCCAAACTTATCCAATCACCCATCTACAATCATATGCATCATCCGCATCATACGCATCACATTCAGTATCATAAGCATCATATGCATACCAAAACCCAATCATACTTCCCCAGCACTTGCATCTCCGCGCGTCAGCATTTGCATTGCACATCGTTACAAAATCAAGCATTCGTACATGTGTGAGATCCAGGATCAATCTCGAGGCTGCACGAAGATCTTCAGCCCAGCCAGGGGCATCTTCACCAATCCGTGGGCGTCCTTCACAAAGTTATTCCGAGACAATCTTCAGCCCAGCCAAGGGCATCTCCTGCAGGTCCGTGGGCGTTCCTCATGAAGTTGGTTCAACCTTTTGTTGATCAAGACAAGATCTCAAAGCAACCTTCTGCCCAGTCAGGGGCATCTTCTTCAAGTTCATGGGCGTCCCCCATGAGGTCTTCAACCTTCTGTTGATGAAGCTTTGATCTCCAATCAAGTCAGTGTGCATTCCTTATTGGGTTGTTGTTCCTCAACCTTTTGTTGCTGAGGTCATCATCCTCATCCCAACCAATAAACATTCCTCCGAGTCAGTGGGCGTTCCTCATTGAATCTTTTCCCGTAGTCGAACTACGACTGCCCTGATTCTTTATTCTCGTCCGAGTAAAGATACGTAGGCACAGGATTGCGTAGATCTTGGCGGGTTACCTTCTCCATTTTTCACTGTTTCCCTTTCCTTTTCATGGGCGTTCCTCATTGAATTCTTTACTTTAACCTTTTGTTGATGTCTCCAAATAAATCTCATCTCATCACATCCCCAGCAAACTTGACCTTTGGTCAATTGCCTTACTATCATCCTTTTGGTGGTAGTCAAACCAATCAACTCAATTCAACCTGCATCCTTTTGGTGTTGGTAACCCTCAAATAAAAAACTTTCCTATCATCCTTTTGGTGGTAGCCATCCATGTCAAGTCAACTTAACCTTCATCCTTTTGATGTTGGTCCTCGCAAAGTGGGAAGTTCCTATCATCCTTTTGGTGGTAGTAGCTTGTTTTGATCCGTCATCCTTTTGGTGTCGCCGATCCGTAAACCCTTGGTCTGTGTGTCATCCTTTTGGCGAGTGACAACCTTTTTGTTGTGTGCCCTACTATCCTTTTGGTAGTAGCAGGCTGTGTGTGTGCCCTATTATCCTTTTGGTAATAGCAGGCTGTGTGTGTGCCCTATTATACTTTTGGTAATAGCAGGTTATGTATATGTGCCCTATTATCCTTTTGGTAGTAGCAGGCTGTGTTGTGTGCCATACTATCCTTTTGGTAGTAGCAGGCTTTGACCTCATTTCCATCCTTTTGGTGGAAGGGTCTGTGTGTGTGCCCTATTATCTCGTCGGTAATAGCAGGCGTTGACCTCATTTTCCATCCTTTTGGTGGAAGGGTCGGTGTGCGTGTGTGCCCTATTATCCTTTTGGTAATAGCAGGTTGTGTTGTGTGCCCTATTATCTCGTCGGTAATAGCAGGTTGTGTGTGTGTGCCCTATTATCTCGTCGGTAATAGTAGGCTTTGACCTCATTTTCATCCTTTTGGTGGAAGGGTCTGTGTGTGTGTGTGTGCCCTATTATCTCGTCGGTAATATCAGGTTGTGTGTGTGCCCTATTATCTCATCGGTAATAGTAGGCTTTGACCTCATTTTTATCCTTTTGGAGGAAGGGTCTGTGTGTGTGTGCCCTATTATCTCGTCGGTAATAACAGGCTGTGCGTGTGTACCCTATTATCTCGTCAGTAATAGCAGGCTTTGACCTCATTTCCATCCTTTTGGTGGAAGGGTCTGTGTGCGTGAGTGCCCTATTATCCTTTTGGTAATAGTAGGCGATGACCTCATTTTCCATCCTTTTGGTGGAAGGGTCTGTGTGTGTGTGCCCTATTATCTCGTCGGTAATAGCAGGCTGTGTTGTGTGTCATACTATCCTTTTGGTAGTAGCAGACTTTGACCTCATTTTCATCCTTTTGGTGGAAGGGTCTGTGAGAGTGTGTGCCCTATTATCTCGTTGGTAATAGCAGGCTTTGACCTCATTTCCATGCTTTTGGTGGAAGGGTCTGTGTGTGTGTGTTCGCTATCATCCTTTTGGTGATAGGTCTGTCATCCTTTTGGTGTCTGATTTCTTGTATTTCAGCTTCCCAATCCCTTTTCTTTATTTCAGACAAATTTGTGGTCTTTTTATATCTAATTGACTTGTACCTTGATAAGACTGAACTTCTTAGCAGTTCATCTTACTTGGGTTCAAGCCAAATAGATACGGGCATCTGTTATACCCCAAATTTGTCCTACTTGTGTATAATTTTCATCTGTAGATCCACCCACTAACCATTATTCAGAAAATCCAAAAAATATGTTATCTTCAACTTCATATCTCTTTCATTTCTTATCCTTTTTATTTTAAGTCATATCTATCTTTTTAACCTTTTTTATCATTCATCCAATTAAATATCCATTTTACAAATTCTAAACCTTTTTATTTTATCCATTTTTGTTTCCATCCAATTTTAATCCAATAATCAATATCCACATTTTAACCATTTTTATCCATTCTTTCTAAATAATTCTCAATTACCAAAATTCATACACCAAAAGTTTCAAAGCCCATTACCTTTGTTTTTTACAAAAAAAAATATGTTGCTACCTTTTATCAAAAAGCCCATTGCTCAAAAAGAAAAATATCACAACCAAAAAAAAAAGGCTTTATTGTTTGATGCACAAGGTCCATGAAGCAATACAACAAAAATCGTCCAAAATCCCAACTTGTCTCCATAACACTCCAAAACCGCTGCACACCCTGGCCACATCCAGACCCTGCTACAACCATATTGCTGCCATGAAAGTAACTTCACA
Organism: Lathyrus tuberosus; assembly: GCA_022829125.1. NCBI lineage: Eukaryota > Viridiplantae > Streptophyta > Magnoliopsida > Fabales > Fabaceae > Lathyrus > Lathyrus tuberosus. Next base: position 8,052,598 of record JALAZF010000258.1, on the reverse strand, counting down.
CAACCAATAGCTGCAGACCTGCATTTTGAGAGCTACATATCATCAACTACAGGACATATTTTTGGGATTGAGAAACTTAATAAACAAGTTAGATTGAATAAAAAGAGGGGAAAGAAGCCAACAAAATCCGCTAAACCTTTCTCAAATCGTCTCCGAAACACCCAACCGCCCTCAACTCTTTTTCCGCGAAAATCTCCTCAAAACCAATCGTCTTCAATCTTCAACCCCCCAACTCTTCAATCAACCCCAAAACCTTCCTCTTCCCTTCCGAAATTCTGCAACAGATCTTCTTTACATCCCTTTCTTCAACCACAAATCAAATCTCTTCAACCCCAAATCTTCTTCTTCAACCGCAACACCAATAATCCTTTTCCAATAGCAACAACCCATTCAAAATCACAAACTCACACCAACCATTCAAAACCATTTCGGAAATAGGATCCAGAACGAGTAGAAGAAAGGGATGAAGTAGAGGAGTTCTCCCAAACAAAACCGGAAAAATAAATCAGAGAAAGTAGAACAGTAGATCGAAGCATGAGCGAACCAAGACGAATCAAAAAAACGAACCTGAAACAAGTTGATCGAGACCGATAGCGAACAAGGTAGAGCGAGATGTGAGAATGATTCACGACGATGTAGCTTTTCTTCTTTTCAGTTTTTCTTTTTTTGTTCCATTGTTGTCGATTTGTGAGGGCGATGATGAATAAGTTGTCTTATTCTGAGCATATTGTTTTTCTGTTTTATTTACGTTGCTTGTGGGTTTATGGGCTCAAAGTCCTTAGTGCTTCAACATCACCCTTTGTTCCTCTTTAAAAGCCACCCGTTTTTTTTCTTTCTTTTTTTTTGGAAGGGGATGATGGGCTACAAGGCCCAAATGATTCCTATCCTTATGCACACACCCGTTTCAGGGTTATTCCCCCTCTTCTTGTTTTTATTTTAATTGATTTTAAATATTTTCTTTTTAGATTTCCTATTTGATTCTAAAAGGTTTTTTTAGGAGTAGTGATTTATGTTTAGCTAATCCATCTCGATATTTCTTTTAATTCCAATTTCTATTTGAGTTTTCATTTTTGGGCCAATGATATGACTCAATTCATAATTTAATCAAACCGATTAAATTTTGATTTATTTGAGGCCTACTTATTTATTTATTTTTATTTCAATTTATTCACTATTTTTACATTTATTTTGGGTCAATGAAAACCAAACATCGACGATTTGTCGATTTCTCGACTTAATCTCGATAAAGGTGAGACCTTTATTATTTCTCATGTCATTTTATTTTATTTCTATCATTTTTGTTTCATTTACATTTATTTTGGATCGATGAAAACCAAATATCGATCGATTTATCGATTTCTCGATTAAATCTCGATAAAGGTGAGGCCTTTATGCTTTGTACTCATATTTTCGATTTAATTTCTTATTTGTCACTTTGTATTCTTTTATTTTCACTTTTGGTCAATGAAAGTCAAAAGTCGTCGATTATCGTTTCATCGATTAAATCCGACTAAGACGAGACCGACTTTATTTTTATGTCAATATTATCTCTTGTCTTTTTTTTACCTTGCTCATATTCATATTGTTCATATTATTCATATCCATATTTATTTATCTAACAATTGTTTATTTGTTCATACACTTAATCAAAATAATCTAACAAATATCGAAACCATAAAACAATAAATTGATGGACTGTTGGTTATGATCACTTGCTCGACGCTTGCTTAAGGATTAGTTTAGGACACCTTCGCACACACACGGCTTTCTCTTGGGCTACCTTACAACGAGACCCCTTTATTTCATGTCAACACTTGTATTTTACATGTACCCCTCTCCCATTCCGATGTACGCATTTATTATTTCTTTGATTGTGGTTTGTTTACTAGGAGCACCCCTAGGGACTAGCATAGACAACCCATTTTCAAACTAATTCTCGATTCGTCGTCGAGCCATTTTCAAACAAACCTCATTTTCGACCAAACCCCCGATTCGTCGTCGAGCCATTTTCAAACAAACCCTTTTCAACCAAACTCTCGATTCGTCGTCGAGCCCATTTTCATATCAACCTCTAACCAAACTCTTTTTCAAACCAAACTCTTTTCATGACAAATAAACCCTTTATCCCACGTCAAGCAGATTTTCATAATCAAACCTCAAAACAACTAACAACTATCGCAACTCTTTTAAGGTGAAAAATGGGGGTTCAAGTCTTTGATCTCCCTTCGATTGTTTGGGTGCGAGTTCTCTTACCCGTGTGTGAGTAATTGACGCCTCTTCTTTTAACAAATCAAATCCTTTTCAAAATAACCAAGCGCATACAATAAACCCTTGATCCCACGTCAAGCGGATTTTCATAATCAAACCTCAAAACGACTAACAACTATCGAAACTCTTTCAAGGTGAAAAATGGGGGTTCAAGTCTTTGATCTTCCTTCGATTGTTTGGGTGTGAGTTCTCTTACTCGTGTGTGAGCAATTGACGCCTCTTTTAAAACTCAACCACCTTAGATGAAAAAGAGAGAGAGCCAAATCTTTGACTCACTCTCCCGATTACTTGGGCCCGAGGAATCTTTCTTAAGTTCAAGTAATCGTCATCTAAACCAACCCAACTCTCCCTTTGTTTCGTGGGCGTACCATGAACTACGACTGCTCTGATTCTTTATTCTCATCCGAGTAAAGATACGTAGGCACAAGATCGCGATGATCTTGCCGAGCACCCTATCCTTAAACCACCCCATTTTCCCTCAGCTCCTTTTCCTTTTATCTTACCTTTCCGCATTTAATTTTTTAGAAGAAAATAGACAAGCTAAGCTAACGAGCATCGCGATTCGAATCAAAAGGTTCCCGTTGAGTACAACGGACGTGAGGGGGTTCGCGTACCTTCCCCTCACGTAACCGACTCCCGAACCCAGAATGTGGTTGCGACGACCATGTTCTTACCCCTTCCTTAAAGGTTTTCTCATTATTTTCCTTTCCCTCTTTTGGGATAAATAAAGTTTGGTGGCGACTCTGTCGAACCGTTTTCTGCGCCTTTCGTGCGAGGGTCGTATTTTCTCGATGATTTTTCGAGGTGCGACACAAACAACGTTACATGTCCTGCGGGCACAGACTCCCTCGGGCACCGCAAAACAACCTCGTCTCGTCGACAAGCAGCGACCATTTCTGGACCTCCCCGATATTGCGAACTACCCTTAAGTCATCACTCTCATGCTCGGGAGCAACGGGCTCCAGTTCCGGACTAGCCCAATGACTAGGCATGGCCCAATCTACTTCCGCTCCCAGAACGGCCCAATTGCCTAAGTCCAGCTAATTTAAGGTAGCGTTTACCTTTCTGCCCATCTCCTCGAATAAGGCTGGTCGGATGACCCCCAGGGTTAGCTGCCCCTCTTCAGCAGTTCCTTCCCGTCACGCACGGTTCCACCATCCAGAAACAGACACGACCCTCGTGCCCGCCACTGCGCCTCTGCCTGTGACAACGGCTAGTTTCGGGCACCTCTGCCCGTCCTAACGGCTAATTTTTGACAGTTACCTATTCTTTGGGGAATGATTATCTCGCCCCGAAAATAGGGACCAATGGCCAAGCGCTGGGAGCACTATAAAAACCCTCTCATTTGAGAGGGTCAGGTATTCAAAAATCATCCTACAAAACACATACTTTGTACTTGCCTTCTCTTCTCCTGATTCTTACTTTAGCATCGGAGTGCCTTGCAGGTACACCCCCTCCTCATCTTTCACACCCAGCATCGCAGACGTCATCTCTGGCCTACTTTCGTCTTTCGGTTATGATCAGCCGTCAAGATCACACTCTTTCTAATTTTATTTTTACTGTGTGCTTTGAAAATCGTTAAAAATATATAAATGTGAAAAAAGTAAGGATATATTTGGAATAATGACATTGAATGTAATAAATATATGTGACTTTTGCTTATATTTACGACGATAAAATTTTTTGTTATTATTTAGTTTTAAGACCGGAGAGAGTAATAAACACATTTGATTAGCTCTAAAATAATGTGCTAACAGTGCACAATTAATTTTGTGATAAATTAATATGTTTACGCATATTTAATTCAAATGAAAACGCTTAAATAATTTGTAATTTACAATAAAAATGGAGTTAATAAATATATATTATTCACATTAAAAACAAATTAAGTTTGATCAAAAGTGATAAAACATTTTATCTTTACATTATCATAATATTTTTAACTACAATTTATTATTATTTTTTATATCAAATATATAACATTTTGCTTCAAATTGTATTTAAGTTACAATACTTTTGCAAGATAAAAAATAATTTAAACTCAACTATACACATTTCTTCAACCAAAAAAACTCTTCCAAAACAAATACTCACATATATACCAATGACGTTACCATACAGTTACAGAAATGTTGTTAAGCTTTCCAATTCACCAATACACACTGAACAAAAGAATAGCTAGTCACTCCAGGCTTTCTCATTAGGGGGTTTCTTAATACACCACCCAAATTTTTTAGGCACCACGCGAAATTATTTTTTTGCCCCTTTATTCCGGATGTGCACATCCGAACGCACCAAATTTTTAAAAAACGCTGAAGTGTTCCGAATATGCATATCCGGAAACAATTCTGATGTGCACATCCGGAAGTATTTCTTATTAGTTCGCGCCAGACGTTCTTCCCCCCTCATTATTCACCTTTCCATTTCCACTCCTTCTCAAACTCTCTCAAACTCTCAAATTTTCAATCACCACAAATATCGATTTTTTCCACTCGAGTTCGACGCAGAGCAACTGCTACAACGATCAACACACTCCAAGTCCTCCGTATCACATTTTAATCGGTAAGTTTTCAAATTTTAGAGTTTCGGAGTAATTTTCGAGTAATCGATTTAGAGTAGACATTTAGGTGTAGAAATTGTTAGGTTGTATGAATAACATAGGTTAGAGACAATGTAGGTCATTTTTACTGCTTCAAACGGACGATCAGGGCATAAAAATGCCCTTTTGGTTGTTACAGTGGCCATGGCTGCCGTTTTTAAACTTCAAAATACGTTCCGGATGTGCACATCCGGAAATACCCAACGTTTAAAATTCTGCGTCCTTCCGGATGTGCACATCCGGGAATACCTAACGTTTAAAATTATGAGTCCTTCCGGATGTGCACATCCGGAAGACTATTTTTTTTTCCTTTTTTAATTTTGTTTGTTTGTTTGTTTTTGTTTAATTATTTTTAAACAAAATTTAATTTATTTATTATGCTTTGCAGATTAGATGGCTGGCAGAGACGATCGTACCATACATGGACGGACAGCTCAGCACGCATCTATCTGACGTGAGCGGATGCAGTCTACAGCCCAGGCTTCTGACGCAGAGGGAGTTGGGGTAGCCCCTACAGCTGAGGGACATCCTACACCACAGCCATCCACATCACAGGTTCAGGCCACTCCCTCGTCAGCCGCCGATTCTACATCTCGGAGGCGTCGGGATTCTACTGCTAGTTCATCAGGGTCCCAGCCCGCACGCAGGCGTCGTCGGGAGACTACAGCTCCATCAGCTGCTCCTCCTCGTTCCCCTGTTGCTGTTCCTGTTCCAGAGGGTGATCACCCAACACATGAGGGTGTTGACGATGATGACGATTTTGATGAGCTGGGCGGTTACCCCGGGGGACCGTCTAATATGTCCCTACTCGCGGGGTACTCTGAGCATACTGCCAGATTTGTCTGGCTAGGACAGGTAACCTTTCTCGGTTTATTTATAGAATTGTATTCGTTGAAAATATGTTCATTTGTAACATTGTTTTATTTGGAAATTTTTAGGATAAGGATTCACAGAAGTTCTATAACCATGGGGGCAAGGTTATGGACACGATTGAGATGCTGCCATCGGCTGAGTGGTTCACGTCTGCACTTGCGGAGTCTGGTCTTGGAGGCCTGTCTAGGATTGGGTATTCCCAGATCCAGTACGGTATCCTGATGACATTTGTTGAGAGATGGCACCCTGAGACATCCTCATTCCATCTACCGTACGGCGAGACCACGATCACGCTAGACGATATCTCGTGCCTCTTACATCTACCGATCACGGGTACCCTTCAAAGTCACGGTAGGATGACGAAGGCGGACGGCATAGAGTTGTTGGTTACAGAGCTTGGGGCTAGCCCAGAGAAGGCACATGCGGAGGTGCACCAGTTGAGGGGCGCACACGTCCGGTTCTTATTTTTGATGGATAGATTTACTGAGGCGCTTGCAGAGGCAGGACGGGCAGATGGTGATCCAGCTGAGGTGGCGATCCATAGGACGCGTACCCTAAGGTGCTACTACTTGTTTTTGCTAGGCACGCAGGTGTTTGTGGACACCAGCACCTATTATGTTGATATCGTCTACCTCAGGTACCTTTCGGATCAGACAGAGATCCATCGATACAACTGGGGGGCGGCTGCGCTGACATTCACCTATTCCAGGCTCTCTGATGGTTGCCGCTGGGCAGCCAAGACTGTGGCAGGCAGCTGTACGCTATACGTGGTAACAATCTAATATTCTAAGTGATTTTTTCATTTCTTTTCTTTCTGTATTCATTATAATGTTTGACACCCATGTTATGTTTTCCATTTCAGGCGTGGATTTTACAGCACTTTCCCTATATTACTGGTTGGGGGAGTGCCTAGGGGTACACTGAGGATATGCCACGTGCTGCTGCATTTGTCCTGCTCAGAGGGAACTAGGTGCCGGACCCCTTCAGAGTGTATCTAGATCGGATAGCTGCTAAGGACGTTTTGTATTGCCCCTATGCCGCTCACCGTGTGACGCGCCCGTTCGATGAGGTTTATTTGTTCTCATGATGGTTGGCATGCAGTTCGACCGTTACTGCCCGATACCTACCAGAGCGCGTCTTGCGTCAGTTCGGTTACACGCAGACGATCCCCAGGATGCCTCATGAGTCTGCTCCTCTAGGCTTGACCCGCAGGCAGATAGATGAGCTATATGCTGACTACCAGTCCCACTTGGTACCGGAGGAGGCTCGGGCGACCAGAGCGGAGACAGACTGGAGTGTTGCTGCCGGGTACATCGTGTGGTTCTACACCGTCTCACACCCATGCAAGGTGCCCACTGCTGAGGGATCGCCACCCAGACCTGCTCATCAGGAGATATTAGAGGAGCGGCAGTCTCAGCTGGACCACACTCAGGATGTCCTACCACGCTGTCGTCAGATAGAGCAGATAGCGCAGCAGGCCATTGCGGACGGTCACCTCCCTGAGGGCTCTGGTGCCAGACTTGTCGTGGACAAGATTATTGCGATTGCTCAGGGGGCACTTCAGTACCGCAGACATCGATCCAGGATGGCAGGTAGGGACAGAGGAGCAGGGGAGCCAGGAGAGATCCTTCGCCATACGCAGTAGTTTTTTGTTTGATGTATTATATTTATATTAGATGTATGCACTGTATTTTGACAGAGATTTATTATTTATATATATATATATATATATATATATATATATATATATATATTATTTTATTTTATATATGGATGTTGTCAAATGTATATTAAATTGCGACGATTTATTAACATATGCGAACAAGCAAAAAAACTGATTTTAAAAAAAAATAATGTTCTGTCTTTTTTCGGATCTGCAGATCAGAAATGTTTCCGGATGTGCACTTCCGGAAAGAATCAACGTTTTTAAAAAAATTGGTGCGTCTGGATGTGCACATCCGAAATCAGGGGGCAAAACCGAAAATTCAGATGATGCCTAAGAAACAAGGATGGTGTGATAAGAAATGCCCTTCTCATTAACGCACTATAATGGTGTGATACTCTGATAAAACTATTAGAAAAAATGCAAGGTCTCAATCCCATGTCACGTGTATAACAATATTTTATCATTACTATATAAAATTTCTATATCTTGTACAGCTAATGTTAGTACCCTAATTTTAGTAAATATAATTGGCTTATAAAAAAATATTCTATTATTACTATATAAAATTTCTATATCATGTATAACCTGAGGATCTCAAGTATAAAATTTCTATAACACAAAAAATTCAAACTAAACCCAAATAAGGAGAGTTTTTATTCACAAATAAAACAATAAAACAAATATTAATGTTTTAAATTATATCTAAATAAAAAAAGTTACATAAATAAAATTTAATTTTGTATTTTTGTGATATTCATCGAAATAATTAATAGAAAAAATTAATTACAAATTTTATACTCTCTAATAGTTTAACATCTTCCAATACTTACTAAACTTTATTTATTGACACTTTATTAAAATAAATATAATAATAATAATGATAATGATAGTAATTAAAAGCTATTAAATAATTTTTTTAAACAAAAAGACTTGAATATAATAAATAAAAGACAAATAGATTTGGAGGTCATAAGCCGAGTTTTTGCTTGTCCTGCCATAAAAATGAAAACAATATCCCATAATGCCACACATTAAAAAAATAGTCCTAAAATGCCATTTTTTTTGGATTGTTGTGGCTATTTTTTATTGTTATTATGCCACCTCCATCTCAGATGGCAATGTGACAGAGAGTGTAGTAATGGTCCGCCATCTGAGATGGAGGACCCCTTTTTTTTTTTTTTTCGTTTTATATTTTCTGATTTAATTTTAATTGTTTTAAAATGTTATTTTAATATTTTAATTATTAAAATAATATATAAATTAAGAAAATTAAAAAAAAAATTATATTATAAATTATATTATATTTTTTTAATTGTTTTAAAATATTTTTTTTTATGGAAGTATTTAATGAAGTATTTAAATTAAGATATTTAACCAGTAATTATTTAATAAAATTGAATATTAAATAATTTTTAAAGATGCATTATGGAAAAAATTATATCATATATACTATTATTATTTACAAAAGGATTACAACAGGATTGTGCCAAAAAAAATTAATTTTCCTCGTCATCAGAATCTTCGTCAAGGAAATGACTGCCGGTTCCACATCTGGCAGGAAAACGAACTCTGCAACCACGACCTACATTTTCCGTTGGATTAGGAGGAAGAGTGGTTGAAGTTGTGGGCTGATTGGCAGAGGTAGCTATCACAGGAGTTTGGTTTGGAAAAATTTGAAACGGCTCGAAATTCTCAAAAAAATCATTTGTAGGAATTCCGCTAAATTCTTGTGAGAATTGAGTCGGGTTAGGGGCAGTAGGCTCGATGGTTGCGGCATAATAGTCTGACACATCGAGGGATGAGGATGGTCGGTTTGTGAATGAGAAGTCAAAGTTTGGTTGTGGAATTGGTGTGTGGTGTCTTGGTGGCCGGTGGAGTTGTTGTTGTTGGCTTTGATAGCTGAATGGTGGGTGTTGTTGAGGAGTTTGGAAGTTGTAATGTGTTGGTGTATGCTGAGTATGTGTTTGGTAGTCTTGTGGTTGATATGACGTGGATGTCTGATGATTTTGGAAATTATGTTGTGGATGATTTGGCACCTGCTGTGTGGGATATCGTTCACGGGGGTCAATTAAAAATTGTTCAAGTGATGCGTATTGAAATGGGAGGGTATGAAACCAATTCAAGTATTCTTGAGTTGGTTTCATTTCTCCCTGGAACTGTACCCCAGTCAAGCATAACCGTTGTCTGTGATTCCAAAGTCTACGTTCAGATTTATTTAGACTTGTGTAGTGGTACCTCCTTGACTCTTGCATTGTCATGTTATGTTGATTTTGGAGGCATTTTGGAGGGTTGGGTATTTCTTGATAATACCCAAACTGCAATTTTACCCTATCGGACTGATGCATCTCAGCAATCCAGAAACACAAGATAGGGGTGGTTGCATTCCAAATCAGATGGTCGTCAGTTTGAATTGGTGGATACGCAAGATATGGCCTCCATATAAACTGTAAATGAAAAAAAAAAATTAGTTAAAGCAAAAAATTTATTGAAATAAATAAAAATTGTTAATGGTGGTGAAATTACGTTGTGTGGTAACATTTGATCTATGACGCGACGATAACCGTTGAGGTAATGGCGAGGGTTGTTAGAGCAATTTTTCTTCCGTGCGCGGTCTGTAGCCCATCTAATAAGTAAAAGAAAAAAATTAGCGTAACTAAAAAATATAAATAATAGAGATTGAAAAGTAAATAGAAACTTACAATGATGCGTACGGGTGTCGTAGTGGGTTTGAAGTGATGGGTGCGATAAATGGCATCCTTGAAAATCCCCACGCTTGTAAAAGAATAACACAACCTCCCATTCCATCAACAGTAATATTAACTGCTTTGCACATTTCTCTATATAAAAATGCCAACACAGCTGATCCCCAACTATAAGTACCACATTTTTCCAAGTCTTTAATAAATTGAACCCATATAGAATTAATACTTTTCCCACCTTTGTCAGGAAACAACACGAGCGCAATGGATAATAATATATATTGTTTTGTATACAAAGAAAGTTCATCGGGTGATGAATTTTCGGAAACTAAGTTTTGTTTAAAAATTTGTTTAAGCTAACTTAGACTTAAACATCGACCTTTTATTACTTTACTCGGTGGTGCTCCACCGAAAAACTCAGTCCATGTCTCAATATTCGATGAACCTCGGCCGCTTCAGATCGAAGGTGGGTTACTTGGTTTGGAATTTGACAACAAAGAGCAATGTGTGTTTGGCATACGACAGTTTCATATCAGAAATTGTCTAGACTACAAAGTCTATAAGTCTGATACAAAACGACTTATAATCATTTGCGAACACAAAGAATGCAACTTCACATGTAGGGCCTCCGTGGAAAAGGGCAGTACTACATGGAGAATAACCAAGGTTAGCGGACCACATACCTGTACTTCTAACGCCATGTTCCAAGATCATTCCAAATTGAATTCAAACCTAATTTGTGATAGTATCAAACCTCTGATTAATGACGATGCTTCACTCAAGGTGAAACACATCATAGCCCATATCCGTGACAAATTTGGCTACACCATTTCTTACAAGAAGGCATGGATTGCTAAGAACAAGGCTATTGCTTCTATTTATGGTAACTGGGAGACATCATACAACGACCTCCCACAATGGTTGTTGGTGATGAAAACATTTCTACCCGGTACTGTCATAGAATTAGAAACTCTTCCTGTATGGTCGAACGAGGGGACACAAATTGATGGAACTAGGATTTTTCACCGTCTTTTTTGGGCTTTCCGACCGTGCATCAAGGGTTTTGCATTCTGCAAACCAGTTGTCCAAGTCGATGGCACATGGTTATATGGAAAGTACAGGGGAACTTTGCTATTGGCCGTTGCTCAAGACGGTAACAGGAATATATTTCCAATTGCTTTTGCATTGGTAGAGGGTGAAACAGGTGACGCATGGAGTTTTTTCTTAAGGAATCTTAGAAGGCACGTTACACCACAACCCAACCTGTGTCTGATCTCCGATAGACACAAGTTGATAATAAGCGCCTACAATAACCCAGATAATGGTTGGCAGTATCCTCCCTCCTCACACGTCTTTTGCATCCGGCATATAGTACAAAACTTCATGAGGGAAATAAGGGACAACGAACTTCGTGACAAAGTTACTAACATGGGTATCTTCTGAAACTTATCTTTCTATATACCTCTGGCAATAACTCGCATATACTAATATATTTTTCTTTTTCATGAATAGGATACGCATTAAATGAGTCTACGTACGAATACTACAGACGAGAGGTACGTAAGGCTAACATACAAGCATTTAATTGGCTGGAATAAATTCCACGAGACAAATGGACGAGGGCGTTTGATGGAGGCAAAAGATGGGGTCATATGACCACCAACCTTGCTGAATCAACGAACTCAGTTCTGAAGGCCACACGCAACCTTCCGATTACAGCTCTGGTAAAATCAACATACTATAGATTGGGCACTCTTTTTGGAAAAAGAGGTCACGAATGGACTAAATCGTTGGGTTCTGGCCAAGTGTATACTGATAACTGCATGAAGGGTATTGAGATAGAAGCCATCAAATCAAATAGTCACAAAGTTATGCAATTTGATCGACAAAGGTTCTGCTTTCTTGTCCAAGAAACGGTGACTTACAACGACGGTAGACCGGCTAGCCATTACAACGTCGACCTAAGGAATCAAACATGCGAGTGCGGAAGATTTCAAACTTTCCACGTCCCTTGCTCACGTGCAATTGCTGCTTGTTCCAGCATAAGACAAGACTATACTGTGCATATAGATGATGTGTTCAAAGTTGTTAACGTGTTTAAGGTCTATGAGGAGAGCTTTATCGGGATCCCTACTGATACAAGTTGGCCACAATACGAAGGTGACACTCTATGCCACAACGACAGCATGCGGAGGAAAAAGAAAGGTCGTCCAAACAGTAGCCGAATAAGAACTGAAATGGACAACATTGAAAAAGAAAAAAGGCGCTGCGGCATTTGTCGCGAAATCGGACATATGCGCAGAAAATGTCCAAATAGGGCTGGACCTTCTAGTTAGTTGTGGAACAAGTTTTATTTTATTTTGTTGTACTTTTATTTATTAAACTCTTGTATGTTTTTCCATAACAACAACACCATCTTTTATACGGAGCGTAACACAATAATGATACAACTAGTTCAGGATGACAACATAACCAAACCAAAACATAATCCAAAAACAAACACTACACGATTAATAATACAACAAACCATTATGATTGACCATCTTGACGTATTAAACAACAACAGCTAAAACAAGTGGACCTACAACGCCGCGGTTTACTTCTCCGCTATGTGTGGAAAACATACATTGGACATTCAGATCATTTTCAACCCGGTCCCAGTAATGAAGGTATGTACCATCTGGGCTAGCATCTGTTAGAGTTATGTAGGGACAATAATATTCAATTTTTCTGACGCATCGAATTGGACCACCTAACTGTCGAAACCCTGCATTGATGGCAGCAACCAATTGCCGAAACTTCCATTGTGGATTCAAAGACACCCTCATGTGTTTGTCTGTTTCAAAAAAAATAACACACGCCACAGACATGATTAAGAAATACACGAAACAATCTGGCAGAAGGAAAAAAGGAGAGTGATTTGTTGAGTCCTCAACATCTCTATTTATAGTGTGGCTCAAAGGGAGGGAAAAAAAATTTTCACTTTGGTATTGGCGGGAAAACCATAATTTAATATTCTTAATTTATTCAATTTAAATTAATCAGAATTAATTAAATTCATGCAATTAAACAACTCATTAATATTCAAAAAAAATCTACTTAAATATAATATAATTTATAATATAAAAAAAAATTCAATTATTTTTTTCCTAATGTCTCATTTAAAATTATTTAATATTCAATTTTATTAAATAATTACTGGTTAAATAACTTAATTTAAATACTTCATTAAATACTTCCATAAAAAAAATATATTTTAAAACAATTAAAAAAATATAATATAATTTATAATATAAATTTTTTTTAATTTTCTTAATTTATATATTATTTTAATAATTAAAATATTAAAATAACATTTTAAAACAATTAAAATTAAATCAGAAAATATAAAACGAAAAAAAAAAAAAAAAAAAAAAGGGGTCCTCCATCTCAAATGGCGGACCATTACTACACTCTCTGTCACATTGCCATCTGAGATGGAGGTGGCATAATAATAATAAAAAATAGCCACAATAGTCCAAAAAAAGTGGCATTTTAGGACTATTTTTTCAATGTGTGACATTATGGGATATTGTTTTCATTTTTGTGGCAGGACAAGCAAAAACTCTCATAAGCCTTACCTAGTTCTTCAAAACTGAAAAGTTGTTATGTACAGGTTATGGGAAAGAGTATGAGTGTAAATCAGAAGCATTGATAGAAGAATCTTTCATTGATTTGACTATAACTCTTATAAATGTGATTCTTCAAAACCAACCAGCCAAATACATTGACCATTACTATGCAATTAAATGCACAAAACTCACTCTTTCGTTTTTCTTTTCACATTTCACATTTTTTGCAATATGAAAATAATTTTTTGTATTTTTATTTGTTCCGAACATTAAAATTTTCAATACACCAAATGTAAAATCAAAAACTAATAGACAATCAACCAAAATAAATTATTCAGAAAGAAAAAATTAAGAAAATTTTATCAAAATTCAGACAGAAAAAATTAAAAAAAAATTGTCAAAATTCTTTCCTTCTCAACCAAACACTAATAAGCATTCTAATTTAAAAAAAAAACTAAACAAATAGTAGAAACTCTTAGTATATATACAAAAACAAAATAAAAATCAGACTAATAAAATAATAAAAATATGGATACATTGAGAAATGATATGTGTTGTGTATAAAATATTAATATTAAAAGTCAGTGATAATTGTGCATAAAGCGGTACATAATATATTAATATTATTAGAAATGACATTTGAGAAGATGTCGAGAGTGTTGTCCTATCAAAGCAGTAAAAGAAAGTAGAGAATTAGAGTCCCACATACTTAATAGCATAAGTCATGCTTTAGAATTCGTAAAAAAACAAAATTCGAAATAAATTGACTGACACCTTGAATATGAAATGCATCACATAAATTTAAAACATAACCCTGTCAACATTAACAATCAAACTAAGTTCAATATTGTAAAAAGTAAATCTAAGTACTTGCCCATCTTCTAACGTATTATTTTTCAGGAAAATAACCCAACCCTCGACCAACTCAAATGAGTTGTTTTCGATTGGTTTTGTAATTCAATATTAGTTATATCAGATGTGTGATGTTAGGTGTGATGTCAAAACATCACAATCTACTATTTGGCTTTGTAAGTCTATGTTAGTTAGAACTAGTTTTAGTTTGTGTAATAAAGTTGTTACATGTCTTGGTGTATATATATATATATATAGCTTTATAAGCTGTGTAAACTAACTAATGAATTTCAGTCATTAATGAAAGTATACACTCTCTATTCATTCATCTCTCTTCTCTCAATTTCAAGAAACACAATATCCAATATTTCTTTCAATTTTTTTCATCATTCATAAATTGTTCTATCAAATTGGTATAGCAGAGCTCGGTTCGATCATTGTTATTGGAGAATTCGTGAAGTATGGCAACTCACAACAATAATATTTCTACACATCTACCAGTGTTCGAAGGAAAGAACTTTGATCAATGGATAGTGAAGATGAAGGTTATATTCAGGTTCTAGGATGTTCTTGAAGTTGTGGATGAAAGGGTACCAGCATTAGCAGCGAATGCAACTGAGGTACAACAAGCAGCACATAAAGATTTGAAGAAGAAAGATGGGAAAGCCATGTTCTTTATTCATCAGAGTGTAAGCAATGAGATCTTTGAAAAGATCATGCATTATGAAAGTGCAAAGGAGACGTGGGATGCGATGGAGAAATTGTATTCTGGGGATGGTAAACTGAAGAAGGTGAGGCTTCAAGCATTAAGAAGACAATATGAAGTGTTGGCGATGAAAGAAGAAGAAACCATAAGTCAGTACTTTGATAAGCGGATTAATCTCACAAATCAGATGACAAGGAATGGTGAAGCTTTCACTGATGTGATGAAGGTGGAGAAAGTTCTCAGAATTTTAACACCAAGATTTGATCACATTGTGGTTGCTTTAGAAGAATCTAAGGACCTAGATTCTATGAAGATAGAAGAACTGCAAGCAAGTCTTGAAGCTCATGAATTAAGGTTGACTGATAGAATCAAAGAAAGAGGTAAATATGTATCTTCTGATCAAGCATTGCAGGCCCAGTATGTGAAGAAAGGAAAATCCAAGAAAGATAAGAAGGAAATTCAGTGCTATAATTATCAGAAGTGGGGACATTATGCATCTGAATGCAGATTGAAGAAGGTTCCAAGAAGCAAAGATGAAGCTCAATTTGCTCAAAATGAGGAGTCAGATTTTGATGAAGTACTCCTGATGGCAACAGATAAGGAGGAAGAAGCAAGAAGTGATGAATGGTATTTGGACACGGGGTGCTCAAACCATATGACAAGCAAGAAATCGTGGTTTTCTGAATTAGATGACTCAATAAACAGAAAGATAAGATTTGCAGATAATAGCATAGTCTGTGCAGCTGGAATTGGGAAAATATTGATTCATAGGAAGGATGGTAAGAAGGCATGCATTACAGATGTATTGTGTGTACCAAATATGAAGAGCAATCTCATCAGTATTGGTCAATTACTGCAGAAGGGATATACTATGAAGATGGAAGAACAAGCCATGAAGGTTTTTGATAGCAAGAATAGGTTGATTCTGAAAACTCCATTGTCAAAACAAAGAACTTTCAAAATCAACATCAGTGTGATTGAAGATAAGTGTTTGCTATCAGAAACTAAGAAGGAAGATTGGTTATGGCATCAAAGATATGGGCATATCAACTTTAGAGACTTGAATATGCTTCATGAGAAGAACATAGTACAAGGTTTGCCAAAGATAAAATTGCCTGATGAAGTGTGTGATATGTGCTGCACTGGAAAGCAAGCCAGGAATTCATATAATGCAGATGTACCATTCAATGCAACCAGGAAACTTGAGGTAATTCACTCAGATGTATGTGGACCTCTGGAAGTAAAGTCAGTAGGAGGGAATAGCTATTTTGTAACATTCATAGATGAATTTACTAGAAAAGTATGGATTTACTTGTTAGCTAAGAAAAGTGAAGTGTTTGGTGTGTTCAAGAAGTTTAGACTGCTAGTTCAAAATGAAAGTGGAGAAGTAATTAGCAGATTGAGAACAGATGGAGGAGGTGAGTATACTTCCACTGAATTTAATGATTTCTGCTAATCAAATGGCATAAATCATGAAGTCACTGCACCATACACACCCCAACACAATGGGATCTCAGAGAGAAAGAACAAAACTTTGGTAAATATGATAAGAAGCATGTTGAAGCAAAAGCAGATGCCTCATTACTTGTGGGGAGAAGCAGCTGCTACTGCAGCATATCTCATCAATAGAAGTCCAACAAAGAAGATGCAAGACAAGACACCAGAAGAGGCATGGTGTGGAGTAAAACCAAGTGTCCAACATCTGAAGATCTTTGGCTCAGTATGTTTCATACATGTACCTGACCAATTAAGAAGAAAACTGGATGATAAATCTCAGGTAATGATTATGGTTGGTTATCACTCAACTGGTGCCTACAAACTCTATGATCCAAGTAGCAAGAAGATAGTGTTCAGCAAAGATGTAAAGTTTGATGAATCAAAGTGCTGGAACTGGAAAGATAAAGCATCAAACAAGTTTGATAGTCAATTTTATCTAGCTGATTCAGAGACAGAAGAAGGTGAGACTGAGGAACAAGAAGAAATTATTGAGGACACAAACGAAGGAGGTGCAGAAGTGACAAATAGACCAACAAGGAACATTCAACCACCAGTCAAGTTGAGAGATTATGAGAGGTTTCCTGATCAAGCTGTTACAGATGAAGGTGACATAGTGCAACTAGTAATGATTGCTGAAACTGAACCAGTGTCTTTTGAGGAAGCTCTTAAACAACAACATTGGAAGAAAGTAGTGATTGAAGAACTAGACTCTATAGAGAAGAATGAAACATGGAGCTTAGTACAACTACCTGCTGATAAGAAGTGTATTGATGTTAAGTGGGTGTTCAAAACAAAACTGAAGCCAAATGGTCAAGTTGCTAAGTATAAGGCTAGATTAGTTGCAAGAGGCTTTCTACAAAAGTATGGACAAGATTACTATGAAGTGTATGCTCCAGTAGTAAGGATGGAAACAGTCAGATTGATTATTGCTATAGCAGTCAAGAAAAATTGGTCCATGTATCAGCTAGATGTAAAGTCTGCTTTTCTCAATGGTGAGCTAGAAGAAGAGGTGTATGTAAATCAGCCACCAGGATTTGAGATAAAGGGAAAGGAAGAGCTTGTCTACAGGCTTAATAAAGCTCTGTATGGTTTGAAGCAAGCCCCAAGGGCTTGGAATAAGAAAATAGACAGTTTTCTTGTTCAGCAAGGTTTCATGAAGTGTGTAAATGAACATGGAATCTACTGCAGAAATACCACAAATAAGCTTATTGTATGCTTATATGTGGATGATATGATAGTAACTGGAAGCAATGAAGCTGAGATGGAGGACTTTAAGAGAAACATGATGACGGTGTTTGAGATGTCTGATTTAGGCAACCTCACATATTTCCTTGGAATTGAGTTTGAAATGAATTCAAAAGGAGTGGTGATTCATCAAAGGAAATATGCACAAGATGTTTTGAAAAGGTTTAATATGCTGAATTGTAAACAAATTTCAACTCCAGTTGATACAGGAGTAAAGTTGTCTTTGGTTAATGATGAGGAAGAAGTAAATCCAACCTTATTCAAACAAATTGTGGGCTCCTTGAGGTACTTGTGCCATACAAGACCTGACATTACTTATGGTGTAGGTTTGATCAGCAGATACATGATAAAACCTACCACCTCACACTTAGTTGCAGCCAAGAGAATTTTGAGATATGTGAAGGGTACAAGCAGCTATGGTATTCAATACAGTAAGGACCAAGATGATGATCTAGTAGGCTACTCAGATTCTGATTGGAGTGGTGATAAAGATGACAGGAAAAACACTGCAGCCTATGTGTTTATGATTGGAAATGCAGCCTTTTCATGGAGTTCAAGAAAGGAACCAGTTGTTGCATTATCTTCGTGTGAAACTGAGTATATTGCAGCTTCTATGGCAGCATGTCAAGCTCAATGTATCAACATGTTACTGAGGGAATTGAAGCTGGTGAAGACTGAAAAGATGGAGCTCAGAACTGATAGCAAGTCAGCCATAGACTTAGCAAAACATCCAGTTGCACATGGTAGGAGTAAACATATTGAAACCAAGTTCCATTTCTTAAGAGACCAGGTGAACAATGGAAAGTTGGAAATGAAACATTGCAAGACAGATGAGCAGATAGCAGATTTACTCACAAAGCCTTTGAAGTCAAGCAGCTTTGATTATTTGAAGATGAAACTTGGAATGGCTGAAGTATCTAACTAAATGAATTAAGGAGGTGTATTGGTTTTGTAATTCAATATTAGTTAGATCAGATGTGTGATGTTAGGTGTGATGTCACAACATCACAATCTACTCTTTGGCTTTGTAAGTATATGTTAGTTAGAACTAGTTTTAGTTTGTGTAATAAAGTTGTTACATGTCTTGGTGTATATATATATAGCTTTATAAGCTGTGTAAACTAACTAATGAATTTCAGTCATTAATGAAAGTATACACTCTCTATTCATTCATGTCTCTTCTCTCAATTTCAAGAAACACAATATCCAATATTTCTTTCAATTCTTTTCATCATTCATAAATTGTTCTATCATTTTCTTCAGTAGGATACTGTAATTGAAATTTAACCGAAACTTTATCGGGGCCAATTAATATAAGGAATGAGATATCTCTATACATCAGTTGATGAAGGAATGTTGCACTCTATTTCTAAAAAGGAAATCGGTCAAATTGAAAAAACATAATTTAAGTACGACATTATAAATTAAATTCTCACACATACTAACATTTTCATATCTCTATTTCATTACTACATTTCCACACGTTCCTTTTAAGTAGGACGTTATTGATGATAATTACTTAATTTATTAAATTGGCAAATAAAAATTAATTTAATAAATTGGTAAATAATAATGTATCAGCGTGATTTTCATTTTTTTAATATTAATTGAATTAAGAGATTTGAGTATTTAACATTTATATGTTTTTGTATAATTGTTTGATTGAAAAACATTAAATTATTGATTTGCATAGGTGTCACACAACACTGATACGAGGAATATTGATGTGTTTACATTTGCCACACTACTTCATGGAAATAGCAAAAGTAACCAAATGTAATTAGTGTGTAAGAACTCAAAGTGGTAATTGAAAAAACAAATGTAATTAGTGTGGAACAACTCATAGGCAATGTATTCAATTGGAAATAATATTATTTTAATTAAACATTAATACAATTTAAGGTGCCATTATATAATCAATCTACATAATTTATATGGAGACAATAAACACAAAATATATTTATATTAATATTAATTACATAATAATTCATAGGTCTTTTTAAAAAATTAAACATATTTTTTATATATATTATAAGGTTAAATATGTATAATATCCCTACAAATATCTCAACTATCAAGTTTGATTCCTCCAAAAATTTTCTTCAAACAATAGTCCTTTGAAAGTTTTTCGTCTCTAACTTTAGTCCCTCTCGTTAGTTTCTACTAACGGTGGCTTATGTGGTATGTCATGTGGAAATTTTTTTAATTTTTTTTATAAACAACAAAATATATTCAACGAAGCATTAGGAGTGCCTCAATATGTGGCTTACATGTGACAATGCCAACGTGGCAAAAAAATGACATGTATACCACGTGTCAATTATTTCAATTTTAATTTGTTTTTATATTAATATCATATTTAAACCTAGAAATGGTAGTTAATCTACAACTACTTCCTAGTTAAATTCTAACTAATCCCTAGCTAATTTAAACACAGTATTCTAATAATCAATAGCTAATTTCTAACTAATCCCTAGTCACAACTAAAGCTTCAAACCATAAAAATGGAAGATAAAAGAATCAAAAACACATTTAGAGGGAAAGAGGAGACAAACAAATAAAATATGGATCTTTTTTAAATATAGACAAATATTTGTGACTACATACAAATTATTGTTAATTACATGCATCAATTTGTTAAGGATTGCACAATTATTGCTAATTACATTGTAAGAACCCAAAATGGGTTGGCTCGCCAGAAAAAAAAAACAAAGTTTAGACTTTAAAATTAGATTTTTCAAGGTCTTTTTAAGGCACTTTAGAAATGGGTTTTTTTACAGCTTTAATAGCAGTGTATTTACTAGCTACTTTGTATGTCATTGTCAATTTTGTCTATGTATATCATTTGATAATTGCTAACTAGAATATTTTACATAGTCGTTACTGTTGGAAATTCGCCACACCCTATGATGATTTCGCTTCAATCTTGATCTCAAGATTGATCACCAACCCACACAATACGCAATGACAATGAAGAACAAATGAAGAACAAGAACAGCAAGAAAAGAAAACGAGAGAGAAGAGAAATATTTGGAGAAAAGAATGTTACCCACGAACTGCGGGATTTTGAATCTATTTCACTTTCACTTGCTACCCGCAAACTGTGAATACAATTGTTATGTTTACAATGCAAGTGATACTCCCTTTATATAGATTTAGATTTACAAAGGCCCAAAAACTTTAAAGCCCAAAATATCAAATCTAATTTAAATCATATAAAATCTAATCTAATCAAATCTGAATCCAATCTAAATGAATCTGTCGAAACAATTCGACACTCCTAGACAATTCGACACATGCTAGTTTCGACACACTATGAATTACAATTTAACACACCACCTAATTCATTGTGTCTAAAATATCTACATTCATCATCGATCTTAGCTTCTTGAATACTTCGACCTGTACTCCCTTCGTCATGATATCTGCAATCTGATTCTTAGTTCTGCAGTGTTCCAAATTCATCTTCCCTTCTGCTACCTGCTCTCGAAGATAATGGAACCTCATTTCGATGTGCTTGTTTCGACCGTGTGCTATTGGATTCTTCGCCAAGTTGATAGATGACATGCTGTCGATCTTCATGGTAATTGCTCCATGATTCTTCCCTGTAATCTCTTCGACCAAGTTCACCATCCAGGTTGCTTGACATGCACAAAGAGAAGCAGCTATATATTCTGCTTCGCATGATGACAATGCCACTACTGGCTCCTTTCTCGAACTCCAAGCAACTGGTGTACCACCTAACATAAACACATATCCAGCTGTGGATTTTCTATCCTCTGCATCACTACACCAGCTAGAGTCTGTGTATCCCACTAACTTGCATTCTTTCCCTTCGTCAGCTGTAGGAAATAAAATGCCATAGTCGAGAGTCCCTTTCAGATACCTCAGTATCCTCTTTGTCGCTGTTAGGTGTGATACCTTTGGCTTCTGCATGAATCTACTTACCATACCAACACTGTATGCTAAGTCAGGCCTTGTGTGACAAAGGTATCTAAGTGACCCAATAAGTCTTCTATATTGGGTTGGGTCGACATCATCTTCGTCTGGATCCTTCGACAGTTGCAGTCTGGTCTCAGCTGGAGTTGAAGTTGAGTTGCAATCTTGCATCTCAAATCTCTTGAGTATTTCGCCTGCATATCTTCGTTGGTGCATCATCAAGCCTCTACTAGTCTTGTAGAATTCGATGCCAAGGAAATATGAGAGATCTCCCAAGTCTGACATTTCAAACTCCTCACTCAGGTCATGTTTGAAATCTTCGATCTCCTTCTTGCAATTTCCTGCTATCAATAAATCATCGACATAGAGACATAGTATAAGCAATTCGCCATTGCTTCTTCTTACATATACTCCATGCTCAGTTGTACACTTCACAAATTCCTTCTCCCTTAAGAAGCTGTCGATTTTCTTATTCCAGGCTCTTGGAGCTTGCTTAAGTCCATACAGGGCTTTATGCAGCCTGTACACCTTTCCTTCTTCGCCTCGTTTCACATACCCAGCTGGTTGTGCGACATAAACTTCTTCATCTAGGGGACCATTAAGGAATGCACATTTCACGTCCATCTGACATGTGTGCCACTTGTTCATATTTGCTAGACCAACAACCAACCTGATTGTTTCGATTCTAGCAACAGGTGCAAACACTTCATCGAAGTCGATTCCTTCCTTCTGAAGAAATCCTTTCGCCACAAGTCTCGCCTTGTGTCGAGTTACTTCTCCTCTAGGATTCACCTTTACCTCGTAAACCCACTTCACATCAATTGCTTCTTGCCTTGAGGCAATTCGACAAGTGACCATGTGTTGTTGACTTCGATGGATTCTAACTCTTCATTCATTGCTTTCACCCACTTCGAATCTTTCAATGCCTCAGCTGCATTGACTGGTTTAACATCTGCGTAGAAAGCATAATGTACCAGCTCACCCTCTTCATCGACCACATCATCTGATGTAATTACACATTCTTGCAACCTTGCAGGCATGTGTCTTGTTCGTCGAGGTCTGCTTGAACCTGCTTCATTTGCAACTGGTTCCTGTCGAACTTCTCTTTCGACTTCAGTGGCTGGTTCTTCACAAGAGATTCTCACTAAATCCTTCTTGGCTTTCTCTTTCCAATCCCATTCTTTAAGCTCATCTATGATCACGTCTCTGCTGATCACTACCTGCTTATTCACTGGGTCGAACAGCTTGTAACCTCCAGTCGAATGATATCCTATCAAGATATTCTGATTCGACTTGTCATCAAGCTTCCTTCTCAACTGATCTGGCACATGTCTATGTGCTATAGATCCAAACACCTTTAAGTGACTGAGGCTTGGCTTGACACCAGACCAACATTCTTCTGGTGTGACTCCTTCAAGCTTCTTCATCGGACATTTGTTCAAAATATATGTTGTCGTCGAAACTGCTTCTCCCCATAATTCTTTGGGTAGATGCTTTCCATTCAACATACTTCTTACCATGTTCATGATGGTTCTGTTCTTGCGTTCTGCAATCCCATTCTGCTATGGAGTGTAGGGTAACACCACCTCATGCACAATCCCTTCTTTCCTACACAATGCATCGAACTCTTTCGACACATATTCTCCACCACCATCAGTTCTCAGAGTTTTCAGCTTTCGACCACTCTGTCTTTCGACCATGGATTTGAATCTGACAAATACCTCAAACACATCACTTTTCTTCTTGATGAGGTAAGTCCATAACTTTCGACTGAAATCATCTATAAACGTGACAAAATATATGTTGCCACCAATCGAATCCACCTGGATTGGACCACATACATCAGAGTATATGACTTCAAGTATTGCCTTCGACTTCCTTCCTGCATCCTTGCTGAAGCTATTCTTGTGTTGTTTCGACTGAACACACTCTTCACAGACTTCACTTGGAATGTCAATTTCTGGTAATCCTGAAACCATATTTCTTCTCTTCAGTTCTCTGATGTCATTGAAGTTGAGATGGCCTAGTCGAAAGTGCCATAACCACTCATCTCTGCTGGCTGCTGTTGCTAGACACTTGTGCTCCATCACATTGAGTTCAATCTTGAAGGTCCTATTCTGAGACATTGGAGCCTTCAAGATCAACCTACCACTTGCGTCGAAAACTCTCATCATCTTGCCTTCGACAACTACCTTGTAGTTATTTTCGACAAGCTGCCCTATACTGAGCAAATTACTCTTCATGCCTGGTATGTACAACACATTGGAAATTGTTGACCTTTTGCCATCTTTCCTCATAATCAGAACATCACCAACACCTTCAGCTGCTAGAGTGTTGTCATTTGCAAACTTCACTGTGTTCTTCGACGAGGGCTTCATGTTGACAAACCAATCTTTCCTTCCAGTCATGTGTGATGAGCATCCTGAGTCCAAGTACCACTGATCTTGGAATCTCTCTTTATCTTTCATTGTGACCATCAGCAACGTCTCTTCTTCTTCATGCTTCGCCAGATTTGCATCAGTTTCTTGATTTTTCTTCTTTTCTGGACAGTTACTAACATAATGGCCATACTTCTGACAATTGAAACATTGAATGTGACTTTTGTCTGACTTTCGACCACCACCTCTTCCTCTACTTGCAGCACCACCTATTTGGTTGCCTTGGTTCCAAGGTTTCTTCTGAGTCGAATTACTGCCTCCTCTATCTTTGTTGCCATTCACGTTTCCTTTGCCTTTCCTTTCCTTTTCTGACTGCGCCTGCAAAGCCATATCACTTTTCGACTTTCCTGCAGCTCTCTCAGCCATCCTTTGTTCATGAGACTCAAGCGTCCCTTGAAGCTCTTCCTTTGTCAATACTGACAAGTCTTTCGACTCTTCTATGGCTACTACCACGTGGTCGAACTTAGGAGCCAACGATCTCAAAATCTTTGAGACTACTGCTTTCGTCGTCAGCGTTTCTCCACATACTTTGATTTGATTCACCAGTTTTGTAACTCTGGTGAAGAAATTTGTAATACTTTCGTTGTCTTCCATCTGAAGCAACTCATAGGTTCTCTTGTGAGTTTGTAACCTCACCTCTTTCACCTTTTCTGCGCCTCCAAACGACTTTTCAAGAATCTCCCATGCTTCCTTTGCTGATTCTGCATCGCTAACTTTTTCAAAGTTATCTGGATCAACACATTGATGGATTATAACAGCGCTTTATAATCTTTCTTCTTCAAATCTTTGAGTGCAACCTTTTCTTGATCCGTCGTGTTCTCCCCAAGCGGTGTTACTCCTTCCTTCACAAGATCCCACAGATCTTGATAACAGAAAACCACCTTGATCTGCTTGCACCAATTCTCATAATTATCTTTCTTGAGAATTGGTAGGGTCGCCGGAAAGTGCCCATTTGAATGATTCATAGCCATCACGATTTTCCTCCTTGAATCGCAACCGGAGCTCTAGATACCAGATGTTGGAAATTCACCACACCCTATGATAATTTCGCTTCAATCTTGATCTCAAGATTGATCACCAACCCACACAATACGCAATGACAATGAAGAACAAATGAAGAACAAGAACAACAAGAAAAGAAAACGAGAGAGAAGAGAAATATTTGGAGAAAAGAATGTTACCCACGAACTGTGGGATTTTGAATCTATTGCACTTTCACTTGCTACCCGCAAACTGTGAATACAATTGTTATGTTTACAATGCAAGGGATACTCCCTTTATATAGATTTAGATTTACAAAGGCCCAAAAACTTTAAAGTCCAAAATATCAAATCTAATTTAAATCATATAAAATCTAATCTAATCAAATCTGAATCAAATCTAAATGAATCTGTCGAAACAATTCGACACTCCTAGACAATTTGACACATGCTAGTTTCGACACACTATTAATTACAATTTAACAGTTACACTAAACTTGATCAATATCCACTTGTGTCTCCGCAACACTGTAAAACTGTAGTTACAGAATTCAATTTTAGTTTGAATTAATTTTTTAATGTATTTACTTATAAATTTTTTTAATTTATCTTTTATATTCGTTTATAGGTAGATGGGATGCATAGTCCTAAATGAGTTGTTAGTTTCATGCTGATGATGAAAACAAACTTAATGATTTTCAAACTTAATGAAAAAATGGAAGGTAATTATCAATGGCACGAAAGAACTGAAAAATGGGTAAAGAGGTATTTTAATAACTTAAAATTTTTTAAAAACTTTTTAAAACTTAAACCCCATTTTATAAAATGTGATTTAAAATTTTAAAAACCTTTAGAACATTTAGAAAATTTTATAAAATGTGATTTAAATTTTGTTTCCATTATCATAAACATAAAAAATAGTATCGTTTTTAGGACTATGCTTCTCATCTACACATAAACAAATAAATAAATAGAAAATATAGAATAAAAAAAATTATAAATAAATATATTAAAAAAATCAATTCAAACATAAATTTAATTGTGCAAACAACTATGTCTTTTTGTGGAGTGACATGTAAATATTGATCAAGTTTAAGCTTAGAGTAACTACTATGTAAAATATTGTATAAAACACGATTTAGCCCAAATTATAAAATCAAAATGAATGGAAAATTTAATCACCAATTATAAAATGATATACATAGACAGACACAATTCATAATCATACATAAACAAATCAGTCGATTCAGGTCTATAATCATAATCAATATTCATATTGCTTTGTCTTAAGAAGTGTTCATTCAAAAAATGCAATCAAAAATATTACTATGAAGTCTAATTTACAGATGAAATCTCAACAAATGTATATCTCTCTAAATTTGAAGTTGTGGATTTTGTACCAATAATTACACAACCATTCATTAGTATACATACCAGATAACAGTCAGAATCAAAATTAGGCAGAGTAAACTACTTGGAATAAAGAATCCCAAGAAACTTCCTAGTTATCATAGGGGGGATAGGGGGGTGAGTTAAGTAAAACTTGAGTCTCAATTTTGATGAGATTTTAGGTCGCTTGAAGTCTCAAAAATATATTTAATTAAGTGAAATTCAGAAAAGATATTATCAGCCAAGCTGCTAACAATTCCAATCAAAAGGAGGAAAATTAGAAGGGAAACTCCAATATGATAAAAGGGAAGGGGGCTCAGAACAATAACAAGAATCATAATCTGACCTGGGAGAAGGAAAAGTATAACGTATACATGCATAAGTCTTACAAAAGTCAAAAGGAAACTTACATGAATACCAACGTTAGCACGGATGCACAAACAAATAAGGGTATCCAAACCCAATTGAGACACAGACATCATATGACTACTGCTCTGCAACAAAATATGAAGCAGAATAATCAAAATAAGGCAAATTCTATGGTGAAGTCACAAAAATGACTTCTTTGGTAAAGTCATTAATTTGACCAATCAGAAACAAATCCTAATTTGCCCTAATTTAAAGAGTGTCACGTAAGATTATATTGTACATGCAACTTACTATGTAATCTAATATTATTAATATTGCAATTAAGTCCTTATCATATTAAAAATGACAAAATTATTATTGTAATTGTTAAATTGAAAATCAAATAAAAGTGCCAAAATCATATAAACTTCATCTTTCTATTTTTCATCTTTCCATTTTCTCTTCTGCGAATTTCAACTCTCAATTCATGCTCAACAACATGCCGCAATTGTTTAGGGTTTAGTTCACAAGGGCGCCGTACTCATTCCACCATTGTTTGCTTGTGCTCAGTTCGTGCTCGGCTCATACCACCCATAATCTGCAAATCACGTTCCGCCATTGTTCACAAGGGTTTGATTGTGTTCTTCTTGAGAACAGAATTGCTAAGGTAAATACGCCATTACTGTTATATTTAATTGTTATTAGTTACTAAGATTTAATGATATCGAATTGGTGTATTACATTTGATTTCAATTTGGGAATTAGGGTTTATGTCTGATTTTGTTTTCTGTATATGTGTTTCAAATTTAATGATTTCGATTTTCAATTTTCTGAGTTACATTTGATTTTAATTATGGAATTAGGTATTGTGATTGATGTTGAGTTTTGATGTGTTAAAAGTTGTTTTAATTTAGGTTCACGATGGAAAACTCAGACGAGTCATTTGAGGTTGATTCCAATGAAGTTCATTCCACTGATGCTGATATTTCTGATGTTGAATTAAATGATGATGAGGGTGACAGTTATCAAAGCTCAGATGATGATAATGCCGTTGAAGTTGATGCGGCAGAATTAGATGAAAGGGTAAGAATTAATTCCATGACTTCTGATGATATTCGTGCTATGGAATTCGATTTTGTTAATGACGCTTATGATTTTTATTATAAGTATGGTAAATGAAAAGGTTTTGCCATTAGGAAAAGTGATATTAGGAATAGAGGGCCTGAAGGTAGTAAAATAATAGTAATGAGGCAGTTTGTATGCAACAGGCATGGTTTAAGAGAGGATAAACACTTTCGTAGGTTAGATAGGAAAAGAGAGGAGAGACGTATGACCCGTATTAATTGCTTAGCTAGGCTTCGTGTGCACTACAAAGTCAAAAAAGGTATATATGTAGTGTCATTTTTCGAAGAGGTTCATAACCATGAATTAACCCCATATAGGTTTATGCAATTACACCCCGGTTATCGTCAAATTTCTGAAGCGGATAGAGCTCAGATTGATGGTCTTCAGTCACATGGAGTTAGAACTTGTCATATAATGGGGTACATGGTTGCTCAGAAGGGTGGATACGCTGAAGTTGGATTTACAAAGAAAGATCTGTACAATTATTTTGAAAAAAAAAAGCGTGATACTATTAAAGATGGTGACGTTGCCGCATTTTTAAATTATCTAAATGTAAAGTCATCTACTGATCCCATGCTATATGAAAAATATGCCGTCAACGGTGATGGACGACTGAGGTCTCTTTTTTGGGCTGATGGGAGCAGTAGATCCGATTATTTTTGTTTTGGCGATGTGGTTGCGTTTGACACAACTTACAAGAAGAACAAATACAACTACCCACTGGTTATATTTTTAGGGTGTAACCACCACTCTCAGACAGTCATTTTTTATGCTGCGTTGGTATCGGATGAAACAACGGATACCTATAAGTGGTTGTTGAGTTGTTTTTTAGAGTGCATGGATGACAAATACCCACAAGCAGTGGTAACAGATGGAGATGGTGCTATGCGGGAGGCAATAAAACAGATATTTCCCGATGCAACCCATCGGTTATGTGCTTGGCATTTGAATAAGAATGCAGGTGAAAATGTAAAGAACTCAGAATTTTTGGAAGGCTTTAAAAAAGCAATGTACTCAAATTTTTCAAAGGATCAATTTGAAGAATTTTGGTCAGAGCTAATTAAAGAAAATGAACTTAAAGGAAATCCATGGGTAACCAAGACCTATGAGAACAAGTCACTGTGGGCAACTGCGTATTTACGTGACAAGTTTTTTAGACGTATAAGAACAACATCTCAATGTGAAGCGGTTAATGCAATAATCAAGAGTTACGTAAGGAAGAAAGGCTGCATTTTTGAATTTATGCACAATTTTGATGAGGCTCTTAGACACTATAGAAACAATGAACTGGTAGCCGATTTTAAATCGAAATTTTCAGAACCGGTGTTGACAACGCACTTGCGTTTGATTGAGAGTGAAGCCGCTAAAATTTATACAGCCGAGATTTTCAAAGAATTTAAACATGAAATTATGAAGGCTGGTGCGTTGATCGTTAAGAGCTATGTAAGACGCGGTGATGTTAAGATGTACATATTGACAAAATATTGTCAGGAAAACTATGAAAGATGAGTTATTTATGAAGGTACAATATTTCAATGTTCTTGTAAGTTATTTGATTCTCGCGGGCTTCCATGTTCTCATATTTTTTATGTCATGAAGGAAGAACATGTTGAAAAAATCCTAGTAGTATGGTTTTGTCGCGCTGGACAAATGATGGCAAAATTGAATATTTGAACATGGTTGATAATGGTACAGTTGATTCAAATTCGATTGAGGTTGCTCGTTTTGGTGCATATTGTTCTCTTTTTACTGCTTTCTGCAAAGAAGCTTCAAAAAAGAGTGGTGTTTACGGGGAAATAATGGAGGACATCATGAAGTTACACAAAAAATATTGTAGTAATGACGATCAAATTGGGACACAAAGGTCAGTTGTAGGTGATCCAATAACGGTGAAGAGTAAAGGTGCTTCGAAGAAAAGAAAGAATGACACAAAAGCTGTCAGGCACTGTTCAAAATGCAATAGTACAACTCATAATGCAAGGAATTGTTCGGTAAGTTCGATAACTTGTGATCTGATTGTTAGAGTCAATGTCTTGTTTTATTTTAAACATAACAGTTGTTATTGTTTAATTTGCTGAGTACAGAAAACGCGCCATCTGAGCGAAATGTTGAGTTGGAGTTGGTGTCGATAACTGATTCTTTAAGCCAAATTTCGAAGGTATTATATGTTTTTATAATTATATTGTGTAATTATCTGTATTCAAATAATAATTTATATTTATCAACAGAAGAAGAAAATAAAAAGCAGCTGCAATGGTGATAGAAGTGTGCAAAAGAAATTTTCAGCAAATGTGGATGTTGCAAGCAATGTATGAAATGAGTGATGGGGAAAATTCAAATTCGTGCTTCAGTCTCTACTACAACAAGTGATGAAATCTGCTGGTCATGATTGAGTATACCCATCTATGTAGTTTGAGTCAAAAAACGATGTTTTTAGGTAGTGTTTATGAAATCGGTCGGGCCTATGCTGTAATGTGATAATGTTCTCAACGTACAATGTTGTTTGTGGCTGAAATGAACCTGTGAATCTGCAAGTGTTTTGATATTATTAGTATGTGAATCTGTATGTTTAGTTCCAGCATCTTATTTGAAACTGATGTGGATTAGTATGGCATTGTGTGATGACCATTTTTCTCTGAAATTTAAGCACCCTCACTGTACTGATATAACTTGTTGTAGTTTTGCAATCTTGCAATGTCTTGAAATGATCTTTGTTCATAATTATATTGTGGTATATCTCTTTTGGCCAACACATATTAAAACTCTACAAACAAAGATATGGCCAACACATAATCAATTTCTTGAATTAGTTATTAGACAAATGAAAACAATCCAAGATAAAAACAACAAGGTGTTGAACATCGTAAAATAACTTGTTGGATATTTGCAATGTTGCAATGTCTTGAAAAATGATATTTGCTCATGATTTGTATTGCTTGTGTTTTCTTTGAAACTGAATGCCTAATATAAGTGTTTGGAACTGAATGCATGATGGCCTAATTTCAAGATGTTTTCTCAGTTGAATCCTTCATGGTTCTATTGTGGTATCTGTTGAATCCATTTTGTGGTTAATGGTGTAGCAGTTGAACAAATTATATGGTGTATCACAAAGTAATGGTGTTTGGCCAACACATATTAAAACGCTGCTAACAAAAATATGATCTGCCATTGGTGTATCAGTGGTGCATAAGTTCAAATTTTGATAAAGCTAAGATGAATACAACATTTGGACAATGATACAATAAACATCAAGATCTAAAACAGAGATGAACAACCTCATTTTGACAACATAATCAATTTCTTGTAATAGGCATTCAACAAATGACAATAATACAAGAAAAAAAAACAAGGTCTAAAACATCTTAAAATAACAAATGATTATAATCCAAGAAAAAAACAGCAAGGACTTAAACATCTTGGATGTCTTTCTTTCATTTTGTAGTTTCATCTTCATCTTCTCTCCTTTCTTGCATTGAAGTTCTGTAACAATAGCAGTCAAGTCCTTCAAAATCTCTGCGCAGTTGCAACTACAACATTTCTTCGCACTGTGTGTATGGTCATCGTTCGAATCCAACAACAAATTTCTTGTTTCATGTCCTATTTTACGAACATATGCAGGTTGACCATCAATATCATCATCCCATATGAACAGCTTACAGCTTGAAATTGCCTGTGTGTATGAATCAAACGAAACATTAAAAACAAACATAAAATGAGAAATTGTTTTAACATAAGAAATTGTTTTAAAATTCTTCATCCCACAAGAAATAAGAAATCGTAACAAATAAGAAATCGTAACAAATAGAAATGAAATCCAACTCACCCCCAATTTGCACATTTCCAATACCTCCTTTTAGGGTTATCATTTGAATTGGAGATGAACAACCTCATTGGTTTATTGCAACCACATTCTGGTATTTGAAGCGACAGAGAGTTCGAAACAGAATCCGAAGACATGATTGAATGGAGGTTTAGGAATAAATGATAATCAGAAGCTTTTGTAGGCGTGCAAAAAGTGCATTGGAATGTGGTAAGAGTTTTTGTGGGGGAGGGGGGGAGAGGGGCGTGCAAAAGGTGCATTGACATGGGTGAGAGAGAACGAAACATGAAGCGGCATAGAACATGTAGCTTGTGGAAGGATTTTGATTCAATTCGGTGCAGCATATGCGTTGACATAGTATAGTTAACAGCCGTTCGATGTAAATCAATGGTTAATATATATAAGTGACAGATTAATCACAACCCTCCATAATAAATAAGCGGCCGTGATTTAAAATAGTGGAAAACATTATCAAATTATACTGTAGCAGATACTGATTATTAATTTAATCTATTTCATTTAACAATATTTCAAAAACGTTATTTTTCTAAACTAAAATTCAATAACTATAATTTTTTATAAATTTCAAAAATTTAAATTTTTTCTAAAATTCAAAAACTTTATTTTTCTAAACTAAAATTCGAAAACTATAATTTGTTATAAAATTAAAAAATTTTAATTTTTTCTAAAATTCAAAAACTTTATTTTTCTAAACTAAAATTCGAAAACTATAATTTTTTATAAATTTCAAAAATTTTAATTTTTTCTAAAATTCAAAAACTTTATTTTTCTAAACTAAAATTCGAAAACTATAATTTTTTATAAAATTCAAAAATTTTAATTATTTCTAAAATTCAAAAACTTTATTTTTCTAAACTAAAATTCGAAAACTATAATTTTTTATAAAATTAAAAAATTTTAATTATTTCTAAAATTCAAAAACTTTATTTTTTATGTGTCAAATGATAGTTGACCCTCAACTATGTGTCAAATGATAGATGATACTCAACTATGTGTCAAATGATATGTTAACCCTCAACTATGTGTCAACTGATAGATGATACTCAACTATGTGTCAAATGATAGTTGACCCTCAACTATGTGTCAAATGATATGTTAACCCTCAAATATGTCTCAACTGATAGATGATACTCAACTATGTGTCAAATGATATGTTAACCCTCAACTATGTGTCAACTGATAGATGCTACTCAACTATGTGTCAAATGATAGTTGACCCTTAACTATGTGTCAAATGATATGTTAACCCTCAACTATGTGTCAACTGATAGATGATACTCAACTATGTGTCAAATGATATGTTAATCCTAAACTATGTGTCAACTGATAGATGATACTCAACTATGTGTCAAATGATATGTTAACCCTCAACTATGTGTCAAATGATAGTTGACCCTCAACTACGTGTCAAATGATAGTTGACCCTCAACTATGTGTCAAATGATATGTTAACCCTCAACTATGTGTCAACTTGAAAATCTGGTACAGATGTGTGATGTCTTTGTGCAATGTCACAACATCGCAATCTGCTGAACAAGGCAATAATAAAAACAGTAAATAACACACTGAATTGTTCACCCAGTTCGGTTCAACAACCTACATCTGGGGGCATACCAAGCCAAGAAGGAAGTCCACTATTAGTAGTATCAAATTACAGACTCAACAGCCCAGATGACAATCTACCTAATTTAATCACTACCCAATGACCCTTCTACCTAAGTCCTCCCTAGGTAAGAGACTCTATCTCACTTCCTATCATCACTATGATGTCTAGCAGTCAACTACACCGTCACTGCATCAACAACTTGATTACCAACAACTGTACAACCATAGAAAACACCCTTTGGAGTTGCTTCAAAGCTTCCTCCAAGAACAATACCAAACTCATTACCTACAGGTTTCTGAGTTACACACAGTGACCATCTCACAACCCGAGTGGTTCACTTAGACAAAGCCCTAAAGATCTACATCTTGGACCCGTACCTATTCTAGGTTACAAGCATTCTATTTATAATATAATCCCAACTGGATTTGGGCCTTCAAATCATATCAAATATTTTGTACCAAATCTGCAAAAGATTCTGCTACTAAATAGATCTTCAATTAAATCTTCAATCAAATCTTCAAATAAATTTTCATATTTTAAATACTCAATCTTCAGCTCCACATAATATTTCCAGGATATTATGTATCTTTTAAATCTTCACTTTTTAATTCAGCTGCAAGATCTTCTCCACACAAATAGGAACAATTCTCCATGTTTATTTGCACAAAAATAGTAACAAGCTATTCTCCACAAGATATGCAGAATTAGTTGTATTAGAATAAATCTTCTCCAATAAATTCGCCTGCAATTTCTCTATCTCTCAGCAGAAAATCTCACTAACAACAAAACATCCTAACACGCGCAGCCCTAAAACATCACAAAGTGATGTTCTGATGTTCTGGTATAGTGATGTCAAGACATCAATTATAACATTAGCATACAAAACTTCCAACCCTGCAACAGCTAATGATAAGAACCAATGTTATGACATCAGACATACGACATCAACATTGTTCAACTTTGTTTTACCAAAATTCCAGCCAACACAAGAACTAACAATCTCCCCCTTTGGCTAATTTTGGCTAAAACAAACTCTGCCATCATCAGTTCAAAACACCTAGCAGCACCTCTTCAACAAGCTGCACAAACTCACTAACCAGCAGCAACAAAAACCAACAAGCTGCATAACCTCACTTTCACATCAGCATAGGGCAAACTCCCCCTCAAACCAAGAACCAGCTCACAGCTGTTCATACACTCTCCCCCTCAACTTCTGCATCACATCAGAAAAACGCTTCACAACCACACCTTGGCAACCACTAGGCTAACTCTCCCCCTTTTTAGCCATAATTGGACAAACTCTGAACATAGTAGCAAGCACAAAAAAAATTCCAAAGGCAAACTCTGAATCATCCAACCAATATACTCAGAACAAAATCCAGACTCAGCAGCTACTACTGAACATTCTCTCCCCCTTTTTGGCCAACAAATGACAAACACTGGGGTAAATGTATACTTCTGATTCAATCCATTGACACACCATGAACTTCACCATGAACTTTACCAGTAACATCTTGCCTGACAACTACTTCAACAAAATATCCAAAACAAAAGATCAACTCCCCCTATCTAAGATAACCAGTGCTCATTTACAAGATGAACACCTTAAATGAATGGAAAACATAAGACTCATCTTCATGTCTTCAAGAGCGCACCCTCTGTTCAACACACCTGCTGAACGCATTCACTTAATGCTTCATCCTCAAACAATCCAAATACCAAAACTCACATGATTCCCTCTTGGTTTGTTATCTTCTCATGCTCCAAAACTCACATCTTGCCAAGTTGATCAGCTTCTCTCTGTAATATCCACAGGAATGATCACAATGAACTCCTTGATCATAACATTTGAAAAATCCAGTCATAGTCTTCATCCATCCAGTCAGGAATGCTTCACACAATCATCCACAAGTTATGAAGCACACACACAATGCCTTCCACTGAACTCACACACCAAGACAAGTGTGACATCTCCCATCAACAAAGACCCTCACAAAGTAATTCCAAAATCTGCACAAATAAAATCGTCCTTCAGACTCCTCCACAGAAGCATGTGCGCATATGATTCAAACAATTAGCTTCACATGGCTAAAACCATTCATGTCCACACCAACATGTCATCCAACAGCCTAATGTCATAACATGTTATCTGACATTATCTCCTCACAAGAGGTAATCAATCTCCACAAGCTTGATCAGCATGCAAGCTTCACAATATATGTACCTTTGCTGCAGAATCCATAGACAATTACTCCCCCTGTCATGGTTAACTAAAGCTCTAGATGGAGATGAACATTTGAGCACACTTGCTGAGCACTTTCACATATTGTACTTTCACTCTTGGAGAACACATTCAATTATCCTGACTGGTATGACACTGCTCACAGACTCCACAAATTATCAGCTTTACTGAGATCTAATCTCTTCAAGAGACACTTGTAGCAGAAAAAGAACAGCTCTTTAAAAAAACTTTCTGATCAGATCACATCATATGACACAATTCCTCTGCCATTACATTAAAAAATTAGTAGTCATGCTTTGCCAGAACATACTACTACAAACAAGCTCAGAATCTCCACATTCTAATCCACATAGTCAGAAACACCTCTTCTGACAATAATGCTTGAGCATCCATCTCCACATGAAGTTACCATTAGGCTATTCGTGAGGAATATAAGAATCACCATCCTCCTTCAAACAAACTGTTAGATAAGGATCAAAGTCACATAGATCCCCCAACTCTCCAAAAGTAGTCATTCCCTATCATACTCTTCATCTTCAGATTTCCAAGCAATCAATACCTGGTCTACTTCAGTATTCTCTACATTCTCCATCCAAGGCAGACCTTCTACTTCATCATTCTCCCGTATGACTATGTAGACGCTCCTTAGGCATAATGTATACACCAACCTTCTGAACCACAACATAATCATCCTTCACCAAGGATATCCTACCAGATAATGTCCCAACACAAGTTAGAACATTTGCCACACACCAAGATATCATCACCATGATTCTTGATATGCTCCACCAACTGGACTTACTATTGCATAGTAATCCAAACAAATAGAGAATTAACTTCTCATCCACCTTCAAGAAGAATAATCTCCTTGAGTCTTCAACTCATCACCCTTCTGCCCAAGAGTAACTTGTTCCAAGACAATCCTCACTAATAACCAGCTGCCACACTCTGATTATCTTGATTCTTCGAATCCACTTCTGAGATCAACCAAATGCCACAGTTTGATCACCTCATTCATGAATCCTCACGTTGTCAGAACTCTCACAAAGATATCTTGATCCACCAAGAAAACTTGATCTTCAAGTTACATGATCCACTTGCTCAAAAGCAAACACACTTAGACTCCCTAAGCAATGGTCATGTAACATCTTCTCCTTCCTGCAGCTCCCGCATACTGCCATGAGAATAATCTTTTTGAAGCATCCTATTGTTCATTCCAGTAGATCACCCTATCATTAGCTGATGTGCCACATCACCAGCTGAGACTCCTGATGTTAAGCTAGATTTCAGAACATCCAACTGTTGAATTCAGCTCTACCTTCTGCCACTTAGAAGAACCTCCTCCCTTTGCAGAAACAGATTCCCATGCTCTCATATACTTGATTCAACAACCAAGTTTGAGTAGACAACCTCCATCCAGCTTAGAAACTCCAAAGACTTCAAACCTCCCACATCTGAATCTTCAGAAAATAAGTAGTCCAAGACTACCCCATAGCACTACTAAAGAAAGTCACTTCCCTTAGTAGAACCGTCAGTAGAAATCCAGAGATAACTGCCACTTATCCTCGACCTTCACAACTAGGGAAAACACCAATCTCCAACCTGATCCAAGCTGTAACCACCAAGATGTGATGTCTTCATATCTTTCAGCCTTAAAGCCAATAACTTGTCTGACTTGAGATGTTGGATGTTATCAACATTTCATAATCAATCTGCCTCTCATAATTCAAACACATCCCGGACTATTTGGATGATACTCCATAGTAACCAATCAACCCCACCAGTTGATTCAACTCCAAAGTGCTTAACACTTCCAAAACAGCCACATAGAGAAAAGTAAATTCTCAATACTTCTGCAGTCCTGCACTTTTACCTCAGACATATACATAGTCTCCCGTCAATGTATATTGTCGTCAGTTGAATGCACCACATTATCAAAAGCAGACAAATACTCAACTATTGTCAAGCTATTTATCACAAGAAACAACATTTGATCTGGTCTGACATCCTTTTCCTGCAGACTTGAGGCACTAGCAGATCCCTCTTTTGCTAATCCACACCACTAATCACTCCAGATTAGGTAAGTGGCTTGACCTGATACTTCACCATGAGCACAACTAACTTTCTTTGGCTGAGAAAGTAAAGAACTGAAATGATGTTTCAACATCAGTTCAGACATCACATTAAACAACTGCCATGGCTTTGGAGACTATATCCACACATATCTCTTGGAGGGAACACATGAGAGCAAATCAAGCTCAGCTTCTTTCTTGATGAAACTTCCTTCTCCTAGGCTTAAGAGATAACTTATCAAGATCTTCACTCCCGCATGAAAGATTTGACAGTGATACTCTTTTGCTTTGGCTCTACCCTCTTCTTTCATCATCTAGAAGGAATCACTGTTCTGAACAGATTGATCTTCATAAGATCCATTCACCTTTTGATCACTCAATCCTCCAGAGTCATTGAAGCTGTCCTGCAGAGAATATCCTGCTGAGGAGACCAAACCCTAATGGCTTTCCAAGAGACTATCTCCCACCAGAGAAACTGGGACCAATCAGGGTTACATCAGATACCATGTAGCGGAACACATAACAACTCCTCAACAACCTTCAGGCACTACTCAAAGATCCTTGCAAACTATTAGCATAAACCTCGTGCCAACAATGCTTTATCATGGATAGTCCAACCTTCACTCCAAGGGATCATCTAAACAACTCTCTTCCTTGCTCATGAACCAGAAAGTATCTTCCCAAGATCTCATCCAGAAACAGACAGGATGCCTGCTCTGATACCAATTGAAAATCTGGTACAGATGTGTGATGTCTTTGTGCAATGTCACAACATCGCAATCTGCTGAACAAGGCAATAATAAAAATAGTAAATAACACACTGAATTGTTCACCCAGTTCGGTTCAACAACCTACATTTGGGGGCATACCAAGCCAGGAAGGAAGTCCACTATTAGTAGTATCAAATTACAGACTCAACAGACCAGTTGACAATCTACCTAATTTAATCACTACCCAATGACCCTTCTACCTAAGTCCTCCCTAGGTAAGAGACTCCATCTCACTTCTTATCATCACTATGATGTCTAGCAGTCAACTACACCGTCACTGCATCAACAACTTGATTACCAACAACTGTACAACCATAGAAGACACCCTTCCATGACACCCTTTGGAGTTGCTTCAAAGCTTCCTCCAAGAACAATACCAAACTCATTACCTACAGGTTTCTGAGTTACACACAGTGACCATCTCACAACCCGAGTGGTTCACTTAGACAAAGCCCTAAAGATCTACATCTTGGACCCGTACCTATTCTAGGTTACAAGCATTCTATTTATAATATAATCCCAACTGGATTTGGGCCTTCAAATCATATCAAATCTTTTGTACCAAATCTGCAAAAGATTCTGCTACTAAATAGATCTTCAATTAAATCTTCAATCAAATCTTCAATTAAATCTTCATATTTTAAATACTCAATCTTCAGCTCCACATAATATTTCCAGGATATTATGTATCTTTTAAATCTTCACTTTTTAATTCAGCTGCAAGATCTTCTCCACACAAATAGGAACAATTCTCCATGTTTATTTTCACAAAAATAGTAACAAACTATTCTCCACAAGATATGCAGAATTAATTGTATCAGAATAAATCTTCTCCAATAAATTCGCCTGCAATCTCTCTATCTCTCAGCAAAAAATCTCACTAACAACAAAACATCCTAACACGCGCAGCCCTAAAACATCACAAACTGATGTTCTGATGTTCTGGTATAGTGATGTCAAGACATCAATTATAACATCAGCATACAAAACTTCCAACCCTGCAACAGCTAATGATAAGAACCAATGTTATGACATCAGACATATGACATCAACATTGTTCAACTTTGTTTTACCAAAATTCCAGCCAACACAAGAACTAACACAACTGATAGATGATACTCAACTATGTGTCAAAGGATATGTTAACCCTCAACTATGTGTCAAATGATAGTTGACCCTCAACTATGTGTCAAATGATAGTTGGCCCTCAACTATGTGTCAAATGATATGTTAACCCTCAACTATGTGTCAACTGATAGATGATACTCAACTATGTGTCAAATGATATGTTAACCCTCAACTATGTGTCAAATGATAGTTGACCCTCAACTATGTGTCAAATGATAATTGACCCTCAACTATGTGTCAAATGATATGTTAACCCTCAACTATGTGTCAACTGATAAATGATACTCAACTATGTGTTAAATGATATGTTAACCCTCAACTATGTGTCAACTGATAGATGACCCTCAACTATGTGCCAAATGATAGTTGACCCTCAACTATGTGTCAAATGATATGTTAACCCTCAACTATGTGTCAACTGATATATGATACTCAACTATGTGTCAAATGATATGTTAACCCTCAACTATGTGTCATATGATAGTTGACCCTCAATTATGTGTCAAATGATAGATAATACTCAACTATGTGTCAAATGATATGTTAACCCTCAACTATGTGTCAAATGATAGTTGACCCTCAACTATGTGTCAAATGATATGTTAACCCTCAACTATGTGTCAACTGATAGATGATACTCAACTATGTGTCAAATGATATGTTAACCCTCAACTATGTGTCAACTGATAGTTGACCCTCAACTATGTGTCAAATGATAGTTGACCCTCAACTATGTGTTAAATGATATGTCAACCCTCAACTATGTGTCAAATGATAGTTGACCCTCAACTATGTGTCAAATGATAGTTGACCCTCAACTATGTGTCAAATGATAGTTGGTCCTCAACTATGTGTCAAATGATATGTTAACCCTCAACTATGTGTCATATGATAATTGACCCTGAATTATGTGTCAAATGATAGATGATACTCAACTATGTGTCAAATGACATGTTAACCCTCAACTATGTGTCAAATGATAGTTGACCCTCAACTATATGTCAAATGATATGTTAACCCTCAACTATGTGTCAACTGATAAATGATACTCAACTATGTGTCAAATGATATGTTAACCCTCAACTATGTATCAACTGATAGTTGACCCTCAACTATGTGTCAAATGATAGTTGACCCTCAACTATGTGTTAAATGATATGTTAACCCTCAACTATGTGTCAACTGATAGATGATACTCAACTATGTGTCAAATGATATGTTAACCCTCAACTATGTGTCAAATGATAGTTGACCCTCAATTATGTGTCAAATGATAGTTGACCCTTAACTATGTGTCAAATGATATGTTAACCCTCAACTATGTGTCAATTGATAGATGATACTCAACTATGTGTCAATTGATATGTTAACCCTCAACTATGTGTCATATGATAGTTGACCCTTAATTATGTGTCAAATGATAGATGATACTCAATTATGTGTCAAAGGATATGTTAACCCTCAACTATGTGTCAAATGATAGTTGACCCTCAACTATGTGTCAAATGATAGTTGACCCTCAACTATGTGTCAACTGATAGATAATACTCAACTATGTGTCAAATGATATGTTAACACTCAACTATGTGCCATATGATAGTTGACCCTCAATTATGTGTCAA
The DNA here is from genome assembly GCA_022829125.1 of Lathyrus tuberosus. NCBI lineage: Eukaryota > Viridiplantae > Streptophyta > Magnoliopsida > Fabales > Fabaceae > Lathyrus > Lathyrus tuberosus. The sequence goes on along the minus strand of JALAZF010000258.1, from coordinate 8,011,082 downwards.
ATGATAGATGATACTCAACTATGTGTCAAATGATATGTTAACCCTCAACTATGTGTCAAATGATAGTTGACCCTCAACTATGTGTCAAATGATATGTTAACCCTCAACTATGTGTCAAATGATAGATGATACTCAACTATGTGTCAAATGATATGTTAACCCTCAACTATGTGTCAACTAATAGTTGACCCTCAACTATGTGTCAAATGATAGTTGACCCTCAACTATGTGTCAAATAATATGTTAACCCTCAACTATGTGTCAACTGATAGATGATACTCAACTATGTGTCAAATGATATGTTAACCCTCAACTATGTGTCAAATGATAGTTGATCCTCAACTATGTGTCAAATGATAGTTGACCCTCAACTATGTGTCAAATGATATGTTAACCCTCAACTATGTGTCAACTGATAGATGATACTCAACTATGTGTCAAAGGATATGTTAACCCTCAACTTTGTGTCAAATGATAGTTGACCCTCAACTACGTGTCAAATGATAGATGATACTCAACTATGTGTCAAAGGATATGTTAACCCTCAACTATGTGTAAAATGATAGTTGACCCTCAACTATGTGTCAAATGATAGTTGACCCTCAACTATGTGTCAAATGATATGTTAACCCTCAACTATGTGTCAAATGATATGTTAACCCTCAACTATGTGTCATATGATAGTTGACCCTCAACTATGTGTCAAATGATAGATGATACTTAACTATGTGTCAAATGATATGTTAACCCTCAACTATGTGTCAACTGATAGATGATACTCAACTATGTGTCAAATGATAGTTGATACTCAACTATGTGTCAAATGATATGTTTCAAAATTTTAAATTTTTTCTAAAATTCAAAAACTTTATTTTTCTAAACTAAAATTCGAAAACTATAATTTTTTATAAAATTCAAAAATTTTAATTATTTCTAAAATTTAAAAACTTTATTTTTCTAAACTAAACCCTAACCCTAACCTTAACCATATCCCTAACCCTAACCCTAATATAATAGTTGTGTAATTAAATATTATTATTTTTTAGAAACATTAATCAGAATTTGAAAACGTAACTGGGCCGTGAAAGACATCAATCCATATGTCCAGGCCATATAATGAGTGCAACCGATGAAAACGCATAATTCCCACATAAAAGCGTTTTGTTCCTCCTTCCAGTTCCCAAAAAGGTCCATCATCTCGCGATCGTGAGAGATTAAAAGAGAAATCAACAGCAATGGCCGGCCACCGTCGAACAACTAATGCATCTGGGTACGATGGTTTTACAGTTTAGATAGATTTTTTGGTGGTTAATGGAAAAAAATATAAGTTTTTGTGTCGTTTGGTAGTATCTGAATAGAAGTGTCATATTATTTCCATGCATGCAATGAAATTATTTAATAGATCCTGTGTTGTTTACATTTTAGTCTGGATGGCAAATGACTTGTCTTGTTCAGAAAAATCACTAAATGATTAATGTGAAAATTGTCATTATATGTTTGTAGTTCTGATGTCGTAGCTGAAGAAATTCCTGATAACGCTTGGGAAAAGGAAGTTTGGTTTGGATTCATTTCAAGCAAGAATGTTTTGGTAAGGGTTTTTATGTCCAACTTTTTCCATATTTGCATATGTTTTATAGCAGAAATTTAATGATTAACCGTTTGTTGTTGTGTGTAGCACTTTCCTAGAGCTATAACAAGGACTCAGCTAGGTTTAAACCAGAAATCGATTCAGCTTATTGATGATGATACTGGGAAGACTTACCAAGCCAAGATACACTGTGCAAAGAGAGATGGAAAGGTTAATAAAATGGAGAAGTTTATAGGTCATGGATGGTACGAATATGCTAAGCAAAAAAGGCTTAGAAGAAAGGATAGACTTCGGTTTTGGGTAACCTATCCAGGCGATCAACTTTATGTGAAGCTGGTGGAGCGTACAGTATTGGTTGGTAATGATTAGAGTTGTGAGTAATGGTTAAGGTTTTTATGTAGTGTATGTGAAACTTTGTTTGTCTAAAAACTGGTTAAGGTCTTATGTAAGGTTTTTATGTGAAACTTTGTGATGTTAAATGTGTTTCAAGGATTTGTTAAGGTTTCTGTGTAAGGTGTTTATATACTATGAAAACTGTTTGCTATATTTGAAGGTGGTCCCCATTTCTTTTGCTTGGTTATTCTTTTTCTAATATTGGATAGGCTTTGGTGGATGTGTGTATGTTTATGATTGTCACATTAAATTGAAAATGAATATGTTATAGATGTGAATGAAATGTGATTTGCAATGTAGATTGAATGAGTTTGGATGTGATTGAATGTGAAATATGACACAATATTCGTTTTGATTTGCATTGTGGCATGTCTTGGACCTTGATGAATTATCATAAGTGAATTATCACTGTGGCATGTCTTTCAAAACAATTAGAATGAATATTGTTTATAAATTCATCACTTCACCAATCAACTAAAACAATTCAAATGTAACACAAATGTAAATCAATTCAAATGTTTATAATGAATATTGTTTATAAATTCATCACTTCACCAATCAACTAAAACAATACAAATGTAACACAAATGTAAATCAATTCAAATGTTTATAATAAATATTGTTTATAAATTCATCACTTCACCAATCAACTAAAATAATTCAAATGTAACACAAATGTAAATCAATTCAAAAGGCAATATCATTAACTAGAAGGCACAAGAAGTGCAAGAAACAAAGAGTATGGACACAATACAGTACAAAACAGAAAACATCAACCCTTGAAACAAGCAACGGGAGCTGTGAACCACTCATACAACGACACACTATTACCAAATATACCAAACAGTAGCACACTTTATAACCATAGCAACTTTATTGACCATCTTCCCCCTAACAGCAGCAACAGGACCCAGAAACCATTGTATCAGTTAACATTAACTTACTTTTAACTAAACAAAATAAAACTAAACATAAAAAAAACTTCCACTAGCAACATCATCTTTGGATTCGACGGTTCAAACGAGTCACGGTCATACTTCTAACTGGGGGATATTTGATGCTAAATCCCAACACATCTCCTCTTTCCAGCCGCATGTCCTTTGCAAGTTCATACCACCCGTGGCATATGAACTTCTCAACACAGTCCTCCTTCACATTTGTGTGAAGATCACAAAGACAAGTATCACCAGTCGCAGAATCAACAAGCTCTATGCTACTCTTTCCTATTAAATCACAGTTCTTTAACACAGTCTGAGGTAATTGTTGCACACTTCAAAAGCAACCGTCAATTAAATTAAACGAACATCCTTACTATAATAACACATAACTATCAATGTGTTAGGTTGGATCAATGAAACAATAACTAACTTACCAAAACATTTTTCTGCATAATCTTTGGATCATTGACTTCTATCTTCCAAAGGCACCATGGTTGCCTTGCTGTATGCACCATCACCAATGTTTGGATATTCAACAGCTACTTCTTCCACATTGCTGCACACAAATTACCCACAAAGCATGTTAAGAAAACTCATTATTCAAATTTTTCTACTTTAACTCTAACCATTACAGATCAGCCTTTGAAGTCTTACCTTGAAATAAAATCTGATCGTTTTAACCTCTTTGTGATGTTCCTTTCAAACTCCACAAAGTTATCATCCATTAATTTTCCTCTCACATCTCTCAGATATACCACCTCCTCAAGGGATCTGGAAAAACGGATATTAAATCTACATACCAACAAAGAATAATCCATTAAAATTTAACATGCAGACTTCTTATTGATAGAATTTTACCTTCTCATGCCAATTGAAATGAAGTTATTCTCCGATTCCATGGTAAAAAAATGGGTCGCAAATGACTTTGTGTTAATAGTTGATTCTCTTATTTTTATTCTTCCATTAGGGTTTAGGGTAAATATAATTTTAATTTACCGACCACTCTGATTTTTAATCTTCCATACCGACCACTGTGAACCAAAACCTTTCTAATAATACGAATTTTAATTTTATAGTAAATTTTAATTCCTCCATTGTGCTTTATTCTTCCATTTTTTAATAACACTAATTTTATTTTTTAACCAATAGTGGCTTTTAACACAAGTGACTATTCTCATTCCCATTTATTGTGCACCAACAGTTGCAGTTTTCAAGTGCATTGAAGACACAACATCTGACATGACTATTGGGCATTGGCATTCTAACCGTTGTGTTTTAATCATATTCATACTTTAACACTCCAACTGCTAAAACATTTTAACTAAGCACTTACTCTTCCACAACCTCACAAGTTCACAACTCCATTGACATTGGAAACACATTACAACTTCATAAACAATCAAAATGAAGCAAACATCTCCAGCAATGGGAAACAGACACACAAAATGCAGCAAAACTGAAACGAATTCAACATATAAGATGAGCAAAAAGACTACAAACATTTCAACTCATTCAAAACAAGTTAGAGACAGTTACTCTGAGACTCGCATGAAGCACCTACAAACTGAGATTATCGAGATATCATCCAGGTAATAAATCATTGTTTCCTACTTTCTACTTTAGTAGTCAATCATTTTCTTCCCTTTATACTTCACATATTGTGGTTTGAAAATGCATGAGAAAATGCATGTGTGTGTGAGATTCTATCATAAATTCAAGGTCTTACATGTGTTTGATTGATAATTTTTTGAATTTGAGAATCAAGTTTTCAATATCATATATGTTAGTTATAACACATTATGGAACTTTAGTTTGTATTCTACTTCGATACTATTAGTAAACTGATTATTAAAATGATTTGAATAGCCATTATACTACTACATTAGGCAGTGACAACTATGAATCACATGGTTATGAATCCTCAGCGTCTACACCTATCGTGGATTGCAAGCGTACCACTAAAAATTTTGCGACAACTGAAAGGAAAGCCACAAAGTATAAAAGTAAGGCGACTATGGGCACAACCTCGGCTCCCCCGAAAAACAACAGAGAGGAAAGGGGTAAGAGAAATATAAATGACGGGAAATTACAAAAGATTCGGAAGACGCTTTTCAGTCAAGATGAGGAACCCTGCGATAATGACTTTTACATCAACTGTCATTTAGGTGAATTTGTTGGATATGAAGGTGTTCATGCTCCTACTACAATTCTTGACGTAAGTATTGATTATTTATTTTCAATAAATCCTAATACTACACAATATTATATAATTTCTTTTTAAAACATTCTTTGTTTCATGTGTATTTAATGACAATGGATGCCAATCACATTTAGACCACCTCAAACCACGTATCTAAATTACATTTGTTCTTACACAGTCGCATACATCTTTATGGGCGACGAAGAAGAACTTAACGGGTATTTATTTTTAATACACATGCTAAAACCTATTAGTAAGTTTATTTATCACAGTTATTTTGATGATTATATTTATTTTCTCTGTAGTGATGAGGTTTTGGTCAAAACAACTACAAGTGTATATGGAGATAGGAAAACTCTGAGGACGCTGATGCCATAATGCCCTATGGACCAGGAGGTTATTGTTAATATGATTATGAGTATAATTTATCCCATTAATGTATAATTTTGTTAACATCATTTTCATTTGACTATACAGATTATCAATCTTGTCGTTTCAAGACAAAACTGGTTCATAAATAATATGGGAAAATCCAAGTCCTCTTGGTATCTGCCTACTGAGTTTGCGGTGAGTACTACTACTAATAGTACCCTAAAATGTACATTCCTTTTGTACTTTCATTATTGACTTAAGATACACTTATTCTAATTGCAGCAATATGCCTTGAGCGGACATCATACTGCTGAATATGTGAGGAATATATACCAACCTTCCATAATGAGACCAAAAGAATGGGTTTCCAAGGTGAGTTATGTGTCACTTCGTTGCCAAAATAGTAGGCACATAAAAAAATTTCATCCTACTACCAAATATTAAGTTTTTGCAGATTTTTATTCCCATGAACGACATAGGAGTGCACTGGTTTCTAATTGTTGTTGATTTTTTGGACAACAAATTGGTTTGGTTGGACTCATGGGATTATCCTGAAAGACATTATATCAAACACCGTGCAATTAAAAAATTGGTATGCATGTGTGTGCGAATTGGTTTTTATACTGTCCAATCAATTGTTTAGCTTTGTTTAACTTTGGTTTGTACTATGTGGCAGGCCATATTTCTTGAGGAAATTCTGATGCATGAATCCTTTTATGATACCAAATCACCTAATCTTATAATAACAACATTCAGCATATGTCAACCGATGTGCATTCAACAACGACCCGGATCGTAAGTACTCATACATTACTGTTTTTTATTCAATTGATAGTATTACCTATTATGTGTCACTAATGCACTTAGGGACTGAACGCAGAAATGATTGTGGAGTTTGGGTCTGCAAATAGATGATTGAGTGTTGCCTACAATGGTGGTAATTAGATGATATCACTGTAAGTTGAATTCATGTGAAAATGATTAATTTAATAATTTCCCTTGTAATTACATTTCTAATTGTCCTAAATGTTTTTAATTATATATAGGTTTCGACATCGACAAGAATGAAACTAGCACTATTTTTGGTACATTCAGCAAATAATGTGTTGCTAGATGAAGTGGTGTCAAGGTCAAAAGCTTATTGGAATTATCAGGAAAAGCGTCATAAGCCATCGCTGAAATGTGATTGATGTTTGATGTTTTATGTTTGTATGATTGTGAAAACCATTTAACAGTTGAAGTTTTAAAACATTGTTTCATTTACATTGTTAGTAGGCTTATTTGTAGTTGTAGTGGTTGTTTCAGCTTATGTAATAGATGTTTACTATGTGATTTTGAATTTGGGAATTTTAAGACATCAAATACAGTTGCATTGTTTCAACTTATCACAGTTCAAGTTTTAAAACAGTGTTGCTTTGTTTACTATGTGTTTTGACCTTTTTGACAAATTCAAAACAAAATACTACTAGTACTAGTATATGACAAATACACACTAAATCACAAAAATGATGATTTTTCACATCTGGATTTCACATACCTCTTTTATCTGGCCATGCACAATTGAATTGAACTAACGTCTGACTTGAGCGATTCAAAGTTGACTTCACCTCTATTCAACACGATGCATACTCATATATGCTGATTCAAAATGCAACAAAACCACATTGTATCATCAAATCCAAATCATAAGCTCACCGTGATTATCAAATATTCAATTCGGACTTTTTACAAAATAATACAAAATAAAATTTTAGACTAATTTTAAACACAATTTTTGACTAATCACTTACCACACTTTTAGACTACTTTTAAATGCATCAATTTTCCTGCAGCCATCAGGTGATCTCTGAAGACTGTACCACCTCCAAACTACTTCTTGAAGTTAGCATAAAAATGCATTAGACAAAATCTGTTTTCAATATCAGTATACTCTTCCTCAAATACTTGCACTATTCCCTAAACACATAATAACATAGATCATCAGTAGACTATAATGACAAGCAACTACAATAACCACCAATGGACCATTACACATACCTTTTACTGATCAAATATGAAGCTGAACCTACTCTCAACACCAATGTCATCAAGAAGTAACTTGACAAACCAGCTCCAAGAGTCCTTGGTGAAGCTTATCTACAACCACAATCTTCTACTTCTCAAACGTAACTAACAACATTGAAAATCGAAATCATTACATTTGAAACCCATATACAGAAAACAAAATCAGGCATAAACCCTAATTCCCAAATTGAAATACCCATATATAAAAAACAAATTCAAGCATGAACCCTAATTCCCAAATTGAAATCAAATTTAACACCTCCAATTATAATTTATTCGAAATCAGTAAATCTTAATAACTAATTTCAAATATATATAACAAACAATTTCGTATTCACCTTAGCAACTGTGTCTTCAATACGAATGTCGCCCTCGAATGATAATTGTGGTGTTATATCCGATGAGCAATTGAATCGGAAAACGCCATAGAATCGGAATCTGAGGTTGCTATTCGAAAGGTTTTGACTATGATTGAAAATGATATGGAGTGTGAGCTTGCTATTAGAGAGAGTCATGTTGGGAGACCTGTGAGGTGGTGTTTGGAGTAGTCCGATAATGGTGGTTTGAAGGTGGAAAAATGAAGAACGAAGAAGAACAAGAAGACCAAATTAATTGATACTCTATTTTTTAATTTGCAAATTATATAATTTAAATTTAAATAGATGTTATATTTAAAATTGTATATCATTATTATTAATTTAATGAAGGACTGATATGCAATAAATAAAAGTTTTAAATAAAAAGAGGTTCACTATAAATGTGCTACACTATAACGCTGATGTGGCGTTGATTAAATTAGGGTTTATTAGAGCTTGTTTCTTATTGGTCAGATTAATGACTTCACCAAAGAAGTCATTTTAGTAACTTCACTCAAGAAGCTCCCTCAAAATAATCAAAAGGCAAAGTCGAATCTTGCTGAAATGGATAATGAAGAGTGGAAAATCCATCACAACTCTGAAGAGAGTGGAATCAATAAATAAAGCCACGAGGATCAGAGTTACCTTGACGATGATATTAGTAAGGAGACAAGAAACAGCTTTAGCAACATGGAGCTCAAAACAAACTGCAGTAAAATTGAATCAAAACCAAAGTGTACAAGCTGAAAACATAAAAAAAAAATCAAAATGAAACTTAATATTTAATCTAAACAATAACCATAAAAATGAAGTAAATAAAAATAAATAAAAAAACAGGTTTGTCAAACCTCAGCTTAAAATAACTCACAGTAAATAACAAACAAGGAAAATAAATAAATTAGTTAGAACTCAGTAAACATTAATGCTTTAAACAAAAACAAACAACAGCTTAACAAAACCCTCGTCGAACAAAAAGCGCAATGCTAACGAAACAAAAGAGAAAAAACAAAGGAACCTCTTCATGATTTCAACACGGTTACAGCGGAAGTGAGATCAGATTTGGTACTCGGACGGTTGTTGTTGTTGTCGTTGTCACGCGGTATGAAACATGGTGAATGCTAGGGGTGTGCAAAATAACCAATAACCATGAACCAAATTAGTATCCAAATTAAACCAAATTTTAAAATCCAGCCCAAAATTATATTTTCAAACCGGTGGCCCATTTAACAAATTAAAAAAAAAACGGTAACTATTATCCTAAACCGGTTGTGAGTGTGGTTTCCATTTCTGAAACATTGACAAATTTCACTCATTTTAGAACATACAATTCACCAAGAACACAAATTTCAGAAACCCTAATCCTCAAAAATTCAAATCTCCTTCATCTCTTTCTTCAAATTTCAGACCCTAATCCTCAATTTGTATCTTAATTCTCGAAATTACAATCATGGGTTTATGGAAATAGTGGTAAAATCGACAAATCGACGAAATTTCAGAGCTCTATTTTCACAATTTGTTTCAGGTTTAAGCTTATTATTCTTTTGGTGTTTTCATGATTTCTCTAGTTTTCATTTTCATCTTTGACTTGGTAGCAACAAATTAATCGTTCCCTTTTATTGCAGTTCAGGTGATTGATGAATGGACAGATTAAACAAGATCTAAAATAGGTGAGCAGTTTTAAGGACTTTTTGCTCTGCCAAACATGCAGTACACTTTGACAACAATACTAGCATTTAAATCATCATTTTTGGTTTAACAAAAAATTTCTGGCTACTGTTGTGAAGAGCACGATGACAGAATATGATGATAAATTAACTGTCTTTGTCATGATTAGTAGAAAATGCTGTCAAATAGGGCTATAGCTCTGGAGCATAATAGAATTTGAGCAAATCACTTTTTTTTTCCATAATACATTATTTGATACAAATTGTTGTCAAATATTTTCTGCTATCCGGGATTAAGAACACTTGTACACTATTAGATTAAAGCTAGCTACTAGGCAATGATATTTGAGTTTACATAATAGTTAGTTCTATTGTAAAAAAGAAATAAAGCTGTCATAATTTTGTGATCTTGAATTCTGCTCGCACGCTTGTTATTCTAGGGAGAGTCATGGAATTTTGGTTGGTTGTGATTGAAATTATACATGTTTGTTGTTGATATGAATTGGCTTGGGATATGATTGTATTAGTTAGGATATGTTATGAACTGTTAACAACAACTTGAGCTATTTTGGTGTTTGTGTTTCTCTATGCAATGGTTTGAATTGATGTGCTTATGGTTGGCTCTTTGTTCTGTCAAGAAATCGTCTAACAGGTAGAATTCCTTCAAGAGTATTAGAATTGGAAAGGTTGTATTAAATTTGCCAATGATTATTGTGTTTGCAACACACTATTTTCTTGATTTAACTCTTTTCTTTACTCATGAGATGGTTTTACAGGCTGAAGGACTCATTGCAGAGTTGACATTGACATCTTGTTATGATTTTGTTGAGTGGTCCTGTGATTTTGTGTTGAAGCACCTCTCAGTGCTGCAGAAAGTGAGGTATAAATCTATTTTAATGGTTATGATTCAGATGTGGATGCAATAGTTTTATTTCTTAGGGGTGTATTTTCATTTGAATCATGGCTGATAATTGATAAAAGCAACATGCCAGGCTTGATGTGTCTATTTTAATTGCTTAGCTCTGTAGTACCAACACCTTTGAAAAAAGGCGTCGGCGTCGACGTGTTAGTGCGGTGTCGTGCAGAATCAAAGTTTTAGAGGAACTAAAAACATAATTTCATATTAATACATTTCGAGTGCATATACCTTACTAGTGCTTTCTTGCTTTTCCAATCTCCATCTCTAATTGCATGAGCTGCTTGCTTTTAATTGTTGACCGTAAGCCTACAAACATCTTTATTAATCATAATAATAAAACATAATCATACTACCATTAACATGGGCGAGGAAGCAAATGGATTTAAACCACGTTCAACCTATGTCACCCCACATGCTAACTTACTGGAATGGCTCGTGTATGTCGCCATCAAAAGAAGAATTTTCTTACTTTAAATAAAATGTAAGAGATGAAATTGGCAGTAAGTCACAACTCTATCTTATGACTAGGACCTTATTGGCTATACCAGAAAACATACACACCAGGTTTCAACCCTATCTTACTATCCAATTAAAATTACTAATGCTACCTTATTGACTAAACCGCAAAGTTCCAAAACATGTACTAGTTAATTTGTATAGGAAGATATGCCCCCTTAGCTAATTCTTCCAACATAAAGGACTGTTAAATATAACTCATAATTAGTTTCAAATTGGGTATACTTTACTTATTTTTCTCTTATGTAACACAAATGATATATTAACTGCATTTTAAGAATAAATAATCTATGTTTCTAATTTGTTTTTCTATTTTTAACAGAATCAAGATGACTAATGTTGGCACAACTTATGCAATATCCGAGAATACAGTTTCAACCCCTCCACCTACAGTCTCTAGTGAAATGCCACCTCCTCGCACTAAGAAGCGAAAGAATCGTTCAGAGGCTTGGAAACATTTCATTGTATCGTCGGAAGAATAACAAAAAGCTTCGTGCAAATACTGTGACATAAAAATTAAGTATAGTAACGGAACTAGTTCCATGCATGCTCATTTATCGAGATGCCTCGTTTACAAGAGGCAAAGGACATCATCTTCTATGACAAGTGCTGAAGAACAGGTTGGCTCTCCTTTAATTGTGAAGTTTGACCAAGAAGCCATTCGAAGAGCAATGGTTAAGATGTTCATAAACATGGAGATTCCTTTTCGGAAGGTCGAACATGAGTCTTTTCATGAATTTATGAGTCTCGCTTCACCAAGATTTAAGATTTGTTCGCGCACAACATTGGCACGTGATGTCTTGAAACTGTGGGACACAGAAAAAATGATTTTGAAAAACTTTCTCTCTCTGAATTGTCGAAGAGTTTGTCTCACCACTGATATGTTGACTTCTTGTCAAAAGTTGAGCTATATGTGTGTGACGGCCCATTTCATTGACAATAATTGGCACTTACAGAAGAAGATTTTAAATTTTTGTCAAGTCACAAGTCATACAGGGGATGCTATTTGTGAAACAATGGAGATGTGTTTGAACAATTGAGGTTTAAACCGCGTGCTTAGTTTGACGGTTGATAATGCTTCATCTAATGATGTTGGAGTTGAACGTCTCAAGAGAAGGCTTTTGTCTAAGAATAGTTTAGTTATGAGCGGAAACCATTTTCATATGAGGTACTGCGCACACGTATTGAATTTAATTGTGAAAGAAGGTTTGAAAGACATTGATGATTCTGTTTATAGAGTTCGTCATGCTGTTTGGTATGCTAGATCTTCTCCCGCGAGGCTTGCTAAATTCAAGGCATGTATTGATGAGGAGAGCATGGACTATAAAGGTTTAGTTTCTTTATATGTTGAGACTCGTTGGAATCCAACTTAATTGATGTTAGTATCCGCATCAAAACATGAAAGAACCTTTGAAGAATTAGGTTTTCGAAATAAAAGGTACGTGAAACTTTAATAATATATGCTTTCATTATTTCTTGTTTGTTTGTTTGTGGCTTATTGTGTTTTTCTTAAGTTAAGTAGATGGTTGTTTATATAGAGATGCAATATTGCATATAAGCTTTAACTTTGAATATAATGCTGTTGTTTAATGCTGCTACTAATAATGTGAAAGAACCACCTTTTCCATATTTTCCTGCGTATCAGTCCTTGCTTTTGAGATCTGATTTTGGTTTAGAGAATGTACAATATACTGAATCTGGTTTCCAAACTCTTAATTAAAATTGGTATATTGCCTATCATGTTCACATTTCAACTTATCCTATCTTGGTTTAGAGAATGTACAATATACTGAATCTGGATTTGCATAAATTTTATATTAATAATGCAAAGCAAGGTGGCGTGGCTAAAGTATGGGAATTTAATTGAATGAGAAAACTAAACACATGTACCAATTCAAAGTGGCTAAATTATTGGTGTTGTTGATATGACTGACTTTCTATTGCTTCTGTTCCTAAACATATACTGCTGTTATTGACGTTGTTGCTGAACTTTTTCTAAGTTGCTGTTATTGACGTTGCTGCTGAACTTTTTGCAAGTTTTTTTCTTTAAATTGAAAACAAACATTATTTTATACATAATCCGCAAACTTAACACAATACACTATGTGAATGACCGAGTTATTCAACTCGATTTTGAAAATAAAATAAGGGTTGGATGATGAATCCAAATCAACGTATACACTTGACTTTTACGAGTTCACTTAAGATAAAGTATTAAGAAAACTACACTCCATCATATCACATTTATTAAGATCCATTTTTGGTATACTGGAGTTTCAATGGCTGATTTCATGAAATAATTCAAGGAAGTGTTGTTTGTGCTTCTTTTGCAGCATTTTTTTGATGTTATCTAATTTAATACATTCACTGAACTGTTGGAATATTGAGTTGTGTTGTGAATTAAAAGCTAGTTTAATTCTTACAGATGTTAGTGTAAACTTTTGGTGTATAAGTAGTTGGTTATACTAAGTATTTTTTTTTTCTGCTATTGATTTCAGTTTTGAATAATAAGTACTATTATATCTTCATACTTCAATTTATGCTGTGCTAGGTATGTGAATGAGTTGACAAAGAAGGGAAAAGGTGTCCCGACGAAAGATGATGGGAAGCATATCAACTTAATCATTCCATTCTTGAAGTTGTTTTATGATGCTACAGTACACATATCAGGGTCATCTTATTTGACAAGCAATATTTATATGTTTGAGGTCTTGGGTATTGGAAAGAGCAATGTGGATATGTGTGCGTCTGAAGATGAACATCTACGTTCAGCAGCTCAAAAGATGAAGAAGAAGTATGATAAGTATTGGGGACCTCATGAGAAGCTTAATATGATGTTGTTGATTGCTCTAGTTTTCGACCCTAGGCGCAAGATTAGATTGGTTGATTGGATGGTAAGGCGGTACTACAATAAGGATGATGCCGATGCCTTGAAAGCAAACTTAGATTCCTTCTTGAAATCTATTTATGAGGAATATTGTGCTGGATTTATGCCTCCTCAAGGTAATTCAGATGAGCCGCAAGTTTTTGGTAATGTTAGTCATCCTTATGGAATTGCCGAGTTCTATCTTTCAGAAGGGTGTGACAATGCAGATAATGAATTAAATACTTATCTTGGAGAGAAGTTGGAGCATAACATGGAGATAAATGTTTTAGAGTGGTGGAGAGTTAACTCCGGTCGATATCCCATCCTTGCAAACATTGCAAGAGATGTGCTAGCTATACCAATAAGCACAGTGGCGTCTGAATCTGCATTCAGTACAGGAGAAAGAGTGCTTGATCCATATCGCAGCTCGTTAACACCTACAACAGTCGAAGCACTAATTTGCACCCAGGATTGGCTCAAAGGAACATCTTCATCCTTGATTACAAATGAAGATTTTGATAATCTTGAGAGATTTGAGCAAGGTATGATAACTAACTATATTGCCAAATGTATTATTATTTATTAGACCTGAGGCATAATGAAATGTCTTTATATGTTTTGTAGAATTACTTTATACGGAAGATGGTGCTAGTTGTTCAACCTCTTCAACCTCTGTTGCATTCGAAGATGACTTAACGGTATTTAAAAATTTTTCTCAACATTTCCATTATTCATGGTAGGTATGATCATATTAGATATCAAACATGTGTTATTTAGATTAAACTCCAAATACATAATAATAACTGTTGATTGAATGAGTAATAGTGTGATAGAATACATACACTCATAGCAAAAATCAGGAAATGGTAAAACCTTTCAAGAACATTTTTATTTTAACACTAGTTTGAGCTACTGTGTTTTCGTCTCCGTCATCTCTCTGACTTTCTGTGCTTTGTCGTAATGATGAATGTCACCTTTTTTTGTAGATGTGATGGATGATGCAAAGAGATGGTGGAAACTTAGATGATGCAAAGAGATGTTGGAACTTAGATGATGCAAAGAGATTGTTGAATTGTCTCACCTGCTAATGTTTGAATTTGAATTTTCTCTTTTACTGAATGTTCAAAACAAAGGTGTAACCACCACTGAATGATTTAGATAGATATAATTCCAGAAGTTTGATTGAATATGAATCATAGTGTTGAATGGAGTGTACGTTCGATTTTTAATTCGTGGATTCATGAGTTATACTATTATTGATGCACTTGTTTTGAACATAAACTTGAGTATTGAATTTGAATTTGAAGAACAAAAATTGAATTAGAAACAGAAATTTGAATTTTAAAAAAAATGGTTTTAAAATTGATTTTTTTTTAATTTATAAAATTGGTTTTAAAACTGGTTTTTTTTAAAGAAAATAAAAAACTGGTTTTGAGAGAAACCGGTTTAAAACTGGTTTTTTTAAAGAAAATAAAAAACTGGTTTTGAGAGAAACCGGTTTAAAACTGGTTTTTAAAAAAACTAATTTTTTGTGAAAAACCAGTTTGGAACTGAACCGATCCACTTGTAAACCGGTTTTAAAAAAATAAACCGGTTTTATAGAAATGGTTTTAAGATCCAAACCAAACTATATATATGGTTTAATTTGGTTTGGTTTATGATCCATGCACACCCCTAGTGAATGCTATCTCGCCGAAAAAGCAAGGTGATGAGAGCGAGACCGCGGATCCGGTGAGCTGATGAGTTTAAAGTGGTAGATCCGGCGGTTATGAAGGTGGTGAGTGGAGAAAGGGATGAAAAATGTTGAAAAAGGAAAGACTCTAGGACGGTGAAGAGAAAAGAAAGCTCAAGAAAATCGCTTAAACGTAGTTTTCTCCCATAACATAACCTCTTTGTTCAGAACTTTTTGATATTTTGAAATGAGATCCACACACTCATTGTTGTGCGGCGCGTGGAGCTCGTTAATGGGTCTCCTCTCCCTCTAAGTTTCAGCACTACTAACTATATATATGGGTAGCATTAGGGTTTTAATTTTGCAGAAATCTAAAAAAAAATGTCTTTGTGATCAAATGAAACTAATATATTATTATTACAATTTTGAAATGATAAACTTTTTTTTAAGATTTAATAATAATAATAATAATAATAATAATAATAATAATAATAATAATAATAATAATAATAATAATAATAATAATAATATAATTAATACTATTTTATTAAAACCAAAATCGAACAAACTAAATATCAAATAAAATCTTAATTATTTTCCTCCATAATCCTATTTATAAAACAAAAATAAAATAGATTGAATTGAATAAAAATTGAACGTAAAAATGTTTCAAAAATTAAAATGATCAACGGAAATATACTTTTGGAAAGCATACATGTTTTAGTTAAATTTTGAAGTAAGAAATGACCAATTAAAAAGGCTTAGATGGATCATGATGTACTCGAAAAACTAAAACGAGCACGATAGGTTAAACCACACGAACCGTTGATAAATAATACTGACTTCTGTAAGCTCGATTTTGAAATTTTTCGTCTGTTAATTCTACGCACAGTTGAAAATTGATTCAACTGATCTATCTGTAGATCTAAAAATTTATTCAGATTGACACTTTAAGCGTTATGCGGAACGAAATGCATGTTGTGATGAGTAGATGATGCAGATGTCTCAGAATGCATTGATTTACTGATTGAATAATTGTGAATAGACAATCAGATGCGAAATAATCACTCTAGGACCATTTGCTTCTAATTCATAATTACAATTAAAACCCTACAAAGATTCAAATGACAATAATACTCTTGACAGACACCCTTTGGACCTCTGAAACATGATTCAATGGAATAAACGATGCATTGAGATTTGAGAAGACAAGCCTTTTGATTTCTTAATCACTAAATGACTGAAAGAATGTCATCAAGACCAGAAGAAGTGTCATAACTCTTGACTTTTCATATAAATCCTGATGAATGCTTTTGACTGATGTAATGCCTGAAAAAATGAAATAATTAGGAAATGCTGATGCAAGTGAAAAATTCAAGGTAAGATTTAGGGTATGATAAAACTTACATTTAATTCTGCAACAATTGTCTTACAGTGTTGTGGAAAGACAAATAACATATTTATCAAGCTTAGAGTAACTACTAGGTAAAATATTGTGTAAAACACCGTTAAGTCTGAATTACAGAAACAAAATGAAGGGAAATTTTAGTTAGCATTTATAAAATGATATACATATACATAGACAAATCAGTCGATTAAGGTCTATACTCATAATCGATATTATGTAGATGATGAATCAGTTAACATTTAATGGAACCTATATGAATATTCTAATAATAATGTCGTCAATCCTTTTCAAGTTATGAGAAATAAAAAAACATTGAAAAGAAGATAATTAAAAAATACCAACAAACCAATAATAGAAACATGGTCCATATAAACCTAATAACAAGTCTCAAAATCCCAAATAAAAAAAAAACTATATTTCACACTCAATCCTTATCGTAAAAACACCTTGTAAATTTGTGAATTTGTAATTTATTTAACACAACCAAACCAATTGGCTCTAACAAAGAAGATTCATGTTTTTCACATTCAGTCACGTTCGAAGCTAACATCATTTTTGTGGCATGATATTCTTAAGCAACATTTCTCTAATTTTATGTCTATTAGTAACAATATAAGTCCCAATGTCACCACCACTAAAGTTTTAGACATTAGATCTGATACAACATTTTCAAGGTCAAAACTAAGAGAGCGAGAGTCCTCCTCTAGTTGGAAAAGCTTTCAGGCGATTAACTACTAGAATCGCGATTAACTACTAAAATCATATGCTCATGAGTTTTGATTCTAAAAACATATAAAACTACTAGGTATTTTGTAAATTTTAGATTTTATGCATTTAAAAAAAAAAGATGAATCAAAATCCATAACATTTTTAGTGACGGAAAATCTGTCATAAAGTTGGTTTATGCTACATGACATTTCACGTCAGTGCCACATAACATTATTGTTTGACTTTGACTAATAGCATAGACGGAAAGGATTAACGGAGTCCAGTTTGCAAAGTTAAAAGACTCAAATGTTTTTTTTTAAGTTAAGATACCAAAATGAATTCCAAGTAAATGATGCGGAGCAAAAAGGAATATTACACCTAAATAGAATACGGGGGAAGATTGGTGTCATCTATTCAAGGATATATAAAGATTCATGTTATAGAAATACAATGTTCATCAACATATACTAGGTGAGGGAAGCCACGTTGGCTTTAGGACCGATAGAAATAACAACCTTTCACATTTTTCGTACCAATATGTAATTGGTCTTTGGGTTAAATACAATTTTGAAGGATTATTCATCATTTGTTATTAACTATTTTGCCATATATAAAAAGCTTCAACACCTTGAATAAAATTCGATAACAATTTAAATAAAAGTTTAAAATAGAAAATCAACTTGGATGCTATTGTTTGGACTATTAATACAATTTTATTTTTTAAAACAATAATGATGAGATTAATTGAGGCCCATTGCTTCATTGTATTGTTGGGCTTCATATTCAATTTTTTAGGCCCTTCTTGAAAAGTCTGAGACCTGTCAGAGTCGGCCCATTCAAGCAGGGTAAGTTGTTTTGATAGTTTTATATTTTACAAGTCTTCTTGTAAAATATTGAATTTATTTAAATAATTAATTATAATATTGTTAAGTAAATATCTAATTTTCTTTTTTGTTATCGACGATGTCATACGTTTACAGATTTTGATTTATGCTGTGACGTGAGATTGATATCAGAAAAATGGTGACGTGGTAGTGTTGCGCACAGTATTACACTCCTTAATCAAGTTCCCATCCTTTCTAACCAAATGCCGAAGTCAAATTCATGAACTATATAAGGGAGAGAGAAAATAAATTCTACATATAAAAATTCATTTGTTCTATTACACTCCTCATTCACACATCACATCACAAATCAAAATATGTAATAGTATGGCATTGTATAGAAAAGAAAATTCCAAACATTTACTTAATTGTTATAATAGTATTATTGTTATTAGTTTAAAAAATATCTATCTTAATAGTAATGATTAATTATTGTATATGTATAATTTATAAAAAAATAGTAAGTTCAATTATTACATTAGTATAACAATTGTATTTCTACTAATATAAATACTACATTTGTCTAATGTAAAACTACACCAATTTTACTTTGAAAAACATAAGTAAAATATTCTACTCTCTTCAATCTTTTCCATTTAATTTGATATTTACAACTAGATTAGTAACTTATATTAGTTCATAAATAATAACAAATAAATATTTAAAGTCGGTTTTTTTCTCAACATTATATCAACACAATCATTTCTATCGGAAATTATTACTACAATAGGTATATCTTATATGCTTATCACTTTATTATTATTATTATTATTATTATTATTATTATTATTATTATTATTATTATTATTTACCACAGTTATAGAAAACTGACAACTTGTCAATTGATTTATAACTAGAATAGCTTTTGGGCCCGTTTGTTTTGACTTTTTTTAAAAATGATTTTTATAGTACAACATAATTTTGTAGAAAAAAATTTTACATAGAAACTTTTCATAAAAGCTTCAAATGAAAATTTGGTTTGAATAGTTATTCTTAAAATGTTATTTTAGGTATTTCATCATTTTATCGAAACTTTTTTTGGATATCAAAATTTTGAAAAATCACTTAATTTTGAAGCTATTTTAAATAGCTTTTCATAAAAATTATTTTTGAAATATAACTTTTTGAAAAAATTGTGATTTTGACTATGTTTTGGTATTCAATAATGTATATTAATGTTATAGAATGACAAAATTAGTCTTTTAATTTATAAAAAACAAATTTCAAAAAACTTGTAATATTTTGAAAAACGTTTTTGTAGAATCCATTTTCAAAAATACAAAGAAAAAATCCATTTTTTTAAAGCTGAAACAAACTGGCCCTTTATCTTTATTTTTGTTTTATCCCTTGTTATATAAAACTGACAACTTGTCAAGTACTATATAATAAGTGTGGTTTTTATATATTTTGTGCAGAAGTCTAAAACCTCATGTGTTGTTACTAACTTTTATATTTAGTGGATGTCTAAAACCCCATATGCAAATATTAACTTTTTATATTAAGTGGAGGTCTAAAATCCCATATACAGTTAGTTACTAACTTTTATATTCAGTGGAGTCTAAAATCCCATATGCAATTACTAACTTTTATATTCATTGGAGGTCTAAAACCCCATAGGCAGTTACTAACTTTTTCATATTTAGTGGAGGTCTAAAACCCCACATGCAAATACTAACTTTTATATTTAATATATGACTAAGATTCTCATCTATAATATTGTTTCACGAAAAAATCATTCGATATAATTAAAAGGCTTAAATAATGTTTTCGTCCATGTAAGTTGGCGAGTTTTTGGTTTTCGTCCCTGAATCTTTTTTTTTCGGTCCAAGTCCCCATATGTCCATTTCTTTTTGGCGTTAGTCCCTGCTGTGAGTTAACCGTTAAAAAAACGCTGAGGTGACAGACGGTAATGACTTGGCGCTGCTGATGTGGTACGTAGGGCATACGTGGTAGTTTAAGAAGGCAAAAATTCAAATTTTGGTCCCAAGGGGACTAAAATTCCATATGCAGTTACTAACTTTTATATTCAGTGGAGTCTAAAATCCCATATCCAATTACTAACTTTTATATTCATTGGAGGTCTAAAACCCCATAGGCAGTTACTAATTTTTTCATATTTAGTGGAGGTCTAAAACCCCACATGCAAATACTAACTTTTATATTTAATATATGACTAAGATCCTCATCTATAATATTGTTTCACGAAAAAATCATTTGATATAATTAAAAGGCTTAAATAATGTTTTCGTCCCTGTAAGTTGGCGAGTTTTTGGTTTTCGTCCCTGAATCTTTTTTTTTGGTCCAAGTCCCCATATGTCCATTTCTTTTTGGCGTTAGTCCCTGCTGTGAGTTAACCGTTAAAAAAAACGCTGAGGTGGCAGACGGTAATGACTTGACGCTGCTGATGTGGTACGTAGGGCATACGTGGTAGTTTAAGAAGGCAAAAATTCAAATTTTGGTCCCAAGGGAACTTGAACACATGACCTTTGCTTCCACATCATGGTTCTTAGCCACTTGACCATTCAACTCACTTGTATTTTTACTTGCAACAAATTTATATATTACGTAAATCCAATATTTACTATTTAATACTTATATTTGAAATTCTGCACTTATTTAATTAAATTAGTATAAATTATTTTATACTGATAATATAAATTAATTTATAGAGTTTACTATTTAATACTTATTAATATAAATAAAAATTATTTAATATATATATATAATGTTAGTATAAGTTATTTAATATAATTAGAATAATTATTTTATTAATTAGTAAAATAATCAGTCTTTAAACTAGTAAAATAATTGAAATAGTAAAATTATTAAACCAAATATTTAACAAACCAAATAATTATTAATTAATAAACTAAATGTTAAATAATTATTATAAGTATTATTAGTTTAAACTAATAATTTAAATATTAAATATTTTAATTATAGTATTTAATTTATTAAATAATTATAATATTAATAGTTTAATTTATTAAATAAATATAATATTTATATTTATACAGTAGATTATTAATAATAGTTTAATTTATTAAATAATTATAATATTAATTACAGTAAATTAAATAAATGAGATATTAAATAATTATGATTATTAATATTAAAATTATTTAGTTATTTAAATAATAAATAATTATTAGTTATAATAATAAATAATAAATAATTACGATAATAAATAATAAATAATTATTAGTAAATAATATTGTGTTATTAGTTAATAGTAAATAATTACGATACTAAATAATAAATAATTATGATATTTAATAATTGAAATATTAAATATTTGGAATATTAAATTAATGAAATATTTAATAAACTAATTATTTAATAAATAAAAAATTCTTGTAAAAAAATTAAATAATTGAAATATTAATAATTGAATTATTAAATAGTTGAAATAATATTAGTATATTATTATATGCATTACAAATATAAACAAAAGGAAGTAAATAAATGACTTGGTGGAAACTCCTACTTGTTGAAAACAAAAGGTCATCGGTTCAATTCCACGTAGGGCCATTTTTTGAAAAATTTTACAATTCTCATTTAACACTCAATTAACAAAACAGCTTATGTGAAATTATTGGAGATTAAAATAAATGAAAAAATAATTAAAAAAAACTTGTCACGTCAGCGACGTTAGCCACATCATCATTTTTGTAACGAAAGTTTAACGCCAAGGACTAATCGCAAAAAGAAATCAAATGTTAAAGACTTGGACTGAAAAAAAAAGATTCAGGGACCAAAAACAAAAACTCACCAACTTACAGGGACGAAAACATTATTTAAGCCAAATTAAAATTACTAATGTGTTTTATCATATGTGTTCATCCACAATATATGTTATCTTATTATTATCTCTAACCCTTGTAACATCCAATTGATATTTAACAGACTTAAAATTTGACTTGATGATATTTAACACAATTTTTTTCTCTTTTTCCCCTTTTCCCTTTCCCCCAGCGGTAACTATAATGGCCATTTTACAAAATTATCTCTATATATAATTCAACTTCTTTCATAACTTTCACATCATTCTCAAATACTTATCTATATCTTTCAAATGGCTAATGTTTTCTCTTGTCATGATAATTGGCGATATAGGCTGTAAAGGTGGCCTTGTTGGTATCGAAACCTATTGAATCGTCAGCGAGCAAGTTGGGATCATAGTCGACTCCTAAGGGACTTAAGCCAGTGATGGCAGCTATGTCGAAAAGCGTAGGAGTGATCATCCCACAGGGAATATGGAAATTGTTGTAGGTACTATCCCAGAAATAGAGAGAGGCCAAAAGCATGGAAGGACAATATCCTGGCCCTACTTTCGACAATTGAATAAGATCGTAAATGCCCATGGTTTTCCAATCATTGCTCTTAACCCTTTCTATCTTTTCCAACCATGCCAAATAGTCAGAGGGATCCTTTGACAGAGGACAGGACCTAAAAATCCTAAAATTGTTCATGTATTCTAGGTTTATTACTTCGTCAGAAGGAGTCCCTTGGCCATCTATTTTGGATTTTTCATCTATAATCTTCTCCTTATCTGTCCTAGGTCTAACACCATTTGCTATAGGTTTGTAGCGATGGTAGGTGGGAAAAAATTCTCGCACCTTAACTGGGTCTAATTTTACGTCAGGTAACGGTCCTAATATAGCATGGGATTTTCCAGAAATTAAGATGGGAATAAGTACCTGGGATTGATAAATAGAGAGCTTTTCCTCTTCATTAGGAGGTTCTGGAACATACTCATGATTCCCCACAACATTGGGACCAAGGATCCTTTCCACCGGTGTCAGACTATTGGACTTCCGAGGGTCTTTGCCGGTGATCTTTTGAGAAGTGGAAGACGCCATTGCTGGTTACAGAGAAAGCGGAAACGAGGAAGATGAAGTTTTGAAAGGGCTCTTGGAGTGGAAACGAGGAAGATGAAGTTTGGAAAGTAACGTAAAAAGGGGGAGAAAGGAAGTTTTCAGCTTATATATAAGTTGGGAAAGAGGAGCGGTTAGTATTCTGAAAGTGGAAATGGAAAAGTAGTGGAAAGTTATGGGACACGTAGTGAGTATGAAGTGGATAATGCTGACGGTGGCAGTTAGGGTTTGACCCACGACGTGATAGGAGTAGGGTAGGAATGATGAGATCTCAAAAACGTGGGCTGAAATGACATTTTGGGAAAAGCGCAATGATGATTCTGACACTTCTAATGTCTAAATCATATGAACAGTCACTAGTCGAATAGTCCATGGCGTCGAAAGGCACTGGCAAAAAATGGTTTTTTCCTTCAGTCGAAAACGCATTTTTTGGGGGGCAATTTGTAGGTGGCTAATTTCGACGCCAAGGAAATGGTTCAGAGGAAATTGGATTTTTCAATAGGGGATTCGACAGGATGATTCGACGGGAAGATTTCATGATGTAGGAAGCTGGTCGAGGATCAATGTCACTCAGGGAAAGTTGGCCAGATTCTTCTAAGTACAAAAATATGTTCAAAAGGAAAGAATGTTTTCTTTCGACGGAGGTTTTGAAATTTAAAGTTTAAGAGGGACATTTGTTACTTTTCGTCAATTCGACAAGGTGAAGAGGCGCAACGTTTCGACACAGAGGGAAAATTCAAATTCAAGAGTTATAACGTTTGGCAGAAGACGCGTGGAAGCTTTAGAAGAAAAGAAGACATGCAGAAGGCCAAGTGTCAAAGATTTAGAATATTTCCGTTATTAGGCAGTTATTGTATTTGTATATAAATAGGATAGTTGTTGTAGAATTTTAGTGTGTGAAAACTTGTACTAAATTCCTGTAAATACTCAAAGTACCCATGCGAGAGAAAAGAGTTTATTATCTGGAAATGTACGTGTGAAACACCACCTTTTTAAGTTTATAGAAATTCAAAGTCTTTTATAATTGCCTTTACTTTTCCTAGTCATTTATCCTTTGTCATTTACTTTATGCAAGTTTTAATTTCATTCAATTTATCTTTTCGCCAGAAGTTGTTATTTAGTTCTTTAACAAAACTATTCATACATAAAAGATATAACAAAACAAACCATCAAAACACCATTATCCTAAGAGTTAGATAAATTTGCACATGTATCCCAGGATTTGTGTGCTTAGTCCTGCAAGTAACCCAATTTGATAAGAGATTGGTAAACCAGAGGTTGTTCGCCAAAATCAACAGTGAACACAAGGCAAGTGAAAATAAAACAATGGCAAACAATAGTGATAATAATCCAAACATGAATTCAGAAATCAAGGAAACAACCCCAAAGCAAATGGCACAAGTGCCTTTCAAACAAGGACTTAGGCATGATCAGAAATGCGCATACAAGAAAATCTCAAGCGAAAACAAATCAAATAATTAGAGAAATAAATCCTAAAATTCCCAAATTAAATGTCAAAGTTTCTCAACCAGAGACAAACAAAATACCAAAAACTCCTGCAAAAATTCAAAGTGTTAGTCATTCAAACAATAGGGTAAAACTCAGGTGAGAAGTGGGATTCAATGTGCCAAAGGGAAGGACTGAAATGCCATATGCACTGATTTTAAAAATGATAGAAAAATATTTTAATGCATTTTAGGATGTTAGTGAACAAATGCAAAAAGAACGGATAAAAAATATTTTATGGATGCAGAGAAATAAAATAAACAATTTCAGGTATGCATGAAATGTGAGATGCAAAAAGAAATTGAATAAATATTTAATTTAGATAATAACGAATAAAATAAAAATAAAAATAAAATTTGTAAAATTTTGATAAAATGATATATATGATGCATGAATTTTTTAGTAATTTTTTAATGCAAGAATGTATTTTTAATAATTAAGGAATGAAAATAATAATTAAAATGAAAATAAAATGAAATAGATGGTATGGGGGGTGCAGAGAGTAGTCCAAATGCGTTGGAATAAGGAGATGGGCCTAAAAGGAGGGTGCGAATAGCAACCCGTCCACACAATTAATCAGAAAATAATAATAATAATATGTGCAGCATATCGTGGAATGCCATGTGCCTGGCACATGTGCTTTTTAATGTGTTGGCTTCTTGTTGTTCGTTTGATGCATCAGACGGATGAAGCACGGTCAAACATTTCACCATTATGCAAGATGATTGGCATGGGTTGACTAGCACACGGTAATTGTCATGGGGTCATATGCATGCAATCAGCAAAATAAAATCAGAAAAAAAATAATAAAAAGGACACGCGGCCGGCTGATGGCCACACGATGGAACGCATCAACGGTCCACACTTCGTCTTCTTCGTCCAGCTCTCCCCTTCGCCGGACCACCACCCATCGCCGGAGCCCTAGCTCCGGCAGCCCCTCTTGCTTCACCTGCAAATCCAAACATGCCCAGAAAACACGAACCCATATACCATTCCGCCCAGATTTTTGCAAGGAATACGAATATGCTATCAAAATTTGCAAACCATTAGTGTATAATGAAAAACGAATGAAATACTATTAGGGCACAAAACTTTAAACACATAGAACAAGCCATACACGCATTCATATTAAAAACCAATTATATCAGCATGATCAGTGACAATCACACAACAATATACACGTAAAAAATCCAAGTTTCAAGACCACGAAAAAATCCACCAACCTGAGATGGTGCAACTCTAATATTTGCTTTTGGCTGCGAATGGTGGTTGGGTTGTGTTCTAGAGATCACCAGGAGAAGTTTTGTGGAAAAACTTTGAAGAAACTCCTTGTAGATTGAGAGATCCAATGAATTCAAGAATTAGGGTTCAAGTTGTTGTTCTCCTCCAAATGCACGTGTGTAACTGCCCAACCAGTGCATGGATAGGTTTAAATAGCCTAGGGTTTTCCTCTGATAATGAATTGGGCTTGGGCAATTCATAGTTTAACGAGTTTTTGAATAATTTTGAAAAATCACATTATGTTAAGTACACCTCCTCCATGCATGGATATTTGAAAGTTTCATGATGGATCACTTGCATTTGAATTGCTAATTACACCATATTTAAATTGGGCCTTGAAACAATTTGACTCATGAGTTTTAAATAAATTGTCAAATTTGAATAATGGAGAATAAGTGAAGAACACACCATGTAATTTCTTAATTATTGGGCCCAAAATGATCCTTAAGTAATGTCTTTTGATATTATAATGTGGCATAAAGCAATGGAATTGATTATAGGTCATTTTGCCCAAAGTTATGAAAATGGAACCATGAGAAACCCTAAAAACCACTTTGCCTTATTTTGACCATAACTGGAGTTTCACAAATGATATGGAGACCCACTAGTACTTGTTGGAAAAAGGAGAAAAAGATCTTCATCTTTCATGTTGGACAAAAATTCATTTGAAGTCTTCTTGATGATGAAAAGTCAATTTGAATGCAGTGTAGAAACTTGCCAAAAATGGAAACTTTTCATTATAGGTCACTTTCCAAATTTAGAAACTTTGCACCAACTCTTGATTCCTGATAAATATGTATGAAACTTGACCCCTGGAGACCATGTGAGGATGTGAGACCTTGAAAACCTTGAAGAGAACCTCAAAATCCCACAGTTGACTTTTCTCCTTTCACTATTGACTTTTCCCCAAATTCTCCTGATTCCCAATCCATTGGCCAATTGAACCTCTCCTGAATCAAACTGATGGACAACCTCCCATTCCTAGATACTTAGGGACCCAAGGAATACCATAGAATCAAGTCTTGCCTAAAAAATCAGAAATAAACTGACTTTGTAGCAAACCCTAGTTTTGGTACCCTCGGTCTAGGAGGAAATAACACAGTCTCCAAATCCAAATTCCTCTAAATATGATGTGTATCCTCTCCAACAAAGATAAGATATGCCACTTGGTGATGATAAAAACCCAAGGAGCTTGCCCATTGGAGGAATAAACCCAAGAATCTCAAAACCCTAATTTATGCACTGGTTAGGAGAGAGTGGTCCACTTGAGCTCTCTTGCTTGACCCTCTGAAGAATATCTTCTCCTCTTGAACATGCCTCGGGTACCTTGACCCCATGCTAAGAACCAATGATATGCACACATGATAATGCAAAAATGCAATAAAACATAAGCCAGTTAGTAATAAAGTAAGTAGGGCAAATTTTGGGGTGCAACAGCTGCCCCTATTCAATCAACTTGGTCCTGAAGGTATGATAGTGACGGCTTTCAGACAATCAGGATGCACGGGGATTGAATACCAAAGAACCCAGAAATTTGTAATCCTTCACTGGAAAATTAGCCATGAATATTGTACAGACTCTCCCAAGTTACGTCATCTCTGCTGAAAAAGAGAACTGACGAAGGAATCTCGAAAAATGCCGTCCCTGCTGATAAAGGGAAGTGCCGAAAGGAATCTCTGAAGGATTGCTATCTCTGTTGATAAAGAGAAACTAGCAAAATAAATGTCATCCCTGCTGATAAAGGGAAACTGACGAAGAACTATCCAAAAGATCGCTATCTCTGCTGATAAAGAGAAACTAGCAAACTGATGCCATCCCTGCTGATAAAGGGAAACTAGCAAAATAAATGCCATCCCTGCTGATAAAGGGAAACTGACGAAGAACTATCCAAAAGATCGCTATCTCTGCTGATAAAGAGAAACTAGCAAACTGATGCCATCCCTGTTGATAAAGGGAAACTAGCAAAATAAATGCCATCCCTGCTGATAAAGGGAAACTGACGAAGAACTATCCAAAAGATCGCTATCTCTGCTGATAAAGAGAAACTAGCAAACTGATGCCATCCCTGCTGATAAAGGGAAACTGGCAAAATAAATGCCATCCCTGCTGATAAAGGGAAACTGATGAAGAACTATCCAAAAGATTGCTATCCCTGCTGATAAAGAGAAACTAGCAAAATAAATGCCATCCCTGCTGATAAAGGGAAACTGACGAACGAAATCTCCAAAAGATTGCTATCCCTGCTGATAAAGAGAAACTAGCAAAATAAATGCCATCCCTGCTGATAAAGGGAAACTGACGAAAGAGAATCTTCAAAAGATTGCTATCTCTGCTGATAAAGAGATACTAGCAAACTAGATGCCATCCCTGCTGATAAAGGGAAACTGACGAACGAAATCTCCAAAAGATTGCTATCCCTACTGATAAAGAGAAACTAGCAAAATAAATGTCATCCCTGCTGATAAAGAGAATTGACGAAAGAGAATCTTCAAAAGATTGCTATCTCTGCTGATAAAGAGATACTAGCAAACTAGATGCCATCCCTGCTGATAAAGGGAAACTGACGAACGAAATCTCCAAAAGATTGCTATCCCTGCTGATAAAGAGAAACTAGCAAAATAAATGCCATCCCTGCTGATAAAGGGAAACTGACGAAAGAAAATCTTCAAAAGATCGCTATCTTTGCTGATAAAGAGAAACTAGCAAAATAAATGCCATCCCTGCTGATAAAGGGAAACTAACGAAAGAAAATCTTCAAAAGCTTGCTATCTCTGCTGATAAAGAGAAACTAGCAAAATAAATGCCATCCCTGCTGATAAAGGGAAACTGACAAAGAAAATCTTCAAAAGATTGCTATCTCTGCTGATAAAGAGAAACTAGCAACATAAATGGCGACTTCACTGGGGATAACGTGAAACAAAACTTCTGGTTTAAACCACAATATGTCAAGCAAGAACAGGATTTCACAAAAGAGAAAGGCCATACAAGCTTCTAATGGACCCATGATCCACAGATAAGATGGCTCCGCCGGGGAAAGGAAAGTCTAAATAAAAGACTCTGCCGGGGAGCACAAGTATGAGGAACACATCCCTCCAAGATCTCCTGAGTTGTGCCATCTCTGCTATGAAAGAGAACTGGCAAAGAAAGTATCAAACCTGACTTATGCTTCGAATGCAAATGTTTGAATAGTGTTGTAATGCTCCATACGAAATGGAAATGCTATGTGCTTGAGGATGCAATGCAAATGCTTATGATATGCAAAAAGGGTCCCTCCAGGAAAATAAATGTCGGAGAGAAAAGATTGATTCAGCTGGGGATGACAAAAATAAATTGCCCTCTGAATCTAGGAACTCTGCTGAGAAGTGTCATACTGATCGACTCTTCGGATCGACAACTTCTGCTGGGGATGAAATCACAAAAGAACTACCGGGGACCCCACCTGTCTTTCACTGAAGGTAGCATAGAAACCTGAAATTCCTCCTCTGCTAGAGGAGTTAAGAATGAATGCCAATAACGGAACCGGAAGTCTGTTACTGAAGATGCTAATATCCAATTGGTTCAGAACCTGCTGGGGAAAATAGTCCATGATACTACCCTGCTTGGGGGTACTGCTGAACTTAGCCTGCTGATGGGGAGAATGACTTTACTCCCATCTTGCTGGGGACTAGAATATGACATTGTCGGTGAAAGCACGCTTCCTGACTGGATGGGGAAGGTGAACACCCTGATTCTGTGGGGAAATAACGTCTTGATCCAGAGAAAATACTTCCCAAGTCTCCTGCTGGGGAAGGTCTGCTCTGCTGAGGAAGGGTGCAATCTTAATGCTGGGGAGAGCCAACTGTTGGGGATGTACAATCTGTTGCCCTGCAACCCGACTTGTTTTTATGGTCATAAGCGGCTCTTTGAACTTTTCATCTCGAGAGGATTTTACAGAAGATCGGGCGTTCGCACTGCCCCAGGGTCTTCAAACTCTTGGAGAGATTCATCATATCTCGACATAATTGCCCCTGTCTTCATAATCCATGACGTACATTACCTCGAAGGGGATCGTAATGACTTGACAATACTCTGCTTTAGTATCTTGAACCTTGAGGAGGTGTTTTCAATTAACCATTTTCAGGAGTGGATGATCTCCCACGCTCAAGAGGTGGCCTGCCCCACTACGAGCTTTGAATTGACTTTGCCCCTGATCTTAGAATGAATGCCCTAGAATGACGGAATTTCGGAGAGATTTCTCGATGTGACTGCCCCAGATTGGCTACATCTTAGCATGACTTACTAGGGAAAGCCCACTCTACACTGAGTCTCTTGGCAGCATGCCCCTTGATATGATTTGTCCTTCAGAATTTTCAAGTATCCCAACTTGGCAGGATCAAGCTTCTTGACTGACGTTCACTGTGTGAGCTTATCCGATGCTTAGGCACATATATGCAAACAGAAAATGTTTATTATGAGAATGACAATTCTAATGCAACACTCATGTTAACCTTGAAGTTTATTGAAAATACGTCGCAAAACCCTGTGAACGAATCGCAAGTTGGGATGCGACCTTGATTTTTGAATGTCAAAACAATGCGCACATGCAATACCAACAAGTCTTATTAGCACAACTTATAGGAGTCAGGAACAATATCCTGTCGAAGTACGCTTTCGGAATAAACCCTGTTTCAATTAGGACTTTTAAGGGTTGTAACGTGGTCTGGTTCACGGTTTCAGAAAAAAGGATTTATGACTCAAAATTTATTGGTGCCGACCCACTCTCCGTGATGTTCTCCAGTCCTATGTTCAGTTAATCTGACACAAACGCTCACCTCTCAAAAGGTTTACGATCTTTTAAGGGACCTACACCACTAATGGTTTGGCACCTAAGGGGGTTTTGGAATAACAGGCATCCCTTTTTTATCTTGTGTCTGTAATCACACGAATTTGTTCTTATCGGGGATTTTCTTTTGTAATGCTTTTTTCTTTCTTCTGCTTTTTTTTATCCCTAATCTTTGCCTGGACTGACTCTTTTGAGTTTTTCGATTTTGAAGTCCAGCGGGATGCCCTAACTTTTGCCTAAGTCGTTTGTTTTCAAGTTTCGACTTAGCGGGCTTTTCTTTTTTATTCCCCTTTTGAAAAAAGCGTGTGACACTGGTTGTCTTACTTGCTTGAAAAGGTTGTGACTGCCTCGCTTCTTGATTGTTGAAGGATAACCGTTGTGGTTTCACATCTCTTGACCTCTTGATGGTGGGATAGAAGGTAATGGTTCCTCGAATGCACACTCTCCTTGAAATTTGAACGCTCGGTCAAACTAACTGACGCCTACCCTGCCCCTGGGTTAAGCATGAGGGTTTTTTTTCGTACGAAAGAAGCTCCTACTTCAAGGCTCAAAAGGGGTTAACGAATGTCTATCTCCCTTATATCTCCGGTGTTTAGGGGTTTGAAACAATGCCTGTACATCCTCAACAGGGTTCTATCCAAGAGCGTACCATTAGAAATCTGCGTTCTTATTTCGTCATCCTCCCTCAAGAGTTCTAAACAAGAAAATTGGTATGCAATGCATATAAACATTTAAGAGTGAACGCAAATGGATTACTTCAAGGAAAACATACTCATTGCATTAATATCATCATAAAAACAAACAAGTCTTGCGTACATACGATGTTTTAACAAGAAATGAAAAACTACAAATGAAAATACAGTAAAGAAGCTGAAGATTGCCATTGCTGAGGAAGCTTAATTCTGTCTGGACGTACTTGCAGACTGAGTGTTCATTTGAGAAAGAAGGCCTCCATTGATGTACATATCATCTTCAGTGAATACAATGATCTCTGAGTCTACCAGGTCTTGTACCTTGTGCTTGAATACATTACACTCATCAATTGTGTGCCCAAATGTTCCCCAGTGGAACTCGCACCTAGCAGTCATGTCATAATCCGGAGGAATAGGGTATGGTACCGGCGTGGTACTCCTCGTCTGAATCAGAGAGTTCTCGAGCAGACGAGCAAACAGCTGACTATAAGGGATAGGAATAGGATCAAATATCATGTTGGGCCTTTTTGGTCTCGGTTGCCCCTGCTGCTGATAACTCTGCTTTGGGCGCCTCACCTGCGCTTGCACTTTCCTTTCCACATTTGGCTGAGGCACGAACAAAGGTTATTGACGTAGAACTTCAGCAGCAAAAGGTTGTGGAGAAAGTACATGACATGAGGTGGATCCTGCAAAGAGGGGAGAAGTCTTTACTTCTTTTGCAACAGTTGGGGTAAAATCACCTTGCATATTCACGTCGCCCGACGTGAACTCAATTGCCCCTGCATTAATCAAATCCTGGACTCGGTGCTGAAAGGCCCTACATTCCTCCACAGTATGCCCTGGTGCCCCAGAATGAAAATCACAATGGGCTCTTGCGTCATAGCCTGGTGGAGGATTACCAGTGAGAGGAGCCAAAGTCCTTTTCTGTACCAGTTGAAATTGAAGGAGATACGGCAATAGTTGAGAATATGGTATAGGGAGCGGATGAAAAACTCTTTCAGACTTCTTCTGCCCCTGTGTACACTTTTTGCCCTTGGGCTTCTCTTGGGAGCCAAGACCTAACTGCTGTCGGGAAATTTCTGGAACTTCAGCTTGCGGAAGGGATCCACGAGGTAATTCATGGTTTAAATCAGATTCCAAAGAGGTGGGAGGAGTAAGGATCTCTGTTGTGGAAGCGGGCACAAGACTGTCTTCCTTCTTCAACACTGATTTCAAAATCTCTATGACCAAACCCATCTGAGTCTTCATCTGACTGATCTTCTCCCTCAGCATCTTCTGCTCCTGGAGCATGTCTTCCCCAAATTGCCCCATCTGGCTTCGCATTTCCCTCAACTCAGCTCGAACTTGCTCCATGATCAACTCTTGAACGGCCTGAGGAGTTAAGTCTGCAATTCTGAGATTGGAACAAGATAAGAATACCAGAGATGAACACCTGTTATGCAAAATGATCATGCAGAATGATTATGAATATGCAAATGCAAATGAACATGTTTGAATATCCGCAGGGCGATCCACCCCTTGATTCCGGTTTAACAACAAGATATAATGGAAATAAATGTCAACAATCACGAATCCGAGGTAACAAGTCTGGATATAAAAATCATAGGTCCCAACCAACAAGCCTTGTGGTGATCCAGATACAATAAAAGAGAACAGAAAACTATGGCATATCATCAAAATTCACAAGTCTCACCCCCCCCCCCCCATCCGTTATGCTTTCTGCACCAATCTTGAATCTCCTTGAACAGCTTTCTGGTGTCGGGATGCTTCGGCCTCTGAATCAGCCCTTGAATGAGAAGGTCCCTCCTGTGTATGATCCCATCCAAGTATCGACAATGTAACTCCCAAGCGTCTTCTCCAGAAGCACCATCCACGCTAGGACCCTCATATCTAGGTTTCTTCACTTCAGCTTGGACTTTCAGTTCTTCCCTGGAGGCTATGGCTTCCTTGAGTCGACCCTCGACTACTTGCCTCTTGAATATCCCTGATAAGATCTCAGCGTCTTTCTTCTTGAGCGTCGACTTCAACTGATCAATCTTAGCTAGGTAGTCGTCTTCCTTTCTTTTATTCTCAGCCATGGCAGTTTCTTGGTGATCATTGAACCTGTGGATTTTCAGCAAAGCCTTGTCTAATTCCTCCTCCTTGGACTTGAGAACCTGACTGATACCATCCAAAGCTCGTTTCATCCTTTGTCTAGATGTGACCATGTCCGCTAGCTCTTTTTCTGCTTTGGCAAGGAGCTCTGTCTTTAACTTGGCGGTATAAACAGCTTCACCCCGCTCATGCTTCCACTGATAAATTTCTCTCTTTAGCTCACTATTTTCTTCCCGCAACCTTTCCTTTTCAGCCCATAATTTGTTATACTTCTCCAACTCAACTGTGGTAGGAGGCTCGATCACCAAAGGATACAAAGGTGGTTCCACCGGGAAGGGAAAAAGCTTCTCTTCTGCTCTCTTCTTAATCCACTCTTTATAGGGAGGAAAAGCCTGGTTATTACATTTCCCGAATGACATTTTACCCTTCTTGGTTACCTGTTTCCAAGCATTCCCAACCTTCCTTATCATCTCTTGATCCTTAATACCATTGAAGAATAAGGACTCTCTGACATCTCGCTCTTCGGATGGACTTTTCAAAGGATAACCAAACTGCCTGATAACTAGGGAAGGATTGTAGTTAATTCCACCCTTCCTCCCTATCAAGGGTACATTAGGAAATTATCCGCACTTGTAAATAATCTCCATTCCTAGCAGGTCATGATTGATCCAAACAATGTTGTCAGCAGTCAAGCCCATAACCCTCTTTGACCACTTCAGAGAATCTTTCGTATCAACGAAAGCGCCAGATTCGGGGAGACGACTCAGAAACCAAGTGGCTAAGAGTGGTGCACAACAACTCACAGTTTTTCCACGCCAATTCTCATTCTTGTAGTGAACTGAGTGATACACATCACCTAGCAAGGTAGGTATAGGATTCTTCGAAATAAAAATTCTAACAGCATGCATATCCACCAGATCAGGAATATTCGGAAACAGGGCAATCCCATAGATGCACATAGCTAGGATAGCTTGGAAAGCAGTCCAATTCTTCTCTTTGACATGTATGCAGGCTTGATCAAACAGGAACTTCAATAGGAAACCCTTAACTCCTTGTTTTTCTTCAATATTACTGTTCAGAACGGATTCACTAATATGAAGAGCAACAACCATTTCTTTTACCTCGGGGTGTTCTTCAGAAAAGAAAACTATATCATGCCCGACGGGGATTCCCAAAATAAATGAGAACTCCTCCAACGTTGGGGCCAAGATGTAGTCTGGGAAGGTGAAGCAACGCAGAGACGAATCGTAAAACTGAAGAAGTGTGTGAATGGCATCCTTCTCATACTTGGAGATATTATAAACAAACTTCAGGAGTGTCCCATACACTCCACTGAACTCTGTACGAACTCCGGGACCAGCCATATTAATCAATTTGTGAATCAATGTCAAAGTCGGATCTAGGAACGAGCAAGCAACAGTCTTCTTTCTCTGGACATCCATGCTGAAGTAACCTCAAAAAACCGGAATCAAGAGTAAGATGCAAGCCCTGAAAAATGTCAAACATGTCAGAATGCAAGAAAATGATATGCTCATGCAAACATGGGGTCAAGGCAACACTGCTGGATGTGCTGTGCTGTTAACTGAACGAGGACCACAACCCAGAAAACCAGAACTCTGAACCACTGAGATAACCAAGAACCCAAATAATCGGACATTGATGAGAAATCCAGAAAAACAGGGTAGGTTGAAGGTTGAAGGTTACCTGCAAACCTGCAAACGCCCATTCCCTATCACATGTGGGTACTAGGATGTTCAGTATCCCGGGCTCTCAGGTCGAGAAATGATGATACGTTCACCATTTCTGGTTTGGCAGCATCATCAATCGAGGAGGCCTCAACTGATTCTCCAAAGCGGAAGGTCCTCAGCTTTGGCACTGAGGTCGAGAAACAATAGTACATTCATCCCTCGGGGTACAGTACTATCGTCAATCGAGGAGTGCCTCCACTGATTCTCTTTAAAGCGTAGGGGCCATCCTATGCGAGTTCCAAAGCGGGCCCTCGGGTGCGAATGGGTTTGCCACAGGATGTGGTCTGCCACTGTCACCACTAAAAAGGGATGTTTCCACTAAGGTCCTCGATGATCGGTCACCATAGTCGAAAGCTCTCTAGATCAACACCCCAACATGCGCAAGACACACACGTTAGGATGCGTCCCAAGATAGCCTCGTCTGGTTGTGAATTTCGTGAACACACAAACGTACCAAGCGGGCACGTAGGTCCTACTACTTTCCACTCTAGTCCTAGGGTATACTCAAGCCTGGGTATTGAGCTTATCTCTCAGACCCACCCAACCTGCAAAACAAAGACAGCTAGCACAGCACAGCAGCATGACAGTAATAAAAAATGAAATGCAGAAAATGCGGTAAAAATACAACAAATAAAGCAAAACAAAAACAAAAACACCCAAAGAGAACAAAGACAAGCAAGCGCTAGGATTGACTCGCTTAGGGATGGACCAGCATAGGTCAACCAGGGTCCCCAACAGAGTCGCCAGCTGTCGCTCCCAGGATTTTCATCCAGGTACAAACGCGAGAGTGGCGCGGAAAAATAGAGTCGCCAGCCGTGTAAATTTATCCCAAGAGAGGGAAAGGGAACACCACATAAACCTGAGGAAGGGGGAAAGGAATGGTCATCGCAACCATAACCTGGGTTCGGGAGTCGGTTACGCGAGGGGAAGGTGCTAGCACCCCGCGCGTCCATCGTACTCGATGGGATCCACGCTTGTTGTCTATTCTAAGGGTGAGTTATACTATCATCTATGGTTGTACTAAGACGGGAGAGGGGAAAGCAAAGACAGACTCGGTAGGACGTCGATGTCCTAGGCCTACGTACCCCCTTTGTGCAATGGGGAATTCAGAGTCAACGTAGTTCGGACCGAGTTCTTTTTTTTTTTGTGTTTTTTATGAGCGACGTTAAGTTCGCGTCCGGCAGTTAGGGTCGATGCCTGTTTGTGACTCAGACGGAAGGTAACGTGCCCTTTTTGAAAATAGCCTTTAGTTTGATAATCCCGAAGGACAAAAAGGTTTGAGGTTGGTTTGTATCTTTTAGGACAGAAGTGGCTTAAGTTAGTCCATAACTTGCATTGCACCAAAGTCTAGGGCACAGGGGCGAATACTTAACGCATCGTCCCAAGACAGGACGCTCGCTAAGCACTCTAGAAAGATGAGAGGAAGTACCTCATTTCTCATTCCCCACACTTAAGGCTCATGCGCAATACACTTTATTCTTATTAAGTGTTTTAAAGAAATTTGAGATGAGAAGAGAGAAGACACAAGGGTAACTCTAAAGGGGGACTATGAGTCCTAAAGTCATCATGCATGGGTGACCTACGGTTAGTGAGGTTTGACGACAACCTAAATCCTAAAGGAAGAAGATGAGAGAAAGAAAGAGTAAGGGCGACCATGGATACTTATCCATACCCTCAAAGAACTTACCTTAGTCCCTGCATAAAAGGTTAGTACGAAACGGACATAAATAATATCAAGGCAAGTGAAAATCAAACAATGGCAAACAATAGTGATAATAATCCAAACATGAATTCAGAAATCAAGGAAACAACCCCAAAGCAAATGGCACAAGTGTCTTTCAAACAAGGACTTAGGCATGATCAGAAATGCGCATTCAAGAAAATCTCAAGCGAAAACAAATCAAATAATTAGAGAAATAACTCCTAAAATTCCCAAATTAAATGTCAAAGTTGCTCAACCAGAGACAAACAAAATACCAAAAACTCCTGCAAAAATTCAAAGTGTTAGTCATTCAAACAATAGGGTAAAACTCAGGTGAGAAGTGGGATTCAATGTGCCAAAGGGAAGGACTGAAATGCCATATGCACTGATTTTAAAAATGATAGAAAAATATTTTAATGTATTTTAGGATGTTAGTGAACAAATGCAAAAAGAACGGATAAAAAATATTTTATGGATGCAGAGAAATAAAATAAACAATTTCAGGTATGCATGAAATGTGTGATGCAAAAAGAAATTGAATAAATATTTAATTTAGATAATAACGAATAAAATAAAAATAAAAATAAAATTTGTAAAATTTTGATAAAATGATAAATATGATGCATGAATTTGTTAGTAATTTTTTAATGCAATTATGTATTTTTAATAATTAAAGAATGAAAATAATAATTAAAATGAAAATAAAATGAAATAGATGGCATGGGGGGAACAGAGAGTAGTCCAAATGCGTTGGAATAAGGAGATGGGCCTAAAAGGAGGGTGCGAATAGCAGCCCGTCCACACAATTAATCAGAAAAAAAAATAATAATAATATGTGCAGCATACCGTGGAATGCCATGTGCCTGGCACATGTGCTTTTTAATGTGCTGGCTTCTTGTTGTTCGTTTGATGCATCAGACGGATGAAGCACGGTCAAACATTTCACAATTATGCAAGATGATTGGCATGGGTTGACTAGCACACGGTAATTGTCATGGGGTCATATGCATGCAATCAGCAAAATAAAATAAAATAAAAAATAATAAAAAGGACACGCGGCCGGCTGATGGCCACACGATGGAACGCATCAACGGTCCACACTTCGTCTTCTTCGTCCAGCTCTCCCCTTCGCTGGACCACCACCCATCGCCGGAGCCCTAGCTCCGGCAGCCCCTCTTGCTTCACCTGCAAATCCAAACATGCCCAGAAAACACGAACCTATATACCATTCCGCCCAGATTTTTGCAAGGAATACGAATATGCTATCAAAATTTGCAAACCATTAGTGTATAATGAAAAACGAATGAAATACCATTAGGGCACAAAACTTTAAACACATAGAACAAGCCATACACGCATCCATATTAAAAACCAATTATATCAGCATGATCAGTGACAATCACACAACAATATACACGTAAAAAATCCAAGTTTCAAGACCACGAAAAAATCCACCAACCTGAGATGGTGCAACTCTAATCTTTGCTTTTGGCTGGGAATGGTGGTTGGGTTGTGTTCTAGATATCACCAGGAGAAGTTTTGTGGAAGAACTTTGAAGAAACTCCTTGTAGATTGAGAGATCCAATGAATTCAAGAATTAGGGTTCAAGTTGTTGTTCTCCTCCAAATGCACGTGTGTAACTGCCCAACCAGTGCATGGATAGGTTTAAATAGCCTAGGGGGTTTTCCTCTGATAATGAATTGGGCTTGGGCAATTCATAGTTTAATGAGTTTTTGAATAATTTTGAAAAATCACATTATGTTAAGTACACCTCCTCCATGCATGGATATTTGAAAGTTTCATTATGGATCACTTGCATTTGAATTGCTAATTACACCATATTTAAATTGGGCCTTGAAACAATTTGACTCATGAGTTTTAAATCATTTGTCAAATTTGAATAATGGAGAATAAATGAAGAACACACCATGGAATTTCTTAATTCTTGGGCCCAAAATGATCCTTAAGGAATGTCTTTTGATATTAGAATGTGGCATAAAGCAATGGAATTGATTATAGGTCATTTTGCCCAAAGTTGTGAAAATGGAACCATGAGAAACCCTAAAAACCACTTTGCCTTCTTTTGACCATAACTAGAGTTTCACAAATGATATGGAGACTCACTAGTACTTGTTGGAAAGAGGAGAAAAAGATATTCATCTTTCATGTTGGAGAAAAATTCATTTGAAGCTTTCTTGATGATGAAAAGTCAAGTTGAATGCAGTGTAGAAACTTGCCAAAAATGGAAACTTTTCATTATAGGTCACTTTCCAAATTTAGAAACTTTGCACCAACTCCTGATTCCTGATAAATATGTATGAAACTTGACCCCTGGAGACCATGTGAGGATGTGAGACCTTGAAAACCTTGAAGAGAACCTCAAAATCCCACAGTTGACTTTTCTCCTTTCACTGTTGACTTTTCCCCAAATTCTCCTGATTCCGAATCCATTCTCCAATTGAACCTCTCCTGAATCAAACTGATGGACAGCCTCCCATTCCTAGATACTTAGGGACCCAAGGAATACCATAGAATCAAGTCTTGCCTAAAAAATCAGAAATAAATTGACTTTGTAGCAAACCCTAGTTTTGGTACCCTCGGTCTATGAGGAAATAGCACAGTCTCCAAATCCAAATTCCTCTGAATATGATATGTATCCTCTCCAACAAAGATAAGATATGCCACTTGGTGATGATAAAAACCCAAGGAGCTTGCCCATTGGAGCAATAAACCCAAGAATCTCAAAACCCTAATTTATGCACTGGTTAGGAGAGAGTGATCCACTTGAGCTCTCTTGCTTGACCCTCTGAAGAATATCTTCTCCTCTTGAACATGCCTCAGGCACCTTGACCCCATGCTAAGAACGAATGATATGCACACATGATAATGCAAAAATGCAATGAAACATAAGCCAGTTAGTAATAAAGTAAGGAGGGCAAATTTTGGGGTGTAACACATCACATAGCATGTGTCTACGCATAAAACATATTATCCACAACCAATGCATTTATCACGTATGCACATCAAATTACCAATGCTATCACAATTTCAACACATAACAAATCAATGCACAATTTCCACACATAATCAATCAAATCATGATTTTCCACACATAATGCATCCATGATTTATGCAAATGCACAGAGACCGACACAACGACTCTATGCAAATGCCATGCGGTACCGACTTCCAATGTTTCACATGTCTCATCATCAGTTCACTCAGGAACTATTGGAACCATCGCTCGTTACTTAGTGTAACTCCCCGTCGGGCATACGATGTTCCCCGTCGCTTTAGGTCCCCGCATGGGCACACGACGTTTATGGATTGCTTTAGGTCCCCACATGGGCACACAATCTGATCGCTTTAGGTCCTCACATGGGCACACGATCGTCTATAACCATCGCTTTAGGTCCCCACATGGGCACACGATGTTATAGCAGATTCCCTCTGGAACCAAACCGTCGCTCGTACCCTCATGGTACTCGACTTCACAATATGCATATTATGATGTTTGGCATACAATGACTCATAACATTCATATGCACACATTTACTCATCCATAATCATGCATAACTCAACCATTACAACACATTGCAATTTCTTGCCGTAAGGCCACAAATCATCATCATCACATGTCATCACATGCATTCACATCATATACATCACACAAGTCATACAATATCCATATCAAAAGCACCTTGCATGATACACATCAATTACACATAATTACAACGACAAAAGTCAACAAAATAACACCATTCAAATATCATACATCCATCACCAATGCGTACCAATCATGCACAACATTTCATCACATATATTCACATCATATAACAGCACACAAGCTACATGTTACATAACAAAAGCATATAGCATGATAACACATCAATTGCACACATTGTACGCGATAAAAACCGGACAACCCGACTATTTTTCCAAAAACACGAATTAATTAATTCATATTTTACTCTCCAAACCATTTTTAATAGAAAGAGCTTTTCATTAGCTTTCCAACGCTTCAAACGGGGGTCAAAACGGACTTACGGTTCAAAAGTTACGATCGAAACAATTTTGAAAGAAAACCTACAGCAGAGCTGACACGGCCGCCCGTGTTGCGTGAAACGGACGTGTCACCCAAAAATACCAAATGGCCGCAAATTGACACGTCTGACACGGCCGCCCGTGTTGTGTGACACGGCCCGTGTCAGAACCCAGAAAAATGCATTTTTTTACCGTCGAAAACCTTCCGGACCTCCGATTTCGATTCCGTAAAAAGCCCCGGTCTCAGAATTCAGCGTACTACAATATTCTTACCATTAAAAGACCATCCAACACATTTTCCATTTTTGAAATATTTTGAAACATAATTTTATCAATTTAACCTGATTCCAAACTCGATCAAAACCACTCGAAAACACACCAACAACCATTCACCGACTAAATATCAACCTATACCAATATTACCAGACATATCCAAACACTTTTACTCGGTCAAAACATCAATTTGCACAAAAACATCAATATATATCAAAAACTCAAAAGTTACAAATTCAACTCGATTCAATCAAACGATCACACTAAATCACGACCCAACATCACTCGACTCTACTACGCGATTTATTCCGACTTTCATCCGTGAAAACATCGATTTCTAACCATTTTTCTCATTTCGACCTAGAATGGAAACTAGAAGAAAATCACCAAAACAATCCAAGAAAACATACACATATACATATACAAGCAAGATATAATTGAATCTTCTCACCCTTACCCGATTATTCGCGCTTTAAACGGAGTTTTCTCGATTTTTCCTCTTTTCCTCTTCTCCCTTTTCTTTCCTCTCTTTTCTCTTCTC
The DNA here is from genome assembly GCA_022829125.1 of Lathyrus tuberosus. NCBI lineage: Eukaryota > Viridiplantae > Streptophyta > Magnoliopsida > Fabales > Fabaceae > Lathyrus > Lathyrus tuberosus. Next base: position 7,968,954 of record JALAZF010000258.1, on the reverse strand, counting down.
TTCCCTTTCTCTTCTTCTTCTTTCTTTTCTCTCTTTTTCTCTCTCTCTTTCTATTTATACAGAATATCTAACCCCAAAAAGACCAAAATACCCCTCAGCTCAATTATCTCCCAAACGCTCTCAAAATGCGATAAAACATAAACAACGATGAAAAATAATATATTGCCAAATAAAAGTCAAGAATAAAATAATATAATAATAAAATAATCAACTAAACTCGATCAAATAAAACGGACCAAAACTGGGGTGTTACAATTCTCCCCCACTTAGACATTTTCGTCCTCGAAAATATAACCGATACTCACAACAACGGATACGACAACGACGACAACTACAACGACAAGATGCAAAGCTCATACAATGCACTTGACGACCAACTCACAACTCAAGAAAAACCCAAGTTACGAACACACACAGGTTCACTCTTGAACCGAAACACAACAAGAACACAAGTTCCACGACACAACATCGATTCAACAACCTCTACATAACCACGATACCAACATCCTTGTCACACAACCTTATTACAACAATGCTACGATTCACCAATCGAACATATAACCAAAACATCCATCTACACAATAGCCCATGAATAATATCTAAACCTTTCACCTAACACTTCCATTCTGAAACGTCCAATGGTTTCATCATTCCTACATGTTTCCAATGTTCAACCTAAGAACACTTACCAGTCACACACGCATATACGAAATGTGCCACATCACGCTTCCACTGCGCACTCTGATTACTCGAAACCATCAAAACTACCAATTCCACGTCTAAAGTCTAACTCTTTCTCATATTCGCCAAAACTCACTGTTCACTTTTAATATACTCAACCTCACACTCTACTGTGTTAGCTTACACCCCAGACACAAGTCTCTGAACTGCTCGAATGATTCTAATTCTCGGACCATCAAAACTGACATGTATAAAAACTTTCGACTTAACTCATCCGGCACAACCTCGGCTTTTCCCAAAGGATAATCCAAACCAAATTCATAACTCATCACAAATTCTAACCATCCTCATCGTCTCATACTCTATTCCTTCAAACCAACCAAGTACTTTAAACTCTTGCGATTACCAAACACTTCGAGCCGAGAACCATAAAAATAATACCTCCAAATATTCCAACACAATACAACCGCAACCAATTCCAAATCCAAAATAGTATAGATCCTTCTATGAATCCTCAATTGTCGTAAAGCATAAGCCACGACTTTACTCTCTTGCATTAACACCTGACTACACTCTTCAGAGACACTTCACAATACCTCACAAACGGTTTATTAGGATCACACATAATCAAAACTGAAGCCGTAGACAACTTCTACTTTAACCCTCTCAACTTCTTCCACAATGAACATCCAAAGCAAACAACTTACCCTTTGCAAGTCTACCGAAGTAACGAAAATGCTAACTTGGAAAAACCCTCCATAACCTCCGGTAATAACCAACTAAGGTCCAAAAAGTTTCTATTCTCCGTAATCAACCTCGGAGCCTCTCCTTGTAAAACCAGAGTTACTTCCAATGGATCCATAACAATACCATTACCTGAAATAACATATCCAAGAAGACTAACCTTTTTCCAACCCAAATTCTCACTTGAATAACTTAGCATACCACTTTGTCTCTTTTCCACACTTGTAATGCAATTCTCAAACACTCTACATGTTCTTCCTCTGAGTTTATAACAGATCCGAATATCCTCGATTAAAACCACTACAAACTTATCCAATTAAATATGGAAGATACGTTTCATATACTCCACAAACATTACGAACGCATTACTAACACCAAGCAACATCACCGTACGTTGTAATGCCCAACCAAATTCCAAAAGATGTAAATTCTTAAAGCTTTTGCAAAATTCTTTTCCCTGGGTAACTGGTTACTTACACACAAGCTTAACCGAGTAAATAACAGCCTATTCCGATGATAACAACATAGCCAGTCACATTAAATAGATTAAAGCCTCAATTCACAAAATTCACTATCCTTATCAAACGTTCCAAACAATTGTAATTTCACTCCAACTCAACCAAACCATTCTAGTTATCTAACCATGAAAGTGGACACTTATTCTCAATCGTTACCTTATTCAACTGTCAGTAATCCATATACAAGTCCTTCTCTCAACCGTCCAAATTCCATAAATCCCAACATGTAGCAACAACCAACCAAAAAGAACTCTTAAATATTACATCCACACTTAAGGGTTCTCTCAACATTTCCATTAATGCCTTAAAACTCCCAAGGCTTCAAACCTCACCAGAACTCTAAGTTTTGCTGTCCATAGTCTCGATACCTTCATACCCATCATGCTTGTTATTCCATTCAATCATCGGTTCCTTGAATTACTATCAATACTGGAGCTCTCTAAGACGACACACTTGGCCTCACAAATCCCTTTTCCAGTAAATTTTCCAACCACTCTTTCCATCTGAGTTTCACGTCCTAAAAGTTCTTCTACGTACTTAGCAGATCCAAACCTCAAATCATCACCTTCGTCCAATTTGAGTTCACACTCTACTCTCTGAGACAACCATTAACGATACCCAATCGTTTTCTCTCAATGACTTCCCAACTGGACCAACATACAAAAACCTCGAATTCGGCTCACCTTCAGATATTAGAATCTTCATCGACTCAACAAAACAATCTGTAACCATTTCCTTAATTCCAAATAATTCATTTCACCCACTATCAAAGCCGGAAAGACACGCCTATTCCATCCAACATAATTTCCGTCTGCTATCAACAAGAGATTAAGGGTGATCAGTTCCTCAATTTGTCAATAGACAGCCGACAATCATGATGGGGCATAAACCGTCTTTACCAAACTATAATAGCATTTCTTGCATCCTATGCGCAAAACTACCTAAGGCACAAATCCTTAGTTGACATAAACCTTACCTCTGCCTTCCTTCCAGAACCGGGAACAACGCTGTCCAAACCATACTTACAATCTTGCAATCAACGACACACTTAGCCAATGTTCCACAACTGAAGTAACTTGGAGAAGTACCAGCTTCTCCCCCACTTATCTCAATCTCACACCTGAAGACAAAGGATTACCAAAAACCAGAAAGCACTGACAGTGTTTCACACACATATCACGTACTAAGGAACAAACAATAACGACAGTATTCAACTGTCACACCAACTGACTCAACAACTTGGCCGGACGGACCGACCTGCTCTGATACCACTAATGTAACACCCCAATCCCATCGCTTATAAATAATACATAAATAAAATCAGAGTAACTAAAAATTTATTTTTCCGACAGAAACAAGGATGCCACATTTAAGTAAACAAAACATCATCCCTGCTCATAAATTTGATACATAGCATAAAATAGAATACCCTCAAAGGGGAAACTTTTTCCAACAAAATGAAGTTCAATTATGGAATAAAGCGGAAGATCCATAACTGAATTGTTTTACAACATAAACTGTTTTATAACATCAAAATATTTCTACAAAGTTAATACAAAATAAATCTAACAAGAGTATACATATAACATAATCGTTCCCCGACTCCCGTGCTACGTATCAGAGCAGACACCAAGACCGACAAAAGAACGGAGGACTAATCTTCACAAAAAGACCTCCAGCAACTCTAATCTGCAATGCCTCATAGAGCATTATAAAACAGCAGAAGGGTGAGAAATAACAACTAAGCCAAGATTGCATAATAATATGCAAAACATACAAATTCACATGCATAGTTATTCTCACCACAAACACCACATACTAATACATGTAACATACCACATATACGTAACATATATCTATTAATCCAACAATATAGCATATATCAAGTATCCAATATACTCACATATTTGCACATAAGGCATACCAAGTCATAACATTTAGAAACACATCACACATCACATAGCATGTGTCTACGCATAAAACATATTATCCACAACCAATGCATTTATCACGTATGCACATCAAATTACCAATGCTATCATAATTTCAACACATAACAAATCAATGCACAATTTCCACACATAATCAATCAAATCATGATTTTCCACACATAATGCATCCATGATTTATGCAAATGCACAGAGACCGACACAACGACTCTATGCAAATGCCATGCGGTACCGACTTCCAATGTTTCTCATGTCTCATCATCAGTTCACTCAGGAACTATTGGAACCATCGCTCGTTACTTAGTGTAACTCCCCGTCGGGCATACGATGTTCCCCGTCGCTTTAGGTCCCCGCATGGGCACACGACGTTTATGGATTGCTTTAGGTCCCCACATGGGCACACAATCCGATCGCTTTAAGTCCTCACATGGGCACACGATCGTCTATAACCATCGCTTTAGGTCCCCACATGGGCACACGATGTTATAGCAGATTCCCTCTGGAACCAAACCGTCGCTCGTACCCTCATGGTACTCGACTTCACAATATGCATATTATGATGTTTGGCATACAATGACTCATAACATTCATATGCACACATTTACTCATCCATAATCATGCATAACTCAACCATTACAACACATTGCAATTTCTTGCCGTAAGGCCACAAATCATCATCATCACATGTCATCACATGCATTCACATCATATACATCACACAAGTCATACAATATCCATATCAAAAGCACCTTGCATGATACACATCAATTACACATAATTACAACGACAAAAGTCAACAAAAAAACACCATTCAAATATCATACATCCATCAACAATGCGTATCAATCATGCACAACATTTCATCACATATATTCACATCATATAACAGCACACAAGCTACACGTTACATAACAAAAGCATATAGCATGATAACACATCAATTGCACACATTGTACGCGATAAAAACCCGACAACCCGACTATTTTTCCAAAAACACGAATTAATTAATTCATATTTTACTCTCCAAACCATTTTTAATAGAAAGAGTTTTTCATTAGCTTTCCAACGCTTCAAACGGGGGTCAAAACGGACTTACGGTTCAAAAGTTACGATCGAAACAATTTTGAAAGAAAACCTACAACAGAGCTGACACGGCCGCCCGTGTTGCGTGAAACGGCCGTGTCACCCAAAAATCCCAAATGGCCGCAAATTGACACGTCTGACACGGCCGCCCATGTTGTGTGACACGGCCCGTGTCAGAACCCAGAAAAATGCATTTTTTTACCGTCGGAAACCTTCCGGACCTCTGATTTCGATTCCGTAAAAAGCCCCGGTCTCAGAATTCAGCGTACTACAATATTCTTACCATTAAAAGACCATCCAACACATTTTCCATTTTTGAAATATTTTGAAACATAATTTTATCAATTTAACCCGATTCCAAACTCGATCAAAACCACTCGAAAACACACCAACAACCATTCACCGATTAAATATCAACCTATACCAATATTACCAGACATATCCAAACACTTTTACTCGGTCACAACATCAATTTGCACAAAAACATCAATATATATCAAAAACTCAAAAGTTACAAATTCAACTCGATTCAATCAAACGATCACACTAAATCACGACCCAACATCCCTCGACTCTACTACGCGATTTATATCGACTTTCATCCGTGAAAACATCGATTTCTAACCATTTTTCTCATTTCGACCTAGAATGGAAACTAGAAGAAAATCACCAAAACAATCCAAGAAAACATACACATATACATATACAAGCAAGATATAATTGAAACTTCTCACCCTTACCCGATTATTCGCGCTTTAAACGGAGTTTTCTCGATTTTTCCTCTTTTCCTCTTCTCCCTTTTCTTTCCTCTCTTTTCTCTTCTCTTCCCTTTCTCTTCTTCTTCTTTCTTTTCTCTTTTTTTCTCTCTCTCTTTCTATTTATACAGAATATCTAACCCCAAAAAGACCAAAATACCCCTCAGCTCAATTATCTCCCAAACGCTCTCAAAATGCGATAAAACATAAACAACGATGAAAAATAATATATTGCCAAATAAAAGTCAAGAATAAAATAATATAATAATAAAATAATCAACTAAACTCGATTAAATAAAACTGACCAAAACTGGGGCGTTACAGTAGAAGCAATTGGTATGTATGGTGCACATTTGAAGCCTCCTAGCTATATGAGTTGAGAGTTTCATTGCTTCAAGATGAGTTGAAACTTACACATGAGATGTTGAGTACTAATAAGCAAGAACAAGTAAATTATAGTTGTTCCATGATGTATGATGGTTGGACTAGTACAAACAGAAGGACATTGATACATTTTTGGCTAAATTACAGTTTTGGTCCCCCTGTTTGTCAAAACTCACGGTTTTGGTCCCCCCATTTTTTTAACAGATTTGGCCCCCCACTCCAATTATGGCCCAAAAAAATGATGAACAGTATCTGTTCTGTACATGAACAATACATGAACAGTGAAGCCAAAATTGGGGTGGGGGACCAAAACTGTTAAAAAAAAGGGGGGGACCAAAACCGTGAGTTTTGACAAACAGGGGGACCAAAATTGTAATTTAGCCTAAATTTTTTTGTCAATTTTCCGGCAAGAACTATGTTTATTAAAAGTGTTGATACTTCTGCATACATGAAAACTAGACAAAAGTTATTTGAGCTTTTGGATAACTTTGTTGAAGAGATCAATGAAAGTAATGTTGTGCAGCTAGTTATCGATAATGGAAGCAATTATGTCTTGGCTGGTAATTCACAATTATAATTAAAACCCTACAAAGATTCAAATGACAACAATACTCTTGACCATCACCCTTTGGACCTCTGAAACATGATGCAATGGAATAGACGATGCATTGAGATTTGAGAAGACAAGCCTTTTGACTTCTTAATCACCAAACGACTGAAAGAATGTCATCAAGAACAGATAAAATGTCAAGACTCATAACTTTTCAACTAAACCCTGATGAATGTTTTTGACTGATGTAATGCATGATAAAAATGAAATAATTATGATATTCTGATGCATGTGAAAAATCCAGGGTAAGATCAAGGATATGACAAAACTTACATTTATTTCCGCAACAAATGTCTTATAGTGTTGTGGAAAGACAAGTAAGATATTTATTAAGCTTAGAGTAACTACTAGTTAAAATATTGTGTAAAACACTATTAATCTTGAATTACACAAACAAAATGAAGGGAAATTTTAGTTAGCATTTATAAAAGGACATACATAGACATATACAAATCAGTCGATTCAAGTCTATAATCATAATTGATATTCATAATTGATATTGTGTAGATGATGAAGCAATTAACATTTAATGGAACCTATATGAATATTCCAATAACAATGTCGTCAACCATTTACAGATTGTGAGAAATCAAAAAACATTGAAAAGAAGATAATTAAAAAATACCAACAAGCCAAGAATAGAAACATGGCCCATATTAACCTAATAACAAGTCTCAAAATCCCAAATAAAAAAACTATACTTCACACTCAATCCTTATCGTAAAAACACCTTGTAAATTTGTGAATTTGAAATTTATTTGACACAGCCAAACCAATTGGCTCTAATAGAGAAGATTCAAGCTTTTCACATTCAGTCACGTTCGACACACAAGCTAGCATCATTTTCATGGCATGATATTCTTAAGCAACATTCCTCTGATTTTATGTCTATTAGCAACAATATAAGCCCCAATGTCACCACCACTAAAGTTTTAGGCATAAGGTCTGAAACAACAGTTTCAAGTGCAAAACTAAGAGGACGAGAGTCCTCCTCTAGTTGGAAAAGCTTCCAAGCGATTAACTACTAGAATCGCGATTAACTACTAGAACCATATGCTCATGCGTTATGATTCTAAAAACATATAAAACTACTAGGTATTTTGAAAATTTTAGATTTTGCGTGTTTGAAAAAGAAGATGAATCAAAATCCATAACATATTTAGTGACGGGAAATCCGTCACAAAGTTGGTCTATGCTACGTGGCATTTCACTTCTGTGCCACATAATTTTATTGTTTGACTTTGACTAGGCTGGAAACAATCAGGATTATTGTTTCGACAGCAACATATAGAGGATGGAAGATACATCAGTTGGATGTAAAATCAGCATTTTTGAATGAAACTTTGGAGGAAGAAGTATATGTCAGTCAACCACCAGGATTTGAGGTCAAAGGGCAGGAGTCGAAGGTGTACAGATTGAGGAAGGCTCTCTATGGATTGAAGCAAGCCCCAAGGGCTTGGAACAAAAGAATAGATAGTTTCCTAATCAAAGCAGGGTTCACAAAGTGTGTGTCTGAGCATGGAGTTTACATAAATGATGTTGACAATGATAGTCGAATCATTTTATGCATGTACGTTGATGATTTGCTAATTACAGGTGCAAATGAAGCTGAGATAAGAAAAGTTAAGTCGAAGCTAATGCAAGAGTTCGAAATGTTCGACCTAGGGAATTTGTCATATTTCTTAGGGATGGAATTCAAAGACACAGCTGAAGGTGTGTTCCTGCACCAGAAGAAGTATGCTCAAGATATTTTGAAGAGGTTCAAGATGACTGATTGTAAAGCTGCAACAACTCCATTGGAAACAGGAGCAAAGTTGAAGAAGGTAACTGATGATAAGTTTGTAAGTTCGACACTGTACAAACAAATTATTGGATCCTTGAGGTATCTTTGCAATACAAAACCGGACATTTGTCAAAGTGTCAGATTGTTAAGTTGATTTATGGAGAAACCCCAAGAATGTCATCTTATTGCAGTAAAGAGAGTACTGAGATACATTAAGGGTACGATTGATCATGGTGTGCTGATGCCATGTCGAAATAGGTCCAAGTCGAAAGATGTGGAGGTATATGGTTATACTGATTCAGATTTCAGTGGAGACCAAGATGAGAAGAAAAGTACTGCAGGCTATATTTTCATGATCGAAGGAGCTCCAATCTCTTGGAGTTCGAGAAAACAAAGCATTGTGGCTTTGTCATCATCTGAAGCTGAGTATGTAGCTGCATCGTATGCAGCATGTCAGGCAGCATGGATAGATATGTTGCTCGAAGAACTCAAGATCAAGGAACCTGGGAAGATGAAATTGTTTGTAGACAACAAGTCAGCTATTGATCTTGCCAATCATCCTATGTGTCATGGTCGAAGTAAGCACATAGAAAGAAGGTATCATTTTCTCAGGGATCAAGTGAACAGAGGGAAGCTGGATCTTGAATATTGCAAGACTGAAGTTCAACTAGCTGACATACTTACCAAACCTTTGAAGAAAGTCAGATTCGACGAGTTAAAGAAGAGCATTGGGATGAGAAGTCTCGAAAACATGAATTAGGTGGTGTGTTAGATGTAATTCAGGTTTTGTCGAAGTCGAAGGACTTATAGGTTTGGCGAAGTCGAAATGTTGTATAGTTGTAGTGTTGTAAGTCAGCTGTATTCGACATAGTCGAATATAGTTGATAAAGAGTTCAGTCGAAATGTTAGTTTGTGGGCGATAGCCTATATAAAGGGTCTTTTACATTGTATTTTTGTACAACAGCTTCATAATAAAATTTTACAAAGTTTCAAACCCTAATATCTTCTTATTTTCCTTTTCTCTCTTTCTCTTCTTCTTCTTCTTCTTCTTTCTCTCAAACATTCATCTTTCTTGGAACCCAGTTCCAACAACACAAACCAAGGTGACTAGAGAAAAAAATTACATTCTGCTATAGATACACAATGTGACAACACTCAATATAATTTTCTATTTACCTTCTTTGACTACAAAGAATAGAATTTTAGCATATCCCAACATGACTACACGCTGTTATAGATACACAAACCATTTTTGGTTTATCTTTGAAATACCAAAATGATTACATTTTGTCCCTTGTTTTCTACTATTTCAACGTTTCTTCATCTCCAAACCCCTGTATAGTCCTCTTTCCCTCTATCACTCAATTACTTATTACTAGTATTGAAAGTTTTGAACATTTTCTTCTCTCATTATAAAAATTTGAGGAAAGCAAGAAAGCATCAATAGAGGCACAACTCAAGAAATTTGAGGTGATTGGTTAATATTTTGCTTACTATTCTCTTAAAAAATGATGTTACATAAAAAATTAATAAGGCCAAACAGAAACTAGCATTCTTCTACACAATAATGTTATCACCTCATTTTTCATGGTCAAAATCTAAGTGAAACAGACACAAAAACTCAAACCAAGGCAAGGCTAAATAAACTATCATTATTATCATTTCAGTGCAACTTTTAATTTAAAACGGCAAGACAAATAAACACCGTAGCAAAGACAACACAGATAATCACTTAACAAGATAAAGAATAAATTAACAATCATTTACCTTTTACCGGAAAAGACGGATTGTTGAAGAAGACGCCAACACGAAGGCGACTCGCGAATCACATAATGTTTCATTCGTATTGTGGTGGTCAGCTGTTTTTTACTTTGTTGAGAGAGAGAGTTGGAAATGAATGGGAGAGAGTGTTGCGGTGGATAAGGTTATGAATAGTTCGATTTCATGCTGTTATTTATAATCAAAGATTTGAGAAAATAGGTCAAAAAATGCAAGGCTGACATGATTGTGATGCGACCAAAAGTACTGCTTTCAGAGCTCAAAATGTTAACTATGAAAAAGCAATTGGAAAGGAAATTGATATCTATCCTAAAAGAGAAAGAGTCGTTATTTTTGTTCTTTTGTGATACAAAATTTTGTTATTTTCTTAAAAAAACACTAATTATTTACTCACCTTCACAATCAGTCACCTTCAAAATAAACACGTAAGAAGATAGAGAGCAGATATATATACAACATATATTTTTATTATTAAGAGAAATATATAAAAATAGAGAGATGCCCTTACGATCACAACATTCATGGGAAACGAAGTTTTGTTGAAGTTGGTCGGTCGATCGTGCACCATTATCCAAAACAAACTAAATTAGAACGAACTAATATAGAATGAACCCGTACGTTGTAAGCTACCCGAGAAGTGTCGGAAGGATGTTATATTCAATTATGCAGGTTATCTTTGACTAGAGTTGCTTAAGTACATCAAATTAGGAGTGATCAACCTAAAATGATGAAACATGAGAAGAAGCCAGGTTATCATCATAATTAAGCAAATAATCATCAAATGATGTTCTTGGATACATTACTAATCTCACTAGCAAATACTTGTACAAGAAGGAAAGTGGTAAGAACGTTGTGGTCTTGTTTGTGCTGGGGCACGTATTGCATTCATTTCAACTTTCGTTCAAAAGTTCATCGTGGAATGCTTGTGTATCCTCCGTCTTGTGTATAATGAGGTAATATCGTTTCAACTTTATTTCCCGTTATGTACGTAAGTGTTTCTTTTACCTGTTTATTTCATAAGGATATGTGATGAACAATGTGTGATGCTTGTGATATGTGTTTACTTCCAAAAATATCAAATGTGACTGTTGTATGTTGCATTTTACATGTTTATAGTAACCATACATAAATGCCACTATGATTCATTTGTATCTTGGACCAGGTCATGCTTGCATGATCATATGTTACATGATTAAAGCAAACAAGTCATCAAATCTTATCATATGCATGTGTATTCAATCAAGGTAGCATGCATGAGTCTAACTCGAGTCATTGGTGGTGTCTAGAAGTTTATTTGATTCTAATTCTTCAAATAAGTAGTCTATAGGTCGACACATATTTGAACAGGCCGACCTAAGTAATGTGAATTAAATTCTCTCTACTAACTATTTCAGTATAGGTCGACCTAACTTCGTATAGGTCGGCCTATGTGAATTAAAATTGCATATTTTCACAAAGACTAACAATATAGGTCGGCACATGTTATCGTATTGGTCGGCCTATGATAATAAGTGGACGAATTATGGCTCATTTGACCAAAAAATTTCATATTCCTACATTCATGGTTGGTTTATGAATGTGAGTCCTTTGTTATTCAAATCCAAGTCAACCAATGTAACTCCTCTTTATGTTCTTAATTCATCACTAATGCCATTCATTTCATGGCATTAAATCATTAAACTATCCACATTCTTGTAACAATGAATCTTCTGAATTCTTTTTCTTTCTTTCACTTTCTATAAATTGGCATCAGTTTCCATCTTGTTTCAAACATCTAAATTCTGTCAAAAACTCATATCAACCCAAATGGCTCCCAAAATTGCGAGAACCAAGACTGATAAGGCTAACACATCATCATCAGCCATTTTAGACACCGTGCTATCTCTGGTTTCTGACAATTGCATAGCAGAACTTGAAGAGAAATTTTTGTATCGCCCTGTCATGAAACAACATGTTTGGAAGGCATTTATTGTCGGAAGTTTGGAAATTATTGTTGTGTCTCGACTCGTAGAACACCAGCAAATCAACTATTTTCTGTAGTTGTCACAAGATTATAACGAGGATCTAGTCCGTGTATTCTATTTCGGACTGCATGAGCAAAATGGATCTTCTTTCAAATTCACTATTGGAAACAAGATTTATGAAGTCACCGATGATGTTTGGAAGCGGCTGTTTGACATTACCAAGCGATCCTGATGTAGAGGAGGAAGATGATCCTTTAGTAACGGATGCTCATGTTCATAAGGATTTTGAGTGGAACGTTCATCTCAATGAAATGCTTAAGGCCCCGAGGCCAGAAGACTGTAATGAGGCTATAACAGTCAGTCAATTCAAAATGACTCTGAGAATTCTTTTTTGGCTTGTTTCTCATATTCTGCGTCCCAAGAAAGACGAATACTCTCAAGTGGACAGTGCAGAGATTCATCTCGTGTACATCCTGATGCACAAAATTTGCATCAATTGGCCACACTACTTCGTCTCTAGAATGTTCATCATCAAGGATGGATACAATGGGACATCCTTCTATTATTCATTTATGACCTCAAAAATTTTGAATTTCTTTGACATTGGCGTGTCAAATCTACCACTCATCTCGCTTGGTCCAATTCAAGATATCTCTTAACGGACTCTAACTAATATGGGATACTTTTGGGATGAAGAGCGTTAAGCATACTATCTAAGGCTGGGAAAGTATGGTCAGAAGATATACAACTTCGACAATCCTACCACATTTGTTGATCCCTCAGCTGAGCAACATATTGAAAATGACGTGCCTGTGCATGATGCGGAAAATGTCGTTGTGCAAGAAGATAGCAATGCTGCTGGCAACAATTCATCAATCTCCTCGCTTTTTCAAAACCTGTTGCACAAACAAAATGCCCAGATGGCGCAGCTCCAAAGTTTGCAGGAGCATATGAGAACTCAAGATGTAAATTTTGAGGCCTTTGACTCATTTGTCACAGAGAAGCTAGTCACCTTGAAGGAGGAAATGGATGCTAATACCACCTCTACCATCACAAGGGTCAATCACATGATTGCTGCCTAAAATGAAGATCACCATCACTACACACAATTCTATCAAGAAATGTGTGATCACATGATTTCTGGTTTTGTGGAGCTAGACCTGGAGGTCGTGGAAGGGAGCGATGAGCAGTGTTTTTGAGTGTCTTCTTAGTGTATCTTAAGATTTTTCTGCATTTAGTGTGTTTTATTTGGTTGTTTCCATGTCTTTGCATTTGGTTTGATGTTTATGTAACACACCGATTTTTAACAGCAAGAGTGTATTTTTAAAAGGAACTATTTCCCATAAATAAATTAATTAAAGGTTTTCTTTGTATGAATATAGCGTCCCCCCCTTTTTTTTATAAAGACAAATATCACGACAAATTTTGTAGTTAATAATGTTTTAAGAACTCAACATATGTTTTAAAAAGAAATTAGCTGAACCATTTTTAAAACGTAAAACATATTGTACATATAGACGAAAAGGCGTCATAGGATATGAAGTGTAGATAGTGGTTATAATACAATCCATAAAATGACAGAATAAAAGTCCTCGGCAGACGCTCGCACAGGAGAGCTGCCCCAATGAGAAAATTTCTAATAATGCATAGTGAAGTAATATGGTGCACGCCATCTAGTGCTAAAATACTCCTACCAGCCACATACTCCGCTCCCTAACTAAGCCTATCTACAACCACAATAACCACCCGCCTCGGCTCTGCATAATCTACTTCAAGCGATCGATAGAGTATGATCGGAGCCATCCTCATCATATCTGCTCTCATAATCGTGCTTCGAGGGATCCTTGGTGTCGTCATCCTCTGCCTCACCTACGAATGGCTCCAATGACGGCACGCGTGTTGGATCAATATGAGAGGGCTCGTTTATGGGAAAGACGTCATGAGTGAACGTCGAGGGTAGTCCTAATGATATATCTATGTCTAGGGGAAGCATGGATATATTACAAAAGAACGGTCCACTCCCCACAACTGATGCATATAAGGGTCCAGATGGGGATGAAGGAGAGGTCAACAAACCAAAACGATCAATCTCCCTTGAGAGGAAGCTGGAGATGATCAGGGAGGCTGGAATCTGGAAGGTCATAGCTCGGCGAGAGTAAGTGGTCTTCAGATCTTATCCCATGATAGCAGTAGTCTCTAGTACGTTCCCGGTGAACGAGAGTTGTCCTAGGGCCGATCGTACCCCCAGGACGTGTCGGTCTACGCATCAGGGAAAGTGAAGTCCGTCGTCTTCGACAGTGGCATCTCCTCATGTCCTGGAAGCGTCATGATCTATTGGCGTATTCTCCCACACATCCACTAGAAGGGTCATCAATCCGAAAATAAAAAATATACAAGAGCGGAGCAACAAGCATAAACAGAGAATACATTATACATGGCTAGAGATCTCATTCTAACACATGTATATAACCATTTACAACAATAATACATATAGCATAATCAAGACTCATTCCTAATGCAATGTCTATATGTTGACGCACATGATTCTGGAATATCAATCCTCCGCAAAGGGTCGTGGCATCGCTTCAGGATTTAGCGTCACTAAGGTGATGGATATCTACACCATCAATCAGACTCAATGATCCACATCAGAATAAGGTGATTCCCTCTCGGACACGCACCCCGTGCCACCTCTCTGGTATGCACCTCGTGACTCCTCTTCGGTAGTCACGTAACCATGAAATGCATGAGCATACAATTCCCCATATATGTATTTCAACATATGGTTAACATCACCACATATTATATGTAATAATTTATCTCATGCATCAAATTTTTGCACAAATATATTTATATATCATTTACTCACCTTCGCAATTAGTCACCTTCAAAACAAACACGTAAGAAGATACGGAGCAGATATATATATATATATATATATAGGGAAATGCTAACATACACCCAAAATTGGTGGGCTCCACACAAAAATAAACTACATCTATTTTCTTTCTATTTTTTTCTTCATTTTTATAATGTGGGTCCCACCCAAAATTGGTGGGCCCCACACAAAAATATACTAAGGTGTATGTTGCTAATGCACACCTACATGGGTGTGCATTAGCATAACCCATATATATATATATATATATATATATATATATATATATATATATATATATATATATATATATATATACAAAATACATTTTTTATTGAAGTTTTGTTGAAATTTTATACCCTTACGATCACAACAGTCGTGGGAAACGAAGTTTTGCTGAAGTTGGTCGATCGATCGTGCACCTTTATCCAAAACAAACTAAATTAGAATGAACTAATATAGAAGAAACTATATTATTTAACTATTTATTATAATCATAAACCACTTTACTAATTATATTCTTCTACTGTGACTATATAACCTACAAAAGAAAAATGTATGAAAATATTGGTTCTTGGATATGCTGGTATGGACATTTAAAGCCAAAGTAAAAAGATAACAGCTCCAAAATGGCCCTACCATGAATTCACATGCTAATAAAATTGATATGTATATTTTTCTTCACAGTAACGTTGGACTTATAAGACAAATATAATAAAAATTTCTAAAGATTTAAGTTTATAAAAATAAATTAACAATTTATAATAGCTATTATTTTTGTAACACTTATTATTATTATTATTATTATTATTATTATTATTATTATACAAAATACCATACGTAATTATCATTTCTACTAACTCTAACATATAGTCTTTTTAGAATGTATAAACTAAAAATATATAGTTGTAAATTAAAATATAGTTACTACCCCCTAAAATTGCATAACAGATTGTTGTTTGAAACCTTTATAACAAAATTATCTCCATATATATATATATATATATATATATATATATATATATATATATATATATATATATATATATATATATATATATATATATATATATATATATATATATTTAAATCATAAGACAATTTAAAAACATAATTATTTGAACTTGTTAATCTCCTTTAATTTTAAAAATTTCATACTATTAAATGTACATCTCAAAATATTAAGTATAAATAGCATTTGATCTAAAAAAATTTAAATATAATTTTTATAATTATTATTCGTAGAAGAAATTTTATTTATAATATATCTCTCACAAATTTTCAATTCAATTTAATAACAAGTAATTCAACAACAAGGTTATAAAGAACCTAAGCATGAGCCTTTTTTTTAAAGAATTAATTCAAATTAATTAATTAAAATTGTAGTAGGATTTTATAGAAAATTAGCTAAGACAACTCAAAGTTAGGCAACTATGAAAACAATGTAAAATATACAATATGTATAAACAATTTAAGAATTAGAAAATCCTACTACAACAATGTGGGTCGTGGGAGAGGGAGAGGACGAGGGCGACCACGATTGGTGCCACCGTCAATAAGTGCTCCTACGGTGGCAGCCACCGACCAGACTGTCTCGGTGAGGGAGAACAATGTGTAAGTGGGAGTGCGAAATGAAGCTGTGGATAGTTCTAGCCATACGGGGGAGGAAGAGGTGAATGATAGCGAAATGGAAACCCTATGTGAAATGAGCAAGGAGGAAGCCAAAGATCGTTCTGAACCAAGCCAAAAGAAGAAGAAACTTTGGGTTGATATCATAAATGAAAATTGCAATTCGGAAAAGGGGCTAACCATGGAGTTTGTTACACCAAAAATTGTTGATGGAGAAATGGAAATCCAAATTGAAGAAGAGGATGTTGAGACTGAAGTGAAATTCTGGGAAACTGCACTCATCATGTATGTTCTGGGTGAAGACCTAAGTATGAATGCGGTGAAGCAGTTTATGATGAAGAACTGGAATTTCGTGAAAATGGTTGATATGCTTTACAATGAGGAAGGGTTTTTCATCCTAAGATTTCATTCATGCCAAGACAAAGACTTAGTTCTGATGAAGGGACCGTATTCGATCTGCAACAGGACAATGATGCTTCCTGAATGGAAACCTGATTTCAGCATGACCATGGATATGCTTAGAATAATTCCTTTGTGGGTGAAGCTTCCACAACTACCTCTTCACCTTTGGGGGGCGCGCAGCCTTAGTAAAATTGGTAATGCGATAGGTACGCCTTTGGTGATAGATGAATGCACGAAAAACAAGCTCAAAGTATCTTATGCACGGATTCTGGTTGAAAGACAGATATTATGATCAGAGATGAAAAGGGTGCACGTTTGAAACAACCTATTAAGTATGAATAGAAACCATTATACTGTAGAAGATGCCAAAAGGTTGGTCATAATTGTGACAAGCCTACCAAACCTGTTAAAGAATGGAGGCCTAAGGTTAAGGAGTTACCAGCTAGTGAAGAGGAGAGAACTAATGCTGAAGAAAAGGTAGTAACAGGGCAAACTGAAACAAGTGATGGTGGCATCCATGTTGAGAATGAGGAGTGGACAAATGTGACTAGCAACAGAAGAGAAAAAGGGAAAGGAATTGCCAATGAAGGGGTTTCAATCCAGTACCAAAACGGTTTTGGACTGCTTAGGATTTTAAATGATCCTTTAAGCAGTCAAAACAACACCAATGTTAGTCTCTTGGAATGTTAGGGGGCTGAATAAGATGGTTAAGACTAAAGAGGTTAGCTCCCGCTTTCGTTCTCTTAATCCTTTGATTTGTATTTTGATATAAACTAGAGTGAAGCGTGACAAGGCTGACAAAATCAGGTGCAAGATAAAACTGAAAGGTAGATTTTTGGACAACTATGCTAATCATGAAAATGGCAGAATTTGGATTTGGTGGAATAATACAAAAATTGAAATCAGGAAAGTTATCAGCTCTATGCAATTGATCCATTGTAGTGTCTATGATGTGAATGGAGTGTTTCAATTCTGGCTGACAAGTGTATATGGAGCAAATAAGTTGGACCAAAGAAAGAGACTGTGGAGTGAGATTGAACACATACACCAGAACCAACAGGGTCCTTGGTTCCTAGTTGGAGACTTTAATAATGTGCTTCATACCATAGATAGAAGAGGGGGGATTTTGGTTCAATGAATGACTATAAAGATTTGACAGATATGATGAATAGAGTTAATTTGGGTGAAATGGATACTATAGGTGACTACTACACCTGGTCTAATAGACAAAATGATAATATCATCTACTCTAGAATTGACCATGGCATGGCTAATACTGAGTGGTTTCAAAGGTACATGAATTTGACTCTTAAGATTTTAGCCCCAGGCATATCTGATCATGCCCTGCTGCTCCTTAACAAGCCTGAGGGCACCTGTCAAAGAACTTATCAGTTCAAATTTCTTAATAGTGTCACTGATGTGGAAGGATTTCATGATGAAATTACTAGAAGTTGGAATGTCCCTCTAAGGGGTAGTCCTATGTTTGTGATGTGGAGAAAACTTGTTAGAGTCTAAGGTGCTGTACAAAAGCTCAGTAAGCCTCTGGTTGGTGCCACTCATGCCCTTAAAATTACTAGACAAAACTTACTAGAAGCCCAAATGCAGCTTAAGGATAATCTGGATAATTCTGAGGTGATCAATTTAATCAAGGCTAGATTATATGAGGTGGTCAAATGGAGTGAGTTTGAGGAACAGGTTCTGAGGCAAAGATCTAAAATCAACTGATTAGATTGGGTGATGGCAACAACAGGTATTTTCATGCTCAATTGAAAATTAGGCAACACCTTAGTGATGTATCAGCCTTGTGTAAAGCTGATGGTACTCTGCTTAGCAAGCCTGATGAAATTAACAATGAGGTCTTACTCTTCTATGGTAGTCTTATGGGGAGTTCTAATAGTGAGCTGGATGGCATAAACGTTGTTGCTATGAGAGATAACCCTAAACTCTCTGTTGAGCTTAGGAACATGTTGGAGAGACCTATCACTGAAACTGAAACTAACCTTGCCCTAAAAGATATTGGTGACCTGAAAGCCCTTGGTGTGGATGGATTTGGGGCCAAATTTTTCCAGGACTCCTGGACTATCATAAAGAAGGATACCATTGTTGCTGTTATGGATTTCTTCAACAACTTTAAAATGTATCATGTTGTGAATTGGACTCTTGTTTCTTTGGTCCCTAAAGGTAATGGTGGAAACTGTGTGAAGGACTTTAGACTTATTTCGTACTGTACTACTTTGTATAAAATCATATCTAAAGTTTTGACTAGCAGATTGAGTTTGGTCCTCACTAGTATTGAAAATCAAAGACAGGTTGCTTTCATCCCTGGCCAGAACACCCATGACCATATTTTACTGGCATATGAATTGAACCATGGTTACAGCTGAAAGGGTGGAACTCCTAGATGTCTATTGCAACTAGACATCCGAAAGACCTATGATACTCTTGACTGGTATGCTCTAGAGTGTATTCTCAAGGAGTTTGGATCCCTTCATAAATTCACCAAATGGATTATGCTGGTTGTGTCAAATGTGTCCTATAAATTTAATGTTGGTGGCAGGGTTACTAGAAGCATGAGGGCTAAGAGGGGCCTTAGACAAGGTGACCCTATCTCCCCTCTTCTTTTTGTCTTGGTCATGGAATATTTCCACAGACTGGTGCACCAACTTAACAAGGTCCCTAATTTCAATTTCCATGCTAAGTGTGAAAAACATCAAATCATTAATATTAGCTTTGTTGATGATGTTCTGCTATTTACTCGTGGTGATGGTCAATCAGTGAAATTACTTATGGATCAGGTTCAGATATTCTTCTGGTCCACTGGGTTAGTGGTCAATCCTTTGAAGTGTAAGGTGTATTTTGGAGGAGTTAACAATGAGGTTAAAACTAATATCATGGCTACTACTGTAACACCCTTTTACTACCCAAAGAACATCACGGAAACAACAACAAAGAAATCAGAGTAACATCCCAAAAAGGGCATCACATATCGTCAAAATCATTAAAATAACCACCTGTCCCGTCACACGGGTTTACCATCATCTTTTAATTAAACACCACGCAGCGGAAAAGTCAAAACCTAAAGCATACTTTTTATGATTCAAACTTCTCAAATAAAACTCATGAAAAATATCACGTCCACAAAACAAAAGAACGAAATCATTCAACTCAAACGTCCCAACCCGATGTTACATATCAGAGCAAGACCCTCTAATCGACAGAGAAATAAAAAATGCTTCAAAACTAAATCTTCATGTGCCAAGAAGCTAAGCCTGATCACCTGCACGTTACCCACGTGGAGGCAACATTCAAACAGGCAGGGTGAGTAATCAGAAAATCAATATATAAGATATGAGTAAAAGATAAAGCACAAACACAACAATAACAACAAATCATCTACAACGTCAAGTGTACATCAATCACAACAATCTCATGCAATGCCACAAAATATGTAATGCCACATCAGACTCATGCATGTGGTACCAACATCATCATAATAGATGGACACTGGGCCATCACCCTCAAAAGATCCCCACCAATAGGATCGATTCTACACAAGAACCAGAACATGTCATAAACACTTCAATCCACACAATGGGATTGAAGCCACCAAATGGACCGAAGTCCTAACTATGCATGAATGCATGACGCGAATCGTCATAATAACCATCGTCACAAAATCGTCATAGTTGCATCATCATTCATGAATCATCAAACAAGCATCAATATATAACACTGATACGCCCTCGTCAAAACTCGTCATTATATCTCACAATTCGTCATATTTTACTCATCACATAAAAATTTCCTATTTTTATCCCGTTCATCATCATTACTAGATTACTAGTGTCTTATTATCCCATCATAGCCCTACGTCTCAAAGAAACCACGTCACAAGCGAAATCGGGACAGAAATCGCAAAAATGGGAATTCTGCATACAGCCCTGCCCATACGCGTAAGGCCCCTCCTGTTATGCGTATGGCTCAACTTCTACGCCACCCATTACGCGTAATGCACCCTCCATTACGCGTATCAACAGAGAGGGTTTTCCTCTCAATTCTCCTTCAGATTCTCCCTTACGCGTAATGGCTACCCCATACGCGTAAGACACTAACCATACGCGTAAGACCCTACCCATACGCGTATGCCCCTTTTCCTTCAATTACCATACGTGTATCAACACCCCATACGCGTATTTCCTACAACCCCATACCCGTATGCTACGCGTACCAGCAGAGGGTTGTGTAAGCCCTTGGGGACTGGTGCGTACGCTACGCGTATCACCCTGGGAAGCCCCCTCATTACGCGTAATACTCCCCCCATTACGCGTATCACCAACGACCATCCAAAAACTCAGATCTCGCATCTGAACGCAAACTCCCTCATTCCATCACCTTCGATTTACCAAAATCATCCGCAAACTAGCTTCGATTCATCACAGAACTATGTTATTCATCCTACTTCATCATCTACATCAAGTATCCCTAATTATTAAGTCTGTATTTGATTATTATCAGGTTTGATTTACAGATCTGGTTACCCAAAAATTCGTCACAGCATCAACAATCGTTCCCACAGATTCAACATCAGATACAGCAATTTACACAGAGTTCATCACAGAAATCGCACACATAAATTCACAATTATTCATCACATACCAACGCAAAATCATCAAAAAACGAAAACACATAACTACCTCTACCTTAAACCCATATCAAACACATTAACCCAGATTACCCCCCATACCTCGAATTCTTCAGCAGAAATTCTTCGTTTCCGGGGTTCTACGGTTGATTCCTCCTTCTAGCCTCCTTTCCTCAGCTCTCTAAACACTTCTTAGGGTTGCACAAAACTAATTCTCATAATCCCTATTTTCTTTTGTTAAACCTATGTTTTGGGCCTTAATTACGATTGACCATGTTATCCTCAATTAATCCCCTAAACATTACCGTCTTACCCCTAATGGTCTCTTAATTATTTTAATTAACAATAATAATAATAATAATAATCTAAATAATATTCTAATTATTCAAATTATTCCAATATTATTATTAATAAAATAATCCAATTAATTCCAACTAACTCCCTGGTCTCAAAGTTCCCTTAATCCAAGGCTACTCCACAGCACCCCATAAACTCATCAACGACACAAAATCATCACAAAGCACCAAAACACTGAATAATCATAATAATAAATACTATAATTATTTGGGGCGTTACAACTCTCCCCCACTTAAAGAATTTTCGCCCTCGAAAATTACCTGAAGGGAACAGAGTCGGATACGACTCCTTCATCTGATCTTCACGCTCCCAAGTCCAACTTTTGCCCGCTGGTCCACCCCAAAACACTTTCACCAAAGCTATGTCCTTACCCCGCAGTTGCTTCATCTCACGACCATTAATCCGCACAGGCAACGCTTCCACAGTCAGATTATCCCTCACTTGTACATCATCCATCTGAATCACATGCGACGGGTCTGGAATGTACTTCCTCAGCTGAGACATGTGGAACACGTCGTGCAAATTTGCAAGTGTCGCCGGTAAAGCAATCTGATAGGCCACCTCTCCTATCCTCTATAAGATTTGATAAGGACCAAAAAAACGTGGGGTGAGCTTCCTAGACTTCAAAGCTCGGCCCACACCAGTCACTGGCGTCACCCTCAAAAACACGTGATCTCCCTCTTGGAATTCAAGTGCCTTCCTCCTCTTATCATGGTAACTCTTCTGAAGACTCTGCGAAGCTTTCATCCTTTCTTGGATCACCTTAATCTTCTCCGTCGTCTCTTGCAGAATTTCAGGTCCGAGTACAACACTCTCGCCCGACTCATACCAACATAATGGAGTCCTACATCTTCTTCCATACAGAGCTTCATAGGGCGTCATCCCAATACTAGCATGAAAACTATTATTGTACGTGAACTCAATCAACGGTAAATGGCTATCCCAAGATCCTCCGTGATCCAACACACATGCCCTCAACAAATACTCTAAAGATTGGATAGTCCTTTCTGTCTGACCGTCTGTCTACGGATGATATGCAGAACTCATCCTCAACTTAGTACCCAAAGCCTCTTGCAAACTCTTCCAGAACCTCGATGTAAATCTCGGGTCTCTATCCGACACAATACTCGAAGGTATCCATTGCAACTTCACAATCTCCTCGATGTACATCTCAGCTAACTTCTGCATGGAATGATTAATCTTCATCGGCAAGAAATGAGCCGACTTAGTTAATCTATCCACAATCACCCAAATTGAATCATTTCCCGTAGCAGTCCTCGGCAATCCCGACACAAAATCCATGGAAATACTATCCCATTTCCACTCTGGAATATTCAACGGTTGCATCATACCTAAAGGCTTATGATGCTCAATCTTTGACTTCTGACAAGTCAAACACGCATAAATAAACTCCGCAATGTCCTTCTTCATCCCTGGCCACCAAAATAACTTCTTTAAATCCTAGTACATCTTTGTAGCACCGGGATGAATACTCAACCTACTTCGATGTCCTTCTTCAAGAATGCTCTTCTTAATTTCAGGAACATCGGGAACACACACCCTATTCCTAAACATCACTACACCATTCTCACCAATCCGGAATTCACCTCCGTTACCTTTATTTGATTAATGTCAACTGGTCAACCAACTTCAAGTCAGATTGTTGTCCTACTCTGATCTCTTTTAGAATACCACTAGTCAACTTCAAAATTCCCAACTTCACACTGTCAGGAGTCGCTTCACACACCAAACTCAAATCTCGGAATTGTTCAAGTAACTCCAACTCTTTCACCATAAGCATCGACATATGTAATGACTTTCTGCTCAATGCGTCATCCACTACATTCGCTTTACCAAGATGGTAATTCAAATCAAAGTCATAATACTTCAAAAATTCCAACCACCTTCTTTGCCTCATATTCAACTCTTTCGGATTAAACAGGTACTTCAAGCTCTTATGATCGCTGAACACTTCGAATTTAGAGCCAAATAGATAATGTCTCCAAATTTTCAATACAAACACCACAGCTGCCAACTCTAAGTCATGGGTTGGATAATTCACTTCATGAACCCTCAATTTCCTGGAAGCATAAGCAACAACTTGCCCATTCTGCATCAATACTCCTCCAAGACCCATATTCGATGCATCACAGTACACTACAAAAGATTCATTCGGATTAGGTAAAATCAACACTGGAGCAGTAGTCAACCTCTTCTTCAATTCCACAAAACTCTCTTCACAAGCTACATCCCACACAAAAGCTTGACCCTTTCGAGTCAACTGAGTCAAAGGTAATGCCAACTCATAGAAGCCTTCTATAAACTTGCGGTAATAACCCGCCAATCCCAGAAAACTTCGTATCTCAGTAGCAGACTTCGGAGTCTCCCACTATAATACAACATCAATCTTAGAAGGATCAACAGCAATTCCACCACTGGAAATCACATGGCCAAGAAAACTCACTTCCTTCAACCAGAACTCACAATTCGACAGCTTTGCATACAACTTCTTCTCCTTCAATACTTGCAACACAGTTCTCAAATGCTCAGCATGCTCTTCTTCAGATTTAGAGTATATCAGAATATCGTCAATGAAGACCACAACAAATTGATCCAAATACTCGTGAAATATCCGATTCATATACTCCATGAAAACACCAGGTGCGTTGGACACTCCAAACGGCATCACAGTGTATTCATAGTGACCATACCTCGTCCTAAAAGCTGTCTTCAGAATGTCATCAGGCTTAACACGAATCTGATGATAACCCGACCTCAAATCAATCTTGCTAAACACGCAGGCACCTACTAGCTGATCCATCAAATCGTCGATTCTCGGAAGTGGATACTTATTCTTGATAGTCACTTTATTCAACTGTCGATAATCAACACACAACCTCATACTTCCATCTTTCTTCTTCACTAGCAGCACAGGAGCACCCCACGGAGAAAACTTGGTCGAATAAACCTCTTCTCAAGCAGCTCTTCCAACTGTTTCTTCAATTCACTTAACTCAGAAGTGGACATCCAGTAAGGAGCCATTGACACCGGACTCGTACTTGATATTAAGTCCACCGCAAACTCTACTTCACATTCTGGAGGCAAATCACTGATGTCATCTGGAAACACCTTTGGAAATTCACAGACAACAGGCAACTCCACACCCGCGGCTTCACAATCAATCTACAACGATGCAAACATTGCAAACACCAAGGCTTCGTCTCCCAGAAGTTCGTCCACTTGCTTAGCAGACAAGAACATCAACTCCCCACCAAGCTCAGGAAACTCTACAGTCTTGTTATAACAATTGATATGAACACGGCTGAACTCCAACCAGTTCATTCCAAAGATTACATCGATTTGGTGCAATGGTAAGCACACCAAATCCATCACAAAACTCTTCTCAAAAATTGTCACAGGACATCTCAAACACACAAAGGCAGTAGTAACAGAACCATTAGCTGAAGTCTCTATTACCATATTACTATTCATATCAGATAACTTCAAACCCAATCTATTAGCACATTCAAGTGAGATAAAATAATGAGTAGCACCAGTATCAATAATAGCAATCAACTCGATATTATTAATAAAGCAAGTACCTCGGATCAGGTTGTCCTTCTCTGGCGCTTCTGCACCACTCAAACCAAACACTCTGCCACTGGTCTGAGCTGCAGTAGCGATCTTCTTCGGCTTCTGACACTGGGTACTGATGTGACCCTTCTCCCCACAATTGAAACATGTTGGACCATCATCTTTGCAATCAGTAGCTCTATACCCCTTCTTACCACATCTGTAGCACCTCAACACATTATTGGTGCAACCATCAGCACGATGGCCTTGCTCGCCACACTTGTAGCACTTCCCAGAAGCGGGAGCTGCTCCCCCACTTGACTTTTTCCCATCTAAAGTCTTCTGCTTCCCTTTGTCAGCTGAAGTCGTATAAGGCTTACCCCTATACTGCCCTTTCTTCTCACTCAACTGCTTGTAGTGGGCAGATCAAGCTCGACTATCTTCGTCGTAGATCCTACTCTTATCCACCAGCACAGCAAACCTGCGAATCTGTTGATACCCAATACCCTGCTTGATTTCTGGTCTCCGCCCATTCTCGAACTTGAGACACTTGGACATCTTAGCATCAGCACGGTTGTAGTGAGGACAGAACTTCACCAGCGTCTCAAATTTCGCGGCATACTCTGCCACAGTCATGTCTCCTTGCTTCAGCTCAAGGAATTCCACTTCTCTTTTGCCACGAGCATCCTCTGGAAAATACTTGCCCAGAAACTCCTGCTTGAACACAGCCCAGGTTATCACGGTGCCAACATCCTCCAGTCTCTGACGGGTGTTATCCCACCAGTCTTCGGCCTCCTCTTCCAGCATATGCGTTCCAAACTGCACTTGCTGCGCGTCAGTACACCCCATCACCCGAAAGATCTTCTCAATTGCCTTCAGCCACTTGTGTGCATTTGCTGGATCATGAGTACCCATAAAAGTCAGTGGATTGTTCCTCTGAAACTTCCCCAAAGCACGAAACTCATCTGGAACTTCACCATTCGGATTGAGTTGCGCCACTACATTAGCAACTGATTCCAAAGCATCAGCAATAGCACGATCATTTCTTCAAGCCATCCTGCACACCACCAACAAGGTTAGAAGAAACAAAATATCGTCAAAATAATCAAAATAACCACCTGTCCCGTCACACGGGTTTTACTATCATCATTTAATTAAACACCACGCAGCGGAAAAGTCAAAACTTAAAGCTTACTTTTTATAATTCAAACTTCTCAAATAAAACTCATGAAAAATATCACGTCCACAAAACAAAAGAACGAAATCATTCGACTCAAACGTCCCGACCCAATGTTACATATCAGAGCAAGACCCTCTAATCGACGGACAAATAAAAAATGCTTTAAAACTAAATCTGCATACAGCCCTGCCCATGTGCGTAAGACCCCTCCTGTTACGCGTATGGCTCAACTTCTATGCCACCCATTACACGTAATGCACCCTCCATTACGCGTATCAACAGAGAGGGTTTTCCTCTCAATTCTCCTTCAGATTCTCCCTTACGCGTAATGGCTACCCCATGCGCGTAAGACACTAACCATACGCGTAAGACCCTACCCATACGTGTATGCCCCTTTTCCTTCAATTCACATATGCGTATCAACACCTCATACGCGTATTGCTTACAACCCCATACGCGTATGCTACGCGTACCAGCTGAGGGATGTGTCAGCCTTTGGGGACGGGTGCGTACGCTACGCGTATCACCCTGGGAAGCCCCCTCATTACGCGTAATACTCCCCCCATTACGCGTATCACCAACGACCATCCAAAAACTCAGATCTCGCATCTGAACGCAAACTCCCTCAGCACCCCATAAACTCATCAACGACACAAAATCATCACAAAGCACCAAAACAGCGAATAATCATAATAATAAATACTATAATTATTTGGGGCGTTACAACTACCTCCTTTATGGAGGCAGAGTTACCTTTTAGATACTTGGGAATTCCTCTCACTAGCAAAAGATTATCAACTCATCATTATATGAGTTTGGTAGATAGAATTGTGAGTCGTATTTGCCACTAGAGCTCTAAGTTGCTTAGTTATGCTAGCAGACTCCAGTTGATCAATAACACCCTTGCTGCTATGTCATCCTACTGGATGAATTGCATTCCTTTCCCTAAGAAAGTGATAAAGGCCATTGATACCGTTTGCAGGACATTTTTGTGGACTTAATGAGCTGAAATCAAGCAAATCCCCCATTGTTTGGAAGAAGGTGTGTAATCCTAGGCGCAGTGGTGGTCTGAATATCTTGTCCTTATATGAGTGGAATACTGCTAGCAGTACAAGGCTACCCCACAGCACCCCATAAACTCATCAACGACACAAAATCATCACAAAGCACCAAAACACCGAATAATTATAATAATAAATACTATAATTATTTGGGGCGTTACAACTACCTCCTTTATGGAGGGAGAGTTACCTTTTACATACTTGGGAATTCCTCTCACTAGCAAAAGATTATCAACTCATCATTATATGAGTTTGGTAGATAGAATTGTGAGTCGTATTTGCCACTAGAGCTCTAAGTTGCTTAGTTATGCTGGCAGACTCCAGTTGATCAATAACACCCTTGCTGCTATGTCATCCTACTGGATGAATTGCATTCCTTTCCCTAAGAAAGCGATAAAGGCCATTGATACCGTTTGCAGGACATTTTTGTGGACTTAATGAGCTGAAATCAAGCAAATCCCCCATTGTTTGGAAGAAGGTGTGTAATCCTAGGCGCAGTGGTGGTCTGAATATCTTGTCCTTATATGAGTGGAACAGTGCTAGCAGTACAAGGCTACCCCACAGCACCCCATAAACTCATCAACGACACAAAATCATCACAAAGCACCAAAACACCGAATAATCATATTAATAAATACTATAATTATTTGGGGCGTTACAACTACCTCCTTTATGGAGGGAGAGTTACCTTTTAGATACTTGGGAATTCCTCTCACTAGCAAAAGATTATCAACTCATCATTATATGAGTTTGGTAGATAGAATTGTGAGTCGTATTTGCCACTAGAGTTATAAGTTGCTTAGTTATGCTGGCAGACTCCAGTTGATCAATAACACCATTGCTGCTATGTCAGCCTACTGGATGAATTGCATTCCTTTCCCTAAGAAAGCGATAAAGGCCATTGATACCGTTTGTAGGACATTTTTGTGGACTTAGTGAGCTGAAATCAAGCAAATCCCCCATTGCTTGGAAGAAGGTGTGTAATCCTAGGCGCAGTGGTGGTCTGAATATCTTGTCCTTATATGAGTGGAATACTGCTAGCAGTACAAGGCTACCACCCCACAGCACCCCATAAACTCATCAACGACACAAAATCATCACAAAGCACCAAAACACCAAATAATCATAATAATAAATACTATAATTATTTGGGGCGTTACAACTAACTCCTTTATGGAGGTTGAGTTACCTTTTAGATACTTGGGAATTCCTCTCACTAGCAAAAGATTATCAACTCATCATTATATGAGTTTGGTAGATAGAATTGTGAGTCGTATTTGCCACTAGAGCTCTAAGTTGCTTAGTTATGCTGGCAGACTCCAGTTGATCAATAACACCCTTGCTGCTATGTCATCCTACTGGATGAATTGCATTCCTTTCCCTAAGAAAGTGATAAAGGCCATTGATACCGTTTGCAGGACATTTTTGTGGATTAGTGAGCTGAAATCAAGCAAATCCCCCATTGCTTGGAAGAAGGTGTGTAATCCTAGGCGCAGTGGTGGTCTGAATATCTTGTCCTAATATGAGTGAAACACTGCTAGCAGTACAAGGCTACCTCACAGCACCCCATAAACTCATCAACGACACAAAATCATCACAAAGCACGAAAACACCGAATAATCATAATAATAAATACTATAATTATTTGGGGCATTACAACTACCTCCTTTATGGAGGGAGAGTTACCTTTTAGATACTTGGGAATTCCTCTCACTAGCAAAAGATTATCAACTCATCGTTATATGAGTTTGGTAGATAGAATTGTGAGTCGTATTTGCCACTAGAGCTCTAAGTTGCTTAGTTATGCTGGCAGACTCCAGTTGATCAATAACACCATTGCTGCTATGTCAGCCTACTGGATGAATTGCATTCCTTTCCCTAAGAAAGCGATAAAGGCCATTGATACCGTTTGCAGGACATTTTTGTGGACTTAGTGAGCTGAAATCAAGCAAATCCCCCATTGCTTGGAAGAGGGTGTGTAATCCTAGGCGCAGTGGTGGTCTGAATATCTTGTCCTTATATGAGTGGAATACTGCTAGCAGTACAAGGCTACCCCACAGCACCCCATAAACTCATCAACGACACAAAATCATCACAAAGCACCAAAACACCGAATAATCATAATAATAAATACTATAATTATTTGGGGCGTTACAAATACCTCCTTTATGGAGGGAGAGTTACCTTTTAGATACTTGGGAATTCCTCTCACTAGCAAAAGATTATCAACTCATCATTATATGAGTTTGGTAGATAGAATTGTGAGTCGTATTTGCCACTAGAGCTCTAAGTTGCTTAGTTATGCTGGCAGACTCCAGTTGATCAATAACACCCTTGCTGCTATGTCATCCTACTGGATGAATTGCATTCCTTTCCCTAAGAAAGTGATAAAGGCCATTGATACCGTTTGCAGGACATTTTTGTGGACTTAGTGAGCTGAAATCAAGCAAATCCCCCATTGCTTGGAAGAAGGTGTGTAATCCTAGGCGCAGTGGTGGTCTGAATATCTTGTCCTTATATGAGTGGAACACTGCTAGCAGTACAAGGCTACCCCACAGCACCCCATAAACTCATCAACGACACAAAATCATCACAAAGCACCAAAACACCGAATAATCATAATAATAAATACTATAATTATTTGGGGCGTTACAACTACCTCCTTTATGGAGGGAGAGTTACCTTTTAGATACTTGGGAATTCCTCTCACTAGCAAAAGATTATCTACTCATCGTTATATGAGTTTGGTAGATAGAATTGTGAGTCGTATTTGCCACTAGAGCTCTAAGTTGCTTAGTTATGCTGGCAGACTCCAGTTGATCAATAACACCATTGCTGCTATGTCAGCCTACTGGATGAATTGCATTCCTTTCCCTAAGAAAGCGATAAAGGCCATTGATACCGTTTGCAGGACATTTTTGTGGACTTAGTGAGCTGAAATCAAGCAAATCCCCCATTGCTTGGAAGAAGGTGTGTAATCCTAGGCGCAATGGTGGTCTGAATATCTTGTCCTTATATGAGTGGAATACTGCTAGCAGTACAAGGCTACCCCACAGCACCCCATAAACTCATCAACGACACAAAATCATCACAAAGCACCAAAACACCGAATAATCATATTAATAAATACTATAATTATTTGGGGCGTTACAACTACCTCCTTTATGGAGGGAGAGTTACCTTTTAGATACTTGGGAATTCCTCTCACTAGCAAAAGATTATCAACTCATCATTATATGAGTTTGGTAGATAGAATTGTGAGTCGTATTTGCCACTAGAGTTCTAAGTTGCTTAGTTATGCTGGCAGACTCCAGTTGATCAATAACACCATTGCTGCTATGTCAGCCTACTGGATGAATTGCATTCCTTTCCCTAAGAAAGCGATAAAGGCCATTGATACCGTTTGTAGGACATTTTTGTGGACTTAGTGAGCTGAAATCAAGCAAATCCCCCATTGCTTGGAAGAAGGTGTGTAATCCTAGGCGCAGTGGTGGTCTGAATATCTTGTCCTTATATGAGTGGAATACTGCTAGCAGTACAAGGCTACCCCACAGCACCCCATAAACTCATCAACGACACAAAATCATCACAAAGCACCAAAACACCGAATAATCATATTAATAAATACTATAATTATTTGGGGCGTTACAACTACCTCCTTTATGGAGGGAGAGTTACCTTTTAGATACTTGGGAATTCCTCTCACTAGCAAAAGATTATCAACTCATCATTATATGAGTTTGGTAGATAGAATTGTGAGTCGTATTTGCCACTAGAGTTCTAAGTTGCTTAGTTATGCTGGCAGACTCCAGTTGATCAATAACACCATTGCTGCTATGTCAGCCTACTGGATGAATTGCATTCCTTTCCCTAAGAAAGCGATAAAGGCCATTGATACCGTTTGTAGGACATTTTTGTGGACTTAGTGAGCTGAAATCAAGCAAATCCCCCATTGCTTGGAAGAAGGTGTGTAATCCTAGGCGCAGTGGTGGTCTGAATATCTTGTCCTTATATGAGTGGAATACTGCTAGCAGTACAAGGCTACCCCACAGCACCCCATAAACTCATCAACGACACAAAATCATCACAAAGCACCAAAACACCAAATAATCATAATAATAAATACTATAATTATTTGGGGCGTTACAACTAACTCCTTTATGGAGGTTGAGTTACCTTTTAGATACTTGGGAATTCCTCTCACTAGCAAAAGATTATCAACTCATCATTATATGAGTTTGGTAGATAGAATTGTGAGTCGTATTTGCCACTAGAGCTCTAAGTTGCTTAGTTATGCTGGCAGACTCCAGTTGATCAATAACACCCTTGCTGCTATGTCATCCTACTGGATGAATTGCATTCCTTTCCCTAAGAAAGTGATAAAGGCCATTGATACCGTTTGCAGGACATTTTTGTGGATTAGTGAGCTGAAATCAAGCAAATCCCCCATTGCTTGGAAGAAGGTGTGTAATCCTAGGCGCAGTGGTGGTCTGAATATCTTGTCCTAATATGAGTGAAACACTGCTAGCAGTACAAGGCTACCTCACAGCACCCCATAAACTCATCAACGACACAAAATCATCACAAAGCACGAAAACACCGAATAATCATAATAATAAATACTATAATTATTTGGGGCATTACAACTACCTCCTTTATGGAGGGAGAGTTACCTTTTAGATACTTGGGAATTCCTCTCACTAGCAAAAGATTATCAACTCATCGTTATATGAGTTTGGTAGATAGAATTGTGAGTCGTATTTGCCACTAGAGCTCTAAGTTGCTTAGTTATGCTGGCAGACTCCAGTTGATCAATAACACCATTGCTGCTATGTCAGCCTACTGGATGAATTGCATTCCTTTCCCTAAGAAAGCGATAAAGGCCATTGATACCGTTTGCAGGACATTTTTGTGGACTTAGTAAGCTGAAATCAAGCAAATCCCCCATTGCTTGGAAGAGGGTGTGTAATCCTAGGCGCAGTGGTGGTCTGAATATCTTGTCCTTATATGAGTGGAATACTGCTAGCAGTACAAGGCTACCCCACAGCACCCCATAAACTCATCAACGACACAAAATCATCACAAAGCACCAAAACACCGAATAATCATAATAATAAATACTATAATTATTTGGGGCGTTACAACTACCTCCTTTATGGAGGGAGAGTTACCTTTTAGATACTTGGGAATTCCTCTC
Organism: Lathyrus tuberosus; assembly: GCA_022829125.1. Lineage (NCBI taxonomy): Eukaryota > Viridiplantae > Streptophyta > Magnoliopsida > Fabales > Fabaceae > Lathyrus > Lathyrus tuberosus. Next base: position 7,935,785 of record JALAZF010000258.1, on the reverse strand, counting down.
ACTAGCAAAAGATTATCAACTCATCATTATATGAGTTTGGTAGATAGAATTGTGAGTCGTATTTGCCACTAGAGCTCTAAGTTGCTTAGTTATGCTGGCAGACTCCAGTTGATCAATAACACCCTTGCTGCTATGTCATCCTACTGGATGAATTGCATTCCTTTCCCTAAGAAAGTGATAAAGGCCATTGATACCGTTTGCAGGACATTTTTGTGGACTTAGTGAGCTGAAATCAAGCAAATCCCCCATTGCTTGGAAGAAGGTGTGTAATCCTAGGCGCAGTGGTGGTCTGAATATCTTGTCCTTATATGAGTGGAACACTGCTAGCAGTACAAGGCTACCCCACAGCACCCCATAAACTCATCAACGACACAAAATCATCACAAAGCACCAAAACACCGAATAATCATAATAATAAATACTATAATTATTTGGGGCGTTACAACTACCTCCTTTATGGAGGGAGAGTTACCTTTTAGATACTTGGGAATTCCTCTCACTAGCAAAAGATTATCTACTCATCGTTATATGAGTTTGGTAGATAGAATTGTGAGTCGTATTTGCCACTAGAGCTCTAAGTTGCTTAGTTATGCTGGCAGACTCCAGTTGATCAATAACACCATTGCTGCTATGTCAGCCTACTGGATGAATTGCATTCCTTTCCCTAAGAAAGCGATAAAGGCCATTGATACCGTTTGCAGGACATTTTTGTGGACTTAGTGAGCTGAAATCAAGCAAATCCCCCATTGCTTGGAAGAAGGTGTGTAATCCTAGGCGCAATGGTGGTCTGAATATCTTGTCCTTATATGAGTGGAATACTGCTAGCAGTACAAGGCTACCCCACAGCACCCCATAAACTCATCAACGACACAAAATCATCACAAAGCACCAAAACACCGAATAATCATATTAATAAATACTATAATTATTTGGGGCGTTACAACTACCTCCTTTATGGAGGGAGAGTTACCTTTTAGATACTTGGGAATTCCTCTCACTAGCAAAAGATTATCAACTCATCATTATATGAGTTTGGTAGATAGAATTGTGAGTCGTATTTGCCACTAGAGTTCTAAGTTGCTTAGTTATGCTGGCAGACTCCAGTTGATCAATAACACCATTGCTGCTATGTCAGCCTACTGGATGAATTGCATTCCTTTCCCTAAGAAAGCGATAAAGGCCATTGATACCGTTTGTAGGACATTTTTGTGGACTTAGTGAGCTGAAATCAAGCAAATCCCCCATTGCTTGGAAGAAGGTGTGTAATCCTAGGCGCAGTGGTGGTCTGAATATCTTGTCCTTATATGAGTGGAATACTGCTAGCAGTACAAGGCTACCCCACAGCACCCCATAAACTCATCAACGACACAAAATCATCACAAAGCACCAAAACACCAAATAATCATAATAATAAATACTATAATTATTTGGGGCGTTACAACTAACTCCTTTATGGAGGGAGAGTTACCTTTTAGATACTTGGGAATTCCTCTCACTAGCAAAAGATTATCAACTCATCATTATATGAGTTTGGTAGATAGAATTGTGAGTCGTATTTGCCACTAGAGCTCTAAGTTGCTTAGTTATGCTGGCAGACTCCAGTTGATCAATAACACCCTTGCTGCTATGTCATCCTACTGGATGAATTGCATTCCTTTCCCTAAGAAAGTGATAAAGGCCATTGATACCGTTTGCAGGACATTTTTGTGGATTAGTGAGCTGAAATCAAGCAAATCCCCCATTGCTTGGAAGAAGGTGTGTAATCCTAGGCGCAGTGGTGGTCTGAATATCTTGTCCTTATATGAGTGGAACACTGCTAGCAGTACAAGGCTACCTCACAGCACCCCATAAACTCATCAACGACACAAAATCATCACAAAGCACGAAAACACCGAATAATCATAATAATAAATACTATAATTATTTGGGGCATTACAACTACCTCCTTTATGGAGGGAGAGTTACCTTTTAGATACTTGGGAATTCCTCTCACTAGCAAAAGATTATCAACTCATCGTTATATGAGTTTGGTAGATAGATTTGTGAGTCGTATTTGCCACTAGAGCTCTAAGTTGCTTAGTTATGCTGGCAGACTCCAGTTGATCAATAACACCATTGCTGCTATGTCAGCCTACTGGATGAATTGCATTCCTTTCCCTAAGAAAGCGATAAAGGCCATTGATACCGTTTACAGGACATTTTTGTGGACTTAGTGAGCTGAAATCAAGCAAATCCCCCATTGCTTGGAAGAAGGTGTGTAATCCTAGGTGCAGTGGTGGTCTGAATATCTTGTCCTTATATGAGTGGAATACTGCTAGCAGTACAAGGCTACCCCACAGCACCCCATAAACTCATCAACGACACAAAATCATCACAAAGCACCAAAACACCGAATAATCATAATAATAAATACTATAATTATTTGGGGCGTTACAACTACCTCCTTTATGGAGGGAGAGTTACCTTTTAGATACTTGGGAATTCCTCTCACTAGCAAAAGATTATCAACTCATCATTATATGAGTTTGGTAGATAGAATTGTGAGTCGTATTTGCCACTAGAGCTCTAAGTTGCTTAGTTATGCTGGCAGACTCCAGTTGATCAATAACACCATTGCTGCTATGTCAGCCTACTGGATGAATTGCATTCCTTTCCCTAAGAAAGCGATAAAGGCCATTGTTACCGTTTGCATGACATTTTTGTGGACTTAGTGAGCTGAAATCAAGCAAATCCCCCATTGCTTGGAAGAAGGTGTGTAATCCTAGGCGCAATGGTGGTCTGAATATCTTGTCCTTATATGAGTGGAATACTGCTAGCAGTACAAGGCTACCCCACAGCACCCCATAAACTCATCAACGACACAAAATCATCACAAAGCACCAAAACACCGAATAATCATATTAATAAATACTATAATTATTTGGGGCGTTACAACTACCTCCTTTATGGAGGGAGAGTTACCTTTTAGATACTTGGGAATTCCTCTCACTAGCAAAAGATTATCAACTCATCATTATATGAGTTTGGTAGATAGAATTGTGAGTCGTATTTGCCACTAGAGTTCTAAGTTGCTTAGTTATGCTGGCAGACTCCAGTTGATCAATAACACCATTGCTGCTATGTCAGCCTACTGGATGAATTGCATTCCTTTCCCTAAGAAAGCGATAAAGGCCATTGATACCGTTTGTAGGACATTTTTGTGGACTTAGTGAGCTGAAATCAAGCAAATCCCCCATTGCTTGGAAGAAGGTGTGTAATCCTAGGTGCAGTGGTGGTCTGAATATCTTGTCCTTATATGAGTGGAATACTGCTAGCAGTACAAGGCTACCCCACAGCACCCCATAAACTCATCAACGACACAAAATCATCACAAAGCACCAAAACACCGAATAATCATAATAATAAATACTATAATTATTTGGGGCGTTACAACTACCTCCTTTATGGAGGGAGAGTTACCTTTTAGATACTTGGGAATTCCTCTCACTAGCAAAAGATTATCAACTCATCATTATATGAGTTTGGTAGATAGAATTGTGAGTCGTATTTGCCACTAGAGCTCTAAGTTGCTTAGTTATGCTGGCAGACTCCAGTTGATCAATAACACCCTTGCTGCTATGTCATCCTACTGGATGAATTGCATTCCTTTCCCTAAGAAAGTGATAAAGGCCATTGATACCGTTTGCAGGACATTTTTGTGGATTAGTGAGCTGAAATCAAGCAAATCCCCCATTGCTTGGAAGAAGGTGTGTAATCCTAGGCGCAGTGGTGGTCTGAATATCTTGTCCTTATATGAGTGGAACACTGCTAGCAGTACAAGGCTACCTCACAGCACCCCATAAACTCATCAACGACACAAAATCATCACAAAGCACGAAAACACCGAATAATCATAATAATAAATACTATAATTATTTGGGGCATTACAACTACCTCCTTTATGGAGGGAGAGTTACCTTTTAGATACTTGGGAATTCCTCTCACTAGCAAAAGATTATCAACTCATCGTTATATGAGTTTGGTAGATAGATTTGTGAGTCGTATTTGCCACTAGAGCTCTAAGTTGCTTAGTTATGCTGGCAGACTCCAGTTGATCAATAACACCATTGCTGCTATGTCAGCCTACTGGATGAATTGCATTCCTTTCCCTAAGAAAGCGATAAAGGCCATTGATACCGTTTACAGGACATTTTTGTGGACTTAGTGAGCTGAAATCAAGCAAATCCCCCATTGCTTGGAAGAAGGTGTGTAATCCTAGGTGCAGTGGTGGTCTGAATATCTTGTCCTTATATGAGTGGAATACTGCTAGCAGTACAAGGCTACCCCACAGCACCCCATAAACTCATCAACGACACAAAATCATCACAAAGCACCAAAACACCGAATAATCATAATAATAAATACTATAATTATTTGGGGCGTTACAACTACCTCCTTTATGGAGGGAGAGTTACCTTTTAGATACTTGGGAATTCCTCTCACTAGCAAAAGATTATCAACTCATCATTATATGAGTTTGGTAGATAGAATTGTGAGTCGTATTTGCCACTAGAGCTCTAAGTTGCTTAGTTATGCTGGCAGACTCCAGTTGATCAATAACACCCTTGCTGCTATGTCATCCTACTGGATGAATTGCATTCCTTTCCCTAAGAAAGTGATAAAGGCCATTGATACCGTTTGCAGGACATTTTTGTGGATTAGTGAGCTGAAATCAAGCAAATCCCCCATTGCTTGGAAGAAGGTGTGTAATCCTAGGCGCAGTGGTGGTCTGAATATCTTGTCCTTATATGAGTGGAACACTGCTAGCAGTACAAGGCTACCTCACAGCACCCCATAAACTCATCAACGACACAAAATCATCACAAAGCACGAAAACACCGAATAATCATAATAATAAATACTATAATTATTTGGGGCATTACAACTACCTCCTTTATGGAGGGAGAGTTACCTTTTAGATACTTGGGAATTCCTCTCACTAGCAAAAGATTATCAACTCATCGTTATATGAGTTTGGTAGATAGATTTGTGAGTCGTATTTGCCACTAGAGCTCTAAGTTGCTTAGTTATGCTGGCAGACTCCAGTTGATCAATAACACCATTGCTGCTATGTCAGCCTACTGGATGAATTGCATTCCTTTCCCTAAGAAAGCGATAAAGGCCATTGATACCGTTTACAGGACATTTTTGTGGACTTAGTGAGCTGAAATCAAGCAAATCCCCCATTGCTTGGAAGAAGGTGTGTAATCCTAGGTGCAGTGGTGGTCTGAATATCTTGTCCTTATATGAGTGGAATACTGCTAGCAGTACAAGGCTACCCCACAGCACCCCATAAACTCATCAACGACACAAAATCATCACAAAGCACCAAAACACCGAATAATCATAATAATAAATACTATAATTATTTGGGGCGTTACAACTACCTCCTTTATGGAGGGAGAGTTACCTTTTAGATACTTGGGAATTCCTCTCACTAGCAAAAGATTATCAACTCATCATTATATGAGTTTGGTAGATAGAATTGTGAGTCGTATTTGCCACTAGAGCTCTAAGTTGCTTAGTTATGCTGGCAGACTCCAGTTGATCAATAACACCATTGCTGCTATGTCAGCCTACTGGATGAATTGCATTCCTTTCCCTAAGAAAGCGATAAAGGCCATTGATACCGTTTGTAGGACATTTTTGTGGACTTAGTGAGCTGAAATCAAGCAAATCCCCCATTGCTTGGAAGAAGGTGTGTAATCCTAGGCGCAGTGGTGGTCTGAATATCATGTCCTTATATGAGTGGAATACTGCAAGCAGTACAAGGCTACCCCACAGCACCCCATAAACTCATCAACGACACAAAATCATCACAAAGCACCAAAACACCGAATAATCATAATAATAAATACTATAATTATTTGGGGCGTTACAACTACCTCCTTTATGGAGGGAGAGTTACCTTTTAGATACTTGGGAATTCCTCTCACTAGCAAAAGATTATCAACTCATCATTATATGAGTTTGGTAGATAGAATTGTGAGTCGTATTTGCCACTAGAGCTCTAAGTTGCTTAGTTATGCTGGCAGACTCCAGTTGATCAATAACACCCTTGCTGCTATGTCATCCTACTGGATGAATTGCATTCATTTCCCTAAGAAAGTGATAAAGGCCATTGATACCGTTTGCAGGACATTTTTGTGGACTTAGTAAGCTGAAATCAAGCAAATCCCCCATTGCTTGGAAGAAGGTGTGTAATCCTAGGCGCAGTGGTGGTCTGAATATCTTGTCCTTATATGAGTGGAACACTGCTAGCAGTACAAGGCTACCCTACAACACCCCATAAACTCATCAACGACACAAAATCATCACAAAGCACCAAAACACCGAATAATCATAATAATAAATACTATAATTATTTGGGGTGTTACAACTACCTCCTTTATGGAGGGAGAGTTACCTTTTAGATACTTGGGAATTCCTCTCACTAGCAAAAGATTATCAACTCATCATTATATGAGTTTGGTAGATAGAATTGTGAGTCGTATTTGCCACTAGAGCTCTAAGTTGCTTAGTTATGCTGGCAGACTCCAGTTGATCAATAACACCCTTGCTGCTATGTCATCCTACTGGATGAATTGCATTCCTTTCCCTAAGAAAGTGATAAAGGCCATTGATACCGTTTGCAGGACATTTTTGTGGACTTAGTGAGCTGAAATCAAGCAAATCCCCCATTGCTTGGAAGAAGGTGTGTAATCCTAGGCGCAGTGGTGGTCTGAATATCTTGTCCTTATATGAGTGGAACACTGCTAGCAGTACAAGGCTACCCCACAGCACCCCATAAACTCATCAACGACACAAAATCATCACAAAGCACCAAAACACCGAATAATCATAATAATAAATACTATAATTATTTGGGGCGTTACAACTACCTCCTTTATGGAGGGAGAGTTACCTTTTAGATACTTGGGAATTCCTCTCACTAGCAAAAGATTATCAACTCATCGTTATATGAGTTTGGTAGATAGAATTGTGAGTCGTATTTGCCACTAGAGCTCTAAGTTGCTTAGTTATGCTGGCAGACTCCAGTTGATCAATAACACCATTGCTGCTATGTCAGCCTACTGGATGAATTGCATTCCTTTCCCTAAGAAAGCGATAAAGGCCATTGATACCGTTTGCAGGACATTTTTGTGGACTTAGTGAGCTGAAATCAAGCAAATCCCCCATTGCTTGGAAGAAGGTGTGTAATCCTAGGCGCAGTGGTGGTCTGAATATCTTGTCCTTATATGAGTGGAATACTGCTAGCAGTACAAGGCTACCCCACAGCACCCCATAAACTCATCAACGACCCAAATCATCACAAAGCACCAAAACACCGAATAATCATAATAATAAATACTATAATTATTTGGGGCGTTACAACTACCTCCTTTATGGAGGGAGAGTTACCTTTTAGATACTTGGGAATTCCTCTCAGTAGCAAAAGATTATCAACTCATCATTATATGAGTTTGGTAGATAGAAATGTGAGTCGTATTTGCCACTAGAGCTCTAAGTTGCTTAGTTATGCTGGCAGACTCCAGTTGATCAATAACACCCTTGCTGTTATGTCATCCTACTGGATGAATTGCATTCCTTTCCCTAAGAAAGTGATAAAGGCCATTGATACCGTTTGCAGACTCCAGTTGATCAATAACACCCTTGCTGCTATGTCATCCTACTGGATGAATTGCATTCCTTTCCCTAAGAAAGTGATAAAGGCCATTGATACCGTTTGCAGGACATTTTTGTGGACTTAGTGAGCTGACATCTAGCAAATCCCCCATTGCTTGGAAGAAGGTGTGTAATCCTAGGCGCAGTGGTGGTCTGAATATCTTGTCCTTATATGAGTGGAACACTGCTAGCAGTACAAGGCTACCCCACAACACCCCATAAACTCATCAACGACACAAAATCATCACAAAGCACCAAAACACCGAATAATCATAATAATAAATACAATAATTATTTGGGGCATTACAACTACCTCCTTTATGGAGGGAGAGTTACCTTTTAGATACTTGGGAATTCCTCTCACTAGCAAAAGATTATCAACTCATCATTATATGAGTTTGGTAGATAGAATTGTGAGTCGTATTTGCCACTAGAGCTCTAAGTTGCTTAGTTATGCTGGCAGACTCCAGTTGATCAATAACACCCTTGATGCTATGTCATCCTACTGGATGAATTGCATTCCTTTCCCTAAGAAAGTGATAAAGGCCATTGATACCGTTTGCAGGACATTTTTGTGGACTTAGTGAGCTGAAATCAAGCAAATCCCCCATTGCTTGGAAGAAGGTGTGTAATCCTAGGCGCAGTGGTGGTCTGAATATCTTGTCCTTATATGAGTGGAACACTGCTAGCAGTACAAGGCTACCCCACAGCACCCCATAAACTCATCAACGACACAAAATCATCACAAAGCACCAAAACACCGAATAATCATAATAATAAATACTATAATTATTTGGGGCGTTACAACTACCTCCTTTATGGAGGGAGAGTTACCTTTTAGATACTTGGGAATTCCTCTCACTAGCAAAAGATTATCAACTCATCGTTATATGAGTTTGGTAGATAGAATTGTGAGTCGTATTTGCCACTAGAGCTCTAAGTTGCTTAGTTATGCTGGCAGACTCCAGTTGATCAATAACACCATTGCTGCTATGTCAGCCTACTGGATGAATTGCATTCCTTTCCCTAAGAAAGCGATAAAGGCCATTGATACCGTTTGCAGGACATTTTTGTGGACTTAGTGAGCTGAAATCAAGCAAATCCCCCATTGCTTGGAAGAAGGTGTGTAATCCTAGGCGCAGTGGTGGTCTGAATATCTTGTCCTTATATGAGTGGAATACTGCTAGTAGTACAAGGCTACCCCACAGCACCCCATAAACTCATCAACGACACAAAATCATCACAAAGCACCAAAACACCGAATAATCATAATAATAAATACTATAATTATTTGGGGCGTTACAACTACCTCCTTTATGGAGGGAGAGTTACCTTTTAGATACTTGGGAATTCCTCTCACTAGCAAAAGATTATCAACTCATCATTATATGAGTTTGGTAGATAGAATTGTGAGTCGTATTTGCCACTAGAGCTCTAAGTTGCTTAGTTATGCTGGCAGACTCCAGTTGATCAATAACACCCTTGCTGTTATGTCATCCTACTGGATGAATTGCATTCCTTTCCCTAAGAAAGTGATAAAGGCCATTGATACTGTTTGCAGACTCCAGCTGATCAATAACACCCTTGCTGCTATGTCATCCTACTGGATGAATTGCATTCCTTTTCCTAAGAAAGTGATAAAGGCCATTGATACCGTTTGCAGGACATTTTTGTGGACTTAGTGAGCTGAAATCAAGCAAATCCCCCATTGCTTGGAAGAAGGTGTGTAATCCTAGGCGCAGTGGTGGTCTGAATATCTTGTCCTTATATGAGTGGAACACTGCTAGCAGTACAAGGCTACCCCACAACACCCCATAAACTCATCAACGACACAAAATCATCACAAAGCACCAAAACACCGAATAATCATAATAATAAATACTATAATTATTTGGGGCGTTACAACTACCTCCTTTATGGAGGGAGAGTTACCTTTTAGATACTTGGGAATTCCTCTCACTAGCAAAAGATTATCAACTCATCATTATATGAGTTTGGTAGATAGAATTGTGAGTCGTATTTGCCACTAGAGCTCTAAGTTGCTTAGTTATGCTGGCAGACTCCAGTTGATCAATAACACCCTTGCTGCTATGTCATCCTACTGGATGAATTGCATTCCTTTCCCTAAGAAAGTGATAAAGGCCATTGATACCGTTTGCAGGACATTTTTGTGGACTTAGTGAGCTGAAATCAAGCAAATCCCCCATTGCTTGGAAGAAGGTGTGTAATCCTAGGCGCAGTGGTGGTCTGAATATCTTGTCCTTATATGAGTGGAACACTGCTAGCAGTACAAGGCTACCCCACAGCACCCCATAAACTCATCAACGACACAAAATCATCACAAAGCACCAAAACACCGAATAATCATAATAATAAATACTATAATTATTTGGGGCGTTACAACTACCTCCTTTATGGAGGGAGAGTTACCTTTTAGATACTTGGGAATTCCTCTCACTAGCAAAAGATTATCAACTCATCGTTATATGAGTTTGGTAGATAGAATTGTGAGTCGTATTTGCCACTAGAGCTCTAAGTTGCTTAGTTATGCTGGCAGACTCCAGTTGATCAATAACACCATTGCTGCTATGTCAGCCTACTGGATGAATTGCATTCCTTTCCCTAAGAAAGCGATAAAGGCCATTGATACCGTTTGCAGGACATTTTTGTGGACTTAGTGAGCTGAAATCAAGCAAATCCCCCATTGCTTGGAAGAAGGTGTGTAATCCTAGGCGCAGTGGTGGTCTGAATATCTTGTCCTTATATGAGTGGAATACTGCTAGTAGTACAAGGCTACCCCACAGCACCCCATAAACTCATCAACGACACAAAATCATCACAAAGCACCAAAACACCGAATAATCATAATAATAAATACTATAATTATTTGGGGCGTTACAACTACCTCCTTTATGGAGGGAGAGTTACCTTTTAGATACTTGGGAATTCCTCTCACTAGCAAAAGATTATCAACTCATCATTATATGAGTTTGGTAGATAGAATTGTGAGTCGTATTTGCCACTAGAGCTCTAAGTTGCTTAGTTATGCTGGCAGACTCCAGTTGATCAATAACACCCTTGCTGTTATGTCATCCTACTGGATGAATTGCATTCCTTTCCCTAAGAAAGTGATAAAGGCCATTGATACTGTTTGCAGACTCCAGCTGATCAATAACACCCTTGCTGCTATGTCATCCTACTGGATGAATTGCATTCCTTTTCCTAAGAAAGTGATAAAGGCCATTGATACCGTTTGCAGGACATTTTTGTGGACTTAGTGAGCTGAAATCAAGCAAATCCCCCATTGCTTGGAAGAAGGTGTGTAATCCTAGGCGCAATGGTGGTCTGAATATCTTGTCCTTATATGAGTGGAACACTGCTAGCAGTACAAGGCTACCCCACAACACCCCATAAACTCATCAACGACACAAAATCATCACAAAGCACCAAAACACCGAATAATCATAATAATAAATACTATAATTATTTGGGGCGTTACAGCTACCTCCTTTATGGAGGGAGAGTTACCTTTTAGATACTTGGGAATTCCTCTCACTAGCAAAAGATTATCAACTCATCATTATATGAGTTTGGTAGATAGAATTGTGAGTCGTATTTGCCACTAGAGCTCTAAGTTGCTTAGTTATGCTGGCAAACTCCAGTTGATCAATAACACCCTTGCTGCTATGTCATCCTACTGGATGAATTGCATTCCTTTCCCTAAGAAAGTGATAAAGGCCATTGATACCGTTTGCAGGACATTTTTGTGGACTTAGTGAGCTGAAATCAAGCAAATCCCCCATTGCTTGGAAGAAGGTGTGTAATCCTAGGCGCAGTGGTGGTCTGAATATCTTGTCCTTATATGAGTGGAACACTGCTAGCAGTACAAGGCTACCCCACAGCACCCCATAAACTCATCAACGACACAAAATCATCACAAAGCACCAAAACACCGAATAATCATAATAATAAATACTATAATTATTTGGGGCGTTACAACTACGTCCTTTATGGAGGGAGAGTTACCTTTTAGATACTTGGGAATTCCTCTCACTAGCAAAAGATTATCAACTCATCATTATATGAGTTTGGTAGATAGAATTGTGAGTCGTATTTGCCACTAGAGCTCTAAGTTGCTTAGTTATGCTGGCAGACTCCAGTTGATCAATAACACCCTTGCTGCTATGTCAGCCTACTGGATGAATTGCATTCCTTTCCCTAAGAAAGCGATAAAGGCCATTGATACCGTTTGCAGGACATTTTTGTGGACTTAGTGAGCTGAAATCAAGCAAATCCCCCATTGCTTGGAAGAAGGTGTGTAATCCTAGGCGCAGTGGTGGTCTGAATATCTTGTCCTTATATGAGTGGAATACTGCTAGCAGTACAAGGCTACCCCACAGCACCCCATAAACTCATCAACGACACAAAATCATCGCCAAGCACCAAAACACCGAATAATCATAATAATAAATACTATAATTATTTGGGGCGTTACAACTACCTCCTTTATGGAGGGAGAGTTACCTTTTAGATACTTGGGAATTCCTCTCACTAGCAAAAGATTATCAACTCATCATTATATGAGTTTGGTAGATAGAATTGTGAGTCGTATTTGCCACTAGAGCTCTAAGTTGCTTAGTTATGCTAGCAGACTCCAGTTGATCAATAACACCCTTGCTGCTATGTCATCCTACTGGATGAATTGCATTCCTTTCCCTAAGAAAGTGATAAAGGCCATTGATACCGTTTGCAGGACATTTTTGTGGACTTAGTGAGTTGAAATCAAGCAAATCCCCCATTGCTTGGAAGAAGGTGTGTAATCCTAGGCGCAGTGGTGGTCTGAATATCTTGTCCTTATATGAGTGGAACACTACTAGCAGTACAAGGCTACCCCACAGCACCCCATAAACTCATCAACAACACAAAATCATCACAAAGCACCAAAACACCGAATAATCATAATAATAAATACTATAATTATTTGGGGCGTTACAACTACCTCCTTTATGGAGGGAGAGTTACCTTTTAGATACTTGGGAATTCCTCTCACTAGCAAAAGATTATCAACTCATCGTTATATGAGTTTGGTAGATAGAATTGTGAGTCGTATTTGCCACTAGAGCTCTAAGTTGCTTAGTTATGCTGGCAGACTCCAGTTGATCAATAACACCATTACTGCTATGTCAGCCTACTGGATGAATTGCATTCCTTTCCCTAAGAAAGCGATAAAGGCCATTGATACCGTTTGCAGGACATTTTTGTGGACTTAGTGAGCTGAAATCAAGCAAATCCCCCATTGCTTGGAAGAAGGTGTGTAATCCTAGGCGCAGTGGTGGTCTGAATATCTTGTCCTTATATGAGTGGAATACTGCTAGCAGTACAAGGCTACCCCACAGCACCCCATAAACTCATCAACGACACAAAATCATCACAAAGCACCAAAACACCGAATAATCATAATAATAAATACTATAATTATTTGGGGCGTTACAACTACCTCCTTTATGGAGGGAGAGTTACCTTTTAGATACTTGGGAATTCCTCTCACTAGCAAAAGATTATCAACTCATCATTATATGAGTTTGGTAGATAGAATTGTGAGTCGTATTTGCCACTAGAGCTCTAAGTTGCTTAGTTATGCTGGCAGACTCCAGTTGATCAATAACACCCTTGCTGTTATGTCATCCTACTGGATGAATTGCATTCCTTTCCCTAAGAAAGTGATAAAGGCCATTGATACCGTTTGCAGACTCCAGTTGATCAATAACACCCTTGCTGCTATGTCATCCTACTGGATGAATTGCATTCCTTTCCCTAAGAAAGTGATAAAGGCCATTGATACCGTTTGCAGGACATTTTTGTGGACTTAGTGAGCTGAAATCAAGCAAATCCCCCATTGCTTGGAAGAATGTGTGTAATCCTTGGCGCAGTGGTGGTCTGAATATTTTGTCCTTATATGAGTGGAACACTGCTAGCAGTACAAGGCTACCCCACAGCACCCCATAAACTCATCAACGACACAAAGTCATCACAAAGCACCAAAACACCGAATAATCATAATAATAAATACTATAATTATTTGGGGCGTTACAACTACCTCCTTTATGGAAGGAGAGTTACCTTTTAGATACTTGGGAATTCCTCTCACTAGCAAAAGATTATCAACTCATCATTATATGAGTTTGGTAGATAGAATTGTGAGTCGTATTTGCCACTAGAGATCTAAGTTGCTTAGTTATGCTGGCAGACTCCAGTTGATCAATAACACCCTTGCTGCTATGTCAGCCTACTGGATGAATTGCATTCCTTTCCATAATAAAGTGATAAAGGCCATTGATACCGTTTGCAGGACATTTTTGTGGACTTAGTGAGCTGAAATCAAGCAAATCCCCCATTACTTGGAAGAAGCTGTGTAATCCTAGGCGCAGTGGTGGTCTGAATATCTTGTCCTTATATGAGTGGAACACTGCTAGCAGTACAAAGCTGTTATGTAACCTTTGTAATAAGAAGGACTCTATGAGGGTTAAATGGACTCATTCATTCTACTTCAAAAATACTGATATTCAGCAGGTTCAGGAATAACAAGGTATATCTTGGATTCTTAAAGCTATTCTAAGTCACATGGACATCATGAATGGTATGTCAGGTTGGAACAATATGAATGAGAAATACTCTATTTGCAAAGTGTATGGCTACCTCAAGCAGGGCGAAACTGATGTTGATTGGAAGCACTTGCTTTACAACACCATTGCTAGGCCGATGGCGTTGTTCACCCTTTGGATGGCCTGCCACTACAGGGTTGTGACAAAATACCGGTTAAAGAAGTTTGGTTTTATTGCAGATGAAGGCTGCAATTTCTATAACAAAGCAGAATCGATTGATCATCTCTTGTTCAACTGCCCTCCTTTCAAGAAATGTTGGCAGGATATCCTTTTGTGGCTTGGTATTCATAATACCCCATATGGCTGGCAAGAGGAGCTTAGATGGATAACTACAACACGTAAAGGCAAAGGTTGGAGGAATTGCCTCATCCGCAGTGTCGTGGCAGAGACAGTTTACGAAATATGGAATTATAGAAACAAGAAAGTTTTTGGAGAGTGTGTGAATACTATAGAGATTAGGGAGATAGTGATATCAACTCTTGCTAATATAGGTTGGGTCAATACTAGGATGAGAAAAAATATAGCTACACTTCTTATAGAGTAGTCTAGTCTTTTTGGTTGCTTGGTGGGTGGGTGTGCCTTGGGCCACCTTGTTTTGTTTCTTTGCCTTTGGTTTTAATAAAGTTATCTTTATTTCCAAAAAAAAATTAAGAGTTAGAAAATTTTACTATAGCTAAGTATGGAGAATGGATCTGAGAATGATTTCTTTTAGAGAGTGAAGGAATATTGAGAGGAAGTGGAGTGAAAATTAAGATGGTGTTCAGAATTAATTGATTTGTCTGTTTGTATTTAACAACAAGGGACATGGTCTATTTATAGCCAAAACACATGGTTATTTTATGAAGGAGTTTACACGGTTTAGTTACTACTCTTCCATTCCCAACTACTCGCTAGCTAATTGATCATCACAAGTCATTTCTCAATTAAACACCTTCATCATTAATATTCTCTAAGATCTATCCATATCTTTATCAGGTAAGATTTTTATCGTATAGTGTAATTTCCGGTGTTATGTGACACAGATAAAAATGTCTGAAATAATTTTTACTGATAATAAAACTTTTTTTCCTGTTATTCTACACTACCATATAAAAATACGATCGAGAAAATAAAATTTATTTTTATTATTATTATCATCTTTTTATTACTCTATCGAAAATAATTTTGTTATTCTATCCTTAAATTTTGTTATGAACATAGACTATTTTAAAATTTTAAGTGGGTAAAACTACCGCTTATTGGAGAGACCAGAAATTAGTTCAAACGGAGCAAATATTTTTATTTTATAATTTTATCATAAATAATTTTGTTATTCTATCCTTAAATTTTCGTTACAAAAATGGGTTGTTTCAAAAATTAAGGCGGTTAATATGCCGAACGCTTAAAGAGACTGAAATCAAGATTTTTAGAAAATTTCTATCGTGAACCACTAATGAAATAAAAATCTTAAAATATTTTTAGCAAAACTCGAATTTACTTATATAAAAATTATTTTAAATTTAAATCCGATCATAATATATTACCGACGTGCGAATATACTATAATCTTAAAATATTTATTTATTTTAAAATTACATTTATCGCTTTAAATTATGTATTGTTTCAATACTTGTACCTTAATTAATCAAAATTAATATGAGTATTATGGTTTGTTTATTAAGCATGTGTTCTTTACTTTGTGTGATTGCACAACCTTTTCATTGCAATTGCCTCTATATAATATTTGTAATATGTGAGCTGTAATACCCCATATTATTTAAATGCTCAATTGGAGATCAGATGAGTATCTATGTGATCTATCTTTGATAAATTAGATTAATGAAATCCTCTAAGTACTTTAAGTATTATTAATTGGGGGTCAATAGAGCAACTAATGAACTTTGAATTACTTTAATTCAAGAATGGGTTTTATGGTAACTCTAATAATTGATCAATTGGTGTGAGACGATGAAATATCAATTGGAGATATTTTCCTCTATTGGATTATATTATATAATAAATTTATATTTATATATATATATATATATAGTTTGTGGTCTAGTCCATTAGTCGTAAAGTAAATAGTGTTTTACTTTACTTTATATAAAGATTTTTGTTTTTAGCACTTTACTTTTTGTAAAATATTTTGCTTTGTTTTAAAAAGTAGTAAAGTAAATAGTACTTTACTTTTCTTTTGTTTTATAATTATTCTAGAGACTTTCTCCTTCATGTATAAAAGGAACCTCTCTCTTCATTTGTAAACACACCAATATTCAACAATGCTCAATGAAAAATATAGAAATGCTTTCAAATACCCATTACTCTAAATTTATGCCTTCAAACTAAAGCTCCTTATTCCAACTTCCTAAAGTAAAATCAACTTATTCAATGCAATTTGATGGAACTAAAACTTCAAATGACTTACAATTTAAAAATATCCAAGTAAAATTCCTAACAAATTGTAATCAATGGTCAGAATATTATCCTTGACAAAAAATTTGGGTTCAAGACCTAAATCTCTCAATACCACTTATTATGGGATTAGATTTTTTACTCCATAATTATGGACAAATTAATATTAACAAAGATTATGTCACAATAAGTAAAAATTGTTCCATGATACCAATTGTTTCAAATTTTAAATTAGCAATAAAAAAATGTGAGACCTGCAATTGCACGGAAAACAAAGATGAATGTTCTTGCCATAATATAGAACAACAAAATTTTGATCTAGACTTAGATTTAGACAGTGGTATAGAAAGTGAGTTGCACTTAATAGATACCACAAATTTTACAAAAAATATAAAAAATTATGATTTAGATCAAATAATTAAGAAATTAGAAAAAATTGAGGTTATAGGAGAAAATCCTACATAATTTTGGGAAAGAAATAAAACTCTGTGCAAATTAGAAATTATCAACCCAGATATTACCATTAAATCACCTAATTTCAAGTATGGTAATTGAGAACAAGGAGAATTCAAAATGCACAATGATCAAATATTAAAATTAGGAATTATTCAAAGATCAAATTCTAGACATAGATCCTCTGCTTTTATTGTCCAAAGAGAAGCTTAAAAGAAAACAGGAAAATCTAGAATGGTTTTCGAATATAGAAGATTAAATGATAATACTTTTGAAGATGGATACTGTATTCCAGACAAAGATACATTAATTAATAAAATACAAGGAAAAAATAGGTTTTCTAAATTTGATTTAAAATCAGGATTTTGGCAAATAAAAATGCACAAAGACAGTATTGAATGGACAACTTTTTCTTGTCCATTAGGATATTTTGAGTGGTTAGTGATGTCATTTGGATTAAAAAATGCACCACAAATTTTCTAACGAATGATGGATGACATTTTTAGAGATTGTTATAATTTTACATGTGTCTATATTGATGATTTTCTTATTTTCTCTCAATCAGAAAAAGAACACATAGAACACTTATATATAATTTTTTCTTAATTTGAAAAACATGGCTTAATCATTTCTAAAAAGAAAATTGAAATTGGAAAAAATTATATTTCTTTTTTAGGGGCGGAGATAGGAAATGGAATTATCAAATTACAGCCTCATATAGCTAGAAAAAATTTAGAATATCCAGATAAATTAGAAGAATTAAAACAATTACAATCCTTTTTAGGACTAGTAAATTATGTCAGGCCATATTTCAAAAATCTGTCTAAACTAACTTCTCCCTTATATAATAAGACACAACAAAAAGGAGTTAGAAAATTTAATGATCAAGATATTAAAATTGTTAAGCAATTAAAGGAAGAAATTAAGAAATTAGAACCCTTAACCTTGCCATTAGAATCAGATTATTTGATTATCGAAACTGATGGGTGTGAATTGGGATGGGGAGGAATATTAATCAAAAAACCTAATGAATTCTCTTCAAAATCATTAGAGAAAATTTATAGATACACCTAAGGAACTTTTAAAGAAAAAGGATACTTAACATCCTTAGATTATGAAATTTTGTCAATTATTTATGTATTGGAAAAATTTGTTTTATTTATTTTGTCTAAAAAACAAATTACTATTAGAACTGATTGTGAATCAATTGTTAAATTTGCTGATACTAAAAATGAGAAAAAATTAACTTCTAACAGATGGCTGAAATTCAGAGAATTTGTCCTAAATAGAGGATTTAGGATAAAATGGGAACACATTAAAGGGAAAGATAATAAAATACCATATTTATTATCTAGAAAATTATTACATGACTAATAATTACACTTGATTGTTCTAGGAAAAGAAAAGAATTTCAGACATTCCAAGAAATTAAGACATTTCTCATTCAGACATTTCCAATGGCAGGAAAAGTCATAGATTTTGACATTACTAAACTAAAGACATTTCCTGAGAAGGAACAATTCAAAACACCTTTGAGGAATTAACTCAAAGAAGAAGAAACATGTCTTTTAGACAACATCTGGAATTTATCTACTACCACTGCAGGTAATAGTAAGAAGGTAGCAGTGATAAATGCTTTAGCATCTTATCTCTCTACTGGAAGACATTTTAGCAAAAAACCTTTTATTTGCTATTCATTATTTTCAGGCCCAAAGGCTGGAATTTATTTAGATTGGGATGAAATGGCTCTCTTAATTGAAGAGCTAAAACTTTTCCCAAGATATTGTCAACCTTTGTATAAAGGATTTTACGACATTCAGGAGGCCATAGACACGATAATTAAGAGTTGTGGGAAAGATATCATTATCTCACCCAGAGTTCTTAAATATCAAGATTACCTACGACATTTGGAAAAATTTGGTGATCATAATTTTTTACAAGAAATTCAAAAAATTGTTCCTAAAGAAAAAGGAAAAGAAATTTCTTTAAGGCCACAAATTCCACAAAAGGACCAAAAATCCTTTAGTAATACATTAATTACTACAAAGGTTCAACAGACCAATACAAATTTGGTAAATTTGGGGAAACCCATAATTCCTATACAACCTAAGATTCCAGAAGAAGAAATAAGATTAAGAACATTTGTCCTGTTACAAGAAACGTTGGCACAAATTTGCAACAATAAGATTATTCATAATGGAATTTCCACTGAGTGGAGTTTTGTTTACAACAACTATAAATCATGTCAAAGCATGTTCGAAGATTGCCCTGAAAATCAAGAAGGTGAGTGTTATTGCCAGCTTGATTCTGCAATCAGAAAAGCTAGAATTTCTCTACCAACATTCAAGCCATTTAAGTCAAGAGATTACACCATAACATTGGCCACACTACTCAAATATGGTCTACTAAGTGTCATTAATGTTCCTCCATTATATGATTTCACCCCGTATCTCCCAACATTCCTGGCAGATACATTGGAAACCATCACCTCAGAAATTCCACAAAAAACCCAACTGGAAATTAACTCTCTATATCCTGATTTCCAGAATAATTGTCCATGTGTTCATTTGATTTGGATGTATTTTAAAAACATTGACACAGAATATGAAGAATTTCAAGTCCAAAATTCTGGTCCAAAGACTATAAACATAGAAGACTTGCCACAACAAATTGAACTTGCAAGAGCCAAACTAATTTCTGAAGATTTTGGCTGGTCAAAGGACAAATCAGAAGAAAGAAATTTACTAAGAGAGGCTAAATTTGGAAAATTGTAACTCAGAAATTGCAAGGAGTTTCTTTTTCTCCTTCAATGTCAAACATTCAAGACCCAAGCTAGTTGAAGCTCACAAGAAAAGAAATTCAAATTTTTCAAAAAGACCAGGTTCATCAGGATCCTCACAAGGTAGATCAATAATAATTGAAGACCCATAATTATTTGATTCTATTATTATCAAAATTATTGCCGACATCAGAAGGTGAATTTTCAAAGATTCCTGACAAAACAATGGAGCTAGTCCCTACCAACTTTGTATAGTTTGTGGTCTAGTCCATTAGTCGTAAATTAAATAGTGTTTTACTTTACTTTATGTAAAGATTTTTGTTTTTAGCACTTTACTTTTTGTAAAGTATTTTGCTTTGTTTTAAAAAGTCGTAAAGTAAATAATACTTTACTTTTCTTTTGTTTTATAATTATTCTAGAGACTTCCTCCTTCGTGTATAAAAGGAACCTCTCTCTTCATTTGTAAACACACCAATATACAACGATGCTCAATGAAAAATATATAAATGCTTTCAAATACCCATTACTCTAAATTTATGCCTTCACACTAAAGCTCCTTATTCCAACTTCCTAAATTGCTATTAAGAGGTATGGTTTCTTAATAACTTATTCTTTATAATATATGTTTTACTCTTATGATTATTGTTAATCTAGGTTTATTTTATGATCAAAAGACGTAAGTCCCGTTTGAACTGAATGTGATCGTTAATCTATGAAAGAATCCGTTTAGGGAAGAAAATACCTGAAAGGGAAAAAATAGTACCGCCAGGAGGAGATTCATAGATCTTAGGTCATAATTCATAAACGCAGAGATGTCTCTGGAAGAACTCTGTGGTAGTAGGTGAGGGATGACAATGTGATGTTCCAAAATAAACCAGGAATAATCAATAATAATAAGAGTATAACATATATTTTTGAGATAGTTTTTTAGAAACCATAAACCTTAATATGCAAAGGGAAGTAGGAATAAGACTTAAAATCAATCCTTTTTTGTTAAAAAGAAATTTGAAAAAATTTAAAATGGAACAAGACAATAATTATCCTAATTCAAATTTTACAACTCAAAGACACTTTTCAAATTACTTTTTAGTAGATTACTCTGAACCAAACTCTGACAAAAAGTTATTAGATTCTATTAACATTCAAGATTTTGATACAAAGGTAAGTTATTTAATCAAAAAATTTCCTTACCAAGATTTAGTCAAATTAATCTTGAAAAAAATAAAATTTGCCCATTTCCAAGAAAAAGTATTTTTGGAAGAAATTCAAGCAACAATAAAACAAGATTATGAAGAACATGAATTCAGAACTCTAATTAGTTAACTAAATGAATTTACATCTACTTCAACATATTTGAATTCATTTGAAGGACATTTTTATGGTGATTATTCACAAACATATTACAGGATGAGAAATCCTAAAGAAATTACACCTAGAGTATCTATAACTTTTAGAAGCTTTTACCCTAATGATTCTGACAATGAAGTAAATTTTGATAAAGATGGATATGAAACAGACTAAAATGACATTATCTATTTCAATCCATTTAAATTATATCTCTATAATTAGATTCTCAAATCCTGACATTTTACCCTATACAAATATATTCATACAAATTTATATAAATTCCAACGCTAATTCTGCTATTTATATTACTTCCACAAATAATAATAACACTTACTTTGCGCTCTTATAACTCTGATAATGATTAAATTTTATTCCAGTTTTTATTCTCAGCATCATAACATTGGAAGGCTGAGCCTCCAAAAAGTTCATATTTAATTACATCATTCAATGGTAGGCCGAGCCTACTCATATTATTGTTCATACATAAGTTTACTCTTTTTCTCACATACATTAACACTCTGAAAATACTATGGATTTGGTAAAAGAAAAATTAGAATTAAAAGAATATAGGAAAATTATTTCTGATTTAAAAAGAGAATTGGCTATAGTTAATTATCGCATTCAATATAGTAACAGGGCAACTTATCCCTTGTTAAAATTCCAAAAAATTTAATTCTCCAACAGATTTCTACTTTCAATATCATGATTCATATCATAAAAAATGACCTGGATACAATATCCAGAGCTTAAAAGACATTTTTACTATTTTAAACATCAAAATAATTCAATATCCACTATTCATTGTTCACTATTCATCAAGTTAGCTTACTATTTATCACTATTTATTTATTATTATGTTGAAAGCATTCACGGGAACATTTATCACACTTATCACTACTTACTATTCACTAGTTACTATTCATATTCACTATTCACGAAATCACTATTCATTAAGTTGACTTTTTATAAAAAAACACATTTATTTATCATAATTTAAATAAAATCAGTATGTTTAATCTTATAACTATAACAATTATTGTTAAAATTTACATAAATTTTTACTACACGAACCTCCACGGAGGCATTCACCCCTCTCTCATTTTTTTATAAAATGTCAACTTAATGAATAGTGATTTCGTGAATAGTAATTATGAATAGTAACTAGTGAATACTCCTTCCGTCTCACAATAGGTGTCCTCTTTCATTTTTTTATTTGTCTCAAATTATTTGTTCCTTTAGAATACCAATGTAATATTTATTATTTCTTTCCATTAACTTACCCTTATTTATTGTATTTTAATTCATTTAACTACTCCACTATCTATTATTAATAAGGTTATTTTAGTAAATGACACTCATTTTATCATTGAAATCAACACAATTAATCATTATCTTAAAAAGTGTGAAAATCTCAAAGAGGACACCTATTGTGAGACGGAAGGAGTAGTAAGTAGTGATAAGTGTGATAAATGTTCCCGTGAATGCTTTCAATATAATAATAAATGAATAGTGATAAATAGTACGTCAACTTGATGACTAGTGAACAATGAATAGTGGATATTGAATTATTTTAATGTTTAAAATACTAAAAATGTCTTTTAAGCTCTGGATATTGTATCCAGATCATTTTTTATGATATGAATCATGCTATTGAAAGTAGAAATCTGTTGGAGAATTAAATCTTTTTGGAATTTTAACAAGGGATAAATTGTCCTATTACTATATTGAATGCGATATTTAACTATAGCCAATTCTCTTTTTAAATCAGAAATAATTTTCCTATATTCTTTTAATTCTAATTTTTCTTTTACCAAATCCATTGTATTTTCAGAGTGTTAATGTATGTGAGAAAAAGCGTAAACTTATGTATGAACAATAATATGAGAAGGCTCGGCCTACCAATGAATGATGTAATTAAATATGAACAAATATTTTTGGAGGCTCAGTCTTCCAATGTTATGATGCTGAGAATAAAAACTGGAATAGAATTTAATCATTATCAAAGTTATAAGAACGCAAAGTAAGTGTTATTATTATTTGTGGAAGTAATATAAATAGCAGAATTAGCGTTGGAATTTATATAAATTTGTATGAATATATTTGTATAGGGTAAAATGTCAAGATTTGAGAATCTAATTATAGAGATATAATTTAAATGAATTGAAATAGATAATGTCATTTTAGTCTGTTTCATATCCATCTTCATCAAAAATTTCATTAGGGTAAAAGCTTCTAAAAGTTATAGATACTCTAGGTGTAATTTCTTTAGGATTTCTCATCTTATAATATGTTTGTCAATAATCACCATAAAAATGTCCTTCAAATGAATTCAAATATGTTGAAGTAGATGTAAATTCATTTAGTTCACTAATTAGAGTTCTGAGTTCATGTTCTTCATAATCTTGTTTTATTGTTGCTTGAATTTCTTCCAAAAATACTTTTTCTTGGAAATGGGCAAATTTTAGTTTTTTCAAGATTAATTTGACTAAATCTGGGTAAGAAAATTTTTTGATTAAATAACTTACCTTTGTATCAAAATCTTGAATGTTAATAGAATCTGATAACTTTTTGTCAGAGTTTGGTTCAGAGAAATCTACTAAAAAGTAATTTGAAAAGTGTCTTTGAGTTGTAAAATTTGAATTAGGATAATTATTGTCTTGTTCCATTTTAAATTTTTTCAAATTTCTTTTTAACAAAAAAGGATTGATTTTAAGTCTTATTCCTACTTCCCTTTGCATATTAAGGTTTATGGTTTCTAAAAAACTATCTCAAAAATATATGTTATACTCTTATTATTATTGATTATTCCTGGTTTATTTTGGAACATCACCTTGTCACCCTCACCTACTACCACAGAGTTCTTCCAGAGACATCTCTGCGTTTATGACCTAAAATCTATGAATCTCCTCCTGGCGGTACTATTTTTTCCCTTTCAGGTATTTTCTTCCCTAAACGGATTCTTTCATAGATTAACGATCACATTCAGTTCAACTTGGACTTATGTCTTTTGAACATAAAATAAACCTAGATTAACAATAATCATAAGAGTAAAACATATATTATCAAGAATAAGTTATTAAGAAACCATACCTCTTAATAGCAATTTAGGAAGTTGGAATAAGGAGCTTTAGTGTGAAGGCATAAATTTAGAGTAATGGGTATTTGAAAGCATTTCTATATTTTTCATTGAGCATCGTTGTATATTGGTGTGTTTACAAATGAAGAGAGAGGTTCCTTTTATACATGAAGGAGGAAGTCTCTAGATTAATTATAAAACAAAAGAAAAGTAAATTACTATTTACTTTACGACTTTTTAAAACAAAGCAAAATACTTTACAAAAAGTAAAGTGCTAAAAACAAAAATCTTTACATAAAGTAAAGTAAAACACTATTTACTTTACGACTAATGGACTAGACCACAAACTATACAAAGTTGGTAGGGACTAGCCCCATTGTTTTGTCAGGAATCTTTGAAAATTCACCTTCTGATGTCGGCAATAATTTTGACAATAATAGAATCAAATAATTATGGGTATTCCATTATTATTGATCTACCTTGTTAGGATTCTGATGAACCTGGTCTTTTTGAAAATTTTGAATTTCTTTTCTTGTAAGCTTCAACTAGCTTGGGTCTTGAATGTTTGACATCGAAGGAGAAAAAGAAACTCCTTGCAATTTCTGAGTTGCAATAAATTTTTCCAAATTTATCTTCTCTTAGTAAATTTCTTTCTTCTGATTTGTCCTTTGACCAGCCAAAATCTTCAGAAATTAGTTTGGCTCTTGCAAGTTCAATTTGTTATGGCAAGTCTTCTATGTTTAGTCTTTGGACCAGAATTTTGGACTTGAAATTCTTCATATTCTGTGTCAATGTTTTTAAAATACATCCAAATCAAATGAACACATGGACAATTATTCTGGAAGTCAGGATATAGAGAGTTAATTTCCAGTTAGATTTTTTGTGGAATTTCTGAGGTGATGGTTTCCAATGTATCTGCCAGGAATGTTGGGAGATATGGGGTGAAATCATATAATGGAGGAACATTAATGACACTTAGTAGACCATATTTGAGTAGTGTGGCCAATGTTATGGTGTAATCTCGGGACTTAAATGGCTTGAATGTTGGTAGAGAAATTCTAGCTTTTCTGATTGCAAAATCAAGCTGGCAATAACACTCACCTTCTTGATTTTCAGGGCAATCTTCGAACATGCTTTGACATGATTTATAGTTGTTGTAAACAAAACTCCACTCAGTGGAAATTCCATTATGAATAATCTGATTGTTGCAAATTTGTGCCAACGTTTCTTGTAACAGGACAAATGTTCTTAATCCTATTTCTTCTTCTGGAATCTTAGGTTGTATAGGAATTATGGGTTTCCCAAAATTTACCAAATTTGTATTGGTCTGTTGAACCTTTGTAGTAATTAATGTATTACTAAAGGATTTTTGGTCCTTTTGTGGAATTTGTGGCCTTAAAGAAATTTCTTTTCCTTTTTCTTTAGGAACAATTTTTTGAATTTCTTGTAAAAAATTTTGATCACCAAATTTTTCCAAATGTCGTAGGTAATCTTGATATTTAAGAACTCTGGGTGAGATAATGATATCTTTCCCATAACTCTTAATTATCGTGTCTATGGCCTCCTGAATGTCGTAAAATCCTTTATACAAAGGTTGACCATATCTTGGGAAAAGTTTTAGCTTTTTAATTAAGAGAGCCATTTCATCCCAATCTAAATAAACTCCAGTCTTTGGGCCTGTAAATAATGTATATCAAATAAAAGGTTTTTTTGCTAAAATGTCTTCCAGTAGAGAGATAAGATGCTAAAGCATTTATCACTGCTACCTTCTTACTATTACCTGCAGTGGTAGTAGATAAATTCCAGATGTTGTCTAAAAGACATGTTTCTTCTTCTTTGAGTTGATTCCTCAAAGGTGTTTTGAATTGTTCCTTCTCAGGAAATGTCTTTAGTTTAGTAATGTCAAAATCTATGACTTTTCCTGCCATTGGAAATGTCTGA
This sequence comes from Lathyrus tuberosus, assembly GCA_022829125.1. NCBI lineage: Eukaryota > Viridiplantae > Streptophyta > Magnoliopsida > Fabales > Fabaceae > Lathyrus > Lathyrus tuberosus. Next base: position 7,909,433 of record JALAZF010000258.1, on the reverse strand, counting down.
ATGAGAAATGTCTTAATTTCTTGGAATGTCTGAAATTTTTTTCTTTTCCAAGAACAATCAAGTGTAATTATTAGTCATGTAATAATTTTCTAGATAATAAATCTGGTATTTTATTATCTTTCCCTTTAATGTGTTCCCATTTTATCCTAAATCCTTTATTTAGGACAAATTCTCTGAATTTCAGCCATATGTTAGAAGTTAATTTTTTCTCATTTTTAGTATCAGCAAATTTAATTGCTTCTCAATCAGTTCTAATAGTAATTTGTTTTTTAGACAAAATAAATAAAGCAAAATTTTCCAATACATAAATAATTGACAAAATTTCATAATCTAAGGATGTTAAGTATCATTTTTCTTTAAAAGTTCCTGAGATGTATCTACAAATTTTCTCTAATGATTTTGAAGAGAATTCATTAGGTTTATTGATTAATATTCCTCCCCATCCCAATTCACATCCATCAGTTTCGATAATCAAATAATCTGATTATAATGGCAAGGTTAAGGGTTCTAATTTCTTAATTTCTTTCTTTAATTGCTGAACAATTTTAATATCTTAATCATTAAATTTTCTAACTCCTTTTTGTTGTGCCTTATTATATAAGGAAGAAGTTAGTTTAGACAGATTTTTGAAATATGGCCTGACATAATTTACTAGTCCTAAAAAGGATTGTAATTGTTTTAATTCTTCTAATTTATCTGGATATTCTAAAATTTTTCTAGCTATATGAGGTTGTAATTTGATAGTTCCATTTCCTATCTCCGCCCCTAAAAAAGAAATATAATTTTTTCCAATTTCAATTTTCTTTTTAGAAATGATTAAGCCATGTTTTTAAAATAAAGAAAAAATTATATATAAGTGTTCTATGTGTTCTTTTTTTGATTGAGAGAAAATAAGAACATCTTCAATATAGACACATGTAAAATTATAACAATCTCTAAAAATGTCATCCATCATTCGTTGGAAAATTTGTGGTGCATTTCTTAATCCAAATGACATCACTAACCACTCAAAATATCCTAATGGACAAGGAAAAAGTTGTCCATTCAATACTGTCTTTGTGCATTTTTATTTGCCAAAATCCTGATTTTAAATCAAATTTAGAAAACCAATTTTTTCCTTGTATTTTATTAATTAATGTATCTTTGTCTGGAATACAGTATTCATCTTCAAAAGTATTATCATTTAATCTTTTATAATCGAAAACCATTCTAGATTGTCCTCTTTTCTTTTCAGCTTCTTTTTGGACAATAAAAGCAGGGGTTCTATGTCTAGAATTTGATCTTTGAATAATTTCTAATTTTAATAATTGATCAATGTGCATTTTGAATTCTTCTTGTTCCCAATTACCATACTTGAAATTAGGTGATTTAATGGTAATATCTGGGTTGATAATTTCTAATTTGCACAGAGTTTTATTTCTTTCCCAAAATTTTGTAGGATTTTCTCCTATAACCTCAATTTTTTCTAATTTCTTAATTATTTGATCTAAATCATAATTTTTTATATTTTTTGAAAAATTTGTGGTATCTATTAAGTGCAACTCACTTTCTATACCACTGTCTAAATCTAAGTCTAGATCAAAATTTTGTTGTTCTATATTATGGCAAGAACATTCATCTTTGTTTTCCTTGCAATTGCAGGTCTCACGTTTTTTTATTGCTAATTTAAAATTTGAAACAATTGGTATCATGGAACAATTTTTACTTATTGTGACATAATCATTGTTAATATTAATTTGTCCATAATTATGGAGTAAAAAATCTAATCCCATAATAAGTGGTATTGAGAGATTTAGGTCTTGAACCCAAATTTTTGGCCAAGGATAATATTCTGACCATTGATTACAATTTGTTAGGAATTTTACTTGGATATTTTTAAATTGTAAGTCATTTGAATTTTTAGGTCCATCAAATTGCATTGAATAAGTTGGTTATACTTTGACAATTTTATTCTTTAATTCTTCTGGGATAACTTTTATATCTATAGTAGATGAAGTTGCTCAAGTATCAATTAAAATGGGTATGGTTCTTTCCTGCCCATGAATATTAATTTTTGTCGGGATTATAATTTGTCTTAGTTTTTCTTTATTACAAACTAAGGGTACATGGATTCTCGAGGTTTTTCTGTGTTATTTATAATATTTATGTCCTCTTGAGTAATTTCTGTTAATTTAAAATTATTTTCTGTAGCCGGGAATTTTCCTTTTTTAATAATTTCTGTTAAACTTTTTATTGATTCTTCTAATCTTTCTAGTTTAATGTCTAAATTATCAATTCTGTTTTCTAGGTTTCTAACCTTGTTTTCTAATTTGTTTACTTTATTGTTAGAATTTTCAGAAATTTCTTGGGCTTCTTTTTCTATATTGAAATGTTTTTTAATACAATTTGAGCAGATTTGTTTTAAACAAATTTGGCATTTCTATCTTTTATCAAAGGAGGAAAACGAATTACACCTGAAGCATTTAATATTATCGCTTCCAGCTTTGTAATTCCAATTATGGTTACAATCTGGTATTTGGTTTTTTGGCTCCATTAATTGAAATTAAATTTATTCAATTTTTCTAAAAGAATATAATTATTATTATTTTCTTTTTCTAGAGGAATTTCAATTTCTTCAATTTCTATTCCTTCTAGGGAATTTTGTTTATTTGGGCATACAGAAGATAAATGTTCTGGTTTGTTACATGCAAAACACGTAATTGTATTTTTATAAGTTTGATTAGGATTGTACTTCCTAACATGTTTTTCCTTGTTTAAATAAAGTTTTCTAGCATTAGATTTTCTTAAGTAATTTTTCTTTACATAATTATATGTATGTATGTATGTATGTATGTATGCACGCATGCATGCATGCATGTATATATATATATATATATATATATATATATATATATATATATATATATATATATATAAGAGAAAGAAAAGAAAAAGTTAGAAAAGAAGAAGAAGAAAAGAGAAAGAAGGGAAAGGAAGAGAAGAAGAGAGAAAGAACTTGGATGAAGAATAGAAGTTCATGGATCATCATCATCTTTTTCAAACTCCTCTTCGATTATCAGGTGGGTTCTAGTTAGACACTCTAAGTTCTAGAAATCTATGATTTTGGACTTAGGTTAGATTTGAGAGAAAATGATTAAACGGACAAATCAATGAAATCTAACGAATGAAATTTGATATAAATTGCGTAGTGTAATCGTTATATGCATGTGATCAAGTGATGATACTTGCTTGATGTTTGGAAATGATCCGGTGTGGAAAGATGGGATTTTGGGACTTTTGGAACCCTTAAAAATGCAGAAAAAGAATTCTGGTTCTGATGCAATTCGCCAGGCGAATTAGGTTTCACCACTGTCTCGCCAAGCGAAGTACTGGCGAAGAGGAATTCGCCAGGCGAAATCCACAATCGCAAGGCGAAAATGAGGAGACAGAACATGTTTTGGCTACTGGAACTCTTGGATTTTCAAAGAATGAGGTTTCGCCACTAGTTCGCCGGGCGAAGTACTGGCGAAGGGGGATTCGTGAGGAGAAATCCTTGCTCGCCAGGCGAATCTGGCTGTTTCTCAATAATTTTTCTATTCCCGTTTATAAATATGTTAATAACTTATTCCAAAATTAAATAACTTGTATAAGAGAAATAATAATTGGGTGTTGTAAAAAGTTATAATGGTTGGTCCAATACACTAATGAAAAAGAATAACTTCAATTTATTAGATATAACACACCTTTAATTTAAATGGTTAATTTTATTTTATAATAATTGTAATTATTGTTATTGTTATTTTGTGTCTTTCAATTCAATTTAAAAAAGCGCATTGCTATATATAGCGAACATCGCGAAGGTAGTTTTAGACTCTAGTGTATATATGTCATTCAATAAAAAAATTTCACTATGTTTAGAAACATATAATTATGTTTTTATTAAAATATAAAAGTAATGGTTATTGCCTTAACCATATATGATATAGGCAAATGTCTTGCCTAGTAGACTTATTATTTGTCTAGAAATTCTATCATCATCATTCTAACCCCAAAATTTTATCATATACTTTTCTCAAATTTGTCAATAAATATTATAAAAAATTAAGCTAAAAAAGCATTAAACAAAAATCACTAATAAATTTTTTCCGTAAGTATTATTTTTGTTTAGTTATCGTTTACAAAAATATCTGGATCAATGTAAATTTTTGTATATAAAAATATTTAGATAATAAATTTTTTTTTCCCGTATACCATTTTTAGATAAAAAAATTTGAATCATAAAATATAAAGCAAAGCAAACTCTCATTAAGGGCTTAGTATCAATTTATTACTATTTAAACAAATCAATTTATTACTATTTAAACATTTAATACATTAATTTCAATGATTAAATGAGAGTAAAATATTTAGGTTAATAATAAATATTAATTAATAAAAAAGTTAAGTAAATTGTGATATATAAATGAGACTCTTTTAGACGATTATTAAAATTTTATTGACTCACTACAACTATAAAAAATTATTTGGATCACTAATATGTTATTGACTCGCTACACTATTAAAATTTATTAAAATTTTATTGACTCACTAATATTTTTTCTCGTATTTACACCATTGACAAACATTTATTCAATCATTATTTTAATGGTATAAATTTCAATAAATAGCATATATTTTTCTCGTATTTGGAACGGTAATATATTTGTTTCCTATAATTACACTAATGAGACAAATTTATTCAGTTATTCAATATGAAGCATTACTCTATATAATATAATTAGTGAATAATCAAATCAAACACCTAAATATTAAAAATACACATAAATTAAAATGAAAAAATTCAGTTAATATTCTGATAATGTAGTTATATTTCAAATGACGTTGTTGTCCTAATGCTTACTGTTAACTAATAATAATAAAATTACTTAATGCAGCTGCTTGACTCAACTTGGGGTAGAGTTATATTTTAAATCTACAAAAACAGAGTTATTTGATATTGTCAAAAGTGGTGAAACTAAGTCTAAGTTACACAGTCGTGGTCCATTTTATGGTGTGATTGGTTTGACAATGTTTTGATTTCATTAAATATTCAATGTGACTATTTGTATGTGATATCCCAATGAATCATGCTTTTGGGAGTTGTAACACTTAACTTCAGTAGGTGGTTTTTACCTAGTCATATTGAATGTCCCATTCGATGTTTAATTATTAATTGAAGTTGGTTTTTACAAACTTAAAAACACCGAATATTGCAATTATAGAAATGAAAACTATTGTAAAACAATGATAATAGCCTAAAAATTATATAAGATCAATTTAGACAAAAGCAAATGGCAAGATATATATATATATATATATATATATATATAAAAGGACAATTGTAAGTGTGATAAAAATAGTCAAGATTTCAACTGAGATATCTAATAAATGAAAATCAATTAAGATCTTAGTATGCGTGCTAGAGTATGATATAAAAAGTTGTCAACATTTTTATTTAAGCATAATAAAATGAAGGACTATATTATGTCAAAAAAAAAGAAAAGATGAATGACTATATTATGGTTTGTTTAATTATTTGTTTGATGTGTGATGTACAGATAAATGTCTTCCTACAGAAAGAACTCTTGATTTCCTTTAAGGGGATGATGTTTTTAATGTGTGTCTTGTTCAAAGCCCAAAGTTGAAGCAAAAATGTTGACTCTACTAGGGGAGTTTTATATCTGTCTTGTACAAAGCCCAAGATTGAGGCTGAAAGGAGATTGACTCTTCCGGGGAATGTTTTGTCTGTCTTGTACAAATCCCAAGATTGAGGCTAAAAAGAGATTGACTCCAGTGGGGAGGTTTTATCTGTCTGTCTTGTACAAAGCCCAAGATTGAGGCTAAAAAGAGATTGACTCCACTGCGGAGGTTTTGTCTGTCTTGTACAAAGCCCAAGATTGAGGCTAAATCTATTGAGGAAAAGTCATTATATAAAGCCTAAGAGGAGGCTGGCTTCTGCTGAGGATTATTGATGTCCAGAGACAGGTCCAATAGGTGGTTGTTGGCTAGGGTTGCAGAGAGATTGTTACCTTTTCCTTACGAGCGTTTCATGCAAGCAAAGCCTCCTGTACCCACTCATGTGCCTATAGAAGAGTACAACAAGTTGAAGTTGCTAGTGGAGAAGTTGACCAAGGAAAATGAAGAGCTATAAGCAGAAATCCACCAGGCTGGTGTGGAGAGTAGCAAGTTCAAGAGAAAGGTTGAGATTGAACAAGACCAAGTGGCTGAGAGTAGCAAGAGGTTGAAGATAGGGATTGATCTGAGAGTCATGTACCAAGATGGGTTTGAAGGATCTGATGCATCAGTGAAGACTCTTCGACAACGCTTGAAAGAGGCTGAAGACTCCTGTAGTAGAGCTTGACACTTATATGAAGTGGTTTCTTGTGCAAAGAAGAAGACCAGAGAGAAGCTTGAAGCTGACATTGATAAGCTTGAGGCCCAACTAAGGGATGCCTTGACTTTAGCTGAAAATGAGTGTCACCTCAAGGAGAAGGCCATAAGAACCTCACGCTACACTCCTGAGATGTGGGACAACAAATGCAAGGAGGTGGAAGTTGCCCAACAGTTGGCTGCACATTGGAAGAATCGTTTTGAGGCCTTGAAGAGGGATAACTCACAATGGATGGCAAAGGAGAAAACTCTCAATCAGCTGCTGGATACCCATGTGGAGTCTCTCCGTATTTGTCAGCCAGCTTTGGACATGTACCGTGCTAGGTACAATGGTCTAGTGGAATATTGCAATCTCATGAATAATGATATACCTTGGAGGCTAGAAAGTGCACTCCAAGACTTGGATGGCAACAACACCCCTCCCTCGGTCAACAGTTTCATACTCCTTTGTGATCAGATGGTTAGCAGATTTGTGTTCGATTAAAAAAAGCTCGAGGAGCGCATTCGAAAAAAGACCTTTTGATTGTTGTTTTGTATTCTCTTATCATATTTCAATACTTTTTGTACTAATCTTAATGAACATGCGCAGTTGTTTGTATTTGGTTTTCAAATGAATGAAAAAGCTTCCTTTATCCTCAAAGTTGCGCAACTTATTGTCTATTCGCGTTTCTTTTGCAACAATACCTACGATAACCGCTAGTCTTAAGGGTCCCTTGAGCATCACCCAAGCATTATGTATTCATCATTTACGCATCATTGCATTTCATGGGCCCAACTGAGGACTTACAGCTTAGCTCGCTTTTGATTAGATTATTTCGTCAAGCTGACTCTGCATAATTACAACACTCGCAATAACCAGAGACGGATCATGGACCAGCTCCAAGCCGACCTGGCGAAAATGAGGAATCAGATGAGAGCACACATGGAGCAGATTCAAGCAGAGTTGAGGGAAGTATGAAGCCAGATGAGACAATTCATGGTGGACATACAGGCTTTGTCTCAGGGTCAGAAAATGCTGAGGGAGGAAGTCCATCAACTGACGACTAAGATGAGCCTGATCAGGAAAGTCATGAGAACTGTGTTAAGAAAAGAAGGCAATCATATGCCTGAGGCTGCAACGGAGATTGATGTTCCTCCTTTGCCTGTGGGATATCTCCCAAATCGTGATTTACCTCGCGAATTTTCTTCATGACCCAGGGTTCCAGAATTTTCCCGTCAGCAGCTATCTCCTGTTTCCCAAGACTAAAAGGTACGCACAGAGGTCGAAGCAACCTAAAAGAGCTTTTGATCCACTTCCTATGCCTTATGCTCAGTTGTTGCGAGCTTTAATTAGTTGAACTTCGGACGCTAACTCTGCTTACCGGTATGCCCCCACCAAGCTACGATGCAAATACCCACTGTGATTTTCATTATGGAGCTCCGAGGCATAGTTATGAAAAGTGCAATGCCTTCCAGCATAAGGTCCATGATCTGATTTATACAAAAGTGATTAAGTTCACACTGCGCGACATGAGAATACAAGGTGATCTTATTCCAGCTGCTGCGTAAGAAGTGGGTGTCCCTGTCTTCTCTCTTGAAGCTGCATTAAGTCAGGGGCATATCTTACAATTCTTGGTTTTAGAATCTCCACGTCTGCAACTGTTGCTTGTTCCTAGGCCAAGTCTGAGGATGAAAGTGCATGGACAAGCGGAGTGCCCAAATCGGTATCAGCAACAGACTAGTTCCCAGAAGAGACAGCAAAGACCCGAGAGAAGGTTTAATCTAATTTGTGTTCCTAACAGTCAGCTGATTGCTCACCTACTTCAGGGCTCTTTGATTCAGCTAAGAGAAGCTGTGCCTGTTCCAAATCCCCTCCCTCTAGATTATGACATGAATGCTAGGTGCGAGTACCACCCAAGGACGCAGGGGCATTCAATTGAAAATTGCAACGTGTTCAAACACAAGGTGCAAGATCTTGTCGACTCAAAGGTCATCACATTCACTGCAGACGGTCAGCGCATTAATTGAAGCCTCCCAAGTGAGCATTTAAGACTGCAAGGACATCCTCATAAGCGATAAGTCCAGACGGAGTCAGGCTTCCTCAACGATGGCAATATTTAGCTTCCTTACTACATTTTCATTTGTATTTTCATTGTTTGTTAATGCTCTATTTGCATGTAAAAACTTATTTGTCTTGAATGATAATCTTAATGCAATGAGTGTGTTTTTCTTGAAGTAGTTCATTCGTGTTCGCTCATATAATTTTTCTGTGCATTGCAATACCAACTTTCTTGCTTAAACTCTTTGTGGGAGGATGATGAAGTGAAAACGCAAAATTTCCGGTCATATGCTTTCGGAATAAAACCTTGCTGATGATGTACAATCATTGTTTCAAATCCCTAAACACCAGAGATAGACCCTTGTTAACCCCTTTGAACCTAGAAGTAGGAGTTTATTTCTAAGATTTGAAAAAAGAAACCTAACATTTAAGCCAGGGGCGGGGTAGTCATCAGTTAGTTTGACCGAGCGTTCAAATTTCAGTGTGCAGATAAGGATCCATCACTTGTTATTCCTCGCTCATCAGGAGGTTAAGGACGTTAAAACACAATGGTTATCCCTCACAACCAACGAATGAGGCAGTCACAACCCTTTCAAAGAAATCAAGACAGACAGTGTCACACAATTAGTTCAAAAGAGAAAGAATAAAAAATAAAAAAAAATAAAAAAATAAAAAATGAAAGAAAAAGAAAGAAAGTCCGCTAAGTCAAAACTTGAAAAAGTGACTTAGGCAAAAGTTACGGAAATCAATAACAAACTTGAAGATTTTTTTATTTTGAAGTCCAGAAGGATGCCCTAACTTTTACCTAAGTCACTTTTTCATGTTTTGACTTAGCGGGCTTTCTTTCTTTTCCGTTCTCTTGTTTTTCTTCTTTCTCTTTTAAACTAATCGTGTGACATTAGCTGTCTTGATTTCTTTGAAAGGGTTGTGACTGCCTCATTCCCTGGTTGTGAGGGATAACCATTGTGGTTTTACGTCCTTGACCTCCTAATGAGCGAGGAATAACATGTGATGGATCCTTAGTTGCACACTGAAATTTGAACGCTCGATCAAACTAACTGATGACTACACTGCCCCTAGGTTAAATGTCATGGTTTTTTCAAATCTTAGAAAGAAGCTCCTACTTCTAGGCTCAAAGGGGTTAACGAGGGTCTATCTCCTTTATATCTCCGGTGTTTAGGGATTTGAAACAATGCATGTACATCATCAGGAATGTTTTATTCCGAAAGCATACGACCAGAAATTTTGTGTTTTCACTTCATCATCCTCCCATAAAGAGTTTAAGCAAGAAAGTTGGTATTGCAATGCACAGAAAAATTATATGAGTGAAAAACTACTTCAAGAGAAACACACTCATTGCATTAAGATTATCATTCAAGACAAACAAGTTTTTACATGGAAACAAAACATTAACAAACAATGAAAATACAAATGAAAATGCAGTAAAGAATCTAAATATTGCCATCGTTGAGGAAGCATGACTCGGTCTGGACTTATCGCTTCTGAGGATGTCCTTGCAGTCTTAAGTGCTCACTTGGGAGGCTTCAATTATTGTACAGACCATCTGCAGTGAATGTGATAACTTTTGAGTCGACAAGATCTTGCACCTTGTGCTTGAACACGTTGCAATTTTCAATTGAATGCCCCTGCGTCCCTGAGTGGTACTCGCACCTAGCATTCATATCATAATCTGGAGGGAGATGATTTGGAACAGGCGCAACTTCTCTTAGCTAAATCAAGGAGTCCTGAAGTAGGCGAGCAAATAGCTGACTGTGAGGAACAAAAATGAGATCAAACCTTCTCTCGGGTCTTCTTGGTCTTTGTTGTCTCTTATTGGGGCTAGTTTGTTGCTGATACCGATTTGGGCACTCCGCTTGTCCATGCACTTTCATCCTCGTACTTGGACTAGGAACAGAAAACAGTTGCGGACGTGGAGATTCTAAAACCAAGGACTGTAAGATATGCCCCTGACTTGATGCAGCTTCAGGACAGAAGACAGGGATATCCACTTCTTTCGCAGCAACTAGAATAAGATCACCTTGTATGCTCATGCCGCACGACATGAACTCAACTGCCTTTGCATCAATTAGATCCTGGACCTTATGCCCCGGCGCTCCAGAATGAAAATCACAATGGGTATTTCCGTCGTAGCCTGGTGGGGGCTTACCGGTAAACGGAGTCAGCGTCCGAAGTTCAACCAATTGAAGCTGAAGTAGATGCCGCAATAGCTGAGCATAAGGCATATAAAGCGGATCAAAAGCTCTTGCATGCTGCTTCAGCCTCTGTGCTTACCTTTTTACTCTTGGGATTGTCTTGGGAAACAAGAGATAGATGCTGACAAGAAAATTCTGGAACCCCGGGTCGTGAAGAAAATCCGCGAGGTAAATCACGATTTGGGAGAGATCCCACATGCAAGGGAGGAACAACAATCTCTGTTGCAGCCTCAGGCATATGATTGCCTTCTTTTCTTAACACATTTCTCATGACTTCCATGATCAGGCCCATCTGAGTCTTCAGTTGATGGACTTCCTCCCTCAGCATTTTTTGACCCTGAGACAAAGCTTGTATGTCCACCATGAATTGTCTCATCTTGCTTCGTACTTCCCTCAACTCTGCTTGAATCTGCTTCATGTGCACACTCATCTGATTCCTCATTTCCGCCAGGTCGGCTTGCAGTTGGTCCATGATTTGTCTCTAGTTATTGCGAGTGTTGTAATTGTGTAGAGTCAGCTTGACGAAAAAATCTGATCAAAAGTGAGCTAAGCGGTAAGTCCTCAGTTAGGCCCATGAAATGCAAGAATGATGCGCAAATGATGAATGCATAATGCTTGGGTGATGCTCAAGGGACCCTTATAACAAGTGGTTATCATAGGTATTGTTGTAAAAGAAACGCGAATAGAGAATAAGTTGCACAACATTGAGAATAAAGGAAGTTTTTTCATTCATTCATTTGAAAACCAAATACAAACAACTGAGCATGTTCATTAAGATGAGTACAAAAGGTCTTGAAATATGATAAGAGAATACAAAACAACAATCAAAAGGTCTTTTTTCGAATGCGCTCCTCGAGCTTTTTTGACTCGAACACAAATCTGCTAACCATCTGATCACAAAGGAGTATGAAACTGTTGACCGACGGAGGGGCGTTGTTGCCATCCATGTTTTGGAGTGCACTTTCTAGCCTCAAAGATATATCATTCATCATGAGATTGCAATACTCCACTAAATCATTGTACCTAACACGATACATGTCCAAAGCTGGCTGACAAATACGGAGAGACTCCACATGGGTATTCAGCAACTGATTGAGAGTTTTCTCCTTTACCATCCATTGTGAGTTATCCCTCTTCAAGGCCTCAAAACGATTCTTCCAATGAGCAGCCAACTCTTGGGCAGTTTCCACCTCCTTGTATTTGTTGTCCCACATCTCAGGAGTGTAGCGTAAGGTTCTTATGGCCTCCTCCTTGAGGTGACGCTCATCTTCAGCTAAAGTCAAGGCATCCCTTAGTTGGGCCTCAAGCTTATCAATGTCAGCTTCGAGCTTCTCTCTGTTCTTCTTCTTTGTGGCCGAAACCACTTCATATAAGTGCCAAGTTCTACTGCAGAAGTCTTCAGCCTCTTTCAAGCGTTGTCGAAGAGTCTTCACTGATGCATCAGCTCCTTCAAACCCATCTTGGTACATGACTTTCAGATCAGTCGCTATCTTCAACCTCTTGCTACTCTCAACCAGTTGGTCTTGTTCAATCTCAACCTTTCTCTTGAATTTGCTAGTCTACACACCAGCCTGGTGGATTTCTGCTTGTAGTTCTTCATTTTCCTTAGTCAACTTCTCCACTAACAGCTTCAACTTGTTGTACTCTTCTATGGGCACATGAGTGGGTACAGGAGGCTTTGCTTGCATGGGAGGTTCGTAAGGAAAGGGTAACAATCTCTCTGCAACCCTAGCTAGCAACCACCTATTGTATGGTTCTTTTGCCACACAGTTCTTCGCTTTTAACTCCTTTTTTCCCTTTGTGTGGATCTTTGTCCACGCCTTATCGATCTTTCTCACAAATTCGGGATCACATGTTTTGTTGGCCAGAAAAAAACTTTGGATCTTCTCTGCTTCGGGCTCATCCTCCATAGCATAGCCAAGTTGGCGTAATGCCATGATCGGATTGTAATTGATACAGCCTGCTCTTCCAATCAAAGGTACATTCCGAAAATCCCCACAACTAAAGATGATTTCCTCGTCATAGTACTCAGGAGAGTACCAAGCGATGTAATCGGCCACCAAAGACATGATACAGTTAGACCATTTCAGCTTCGACTTGTTCTAAAAAAAGAGCCATTCATAGGTAGATGAGAAACATACCACTTGTATAACAAGTGAGAACAACATTGGACCATCCCTGTCTTCTTCTCACTCCTCTAATGAATGGAGTGGTAAGTGTCCTCGAGGAGTGTGGGAACCAGATTCTTCTGAATAAAGAGAGTGACAGCGACAATGTCTATGCAATTGTCTATATTTGGGAAGAGGACAATCCCATAGATTATCAGAGCAAGAGAGATACCAAATCTTTCCCAATCTTCCTTGGCCTTATATTGAGGAACCTTGTTAAGCAGGAATTTCAGAGGGAACCCATGAGTGTCTTCCTTGTTAGTTAAACCAGCAACAACCTCTTCTTTAGTCATGTGGAATGCAAGAGCAATAACAGGCGGCTTCGGTTCTTCTTCCAAGCCTGTGTAGATAGGTTGGTCCTTGATCTTAATATTCAACAGATGAGAATATTCCTTAAGAGTGGGAGCCAACTGATAATTCTGGAAAGTGAAGCATCTAAGTGGAGCATCATAAAATTGTGCCATCGCAAACAACGCCCAAATATCCAATCCATTATAAAGGAGTTCAAGCATCTTTCCATGCTCCCCTTGAAAGTTAATCTTGATTGCTTTTGGTACATCAGTCAGAATGTCTTGGATAGCATTCAATTTTGGTTCTCTGAACTTCAACGAATTGGTGTTTCTCTTCTTGTGATCAACCATTCTTTCAGAAATACCTGAGATAACCATAGTCTTTTAAGTCCCTTGATATGCAATTGGTATGCAATGCAATGTCATGACTGCATGTTTCAGAACAGGCTCATCGTACAAGGATCAAGGTCACAAATTCTGTAGGTCAACACAAAAAGATGTCTCTCACCTCGGGTAGGCAATCTATTGGTTTACAATAGGGCATTCCAAGGGCTTTCAAACAAGGTCTCATGCACTAATTCTCAAACGTTTTCCATCATAACGACGATTCGTAAGACGATAATCTCTTTCAAAGGATGAGCACAGAGTTATGTATTTGTAACCTTTGGAATAGGGTTCTAAAAAGGTCCTTAGAATCACAGACTTCTAGGTCGGAAACAAAGACGCAGTTACGACTGCTCGTAAGACATAATCATTCCCAAAGGGGCCTCGTCTGAGCGGTGGAAGTCAAACAAACTCAAAGAGTCCCAAGTCTCGCAAATCAGAAAGCAACCACCTCCTAGATTAGTGTATACTAGAAAAGCTCGGGTAGAAAGCATTTCTCCTCATAAACCATCCCCAATAAACCTAATAGATAAGAAGAACATAATCAAAGCAATAAAGCAATAAAGCAATAATAAAAACAAACAATCCACACATACATCGCAACCAAATTATGGGTTCGAAAGTCGGTTATGCAAGGGGAAGGTAATAACACCCCCTCACATCCATCGTACTCGATGGGAATCATTCGTTTATCTATGTGTAAGGATGTTTGCTAAAGGGTTGCTTTCTAAAAGAGTGTTCTAAGAAGCGAGAGACAAGGGTCAGAAACAAAGATTGTGAAAGAAAAATGATAAAGGAAAAGGTGGGGAAAAGAAAAGGTGGCTCGCCAAGACTTCGATGTCTTGTGCCTACGTATCTCCATTAACCAATGAAGAATCAGAGTGTCCATAGTTCATAGGACTACAGGTGAAGGGGGGATGATGTTCCCCAAGACTTCGCCGTCTTGTGCCTACGTATCCTCATTCAGACAAAAATGAAGAAGTCAGAGCATTCGTAGTTCGGATGACTACGAAAAATAGGTGGGAAGAGTGCTCGCCAAGACTTCGTCGTCTTGTGCCTACGTATCCTCATTTGGACGAGAATGAAGAAGTCAGAGCGTCCATCGTTCGTGAACTACGAATGAAAGGGGGAAGGGTGCTCGCCAAGACTTCGCCGTCTTGTGCCTACGTATCCTCATTCGGACGAAAATGAAGAAATCAGAGCGTTCGTAGTTAGTGGTACCACAGGTTTGTTGCTGAAGGAATTTTTGTTTTGTTTTACGTATGCTGCGTTTTGAAATTGAGTCGTTGTTGCTATACGTATTGAGGTCGTTGCGTTGTTGTAAATTTTGAAACCAGAATTGTTGTGGTGTTTTTCTGCATGTTGTACGAGTTGATCAGGTTTTGTCGCTTGGCTTTGTAGGGTTTGGGTGTAGTGAATTTGGTTGTACTGTAGCAGGATTGTTATGGTTGAAGGATTCGGGTACGGTTTAGGTTCAGCAGTGGTTTTGACCTGTTGTGTGTCACGCTACAATGTGTAGAATCAAGGTCGTTGAATGTTTTTTTTTCAAATTAACTTATGGTGTGTTGTGAATCATGGTGGGGTCAGTCTAATTGCTTTTGCTTTTTGTTGTTTTGCAGGTACAGGTTTGGTGGACTGTGGAGGTGTTGTAGGTTTTGTTGTCATGTTACTCATAACGTGTGAGGATGTTTGTTGTATTAGTTTTGTGAAATTCGTTGCGTATTGCGTGGGAGCAATCTGTCTACGTTGTGGGGCCTAAAGCTATTAGCTGATGCGAGATGGAAGCGAATTGGTGTTGTTTTGGTGCGTGATGGTTTGATCCATCTAGGTTGCAGCGTGAATCATAGGGGTAAAAGATGATGTGTGTTGCGTTGGCATGAATGGTGCGTGTGGGACTGTACAGTTTTAGGTTTTGGAGCAATGGTTTGTTTTGTTGTGTATGGTAGCAAATAGTAGTTTTGTGAAGATGTGTGACAGATTTTTTTTGCAGAATGACATGTCCTTTTCCTCATGTCACAACTTGTTAGCTTGTTTCTTTTCTTTGTAATATTATTTTGACGCAATGTAAATGGGCCTTTAGTGATGATGTGGACTTTGGACTCGTAATTGTTTGGACAATATTCTTTCATAGCCTTTTGAACTTTGAAATTCTAATAAAGACAAATTGACATGGGCTTGAAATAACAATGTTAGTTGCACCTCACTTTGATTTAGCTTGGAATTGCAATTGAATTTGAAATGATGATATATGACTTATGAAACTTGTTTAGAAAGAAACCTTAAGGATTGAAACTTGAACTATTCATATTGACACCACACTCGAAACCAATTGAATATTTTGCATCCATCATGAACTTGAAATAAATTGGATTGAAATTCTGAATCAATAAATCGATCTTGAATTAATCCTGAAATGAGAATGAATTGGCGCCTTGACTCAGTAAATCCACCTGAACTTTGCCACTTGAGTACTGATAATCCCAAAACCTCACTGCGAACCTTTTTAATCAAAAATCATGCCTTGAAATCAGAGGGATTATGAATTGAGATATGAACTCCAAAACATCGCACAAAAACCTAATTGAACCCTGATGATTCTCGATCATGAAGCACTTGATTTGGTACAGTCCAATAACTTGATTCATCCATAACAGACTTGAATTAGCAAACAAACCTAATTGGATCCTCAGACACCCATCGCCTGAATCATGCACATCTTGGCCTTGATCTTGAAACAAACTCTTGCCTGACTAACAAATTAGGTCTAAACCAGATGAATTGAAAAAACACATATTGCACTCATTCCTGAAGATGAAGAAAAACAACCTCTTAAAAAATCTTGAAGAAGATAAACTTGATACTTGATGAATCTCAGCAGAGGAATGCCTTGTAGTTGGATGAACTTTGATAGAAATATGCTCATGATGATGAGAAATCCAACTCCTTGTCTCAAGCTTGTGTACAAAAACCAAATGAAATAACTTTTGAAAAATGGAAATCCAGGTTAACACAACACCTAGTGGAGTTATGACCTAGTGGAGTATGCATATGAATGCAAAGCAATGAGCTAATCACGGTTAGAAAAAGAGAAGGCAAATTTTGGGGTGTTACAGCGATCATGATCCCAACAATGAGATTGACTATATATACTAATACAATAGTAACCGTCGACAACGACTATTTCCACAGGATTTGACATGTATCCCATTATGTGGGCTTTAGCGCTCTAACTTACATCCACACGTCTATAATGTTGAAACTACTTTAAAAAACTCTCATCATGCTTCATAACTGCCTTTAAACTTATTAAATGTCTTTGTCGAGAGTCTTTGGTCGACTCCTATAATGCTGTTAACACGTCTTCACATCACATAATCTTTGGCCTTATGAATATCTATCAGGTGGACGTGTCGAACTCGACCCTAGTAGAAGTGTTGATTTGCATAAATCTCTTCATCATTTTGGGTTTCGACAAGAGAGTGATCTTAATCTTGGAGATCTCTTCTAGAGACTCTTCCAAACCATAAAATATCTTATGTCTCAACTCATTTGATAAGTCAGTCGAACCATCTTAGTCAACATAGCTATAGCCAAAGATCCGGATTCATTTTGTCACCCTTACCCAACACCACATCGACACATGAAAAATAAAAAAACTTTATGAACATGCCTTCAATTTTGGTTGTTCAGGATGAGTTCACGTTACTCGTGCAACACCTTCAGAATAGTAATCAAGATGTTTCTATCATATTTGCAAGTTTTCCTACTATAATCATGAACATAAAAGAACTTGATCTCACCAATATCGTCTTTGCCAAGGATTTGTGGAATAATATTTTAGAATATTGAAGTTGAAGTACTGATAATTATTTTATATTTTATATTTTTTTTTATATTTAAAGTTTTTAACAAAACATTGCAAAATTTGGTCGTGTGTAGTAAAAGGTTTGAATTCATTGACTTCGAATTATCAAATGCTTATTGATCTTCATAAACCATGTACATTATTAGCTTATTTCATTGTAATTTTTTGTTGCATGATAACTTTTATAATATTTTTTATAGTTAAATTATTTTCTTTATAAGAATTATAAATATCAACATTAGAAAAAGAATTAAAGTAACACGGATTGATAAGATTTAAATCTAAATTAGGTTTGTGTACTTATTGTTTATGTAATAAGATAGTATAAGAAAGATGTCAATATATATTATATGAGGATAAATATTGTATTTGATAAGATAATATTGAATGATTATTTAGCTGACATTAATTAATATTGTTAATTAATTAACATTGCATACTTCATTTTAACTCAATGTCCTATTTTCTTATCACAACTACTGCAGAATAACTGAAAAATCTCTATGTAAGAAATATAAATCCAAGAAGGCTAAACAATAAAAAGATAGAGGACATAAGGTTAGGGATGACAAAATGAATGGATTGGATGGATATGAATTGGATGGTTAATAGATGGATCAAAACAATTCATTAGTCTATTAACAATCCACTAAAATTTTCTTAAAATTATCCAATCCGATCCATCCGTTAAGAATAAAATTCATCCAATCCATCCATTAACATATTTTTAATGGATGGATATTCATCCATCCAATTTTTTTTTAATTTAAAAAAAATCAGTTTTTTTATTCGAGATAAAAAAATCGGTTTTTTTTCAAAAAAAAAAATCTGTTTAAAATCGGTTTTTAAAAAATAAATTTAACGGAGATAAAATTAATCCATTGGATCTTTAAAATATGTTGGATGAATTGAATCAATCCATGCATATAAATGGATGAATTTAATCCAATCCATTAACTTACTTTTTATGTGATGGATGGATTGGATGAATTTTTTTGTGGATAGATTGGATAAATTTTACCTTAATGGATCCAATTGCCACCACTACATAAGATTTCCAAAATAGAAAACGAAAAGAAAATGGTAAGGTCACACAAGAAGGAAAAAAGGAAAGAAGAAAAAAATAACATTTTGTTGGAGTATTCTTAGTTATTTACCATCGACTTTTGAAGTAAGTTTATTTTCTTTACGTTAGTGTTCATATATAAAATGGTAAAGTCATTTAGTTAATTTGTTTCTCTAATTGTATAGTGGTTCTTATTTTCAGAATACCTCAATTGGATCTATGGGGTGGTTCAAGTTCATCAAAAGGATATGATGCGCTTCATTAATAGTGACATATAAAGGCAACATTTAGTTTGTGAATCTTTGTCAATATTCATGTTTTAAAATATTATATAGACTATCTATTATCACTTTAGATTCAATATATTGTTTTAAAATATTATATAGACTATCTATTATCACTTGAGATTCAATATATTGTTTTGTCATTTTAGATTCAATATATTGTAGTCTATAGTGATGGACAAATTTTCTCAATTTCAAATCGAAATAATTATTTAAGGACACACCCCAAAAGTACGTGATTGCATAATCTTTACATTTAAAAAGACCTTAAAAGAAATTGTGTTAAGCTAACGTGAGATTATCATCACATTTTAAAAATATTGTTACTCATTTGTTTAAATAAATTTTAATTTTAATTTTTAACTATTTCCATCACTTCTAAGTTCTCCAAAATTTTATCCTTAAAATATCTCGTTTATGAATTTTCAAAATAGACTTTTTTTAGTTTTGAACCATGTCATTCCGTGGTTTAGAAAACAAATGATCCATTTTGCAATGTGATGAGATAATCTAACATTGTTTAAATAATATTACCTTAGCTTGATCTACTTGATCTACTTATAGAGTGTTTTTCAAATGCAAAGATAGGGCAATCCTTAACTGCATGACAGGATTTGTAAATGAACCATCATTACTCATCATCGGTTCGCGTACTTTGACAATCGGCATGTCCTTAAATTTTGGTCATGGATAATTATTTCTTTTTTTAAATAGAGAAAAATTGTTCATCACCAAAAATACAACAATAAACCAAAACTAAAATTAAAATAAATATTTTGTATAATATTTTAAAACATGAACCTAAACCAGCTCATAAATCCAATTAGGTAATCTGCAAAAAAAAAAAATTAACAAAATCCGCTATTCAATTAGAAAATACAATCTATTTGGATACTAACTAATTAAATTTACCATTAGAGGATTTTATCCACAACATCCGTATGGAAAGGGAGTCAGAGTCAATTTGACTCCAACGGATAAGTCTTTTTCCATCTTTTCTTAATTTTGATTTATATTGTTGTCTTAGTTTTAGGATAATCTCTATTCGTTTTATCATTTTGTGCAGTGCCTGCGGGAACACCTCGCACTCACTTTTAATATGGGGCGGCCACAGTTGTAGGTCTACATCGTCAACTCTGTTAGTCCCGACCCAATGCATTTTTTTTGCGAACTTTTGTGCAGCAGATCTAAATAGGACGGACATATGCCCGTTTGCCACCAGCCCGTTTTCCACGGTGTGCCTTGATTGGCTACTTTGGATTGGAAAATGTGATGATGGACATTAGGATTTCACATCCTATTAATTAATTTATAATCTGAACAATACTTAAAAGACTCCATTAAATATAAGTGAATGATTCACCTTTTGGAGAACAAGCTAATCCAGAGAGTCCAAACAAATTTTGTGGGTTGGATAGGGTCCAGAGGCGGGCATATGCACGTTTGCCACCCTTAGAAATGTCAAAACAGGTTAGGCGGCTCTAAACAAACCGACTTTGACAAGTTTCAGGATTTTAATGGTCGGGCGCAAAAAACCCAAATTGATTAAGGACTCCAATTTTACTAACGAGTCCATAATTATCTGAATTGCGGGGTACCCAGCTCTAAATGGACCCATTCTCTAAAAAATTTATACCAATAAAAAATTCAAATAAAAAAATATAACATTAATGATAATACAAATAAACACAGCTCACAAAAAATACATACAACTCACTAGAATAAAGCTAGAGTTACTGGAAAAAATTTCAAGTCACTAAAAAAATAGCAAGAAATACAATCAAAAGATTTATACAGTGGCACTATAAACTTCCTATCATATCATATCATCAATAATTTAGCATCTTACTCCATAAGACGGTAAAACTACACGAGCTAAAACAAAATCAAACAGCACAATCTAGAATAAAAAAGTACACATAACCACTCTTAGCACCTTCCACAAAATATATTGTATGCTGAAATACATATATAAATAGTTAAGAGAATAAAATACACAAACCAACGTGACTAGAGAAAAAATTACATTCTGTTGTAGATACACAATGTGAGTACACTCAATAAAATTTTCTGTTTACCTTCTTTGACTATAGAGAATAGAATTTTAGCATCCAAACATGACTACACTCTCCTGTAGAATAGGAGTCACCTTCAGAATAGCAGTCAAAATGTTTCTATCATCTTTGCGGGTTTTCCTACTGTAATCATGAAGATAAATGAATATGATCTCACCAATGCCAAGGATTTGTGGAATAATTATTTAGCCGTTGGTTGGTACTTGAGTTAGCCCAATTAGCCATGTTTTTATAGTTTTTTTGTCTTTTTCGGTTGCTAGGTTGTGAATCAAAGAGGGGTTGTTGAGACGCGGATTTCTGACACGGTTGCTAGCAAGATTTGGTTTGGATCTCATCTAAATAACAAGTTTAATAGTCATGATGGCCACTTTACTAAGTGGCTATGGGACACTATTAAGGGCAGAGACAAGGAGACTATTAAGTCCGTAGTAATGGCCACCCTTTACAGCATGTGGTGGGCTCGGAACAAAAGATTGTTCGAAGATCAGAAGGTCACTAGCATATTAACTTTGCTGGTTATATCAGCAATCCCACTAACAGCAGCAACATTAATGAAAAGCACAAGCATAATACGAGCAATATCAACATTAACAATCAGAATAGGCATAAGCAGGATAAGAATCAGAATAAGGGAATTTACAATCATCATCACAACAATGATAATAGGAACAAGCAAGCGCATAATAACCAGGCCACGAGGGGCAACATCTAGAATAACACTATCATTCATAATAGGCACAAAATAAACCAACATTATAATCGGAGATTAACTAACCGGCATGACGTGAATAACATAATGACGGATAGTGACAACACCAGGATTCAGATGCAGCGCATAGACACCAGCTCCTCTCAGACTCCTCATGATACGTGTAGCCACTATGAGAACAGAAATAATGTCAAAAGCGTGAATAAGAAGCGTATTCAAGGATAAGGGCAGTGAAGAGCTTCAGAAACGCAGGGGAGAAGATAGCAGCAACGCCTGGATCATTAACAACAACAATGAGCAAAACAAGGAAGTAAATCGTAATGATATGCACATGAAAGTAGAGAACGAGAATAACCAGCTCAGATTGATGGGGGAGGATGATGATAGCTTTATCATCCACACGGATGCGAACACAGCCATTAACGGGGAATGGAATCTCGGAGCGGTCATCCTCAACGACAGAAAGGAAATCTGGGCAGAACCTTTTGCCACGGAGACTCCGGCGATAATTAACGCTCTCTACGTGCTCGAATTATGGACTTGAAGAAGGTTAGGGTCCACACCGCAGGACCATTGTCGATAGAATGCAGAAGAACGAGGACGACGGCGGGAGAGAGGGGTCGTACTTATAGGATATCAAATCAAATGCATGAGCCAAAACCCTAGAGATCAGAATTCGATGGCCCATAGGTTGGCCCAATTCGATATACAGGAAGAAATTTCTTAATGCACCCTTTTTTTATTTGGACATCACGTAAAAATAAAAAAATTTCAATGCGTCTTCTTCATTCACATATCATGTACAAACTTATTTGTTTTTAGTCAAACTCTCGTTTTAAGATTTAATTTAATTTCAAAAATATTTTCAAAATATCTTTGAAAATAGTATGTTTCTAAATCCGGAAGCGTTGGGTGCTTTAAGTGAGAAGGGAGCACCATGTATTTTGGATTATCAAGTTGGTATATATTTATTTTATAGGTTTTAGAAATATATTTTTGAAGATATTTCTAAAATATATTTTTGAACAAAATTTGGTCATAAAATTACGACGGTTCAAAAACAAATTAGTTGTATATACATTTGGTGTGTTTTAAGATTTATCTTCGAATTTTAAGAGACATTTTCAAATTTAGTGTTACTCCATCACATAGAATGAGATAAAGAATACCCTCATAACAATAGTATAAAGTTTTATACAGACAAATGTATTCTCAAATATATTTCAATAAAATTAATAAAATGATGAACCAGTTGTCCGTTTTATAATATATAAATAAACAATTAATAAAAAAGTATTATCTTAAAAGCCTTGTATTAACTTTTTAAAAAAATTGAAAGAAAAAAATTATTTTACTTAATATAAAATTTCTATTTTAGATTGTTACATAAGTTCTTTTGGTCGTCAAATTGCGTTTAGCTTTGATATTATAGTTTTTTAACACATTAACTAATTAATCTAGTACTCAATTTGACTTATACTTTTAAAAGAGAGTAATAACTTAGTTTTTTTTTTACAATAAAAAACTTAACACATTTCATTCAATATATAATGTTCAATACAACGAGGAACTAAATCGATAACATTACGCCTACCCCAAGAATCGGCCGCCTTCGCTAAGGAGTGGGCAACCATATTCGCTTGACGCTTAACAAACTTAACCTCAAAGTTAGGATAATTTTGTAACAAATTTTGGATAGAACGAATAATTAAACAAAACTCAGAAATACCACTATTATTAGAAAAAATAGCTTAGTTAATTTAGTGATTTAACAATATACCACATGAATGGGATGATTAGGGTTGTTTTCGGTCCGGTCCGGTCCGGATATTTGCTATCCCGAGAACCGGACCAAAATAGTAATCGGGTAATCTAGGACCGGACCGAAACAGTAATGACTAATTTTTTTTTACCGAAACTGGACCGTTATTTCGGGTATCTGACAAAAGTATCTAAAAAATATTCAATATAGTATCCATTTTTGGTATTGGATAAAAAAATTATTCATTCTCAGATCGAGTATATTTCAGTCGGTTCATTGGTTCGGTTCTATTGGGCCGGTTTGCGGGTGGATCTCGGTTTATCCGGTCCAAATATAGCCCTAGAGATGATATTAAAAACCTAAAGACAATCATGATAGTAAAGTTGTTGAAAAATTTATTATAATACACAAATGGTGAGTGAAGAGGTTTGTTGGAAACTTGTAGTGCCCTTTGTACTTCCCATGGGCCAAGTGATGGTGGCTAATTTATTTATTTTTAGATATTGAGAATTTGATTCTGAAAAATACTTTTAAGTTAAATATATATTTTTTATTGAATATTCATTTTAATTATTTATTTATTTATTTTAATTATTTTTTATTTTAATATTGAAATTTATCATTCTGAATATTAAAAAAATAAAAATTATTAACTATGTATCTTCATGAGATATTTTTGTAAATTATAGAATTTATTTACAACTTTCTTCACCTTCATAAGTAACTATCACATTTAATTTGTTACTCTTTATAATCTTTATGTAGTTCGATCAAATGAACAACATAAATTATAGTGTTTTCTTAAAATATTCGTTTTAATATGTGATGTTGATAACAAAACAAAAAGTTTGAAATAAGATATTTAATCAACTTTAATTTATAGTATTGAAACGTTTAAATAAAATTTATAATATTAAACGTTAAAAGATAACAGAACCAACGTTTAATATTTAAGAAAGATAAATAATTTAAACATAATAAATTAAAATAAATGACTAAAATTATATTCAAGTCAAATAAATACTATAAGTCAATTTTGTGTAAATAAAATTATGTATTGATTCAAATGTTAAAGATATATAGTATGAGAATATATTTTAAACTAGTTAGAATATTCATGCATCCAAATAAGATTTTTTTTTTAAATACAAAAATATTTTTTTTAAATAAAAAAATTCAAATAACTATATTTTTAAAATATATATCAAACAAATTACTTTTCAAACAAAAAAAATTGCCTCGTAGAGAATGCGTCGCTGCATGTGACGCATGCACTCATTTTTAGCTTAAGGTGTCGAGTCGATTTAATTATATTTGTTTTTATATTATTTTATTATTGGTTTTAGTTGGTAAATATGTTATGTTTTATCGTTATTATGTTTTATCGCGTTTGAGAGCGTTTGCGAGAAAATGGAGTGTAGGGGTATTTTGGTCATTTTGCTTGGTTATTTTTCATAAAATAGAAACATAGAGATTAGAAAGAGAGAAAAAGAAGTTTAAGAGAAATAGAGAGTGAGAAGAAGAAAAAGAGGAAAACTTGGAGTTTAAGAAATCGATTCAATTGACACTTCAAAGCACGATTAATCGGGTAAGGGTGCGAAACTCGGTTATGCTATGCTTGTGTATGAATATGTATGTGTGTATTTGAATGTTTGCTGGTTTTTCATAGTTTTTAATTCTAGGTTGAAATGAGAAAAACGAATAGAAATCGATGTTTTCACAGTCGAAATGCGGTATAAATGTTGTAGAATACTTGTTGCTATGAACGAGGTATGTTTTGATTGTTATGGTGTGATTTGGAAGTGATTTTGGTTGATGAAATGTTGTTTTTGGACCCATAACAGCGCTGCTGAATTTCTGAATTCTGCATGGTTCGCCTAGCGAACCTGGGGCGAAGTCTAGCGAACAGCTTTCGAGAGTTCGCCTAGCGAACCCGTCAGCGAAGGTCAGCGAATGTTCGCTAATGACGTTCGTCTAGCGAACTTTATACTGGTTTTTCTCTGCCACGGTTCGCTGGTGTTCGCCTAGCGAATACTGGGGCGAATGTGATGGATTTTTGTATCTTGTATCCTTCATAACTTTTGATTCGTAACACGGATTGAGGCATGGTCGGATGTGTTGGAAAGCTAATGAGATGTTCTTTCTTATAAAAATGGTTTTGAGACTAGTGGCCGATTTAATTGTGTCGGGAATTTGGATACGTGTCGTTTTGTCGACTTTTACCGTCATAATTGTGCGCGATTGATGTGTTATCATGCAATATGCTTTTGATATATAACGTATAGCTTGTGTGCTGTTATATGATGTGAATGCATGTGATGAAATGTTGTGATGATGGTTTGTGGCCTTATGGCAAATAAATGCATTGTTTTGGGTTTTATGGCAATGCATGATTATTGATGTTGAGATGGTTCACATGGTTATATATGTATATGCATTTGATTGTCATGAGTCATTTGTATGCCAAGCATCATGATATGCATCTTGTGATGTCGTGTGCCCTTGTGGGGTGTGAGCGACGAAACGATTCCAGAGGGAATCTGCTGTAACGATCGTGATCCTTATACAAAGAGGACCTAAAGCGACGTTATAGACGATCGTGAGCCTTATACAAAGAGGACCTAAAGCGATCGGATCGTGAGCCTTATACAAATAGGACCTAAAGCGATCCATAAACGTCGTGAGCCTTATACAAAGAGGACCTAAAGCGACGGGGAACATCGTTTTCCCGACGGGGAGTTACACTAAGTAACAAGCGATGATTCCAATAATTCCTAAGTGAATTAATGATGAGAATGATGGATGGAATGGTACCGCATTACATAGAGTCGTTGTGTCAGTCTCTGTGCATTTGCATAAATCATGGATGGATTGATTATGTGTGGGAAATTGTGAATGGGATTGATGAGTTGATATATGTATATTGGTGATAAATGTATTGAGCATGATTGATATGCCTTAGTGATGGATGCATGAATTATGAATTGTGTTGTTTTGTATTTGAATTATGGTATACGTTGTGGTGAGAATGTTTTTGCATGCGTATTTTGTGTTATTACATAATTGTATGCAACTATATTATAATTGTGTTTCTCACCCTTCTGTTGTTTTAAATGCTCTATGAGGCATTGCAGATTAGATGTTGGAGGTCTTTTTGTGAAGATTATGTCTTCATTCTTTTGTCGGTCGGCTCTGATGTGTAGCACCGGGTAGTCGGGGAGATCGTTATGTGATTATGTGTATATATATCTTTTTGGATTTTACATGTATGACTCTGAATATGACAGACAAACTTCTATGTTTATATATGAGATTTCAGTTGCAGATTTTCTGCTTTTATTCTGTATATGAATTGTGGGTGTTAGGAACTGAGTTCCTCTGTTTATGTTGCTACCTGATTGTTGCATATCTATATGAGCAGGTTGTTATAATTCATTACTAGTGATGTGACGCTCCCGTCTATGCCATGAATGTTTTAATTATACTCTGATTAATTGTTATCGCTTTAATTACTCGGGGTATAGATTAGGGGTGTTACATTAGTGGTATCAGAGCCAGTCCGTGTCGGTCATTTTGACCAAGTTGTTTGTTATGTGACAGTTGTGTTCTGTCGAGTTAAGTATTTAACCATAGTTACTGTTATTGGATATGAACAGAATATGGCTGGTAGGAATGATGTTGCTCTTGCTGCGCTATGCAAGCTATGGCTCAGGCTGTGCGGAATGCACCTAATCCTGGGGGGATTGATGAGTTCAGGAAGAACAAACCGCTTATCTTCAAAGGAAGATGTGACCCTGATGGTGCTCAGATTTGGCTTAAGGAGATTGAAAGAATCTTTCGAGTGATGGACTGTGCTGAGGAACAGAAGGTGAGACTGGGTACTCACATGTTATAGAAGGAGGCTGATGATTGGTGGGTTAGTAAGTGTCATGTGTGGGAAGCTACAGGTGAAGTTGTCACTTGGGCTTTGTTTAGCAGTGAGTTTTAGAGGAAGTATTTTCCTGAAGATGTTAGAGGAAAGAAAGAAATAGAGTTCTTGGAGTTGAAACAGGGTAACATGTCTGTTACTGATTACACTGCTAAGTTTGTGGAGCTTGTTCAGTTTTATCCACATTATGCTGAAGCAACTGCGGAGTTTTCCAAATGTGTGAAGTTCGAGAACGGGTTGCGTCCCGAGATCAAACAGGCAATTGGTTATCAAAGAATTATGAGGTTTTCGGATTTGGTGGATTATTGTAGAATCTATGAGGAGGATATCAAAGCTCATTCTACTCATTATAAGAGTGTGAATGAAAGGAAAGGAAAGCAACTGTTTCGTGGTGGTCCTCATGTGGCGCCAGCTGACAAGGGAAAGCAAAGGGCTAATTTTGATAAAATGCCAAGTGGGGGAGGTATGTATAATCCTTTGAGATGTTTTACGTGTGGTGACTTAGGACATCGTCAGTTTGAATGTAGAAAGGATATGAGGAAGTATTCCAATTGTGGAGGTATAGGACATGTAGCCGCTGATTGCAAGAGGATTGGGGTGAAGTGTTTCAACTGTGGTGAATCTAGTCATATTAGTACGAGGTGTCCGAAACCAAAGCAAGCTCAAGCTGGAGGGAAAGTATTTGCATTGGCATAAACTCAGCCTACTAGTGCAGATCGTCTGATCAAAGGTACTTGTTTTATTAATAGTACGCCTTTAGTTGCTATTATTGATACCGAAGCGACTTATTCGTTTATTTCGTCTGAGTGTGTGCGGCGTTTGAATCTTTTGTTGTCATCGATGGGTGGAGAGATGGTTATCGATACTCCAGCCTTGGGGTCGGTGACTACTTCTCTGGTTTGTTTAAGTTGTCCTTTGACCATTTATGGTAAGGATTTTGATATGGATTTGGTGTGTCTGCCGTTGGAGGGTTTAGACGTAGTTCTGGGAATGAATTGGTTGCAGTTCAATCGAGTTTATATCGATTGTTATCATAAGTTGGTAAGATTTCCTTCTCTTAAAGAAGACGAGGAATCGAGTTTCTTATCTACCAAAGAGTTAAAGAAACTTTTGGCGGATGAAGCTCAGTTGTTCGGGTTGTTTGCATCGTTGACTATGGATAGTCAAGTTGCAATTGATGTGTTTCCAGTCGTGTGTGATTTTTCGGAGGTGTTTCCGGAGGATATTTCTGATGTGCCGCCAGAAAGAGAGGTGGATTTTTCTATAGATCTAGTTCCTGGTACTAGACCTGTATCTATGGCACCATATCGTATGTCGGCATCTGAGTTGGTTGAGTTGAAGAAGCAGTTGAATGAATTGTTAGAAAAGAGGTTTGTGAGGGCGAGTGTATCGCCTTGGGGTGCTCCTGTTTTATTGGTGAAGAAGAAAGATGGAAGTATGCGATTGTGTATTGATTATCGCCAGCTGAATAAGGTGATGATTAAGAATAAGTATCCTCTTCTGAGAATTGATGATTTGATGGACTAGTTGGTAGGTGCGTGTGTGTTTAGTAAAATTGATTTGAGGTCAGGTTATCATCAGAATAGAGTGAAGGAGGAAGATATTCAGAAGACGGCTTTTAGGACACGATACGGACATTACGAATATTCCGTGATGCCGTTCGGGGTTTCTAATGCGCCGGGAGTGTTTATGGAGTATATGAATCGCATTTTCCATGAGCATTTGGATCAATTTGTTGTTGTGTTTATTGATGACATCTTGATTTATTCTAAGTCTCGGGAGGAACATGCGGAACATTTGCGTATTGTATTGCAAATTTTGAAGGAGAAGAAACTTTATGCCAAGTTGTCCAAGTGTGAGTTCTGGTTGTCAGAAGTGAGTTTTCTTGGGCATGTGATTTCAGGTAATGGTATTGTTGTGGATCCATCCAAAGTAGATGCAGTTCTACAATGGGAGGCTCCTATATCTGTTACTGAAATTAGAAGCTTTTTGGGTTTAGCTGGATATTATCGAAGATTCATTGAAGGCTTTTCCAAGTTAGCACTTCCATTGACCCAGCTGACTTGTAAAGGTAAAGCGTTTATTTGGGATATTCAGTGTGAGGAGAGTTTTAGTGAGCTGAAGAGAAGATTGACTACAACTCCGATTTTGATCTTACCGAATCCTAGTGAATCGTTTGTGGTGTATTACGATGCGTCTTTGATTGGTTTAGGTGGAGTGTTGATGCAAGAAGGTAAGGTTGTGGCTTATGCTTCGAGACAATTGAGGGATCATGAGAGGAATTATCCTACTCATGATTTGGAATTAGCTGCAGTGGTTTTTGTATTGAAAATTTGGAGGCATTATCTCTACGGTGCAAGATTCGAAGTCTTTAGTGATCATAAGAGTTTAAAATACTTGTTTGATCAGAAAGAGTTGAATATGAGGCAACGGAGATGGTTGGAATTTTTGAAGGACTACGATTTTAGCTTGAATTACCATTCTGGTAAAGCTAATGTAGTAGCCGATGCGTTAAGCCAGAAATCCTTGCATATGCCTGCTTTGATGGTTAAAGAGTGGGAACTTTTGGAAGAATTTAGAGATTTGAGTTTGGTGTGTGAATTGACATCTGATTGCATGAGGCTTGGTATGTTAAGGGTCACTAATGAATTTATGTTGACCGTTAGCGAGAAACAGAGGCTGGATGTGAAATTTGTTGATTTAATGACGGTTGGGGATAAAGGTGTGAATGGTGACTTTAAAGTGGATGATCAGGGTGTTTTGAGATTCCGTGGTAGAATTTGTATTCCTGATGATTCAGAATTGAAAAAGATGATTTTAGAGGAAGGACACCGGAGTAGTTTGAGTATACATCCGGGAGCTAATAAAATGTATCAAGATTTAAAGAAGATCTTTTGGTGGTCCAGATTGAAGAGGGATGTGGCTCAGTTTGTTTATGCGTGTTTGACGTGTCAGAAGTCAAAGGTAGAACATCAGAAGCCTAGTGGATTATTGCAACCGTTGGATATTCCCGAGTGGAAATGGGACAGCATTTCTATGGATTTTGTGACAGGGTTGCCGAATACTCAAAGGGGACATAATGCCATTTGGGTGATTGTGGATAGGCTGACTAAATCGGCGCATTTCATTCCGATTGACATCAGTTTTTCTTTGGAGAGGTTGGCTGAGATTTATATCCGTGTGATTGTGAGATTACATGGTGTTCCGTTGTGTATTGTTTCAGATCGAGATTCGAGGTTTACTTCCAGATTTTGGGAAAGTTTGCAAAAGGCGTTAGGTTCCAAGTTGAGATTGAGTTCTGTTTATCATCCTCAGACGGATGGTCAGACCGAGAGGACTATTCAGTCATTATAAGATTTGCTGAGAGCTTGTGTTCTTGAGCAAAGTGGTGCTTGGGATAGTTATCTTTCGTTGGTTGAGTTCACGTATAACAACAGTTTCTATTCGAGTATCGGAATGACACCTTTTGAAGCGTTGTATGGAAGAAGATGTCGAACACATTTGTGTTGGCATGAATCTGGTGAGAGTTCGGTGGTTGGACCGGAGTTAGTTCAACAAACTACGGAAAAGGTGAAACTTATTCGTGAGAAGATGAAGGCTTCTCAGAGTAGGCAGAAGAGTTATCATGATCGAAGGAGGAAAGATCTTGAGTTTCGAGAAGGCGATCATGTATTTTTTAGAGTTACACTGGTGACGGGTGTTGGAAGGGCATTGAAGTCGAAGAAGCTTACTTCTCGATTTATTGGTCCTTATTAGATATCCGCGAGAGTGGGTATTGTGGCTTATCGGGTGGCGTTGCCACCGAATCTTTCGAATTTACATGATGTGTTCCAGGTTTCACGGCTTTGGAAGTATGTTCCACATCCGTCGCATGTGATTCTGATGGATGAGGTTGAGGTAAGGGAGAACTTTAGGGTTGAGGCATTACCGGTGAGGGTTTTGGATCGCGAGTTGAAGCGGTTAAGAGGCAAGGATATTGCGCTTGTGAAAGTAGCGTGGGGAGGCGCTGCTGAGGGAAATTTGACTTGGGAGTTGGAGAGTCGGATGCGGGAATCGTATCCGGAGTTGTTCGTCTCAGGTAATATTTCCGAGGACGAAAATTTCTAAGTGGGGGAGAGTTGTAACGCCCCGGTTTTTTTGTTAGATTTATTTAATCGAGTCAATTTAATTATTTTTGTTTTTATATTATTTTATTCTTGGTTTTAGTTGGTAAATATGTTATGTTGATCGTTATTATGTTTTATCGCGTTTGAGAGCGTTTGCGAGAAAATGGAGTGTAGGGGTATTTTGGCCATTTTGCTTGGTTATTTTTCATAAAATAGAAACATAGATTTTAGAAAGAGAGAAAAAAAAGTTTAAGAGAAATAGAGAGTGAGAAGAAGAAAAAGAGGAAAACTTGGAGTTTAAGAAATCGATTCAATCGACACTTCAAAGCACGATTAATCGGGTAAGGGTGCGAAAATCGGTTATGCTATGCTTGTGTATGAATATGTATGTGTATGTTTGAATGTTTGCTGGTTTTTCATAGTTTTCAATTCTAGGTTGAAATGAGAAAAACTAATAGAAATCGATGTTTTCACGGTCGAAATACGGTATAAATGTTGTAGAATACTTGTTGTTATGAATGGGGTATGTTTTGATTGTTATGGTGTGATTTGGAAGTGATTTTGGTTGATGAAATGTTGTTTCTGGACCCATAACAGCGCTGCTGAATTTCTGAATTCTGCATGGTTCGCCTAGCGAACCTGGGGCGAAGTCTAGCGAATAGCTTTCGAGGGTTCGCCTAGCGAACCCGTCAGCGAAGGTCAGCGAATGTTCGCTAACGAAGTTTGCCTAGCGAACTTTATACTGGTTTTTATCTGCCACGGTTCGCTGGTGTTCGCCTAGTGAATACTGGGGCGAATGTGATGGATTTTTGTATCTTGTATCCTTCATAACTTTTGATTCGTAACTCGGATTGAGGCATGGTCGGATGCATTGGAAAACTAATGAGATGTTCTTTCTTATAAAAATGGTTTTGAGATTAGTGGCAGATTTAATTGTGTCGGGAATTTGGATACGTGTCGTTTTGTCGACTTTTACCTTCGTAAGTGTGCGCGATTGATGTGTTATCATGTGATATGCTTTTGATATATAACGTATAGCTTGTGTGCTGTTATATGATGTGAATGCATGTGATGAAATGTTGTGATGATGGTTTGTGGCCTTATGGCAAATAAATGCATTGTTTTGGGTTTTATGGCAATGCATGATTATTGATGTTGGGATTGATGAGTTGATATATGTATATTGGTGATAAATGTATTGAGCATGATTGATATGCCTTAGTGATGGATGCATGAATTACGAATTTTGTTGTTTTGTATTTGAGTTACGGTATACGTTGTGTTGAGAATGTTTTTGCATGCGTATTTTGTGTTATTACATAATTGTATGCAACTATATTATAATTGTGTTTCTCACCCTTCTGCTGTTTTAAATACTCTATGAGGCATTGCAGATTAGATGTTGGAGGTCTTTTTGTGAAGATTATGTCTTCATTCTTTTGTCGGTCGGCTCTGATGTGTAGCACCGGGTAGTCGAGGAGATCGTTATGTGATTATGTGTATATATATCTTTTTGGATTTTACATGTATGACTCTGAATATGACAGACAAACTTCTATGTTTATATATGAGATTTCAGTTGCAGATTTTCCGCTTTTATTCTGTATCTGAATTGTGGGTGTTAGGAACTGAGTTCCTCTGTTTATGATGCTACATGATTGTTGCATATCTATATGAGCAGGTTGTTATAATTCATTACTAGTGATGTGACGCTCCCGTCTATGCCATGAATGTTTTAATTATACTCTGATTAATTGTTATCGCTTTAATTACTCGGGGTATAGATTGGGGGTGTTACAGTTTGTGGCACATGCTTTTGTGTGATGTTAATGGCAGTGGCGCGCACGTATGCAAGTTTTAAGAGCATGCTTCATTGCTTGTGGCTCCTATATTGTTTTGTTCTCTTTATAAATAGGTCATTCCCTCCCACACAATTTCCCAGCCATCTTCTAATTCTCTCATTAAAATTTTCTTCAAAATGTCTTATATAAATTGATTTTTTCAACAGTAAAGCCTCTGATGAAGATCTGACTTTAGATCACAAAGACTTAGATGGAAACACTGGAGATGGTGAAAAGATTAGAAGAATTGAAATGCTTGTTACGATGTTCAACAATAATGGAGAACATTGTGTAACACCCTAAATAATCTCCCGTGTAATATAAATAAAATCGGAGTAAAATAAAATATCAAACATTTTAGGATGCTACTTTCATCAAACACCTGCTCATATACTTGATATGCAACACATCATTTTAAAATTATTTTAACAACAACGATAATGATAAAAGATCTCTAACTTCATTTTCATTTAATTAAAACAGCGGAAACATCAACACATATTCATTACAACGTAAGCATAGTATTTCACTTAAATAAATAACTAAAATTAAGAGATATCTAAAATCTCAAGCAAAACATAGCCTAAGAAAACATAACGTTCCATGACCCCAGTGTTACATATCAGAGCAGACACCGACACAAAGGCATAAATGGAAGACTCCATCTTCCACTCACATCCTATCTCCCACTGCGGATTATCTGCACGTTACCCACGTGGAGGCAACATTCAAACAGAAGGAGTGAGATTCTCAAATCAACAAAAAAAACAGATGATATAAATATGAAAGCATAAATCATCAAGGAAAACATCAGGAAGCACCATGTCACAAATTCATCAATGCCACTTAAAATGCAATGCACAACAAGACTCATGCATGTGGTACCAATCGTCATAATAGATGGAGACTAGGCCATCAACCCTCCAAAGATCCCCGTCAATAGGATCGATCCCGCATTTGGAACCGGAGCACGTCATAGTTACCTCATATCCGCACAATGGGAATGAAGCATCGTCACTGAGTATGCATATGAATGTATGATACACAACATCACTAATCATCATCATCAAACTAAACTTCATAATGTGCATCATCATTCATCATTTTTCACAAAATTCATATCATCATATATTCATCAAAACATGCCTATCACATAACATGCCGTAACAACTCAACGTCATCATCATACTACCACATAAGTAATGGCTAGTGCATTTACAAGTTACGTCACAACAACTCAACAACAACATCATGCAACTTCATAAACAACAACTATTGCATTTATCAGTTAAGTCACAACACATCATACCATAACTAGTCAACAATATCATCACACAATATTATAAGCAACAACGATTACAATCACATGGTATGCTACAACAACTTCTCAACAACCTCATGCAACATCATAAGCAACAATCACAACACACATTCCTACGACTAACTCCCACATTTCACATTTCAACACATCGGAACCTACACGGAAACTCATATGGCGCGTCGAATAGTTGGAAATGTATCATTGAAATAATTTTAACATAAAGTACATAAAGTCAGCTTTCTAACGATTCGAACGGCGACCCAAACGGACTTACGAGTCAAAAGTTATGAATTTTCGAAGTTTTTAAAATAAGCTGCCCGAGGGGACCGCGCTAAGCGCCAAAAACCGGGCTAAGCCCGCTCGGCGATTCAGCCAAAAGTGCCTATGATGACAGCACTTCTCCCACTGCAATTTCACACCCTTAAATTGCATTTTTAACCCCAATAACCCCAGTTTAAGTCATTAAAACCCATTTATACCACATATACATTATTCACAACAATCTCAACAATTCGAATACAACAATTTCGTCAATTCCAAATATTTTAGTTATAGATTTTTCACAAAAACCCCAATTAATCCACAAACAACAATCCATGGCATCAACCTAATGATTCCTACCCACATACCTACATCATCTAACCCTTGAGTGATTAAAGAAATCCCACCCTTACCTTGTATTGATGAGCTTCCCTCTTCCTCAATGGGTTCCTCTCCTTCTTCTTGCCCTAGCCTCTTCTCCCTTTTGCTTTCCCTTTCACGTATGATTAAAACTCCCTTCTCATTGTCTAATTTTTCTTTATAAAGCCCCTCATTATGGATTACCTCTTTTACCCTCACTTACTCTTCTACCATTACGAGCTTGCCCCTCAATTATCTACACACCTTATTTTCTATTTATCCCATTACATTATTAGTAATATTTGTGGATCCAACTAAATACTAATAATAATAATTCTCGTCAATTATATTATTCTACTAATGTCCATTTTACACTATGGTTAAGCAAATATTAATTAAATGAGCCTAACTAATTTTAGTCTCCACACTACCAACTTCTACGCTTTCGGTCATACACCCCTACGACCCTCAAGACTCAATCTTAATGCCACTACTCTTCACTACGGGTACATAAAACATAACAAATACACAACAACATACAATCAACTACAACAACTCATTATTATATTCACAAATAATAATTAAATAAAAACGGGCGTTACAACTCTCCCCCACTTAGAGTATTTTCGTCCTAAAAAATTCACCTGATGCGAACTACCCCGGATATGTCCTCGTATCCGACTAATCAATTCCCATGCCATGAAAGGCAACACCGCGGTTAACACAAAACAACAAACTACCTTATTAACGACAATAACAACAATATGTAATGCTCACGCGATGCACTCGACGACCAACTCAAGACACAAAGAATACCCAAGTTAAGAACACACAGGTTCACTATGAACCAGAACACAACACGATCGTTACCATCACCATAGGCAACACTCCCCTAATTCCCCATCATAGGAATTAGCTACTCGCACTCGAACCATCACCATAGGTAACGAGGCAACAACAAGGATAAAACACAAAAGTCCATAACACAACCTCAAGGTAACCAATTTACCAACATCGTTGTTACACACGTACGAACAAACCGCACTACACCACGCTTTCGCTGCGCACTCGAATTACTCGCAACTATCGCATCTACCAAGTTCATATCCAACTTCTGACCATCAAAGCAGACATAAGAAACGACTTTCGACTTAATTCATTGGGAATTCCGACTAAACAGGTATTCTACACTCTTGTGATTACTAAACACTTCGGACCTAGATTCATAAAAATAATACCTCCGGATACCCAACACAATTACAACCTCGGCCAATTCCAAATCTTGAATAGGATAGATACTTTCATGAATCTCCAACTATCGTAAAACATAAGCTACAACTTCACCATCTTATATTATCACACTGTCTAAACTCATCTTAAACACATAATAGCATCCCAATACCATAACCGCATAAGGATACATATTTCCAATCAATTTCGACAACAAAAATCACCATTTCCACTCCCAGACCGTGCTAAGCGGGATCCGACTCGCGCTAAGCGCGCTCGCTTCTGCCTCGAGGGGGCAAGAGTATTCCAGACCGCACTGGGCGCGCTCAACGGCGCTAAGCGCCCTTCGCGATTCCTGCTACAAAACTCTGTGATAATAACCGACTAAGTCCAAGAATATTATACTCCCCTTAATCCACTGCAGAGCTTCCTCATTGTAGAACTACATCTACTTGGATGGATCCACAACAATACCCTCTTATGAATTAACACAATCAAGTAAACTCATCCCTACTAACCAAAAATCATACTTTGATAATTTAACATATAACTCCACTTCTTTCAATACTTGTAACTCAATTCTCAATTACTCTACACGTTCTTCTTCCGATTTTTATAATAGATCCGAGCATCCACAATGAACACCAGTTCTAACTTATCCAAATAAGTATGGAAGATACGATTCATACTCCCTACACACACTTTAAGGCGTACTAGTCACTATTATCCTCTACCAAACATCATTGGTTGAATCATGGTCTCGCATTTCTATTTACTCCCTCACTGGATCATCTTTCCAATGTTTTAAGTCTCATGTCTATCGGATTCTTAATTCATCTCAAATCAAAACTCAAGCTACCCCGGACACAACTGTGAGTTTCCATATTATTCACCGATCCACACGCAACCTCATGTTGTCATCCTTTTCTTTACTAATAATAATAAGGCTCTCCACGGTGACACCCTTGGCATATCTTTAGTCAGCACGTTGTTCTCTGCTTCTGATAAGTAACTATCAATATCCTCTGATCAACATACAAAAGCCTCGAATCTGCCTCATCTTCAGATATAGGAATCTGCATCGACTAATCAAACAATCCACAAGCACTTGGCTCGACTTCAAATAATTCAATGTACATACTATACCAGCTGGCAAGACACGTCTATCCCATCCAACATGATTCTGTCTACTATCAACAAGAGATTAAGGGTGATCAGTTCCTCAATTTGTCAATAGGTAGTCGGCAACCATAACGGTGGCATAAATCGTCATTATCCAACTACAATAATGTCCTTTCTTTAATTTCACAATCTCGATGATCCGTATAGTTTCACATTTGGTCTAATCCTAATCACAATCTTAACAGTACCATCTCATCATCGGGTTGGTGATAGAAACTTTCCAAAATCTTCCTGACACATGTTGACACCATGTCATCAATGACACACAATCCACGTTACTATTTAACCTTCTCCATTCCTCAAAAATCTCTCCACTCTGATCATTCTCAACTGGCATACGCCACATCTCCATGTGTTTCTCTGAGGTCCTCACCTCCGTCCTGTTACTAAACATCTTATACCTAACCTCATCTTACCCACTTTCAGCAAGACTCACTCAACTTCAAACGCACATATCTCCTTCAATACAGAACTTCTTGATACAAAATTATATGCCAAAATGAAGGGAATTTTCTGTAGATCCCAGAAATTCAAGAACCGCTTAAATCCGAGTCACGAGTAAAAAGTTATCAACTGTTTAGTGTAGGCTGTTCCTTAAGTGCGAAAATGAAGATTGGAAATGGTGAACATGA
Source organism: Lathyrus tuberosus (assembly GCA_022829125.1). Lineage (NCBI taxonomy): Eukaryota > Viridiplantae > Streptophyta > Magnoliopsida > Fabales > Fabaceae > Lathyrus > Lathyrus tuberosus. Next base: position 7,871,310 of record JALAZF010000258.1, on the reverse strand, counting down.
GTTCCACCTCTTTCCCTTACTTCTAAGATTCTCCAACTATCCTCACTTTTCACCCAAATCTGAAGGTAATCCGACTTTAATTCCATTATACCGAAAACACACTAGCCCACCAGTTGGTCCATCAAATCACCAATCCCGTTGAAATGGATATTTATTCTCACTCATTACCTTACATAATTGTCACTAATCCACACATAATCTCGTACTACCTTCTTTCTCCTTAACTAATAACACCGGAGCTACACTTGTCTCAACAACACACTACACCACTCATCTAAATAATTGGTAAACACATGGTTTATCTCCACCAACTCGTCCCAAAAATGACATCATCTTGTTCCAACTAAAGATAACTGTGCACCTCCTAAAGAAACACGTCAGAATACTCCACACATCACCGGCCTATCTTTAACCACCACACCGCCTTTCCCCTCACAAGGAAGCGAACAACGAAAACGCCTGACCGTTTTCCCTCAAGGATCACACCATTCTCAAACAGTTGGACAATCCAACATCGCACTCCCTCATGCGACAACATGATATCCAATCCCTCAACCACTGGAATATCCAAGAGAAGCAGGTACTTCTCCCCTACTTGTTTCATTCCCAACCTACAAATGGAAAACAAAACAAGCACCGACAATGTTTTCACACACATGTCACATACTAGGGAACAACATAATTAGACAACCTGGCCGGACGGACCGACCTGCTCTGATACCACTTTGTAACACTCTAAATAATCCCTCGTGTAATATAAATAAAATCGGAGTAAAATAAAATATCAAACATTTTAGGATGCTACTTTCATCAAACACTTGCTCATATACTTGATATGCAACACATCATTTTAAAATTATCTTAACAACAACGATAATGATAAAAGATCTCTAACTTCATTTTCATTTTATTAAAACAGCGGAAACATCAACACATATTCATTACAACGTAAGCATAGTATTTCACTTAAATAAATAACTAAAATTAAGAGATATCTAAAATCTCAAGCAAAACATAGCCTAAGAAAACATAACGTTCCATGACCCCAGTGTTACATATCAGAGCAGACACCGACACAAATGCATAAACGGAAGACTCCATCTTCCACTCACATCCGATCTCCCATTGCGGATTATCTGTACGTTACCCACGTGGAGGCAACATTCAAACAGAAGGGGTGAGATTCTCAAATCAACAAAACAAACAGGTGATATAAATATGAAAGCATAAATCATCAAGGAAAACATCAGGAAGCACCATGTCACAAATTCATCAATGCCACTTAAAATGCAATTCACAACAAGACTCATGCATGTGGTACCACTCGTCATAATAGATGGACACTAGGCCATCAACCCTCCAAAGATCCCCGTCAATAAGATCGATCCCGCATTTGGAACCGGAGCACGTCATAGTTACCTCATATCTGCACAATGGGAATGAAGCATCGTCACTGAGTATGCATATGAATGTATGATACACAACATCACTAATCATCATCATCAAAATAAACTTCATAATGTGCATCATCATTCATCGTTTTTCACAAAATTCATATCATCATATATTCATCAAAACATGCCTATCACATAACATGTCGTAACAACTCAACGTCATCATCATACTACCACATAAGTAACGGCTAGTGCATTTACAAGTTACGTCACAACAACTCAGCAACAACATCATGCAACTTTATAAACAACAACTATTGCATTTATCAGTTAAGTCACAACACATCATACCATAACTAGTCAACAATATCATCACACAATATTATAAGCAACAACAATTACAATCACATGGTATGCTACAATTACTTCTCAACAACCTCACGCAACATCATAAGCAACAATCACAACACACATTCCTCTGACTAACTCCCACATTTCACATTTCAACACGTCGGAACCTACACAAAAACTCATATGGTGCGTCGAATAGTTGGAAATCTATCATTGAAATAATTTTAACATAAAGTACATAAAGTCAGCTTTCCAACGATTCGAACGGCGACCCAAACGGACTTACGAGTCAAAAGTTATGAATTTTCGAAGTTTTTAAAATAAGCTGCCCGAGGGGACCGCGCTAAGCGCCAAAAACCGGGCTAAGCCCGCTCTGCGATTCAGCCAAAAGTGCCTGCGATGACAACACTTCTCCCACTGCGATTTCACACACTTAAATTGCATTTTTAACCATAATAACCCCAGTTGAAGTCATTAAAACCCATTTATACCACATATACATTATTCACAACAATCTTAACAAATCGAATACAACAATTTCGTCAATTCCAAACATTTTAGTTATAGATTCTTCCCAAAAACTCCAATTAATCCACAAACAACAATCCATGGCATCAACCTAATGATTCCTACCCACATACCTACATCATCTAACCCTTGAGTGATTAAAGAAATCTCACCCTTACCTTGTATTGACGAGCTTCCCTCTTCCTCAATGGGTTCCTCTCCTTCTTTTTGCCCTAGCCTCTTCTCCCTTTTGCTTTCCCTTTCACGTATGATTAAAACTCTCTTCTCATTCTCTAATTTTTCTTTATAAAGTCCCTCATTATGGATTACCTCTTTTACCCTCACTTACTCTTCTACCATTACGAGCTTGCCCCTTAATTATCTACACACCTTATTTTCTATTTATCCCATTACATTATTAGTAATATTTTTGGATCCAACTAAATACTAATAATAATAATTCTCGTCAATTATATCATTCTACTAATGTCCATTTTACACTATGGTTAAGCAAATATTAATTAAATAAGCCTAACTAATTTTAGTCTCCACACTACCAACTTCTACGCTTTCGGTCATACACCTCTACGACCCTCAAGACTCAATCTTAAGGCCATTACTCTTCACTACGGGTACATAAAACATAACAATTACACAACAACATACAATCAACTACAACAACTCATTATTATATTCACAAATAATAATTAAATAAAAACGGGCGTTACACATTGTGTCTGGGAGTCAATTAAAACTGACAGTGATTGTCGTTTTATGATGCATAGTTCATATGAGGTTCTCCTGATGGTTGTAATCACATAGATATGTTGTTTAGTCGTTTTATTTGTTTTTCGTGCTGTTGTTTTAATTTTTGTAACTAAATGTTGTAATCATTATGAAAAAAAAACGTTGTTTTCAATATGAAATTAAATGGTTACATGAAATGAATTACATATCAAAAACAAGACTAAAAGTGTATTCAATAATTGTGCTATGGAGTTTTCTCCAACATTGGCACGGTTTGTACATTTGTGTCTGGGCTGATGGCATGAACTACATAATCTCACCATTTTGTTCACTGCATCCATTTCGGTTCGAATATGTGTACTGTTAGGGAAACCTTTTTTTCTTTCTTTGCATATTTTTGTTGTGCCAAACTATGTCCCCTTGATATGTAGGCCAATAATCCTCATTTTCTACCACTGAAAAGTTATTGTTGTACACATTGCATACGTTTATGACTTTGTAAATAGTGGTAGTAAGTTAGAAGGGTCCTGCCGAGCATATGAACATGTCACAATGACATGGGTGCAAGGCATACGGAAGACTTGAAACTTTCTACAATTGCACCAACCTCTGTCTAGCTTGACCTGATAGTATCTCATTTGCCTCCCCTCATTATAGTCTATTATCTCATCTACATTGAACCAACCTCTACGACGGTCAAGTATTGTGACCATATTTGTGTTAACTTTGGCAACTTCCTCCTTAATAAATTTCATACAACTTTAACTGAACAACTGCCCTGATTGTAACACTGAATTCCATTTTAAATGTCTGGTCTCTAATAGTGAACCTAACCTAAAATAGGTTGCTCTCACCAAAGTCGGTATCAGTAAGTTTCTGATGCCTTTGAAGACAAAGTTCATTGATTCCACAAGATTTGTTGTCATGTAGCCCCATCATTGACCATTGTTGAATGCTCTAGTCCACTTCTCCAGTAGAATATTATTGATTTACCACAACACATATGAATTTGTCAACCTGATCTCTTCGCGGTAGTGTTGGAACAATGGGTTTCTTAATGCATACCATGCATTCATAATTTTCTTTCGAAGCGTTTTGTCTTTGATCTTCTGCATGAAATTTTGATCGATATATCTAATGCAGAGACATGCATAGAAGGAGGATATTTCCAGCTGTTATAAAGGTTATGGTTAAATATGTTACAGGTCCCTATAAATATTCCAAAATCCAGTTTTAGTCCCCCTAACATTTGCATTCAACGAATCGTCCTCCTAAAGTTTTTTGTCCCTGATTTTCAACCATGTCGTCTATTCCACTTAATAGTATCCTACATGGACGCTGATTTGGCATTTTTTAATTAATTGGACATGAACTAATTACCACGTATGTAAGTAGACTACTGATCCGCTGTCGCGCACGAATAAAAAACGAGTATTTTTGAAAAAGTAGTAAAGGGAAGCGACACTCGGATGTCGTATCACAAGGATTCTCGTAATGTTATTAGCCAACACAATAACGGTTTATGCGGGGTTGGTTTTGATTTAGAAAAAAATGATTATAAAAAAGTGGTTATCAAAATAAGCTGAAACGATTAATCTGTTATTTTAGTTTCTCAACTTATCATCGATCCAAATAATTCTCAATTCTTAAGCGGACTCTATCCCATTTTCGATTATGGTAACTATTAAACAAGCGCAATTGATATCATACAATACATATTCCTAATTTCCGAATAAAGCAAACGGCTGAGATATAGCAATTGTGTATTAAGCAAACACGAGAAACATATGCGGATTAAGCAAACGCGATTAAAGTATAAGAACATGCAATCATCGAAATAAATCAATCAACCCTAAGATAAATCGAATTAAGCAAACAAGATATCATAAAGAAGAATTGAAAGGAAATGGATTTTATTGGAAATTAAAAGAACCTCAAAGTGTCGGCGGAAATCGATTACAGCATATTAATCCTCGGGATTAGTTCTTCATTCAATCGTACAAAAGCAAAAACCAAAATTCAATAGTGAAAAGAATGTTCTGAACAGTAGCACGGCTGCTACTAGGTATAGGGAAGCATCACAAATCCGGTTCTAACCCAACTGGGCCGAAAAACATAAAAAAATCCGGCCCAAAACTAAATATGCCTAAATGCAGAATTCGGGTCTTGACTTCAACGAATTATTTGACCCTCTTTCAGTCCGAATCAGCTCTTTACTTAAACATGAAACTTGTAGCTTTTTGTCTTATATTTTTAACGCTTAGTAGAATGCGTAAATCCGATCCTCGTAGCTCTAGTTATGATTCGAACAGTGGACATGTATCAAATAACTGCTAAAGCTGAAAATAAGCTGCGAAAATCGATTAACGGCAAATAAAGACTTAATTATAAAAACATAATAAAACAGTAAAATAAACAAAACAGACTAAGGAAATGCCTAATTACAAATATAAGAGAATGTGCATTAAGATGCACTGATCAAATTCCCCCACACTTGAACTTTTGCACTCCGAGCAAAATAGTATTAAGACACGTGAAAAACAATAGCATTCGGAAACTCATTCTAGCTACAAACTCTTCTTTGATAAAGATTGCATCGATAGGTACTAATTTTTCACACTAAGGATATCGTAAGAACACAAATTCACAATTATGCGGTCATAAACCCCTCTCCTATCAAACCAATCCAAATCATGTTATTATGCCTAAGCCTAACTTACCCATCCTCCTTTTTGCTCTCTTTCATTCTAATGCAATCACATTATGCCCATTATCTATTCATGCACATGGTAAATAAGCTTGTTAGTGACTATGATCCATATGTTGTCAACAATTCAAATTAACCACTTCACAACAACAACATTTTTTTTGAAGTTTTCACAACCGTTAGCCTAAGTGACCGGGTGAGGGTCACCTAACTTAAAAGGCGAATTCCTATTTAGATTTCTTATTAAGCACGGGATCATTCACTTATTTGCATCAGCTTTATTACTTAGTGTGTGCTTTTTAGATGGTGTTAACGGCTAGATAAACTACTTAAGAGCTATTAAATAATGAGAACTCAAGGCTGTGTCATAACAAGTATTTAAATCGGTTTCCATCTTCAGGAGACTTAAGGTGTTAAAACGGTACCGATCTTATGAACTTTTCCCAAGTCTCCATAATCTAACCTCAAATTAATCTATAGCCTAAAAACTTCAAAAGATGCATTGCGTTTCTAAGTCTAAATTTTTTTTCACCTAAAAAAAACAAAAATGAAGAAAACTAAAAGAAAACAAAACAAAGAAATGGTTCCCTCCCCCACACTTAAAACATGCATTGTCCTCAATGAAAGGACATAACTATTAAGTAAGAGTGAGATAAAGGAAAAAACACACTCGAGCAGTCAATGAGGATAGGTGATGGCATAAACAACCTTTTCTAGTGAAAGATCTTCTACAGTCTCTCCTTCTAAATTGGAGTTCTCATGGATCAGCTTCGGGTAATGCTCACCGTCCTTAAAAATTGGTATAGTTCCTTCGACCTTTATTCCAGGATCAAAGAACGATCTCGGATGAGTAAAAGTGACAAAGTGAATGGGCTGCCCAGTGGATGGTGTTGTGGCAACATAGGTGTCAAGAGCTTCAACTGCATAAACATCTTCTTCATCGATAACTTAACCTGTAGGAACATTGCCAATGTCAACCTGCTGAGCAGCCTTAATCTCAATAAAAACAGAGGAAGAATCACATGAGTAAGTATTATCAAAAGTAGGCAATGATGGAAAATCAGTTGAAAACAAATTAGAATAAGTATCATCAAGCGACTCAGAAAGCACTCCGATGTGAAAAACATAATGTTCTTCCACGAGATGTTTCATAGCATCAAAAAGGTTAAATTTAGCAATGGTATCACCAAACTCCATGGACATTGTTCCATCATCAACATCGATTTTTGTTTTTGCCGTTTTCGTGAACGGTCTGCCTAAAATGATTGTCGATCTGCTTGAATTTGTTTCTCCGGCCATGTCCTGAATATAAAAATCTGCAGGAAAAAGTAAATCATTAACTTGGACAAGCACGTCTTCCACTACTCCAATAGGGCGAGTATTGCTCCTATTTGTAACGCCCCAATTTAATTTAATTATTTTTCGTAATTAAATTATGAATTGTTGTGGTTTATGTGTGGTTGTATGTATTTTTGTGGCGTTCGAGTTGTCCTCATGAAGGTAGTGACCTTGGAATTGTGGGACTTGAGGTGTTGGTGATGAGATGAAAGGGTATGTGGATTAATAATATTTAATTATATATTTTGTGGGATATTATTATTATTATAAAGTTAGTTGAAATAATACTAATAATAATAATAATAATAATAATAATAATAATAATATTTGAATTAAAATATAATAATAATAATAATGTTATTTTATGGAAATATAAAAGGGAAAGAATAAGGGTTTTTGTTCAAGTACGTGAAAACAAAACCTAAAAGGCAGAGCTACGAGGCAGACAAGGGAAAGGAAGAGAAGCCATCGTTGAAGGTTGAAGGCTAACCGAAAGAAAAACCTCAAGGTAAGGGTGGGGTTCTTCGATCTTATAGGGATTATATGATATTTGCATGTTGGGTGGGTAATCTGTATGATATATTACTTGAAAGCTTTTATGTGGTTTTGCCTTTGAAGGTCGGATTGAAAAGGCCTAGGTTTACCGTTAGGTTTTGGTGCCTTTTGATGTTAATGGTTTGTTTTGATGACTGTTGGTCGTATCTATGAATTTTATGTGTGTTGTGATCTATTTTGATGTGGAGATCGAAGTTTGGATGGTGGCTGAAGTGATGGAACCGCGACTGCAATTCTGCAGAATCGCAGGTTCGCTAGGCGAAGGAAAAGTTCGCACAGCGAACGTTCGCGCCAGGTTTGCAAAGTGAACTAGGCAGCGAACGAGACAGTGGAGACGTTGAGTTCTGGATGTTGAAGGGAGAAGCTCGCCGGATTGTTCGCACGACGAGGTGGGTCGCCAGCGAGGACGATGGCGAAGGGAGAGTGGAAAAAGTGACACTCTCTGGATTTTGTATGGGGGTCAGGGCTTCGCGGTGAGTTCTCTAAGCGAACTCCCTAGCGAAGGGATTCGCTGAGAGGTTCGCACAGCGAACCTTTGGCGAACGTGACAGTAGCAGAATTTTGCTGTCATGGAAATTTCCAAACTTCGGAAATTCGTAACTTTTGACTCGAGTGTCTGTCTCAGTTGCCGTTCAGACCGTTGGAAAGCTGAAAGCATGTTCTTTCTATTAAAAATATTTTAAAAATAAGATTTCCAACGATTCGACGTAGAATTCTGTTTCGGTCCAGTTTTGTCGTGTTGAGCGCCGAAACGTGTAATCGGTCGCGTATTCTTGTATTGCAGTTGTATGATGTACCTCTACAGGTTTAGCAGGTACTGTTGGTGTGTGGATCAGCTGTGGTAAGCTGCACTGTTATGTGCTGTGGTTTATTTCATGTTGAACATGTTATTATGTGTGATGTCCTGATTCGTTGTTGATGATGTTTGATGTCATGCTTTATGTTGCTGATGTTGTTATGTATACTGCTGTTATGTGTTGTTGCTGGCCTGTGATGGTGTATTATCGTTGATGTTGGTGAGTATGTGATAATTATGATTATTGTTGTTGTTGATGCATGCCATGTTGCATTAGTTGTAGAATAAGTCGTGTGCCCATGTGGGGTGTGAGCGACTTATTTAGATTCTTAGAGTAGAATCATGTTGTTGTTGTTGAGGTAATCGTGTGCCCATGTAGGGTGTGAGCGATTACGAGTGATCGTGTGCCCATGTGAGGTGTGAGCGATCACGGATGTCGTGTGCCCATGTGGGGTGTGAGCTACGTATATGGAGTTCTGACGGGAATATGATCATGAAAAAGGGATCGATTGGTACCACATGCATTGAGTCGAGTTGTATGTTATGGATTCGTGGATGTGTTGATGATAGGGTAGATTCCATATTTGATTACATGCTCTTATGCTTATATCATGTATTTCTTTATTGATTAAGAATCTCACCCCTTCTGTTTGAATGTTACCTCCACGTGGGTAACGTGCAGGTGATCAGGATTAGAGTGGAGTCAGAGTGAGTGAAGATGAAGTCTTCTACTTTGCTTCGTTGTGTCGGCGTCTGCTCTGATGTGTAACACTGGGGTTTTGGAATGCTTAGTTGTTTTGTTTATTTGGTTGATGTTTAATTGAAGGATCTGAACTAATGTTTTGGTTATGATGTTAAATGACTATTTTTCCGCTGCAGATTAAAAGATTTTTATTTTTGAAAAATGTTTTATGTGTTACATGTCTATTTCATGAGCAAGTTTTTGTTGAAGTAGCATCCTGAATGCCCTTGTTGTTTTAAATTGACTCTGATGTTTTATTATTTTATTAATATTATGTCGCGGGGGTTTAGGGTGTTACATAGTGGTATCAGAGTAGGACGGTCTGTCCGGCCAAGTTGTTGTGTTGTTGAGTCGTTGTTGTTGTGACAGTTGATTCTGTGGATGTCAGTTCCTTAACCATTATGTTATGTTGTTGGTGTGTAACAGAAAATTTAGAATGGCTGGAAGGAACGATGCTGCGATGGCTGCTGCTTTGCAGGCTGTTGCTTAAGCGGTACAGAACCTGCTGCATGCTAACGAGAATGACGAGTTTTGGAAGAACAGACCGCCTACCTTCAAGGGAAGATATGATCCAGATGGAGCACAGACTTGGCTCAAGGAGATTGGGAGAATCTTCTAGGTTATGGAATGTCCTGAAGCACAGAAGGTGCGGTTAGGTACTCATATGCTAGCTGAGGAGGCTGATGATTGGTGGGTAAGTACCCGTCAATTATTGGGAGCTGCAGAAGAGATGATTTTTTGGGCTGTGTTTAGCAGGGAATTCTTGGGCTGTGTTTTGATGTGGAGATCGATGTTTGGATGGTGGCTGAAGTGATGGAACCACAACTGCAATTCTGCAAAATTGCAGGTTTGCTAGGTGAAGGAAAAATTCGCACAACGAACGTTCGCGTCAGGTTTGCACAACAAACGAGGCAGCGAACGAGACAGTAGAAACGTTGAGTTCTGGATGTTGAAGGGAGAAGCTCGCCGGATTGTTCGCACGACGAGGTTGCCAGTGAGGTGGGTCGCCAGCGAGGACGATGGCGAAGGGAAAGTGGAAAAAGTGACACTCTCTGGATTTTGTATGGGGGTCAGGGCTTCGCGGTGAGTTCGCTAAGAAAAATACCTAGAAAAGGGATTCGCTGAGAGGTTTGCACAGCGAACCTTTGGCGAACGTGACAGTAGCAGAATTTTGTTGTCATGTGCAGAAATTTCCAAACTTCGGAAATTCGTAACTTTTGACTCGAGTGTCCGTTTCAGTTGTCGTTCGGACCGTTGGAAAGCAGGAAGCGTGTTCTTTCTATTAAAAATATTTTAAAAATAAGATTTCCAACGATTCAACGTAGAATTCTATTTCGGTCCAGTTTTGTCGTGTTGAGCGCCGAAACGTGTAATCGGTCGTGTATTCTTGTATTGCAGTTGTATGATGTACCTCTGCAGGTTTAGCAGGTACTGTTGGTGTGTGGATCATCTGTGGTAAGCTGCACTGTTATGTGTTGTGGTTGATTTCATGTTGAACATGTTATTATGTGTGATGTCTTGATTCGTTGTTGATGATGTTTGCTGTCATGCTTTATGTTGCTGATGTTGTTATGTATGCTGTTGTTATGTGTTGTTGCTGGCCTGTGATGGCGTATTATCATTGATGTTGGTGAGTATGTGATAATTATGATTATTGTTGTTATTGATGCATGCCATGTTGCATTAGTTGTAGAATAATGTGTGTGCCCATGTGGGGTGTGAGCGACTTATTTAGATTCTTAGAGTAGAATCATGTTGTTGTTGTTGTTGAGGTAATCGTGTGCCCATGTGGGGTGTGAGCGATTACGAGTGATCGTGTGCCCATGTGGGGTGTGAGCGATCACGGATGTCGTGTGCCCGTGTGGGGTGTGAGCGACGTATATGGAATTCTGACGGGAATATGATCATGAAAAAGGGATCGATTGGTACCACATGCATTGAGTCGAGTTGTATGTCTCATTGCATTGCATTAGGTCGTTGTATGATGAGTTGTTGATTATGTGTTGATGTGTATGTTGTGGATTCGTTGATGTGTTGATGATAGGGTAGATTCCATATTTGATTACATGCTCTTATGCTTATATCATGTATTTCTTTATTTATTGAAAATCTCACCCCTTCTGTTTGAATGTTACCTCCACGTGGGTAACATGCAGGTGATCAGGATTAGAGTGGAGGCAGAGTGAGTGAAGATGAAGTCTTCTACTTTGCTTCGTTGTGTCGGCGTCTGCTCTGATGTGTAACACCGGGGTTTTGGAACGCTTAGTTGTTTTGTTTATTTGGTTGATGTTTAATTGAAGGATCTGAACTAATGTTTTGGTTATGATGTTAAATGACTATTTTCCGCTGCAGATTAAAAGAATTTTATTTTTGAAAAATGGTTTATGTGTTACATGTCTATTTCATGAGCAGGTTTTCGTTGAAGTAGCATCCGTAATGCCCTTATTGTTTTAAATTGACTCTGATGTTTTATTATTTTATTAATATTATGTCGCAGGGGTTTAGGGTGTTACACTATTCGCCAGTTAGATGATTAAACCTGTATGTTGCAAATGACCAAGATTAAGATTATTATAAACATAAATAGGCATAACATTAATTCCTGCTCCTAAATCAAGCTGCCATTTTCGAATTTACTATCCCCAATGGTACATGGAATAGAAAAAGTTCCTGGATCCTTGCATTTTGGGGCAACATGGCATGATTGAGGGCTGAAACATTAGCCTTTTCAGGAGCATGTTTCGGTTGAATGAGGGTTGAAACATTTCTTCCCGTGTTCACTCTCTCATTTCCCTTCATCCTCCTCTTGTGTGTGCACAAATCTTTCAAAAGTTTTGCATACTTTGGAACCTGCTTAATCACATAAAGAAGTGGAATGTTCATTGCCACTTTCCTGAATACATCCAAAATCTCTCTCTCTCTCTCTCTCTCTCTGTATCCCTCTTCCATATTTTTATTTTTGGCTACTCTGTGTGGGAAAGGTATCTTAGGTACATACTCTCTTTCTTTTGCCTCAACAACAACAGAAGGTTCAGGTTCAGGTTCAGGTGTGACCTCAACAACTTTCTCATTTTTTTCTGGGGCAGAATCTGAAACTTTTTCAAATCGCAAGGACATTGCACTCACATTAGGACCTTTAGGATTCACAACTATTTGGGAGGGTAGCTTGTTGGATCCTTATGTTTGCTGAATGCCATTAATTAAAGAAGCAAGCTGCCCTATCTGTGTCTGCAGGGTTTGGATACTGGAATTTGTCCGCTGCTGGAATTGGAGAGTATTGACAGTCATTTGCTTAACAATATCTTCTAATGAAGGTCCAGAAGTTGGGGCAGAAGTGGTTGCAGCTTGTGGAGGGTTTTGTGGTGGTGGTAACGGTAACATCAACTGTTGTTGGTTGGGCTGCTTATTTCCATATCGAAGGTTTAGAGGGTTAGGAGAAGTACAAATACCACACCTTATTGTTTGGGTTGTTGCTTGAGCCTTACCTACCACTACCAACTGTTTCACTAATTCGGTAAGCTTAGCCATTCTATTTTCGAAGGCCTTGCTCGAAGAAGAAACATGAACCTCATTCACACCTTTTATTTGGACATAATTGTTTCTCACTGTGAACTGTTGGGAGTTAAGCGACATGTTCTCAATTAGGGCTTTGGCAGCAGCTGGAGTCTTGTCAACAAGTGCTCCACCACTAGCAGCATTTAAAATATTCCTATCCATCGGTTTTAATCCTTCATAGAAATACTGAATCAATAATTGCTCGGTGATCTGGTGTTGTGGGCAACTTGAAACTAATTGTTTGAATCTCCCCCAATATTCAGCCAATGATTCAATATCTAGCTGTCTAATACCACAAATATCTTTTCGTATCGAGGCAGCTCTGGAGGCAGGAAAATATCTCTCTAGGAATACCTTCTTTAAATTAGTCCAAGTTGCAACAGAATTTGGATCAAGATAATATAACCAGTCTTTGGTCGCACCTTGTAGTGAAAAAGAAAAGGCTCTCAGCTTGATGTGATCTTCTGTAATTCCTTCAGGCCTCAGTGGAGTAGAACAAACGATCTAGATTTCTTTAAGATGCTTGTGTGGATCCTCACCTGCAAGACCACTAAATCTCGGTAACAAGTGTATTAGTTCAGATTTTAATTCAAAAGGATCAACAGGGTCAGCATATTCAATACACAAGCCATTATAATTAGCATCAGGAGCAACAAGCTCTCTTAATGTTCTTTGGTCAGCCATGTTATTATCAAAAGCAAATTCAGAATCAGAACCAAACAAGCAATGTGAGAACAAAGAATCAGAATCACAATTGTTAAGTATCAAAATCAAAAAGGCCAGAACAAGAAGACCTAGTAGTCAGGACTAATGCAGCAACAAATGCGATAATGCCAACAATGTCCCTATAGAGGCAGAAACAAAATCAAAGAAGAAAAACAAGTAAAATAAATTTAGAAAAATCTAAAAACACAAAATTTTATCTAATTAGGTAAAATAAGAATTTTGGGAATTTTTTCGGATTTTTCTGAAACTATAAAAACAGTATAAAATTCATAAAAAATAGAAAAATGATGAATTTTGGAGTTTTGATCCTAGACTTTTTTCTAATGAATCGACCAAGAATCCAACAAATCTGAGACGATTTTCCTAAAATTCGTTTTTTTTACTAGGTCTGACGCAAGACGGACGCCCGGACGGGAAAAAGGTAAAACAACAAAACGAAAGTTCAAAACGCACTAATCGACACCTATGACTCAATTAACGGTTAAAAACGATAAGAATCCCCGACAATGACACCAATTGATCCGCTGTCACGCACGAATAAAAAACGAGTATTTTTGAAAAAGTAGTAAAGGGAAGCGACACTCGGATGTCGTGTCACAAGGATTCTTGTAATGTTATTAACCCACACAGTAACGATTTATGGGGGGGGGGGTTTGATTTTGATTTAGAAAAAAATGATTATAAAAAAGTGGTTATCAAAATAAGCTGAAACGGTTAATCTGCTGTTTTAGTTTCCCAACTTATCATCGATCCAAATAATTATCAATTCCTAAGCGGACTCTATCACCCTTTTCGATTATAATAACAATCAAACAAGCATAATTGATATTATATGATACATATTCCTAATTTCTGAATAAAGCAAATGGCTGAGATATAGTAATCGTGAATAAGCAAACACGAGAAACATATGCGGATTAAGCAAACGCGATTAAAGTATAAGAACATGCAATCATCGAAATAAATCAATCAACCCTAAGATAAATCGAATTAAGCAAACAAGATATCACAGAGAAGAATTGAAAGGAAACTTTTTTATTGGAAATTAAAAGAACCTCAAAGTGTCGGCGGAAACCGATTACAGCATATTAATCCTCGGGATTAGTTCTCCTTTCAATTGTACAAAAGCAAAAATCAAAATTCAATAGTGAAAAGAACATTCTAAACAGTAGCACAACTGCTACAAGGTATAGGGAAGCATCACAAATCCGGTTCTAACCCAATTGGGTCGAAAAACATAAAAAATCTTGCCCAAAACTAAATATTCCTAAAGGCAGAATTCAGGTCCTGACTTCAACAAATTATTTGACCCTCTTTCAATCCGAATCATCTCTTTACTTAAACATGAAACTTGTAGCTTTCTGTCTTAGCTTTACAACGCCTGGTAGAATGCGTAAATCTGATCCTCGTAGCTCTAGTTATGATCCGAACAGTGGACAGATATCAAATAACCGCTAAAGCTGAAAATATGCTGCAAAAATAGATTAACGGCAAACAAAGACTTAATTATAAAAACACAATAAAATAGTAAAATAAATAAAACAAACTAAGGAAATGCCTAAGTACAAACATAAGAGAATGTGCATTAAAATGCACTGATCAACTACACATCAACATATATGGTGAATGTGTAAATAGAGTACGCATCAAAGAATTGTAACCTAATTTCATTTCGTCTTCGTCCTCTTTATTCCCCTTTCGTCTTCGTCCTGTTTCTTCTCCTTTGAAACTTGTAACCTAATTGCAGTCATAGTTTCTTCAGCAAAGAAAGGTTGATGTCATATTCAAGAACAATTGCTACGAAACACATTAGCATATCTTTGTCCTCTGTGCGAAGCCGTCGAGGAAGGAATTGTGGTTGTGATGCTCGTATGGTTTCATACGTTTGCAAGAATGGCCGCAATAAATGCAGGCTTTTCTGGAGATGTCCATTTTGGCAGAGTGAAGAAACTAGTGATTTATTCATATGCGATGAAGATTTGGTCGAAGAAGATGTTAATGGTGTTGAACAGGTAGAAAACTACATGATGAAGGAATTGGAGACAGTTGAGTTGTTGAGGGAGTTGTTTGAAGGTTCCAAGAAGAAGAACATGAAGATACAAGCGAAATTGATATCAGAGGCATGGGCTGAAAAAATAAAGCTTATTTTCTTTGTAGTTTCTTTGATGATTAATGTGTACCTACAAATGAAATGTAATTGTTAAAATTAGGTTGTTTGATCAATGTAATGACTGTGTTACATAATGTTTCTAATGGAATTGTGGTTGATCAATGTAATGGAATTGTGTTTGATCAGTGTGTTTCTAAGTGTTTCTATTGGAATTGTGTTTGCATAATAACTTCTAAAATTTGGCATTGTGTCTTCTAAATTTTGTCAAAGTGACTTTTAATTTTTTTGACATACTTTGCCTCAATTTTGGCATTATATGCCCTAAAATATTCACATAATTTTTACTTATTTGACATACTTTGCCTTAATTTTGGAATCCTAATTTGACAAACAAACTGACATGAAATAAATTCATTAAAAACATAATAATTCAAAGTCAATAAATGGACTTAGTTTGATCCAACACATGGTCTTAGATTATAGCTAAACTAAAATTACAAGTCAATGCTCATAAAGTACAGTTGCTCATAGAGTACAATTGCTAATAGAGTACATCATAACCAAAAAACATAGTTAATCAAAGTCTTCAAAATACACTTAGGGATGCAACATAACCAAAAAAACATATCATTCAACTTTTTCAAATTCCATCCTCATTGAGTCAAGCCTTTTTGAATTTCGTCCCAACTTTTTCTACCCTTTTTTATTGGTTATTTTGTGGTATCATCTTCAGTGAGCACAACTGGATCTTCAGGGTGTTTTCCAGACCCCTTGATGTCTTTTGTCGTTATAGTCCTGAGTCTTTCACTCTTTCTGGTATGCATCACAACTGTTGGGACTTGTTTCCTCTTTGGCATCATAGACTTGACCTAAATTGTCAATTAACAGCCATGAGTAACCTTAAATGACAAAAAAACAATTCTTATTAGCAGGTATAATCTAACTTACAGGATCATTGTAGGATGCCTTGATATTTCTAAGAGGTTTGAATGATTTGGAGGGTTTGAATTTTGGTGCACTCCCAAAGAAGGTCTTGTCACCACTAATCATTGAAGTAATTGGGTTTACAATAGGTTGTTTGATATGGCTTAAGTCAACTTTATGATGTTGAATGTCAAAAACAATATCCCCTCCATTGTTGATATCATTGAGAATTAATCCTATAACATCTAGATCTATTTCATTGAGGCATTCTCTTATATATATGCACTTAATGGTGGTACAGCCTGAGCATTTGGTGGTGGTGTAGCCTGAGCATTTGGAGGTTGTGCAGTATGAGAACCTTACACTGAAGCCTAACTTTGTGCCTCATTTATCTGGTCTGTGACTAGAGGTTGTACAGTCTGAGAACCTTGCACTGAAGCCTTACTTAGTGCATTGTTTGATGCCTTGCTTGGTGCCTTACTTGGTGCCCCTTTGCCTTTCTTATTCAATGACCCCTTAGGTCTCCCCTGAAAAACAATATACAATTAATAATAAAATACAAATAACAAACAATATACAATTACTAATTAAAAGCAATTGACTGACCTTTATTGATGTTTCCTTTTGAACATTTCCAGTCTGACTTGCCTGTGTAAGTATTTCATTTATTCTTATATCTTGGCTCTTGTGTAGAACAATATGTTTGTTCTTTTTACATATCTTAGTGTTGTGACCATACTCCAAACATGTCTTACATCTATGAGTAGTATTAGTTATTTACCACTTAGTTGCATTTGATTTATCAGGTTCCCTTCTTCTAAGTTTTTTGGCCTCCCTGGACCTCTTTTGAACATGGGAGGGTAAATTACTGAATCATTGGTTTTGGGACACTTATTTTGGCCATTCAAAGGAGTGATACCTTCTTCATAACATTTGACATAAGTAGACTTGTGATAACACTTATGGACATAATTAATGGGATCATCAACTTCCCAATGGATTGCAGAAACTGCATGTCTATATGGAATTCCAATAAGATCCCAAAATTTACATGAACATGTTTGATTAGCCAAAATAACCACAAAATTATCAGTAAATATGACATGGGTAGCTTGGAATGTTAATTGTCCAACATAAGTTGTTGTCCAACTTGCACTCTTTTCAATCTCTTTATCCAGTATCTTAAGTGGTTTTGACATGATCCTACCCTTATACCCATTAACCTTTTCCCTTAAAGTTGCAAACTTACCCATAAGATAAGACCTAATCCATTCAAACATTGTTATAATTGGTTTGTCCCTTTGTTTGTTAGATATGAAACACCACATTTTTTCACCAATGTCTTCAAGAAATAACTGCATAAACCAACTCCAAGTGTCCTTTTACTCAGTTTCTACCACTATAAATGCAATAGGTAAATACTGGTTATTAGGATTTCTTCCCACGACTATTAATAATATCCCACCATACTTGTGTTTTATATGACATCCATCTAGTCTAATAAATGGCCTACAAGCAAATTTCAAAGCTTTCTTTGTTCCATCAAAGCACATGTAACACTTTTCAAACCTTGGTAATAAAACTGGACCTGGAGATTTAATGTTCATCTTGAAAGTATTTCCTTGTGAAGCCCTCCTCAATTCAGCCCCATATGACCATAACAAACTATATTGTTTGCTAGAGTCTCCCTTCACTATCCTTTTGGCAATCTGTCTTGCCTTAAATTCCATACAACCAGGGATTTCAGTAGCATACCTCACCCTAACATCTCCAATTACATCATTCAACTTCATTTTGTTATTGTTCTTAATCATATCAATAATTACTTTTGCAACCCAATAAACTTTGGCACTCTTATTAAAAAACTGTCTTCCACATTTATGTTTAACATACAAGGTCTTAATTCTAAAGGTTGTTGATGTTAAGACTTTATTGCACAGTATAGTGAATTACATTGTGAATTTTCCTTGCAAACCACCATGCATCTCACTACATCATTTTACTCAAATGTGTCATCCCTCCCATTCAATACATTATGTTCAAAAATAGCACTCTTGAACTGCCTTAGTGATGAAAACTCCATTCCCACCTTGAACTTATATTCCCTTATAATCCCATCTTCCTCATTGAACCTAACAACATATGACTTATTATCAGCATTGTCATCTTTAGCACCACTATCAAGCTCGTCAATCATATACTCATCTTTAATTACATGTTGCTTTCCTATCTTTGGTGTAATAAAACTTTGTCTCGCTGACTCACTAGAGCCAGCAACATCTGCAGCATGTATGTTTCATGGTTGACCATCAAAACCATTCATCATTTCTTCTTCACTATCCTCAAATTTGATATCCTTCACAGACTCATCACTAGAACCCTCATCAGTACATGAATCAACATCATCTTCACATTTTTTACCCTTGTTCCTCTTTCTTGCATTCTCCATAAAAGTTGCATCCCATGTACTTGGTATAGGCTCAATGTATATTTCAACCTCACCTTTGCATTCTTGAACAAAAGCCGTTAACTCAAATGTATCACCATCATCCCTAAATGGTTTTAGATCATTTTCTAAAGTAGCATCACCATGTTTCCACCACATCCTAACATTAATGTATTCAAACCCAGAATCAATTCCCTTAATTAAATCACACGCCTCAAAAAATGACCAACACTCACTATCTTGACCATTAAATGCATAGACTTCCCCACCCTCATACTTTAGCATTGGGGTTTTTTTACAAAAAGATCCCTTTGTGTAAAATATTACCTTAAACACATTCATGCTTACATAATGGATGGAAAATGACAGTTAAACATGGACCCACGGAATACACTTGTATGCATAAAAACCCTAGTAACTTAATACACTACCATTAAAATATAAATCTTATACCAAACTTCAATAAAATAGAATCTAAAAAGGAACATGTGGACCTCAGTTTCAATGTCGAGGGACCACAAACAAGCACCTTTCAAGCCAAGGCTGGGACCACAAAGCAAACACAATGAGAAAGGAGACAAATTTCTGCAAACAAAATTAAAATAAGCAATGTGTTACTGCTACTATGTTTAACAAACTTTAAAGAATAAGCACGAGCTTGAAGAAGAATGGAATTGATTTTAAGAACGAAACTTCTGCTGAGAACGAGAAAGTGAAAGTAATTTTAGGGAGTGAAATTATAGGAGCCACAAGCAATGTCGCATGCTCCTAAAGCTTGCATGCATGCCCCACTACCATTAGCATCACACATAAGCATGTGTCACAGACAATGGCGTCTTAGGCTAAAGATGAGTGCATGCACCATAGGCAGTGGCACATCCTCTAGGAGGCGAATGTTATTTGTTTGAAAAGCGGTTAGTTTGGTATATATATTTTTAAAATGTGGTTATTTGAGATTTTTTTTTGAAAATAATGGTTATTTAAAAAAAAATCTCTGTATGGACTCATGCCGCTCATTATTGAATGTTTAATTATCATATAAACTATAATAAAATAGGAATTAAAGAAAATATTTAACCTCTACATAAAAAAAATATTAATATGTAAGAAATTAATTTCCATATTGAGAAGAAATGAATATAATATATATATATATATATATATATATATATATGCTTAATACCCTTTTTGATCCTCTAACTATAGAGGTGGGTCCAATTTGGTCATCTTTCTTTTAAAAGTTCCAATTTGGTCCCTTACATTATCTAACAGAATCAAATTAGTCTTTTCCGGCAAATATTGATAACGGCGTTAGAAATAAGTGATGTGGCATCTGAGGTGGCGATTTTTGATGACGTGACATACGATTTATTAATTTTTTATTATTCATATTTTTTTCATTATCCTTGTCATTTTATTAGTAAATTATTAATTAAATTTTTTCGTTAGTTTTTTATTTTGAAATTCATATAGAATTAAATTTATACAAATTTTAAAAACAAGTTTATTGGATCAAATGGCTGGCCCATTTCTTTAGCCCACAAACTTTTATAAAGCATTGTTTGTGTTATATATATATACAATCAATATAAGCATCACCCACACGATGTGGGACTTTAAAACCTATCACAAACAATCAATATAATTTCATATTCCTTTGATTCACTGCTCTTTCTTCCATAAATGAATGGCAGTAGCATCCATGGGAAACAAGGTGGATTTAAGAATCTAGTTATGAACAGAAACAATCCAAAACTTGGTACAATATCAAGTAATAAGTTTTCTCAACAACATTGCATGCATATCAGTTTCAAGGTGGATTTAAGAAAGCTTTTCGTCATAACCATGAGTTTCATTGACAATAGAAGATACCCTTTTGCTCAATGACCTAAAGCCCCCACTAGAACACCGCCACCTACCCCACATTATTTTCGCAGAAAATAAAAATTGAAACTTTATCTAAAATCTTTAACAACACAGAAAATCAAAACCAACCCAGTAATGTTAATCCATTAAATAAAAAATCATTGTTCTATTTTTTTTCTTTAGATTACTGAAATCGATGGTGAAGGTAGCAAGTTCCAAAAAAAAAAGTAGAAGAATCTTTGTGTAGGGTTATATAACCATTGCATGCATATCAGTTTCAAGGTGGATTTAAGAAAGCATCCATGGGAAACAAGGTGGATTTAAGAAAGCTTGTTTTTAAATAAAGCTTGTTTTTAAACCATATCAGTTTCAAGCTTTGGCGACAGAAAATCTGATGCATGTTTTTAAATACTGTTTTTTATTATCAAAAGGTATAGACTGGTCCTGCATGCTTTATATTGTGATGTTTTTTTTCTTTTTCTCTTTCAAGTAATTAAGAGTGGCGTTTCTTGGTGCAATGGCAGGTATGTTGTAGATGCTGCTGATAGAGACAGTGTTCCAATAACTCGAAGCGAATTAACTGAACTCCTGACAAAACCTTCCTTAAACGGGATTCCTTTGCTTGTTCTTGGAAACAAAATTGACATGTCAAAAGCTCTTTCCAAACAAGCATTAGTTGATCAACTGTGAGTTCTTACAACAAATTGATCCATAATCATTATTATCATTATTATTGTTATTGTTTGTTATGTGTTTGTGTTTATTGAAATATGTTTTGATGCTTTGTGTAACTAACTAAACCTTTGATTTTTTGCTTCGAATGGTTTCAGAGGACTTGAGTCACTTACAGACAGAGAGGTTTGTTGCTATATGATTTCATGCAAGGATTATGTAAACATCGATGTGGTCATCGACTGGCTTATCAAACACTCGAAAAATACAAAATGATTACATTGACGAAGCTCCTTCCCAGTGTAATGCATAAACCTTAATTTTAGTTTTGGGTCAAGTATGTGTATGTGTACAACAATCAAATTTGGTTAAATCTTCCATGCAATGTTGTTGAGAAAACTTATTACTTGATATTGTACCAAGTTTTGGATTGTTTCTGTTCATAACTAGATTCTTAAATCCACCTTGTTTCCCATGGATGCTGCTGCCATTCATTTATGGAAGAAAGAGCAGTGAATCAAAGGAATATGAAATTATATTGATTGTTTGTGATAGGTTTTAAAGTCCCACATCGTGTGGGTGAAGCTTATATTGATTGTATATATATACAACACAAACAATGCTTTATAAAAGTTTGTGGGCTGAAGAAATGGGCCAGCCATTTGATCCAATAAACTTGTTTTTAAAATTTGTATAAATTTAATTCTATATGAATTTCAAAATAAAAAACTAATGAAAAAAATTAATTAATAATTTACTAATAAAATGACAAGGATAATGAAAAAAATATGAATAATAAAAAAATTAATAAATCGTATGCCACGTCATCAAAAATCGTCACCTCAGATGCCACGTCACTTATTTCTAACGCCGTTATCAATATTTGACGGAAAAGACTAATTTGATTCTGTTAGATAACGTAACGGACCAAATTGGAACTTTTAAAAGAAAGAGGACCAAATTGGACTCACCCCTATAGTTAGAGGATCAAAAAATGTATTAATATATATATATATATATATATATATATATATATATATATATATATATATATATATATATATATGATAATTTTATATAAGGAAGATTCTAAATATAAAACTAAAATACAGAAGTCAAGATTGATGAATTTTATAAACATGACACTTTTTGTTTATTGAATAAGCATTATACTTGAACCATGTTCTTTAAGGTTCAAGAAACACAAGGAAAGGGAGTTTGAATTGGGTTTCTAGTTTAAAAATTTGTGCTACCCAATAACACAAACAACAAGATATTTAACGAAGATAAAAGACACGATTATTTTTATTCAGGTTCACTAATAACTAACCTACGTCCAGTCCATCCACCAAAGTGATTTCGCCTTCAAAAAGAACTTAATCCATTAATCAAATAATTGATTACAAACTAAAAGACAACCTGTCTTAGACATCTTGAGAATTCTGACTGTACCCTAGTTTCTCAAGGAACTTAACCAAAGGTTAATAAACAATATTGTGTTTACAAGTTGCTTCTAAAAATAAGCAGATACATAAGTTTACAACATCTGTAAAACATATAAAAGTAAATCTCAAAAACCTCATTCGACACATCTTTGCCATTGTCTAGAGTGAGTTGAGCAAGCCTTAGGCCTTTGACTTATGCTTTTGAACTGGGAGGAACCCTGGATTTTAAAAAAGGCTCGAAAGTGGCATTAAGCCAACTTTGTAAGAGCCGGATGGGGCCACCCACCTGAAGACTTTCAAGATTTTTCCTTTTCTTGAGGTTGCGAGATGTTAGCCCTAAGGATACCTATAAGCCATATAGAATCACTTTGTCGGGGCAGGTGTTTCTCCCCCCATGGAGTGGGTGACCAGAGGAACAAACATTTTTATCATTTGGACGAAGCAAGAGCATAAGAAATAGCACGTAGTCAATAAGTTAGGAAGGCAATGTGTTCATGTGCCCCCACATGCTCTGTCGAAACATGATGTTCTTCAATTAAAGCGTTGTAGGCAGTTTTGTAAAAAACAAATCCAGGTTTGGTCTTAGTGATTTTTGCAAGCTCAAAAGGATCTCCAGTTGGTTGAAGACCATTAATAACGACAATGTTGAAGAGTGTGGGGGTTATCATCCTACAAGGAAGGTGAAATGTGTTGGTGGAGGTACCTCAAAAGCACGTGGTTGCAAGGAGCATGTCAGAGTTGTACATAGGCCCAACTTTTAAGAGTTAAATTAGGTCAAAAATACCCAAATCTCTCCAGAAGTGTTTCTTTCTTTCTTGAATCTTATTTAACCACTGTAAGTATGAATCATCATCAATTGGAGGAGATGAACAAAATACTCTATTTTTGAAGAAATTGAAATCAAAGGGTTCGTCCCATAACACCAAGGGCTCAAAGGAATGGTAGTTGGATAAGAAATATTTCAGAATGTAGGGTTTCTTAACATGTCTAGGAGGGGGACCCATGAAAGCAAAAATGGTACCTTAAATGGAGTAAAGGATCAGCACGTCAGAATACCAGACGTTTCTTCTCTCATATTCCCTGTGAGGTTCAGGGATGTAAGTGTGATCATCAATAAATATAGGTTTGTCAATGGTAGTAGTGATGAGAGCACGTGGACTAGGTTTGAATGCATTTTTTTAGATACATGGTTGATTTTCTCATTATTTTGGTAAAGAAAGATGAGGAATAATATGACAGAAGTGTGCAAATGGATTTTAAAGTTTTTCGTTTCTTTTTTCAGAAGAAGGAATGGTGAAAGAGATGAAAGTTGAGGAAGAAACGTTTAAATAGCCAAATGGAAGAAAATATTTCAGATTTTTCCTTCAAATAATTTTGGACAATTGGCACGACCAGATCGACACATGGCACCAAAAGGTCACGGGGAAAGATGAAAAAAAATTAAATGATTTTCTTTTTTCATTTAAGTTGATGTTTCATTATTCTCCTAGAAAACAGGGGATGATGATGATCAACCGCACGCACGTCTGTGACATGATGGTTTGGTAGAAAGTGGTAATGATAACCATGAATAAAAAATAAATAATGATAAAACGTCTAGTTGATGGGACATGTACAGGCTAGTTGAACAATGTCGAAGGTTTACAAAAAATGTCACCTTTCTTCCATTTGACACATGATCGCAAATGGCATTTTTTTGGGGCATCTGTTAGCCAGGATTTTCTAGTTGGGAAAAAGTCAACAAAGAATGCTACGTGGAGAAAATGCTTAGTGTTAGCATTTCATGGCAAGATTTGATAGGGACAAAATCGTTGATTGGAGTGCTTCGACTAGCATGATGAACATGGTTTGGAGGAGTCTCAAGAACAGATCTTGAGCATGGTTTTAGAAGAATCTCAAAAGTAGGTCTAATTGATCTTTCGAAACCATATTGAGGTCAAAGCTTTTGACAAACGTCAAAGACTAAGAAGATTTTGAAGACTTGAAAGTTCATCTCATCACTAGTTTTTTACAAACTACCTTCGATGAGCAGGCAATTATATGTTTCAAGCAGTTACGAATATGAGATAATGGATTTTAGTAGTTTGTTATGACAACGTGACATTGCTTCAAAAGACTAAGTTGTAAGTTCTTAGTATAAATAGTATGCTTATACATTGTAATCAAGGTCACAAAATTCATATAATTCTCTATAGAATCGGAGTACCCAGGCCAAAGAGTGAAACAGTTTATGAGTAACATGTATGAGGATGCGTCATTTTCTTTCATTGTCTTTATGTTTCCTTAATTAAAACATTTTTCTATTCTTGTCATTTACTACGTTTTGTTTAATATTATTTATTTCACCTTTCATTAATTACGTTGATCCAAGCTTTGTTTTCATTAAAGTTTGTGTCCATTTTATTTGCACTCAGACATCGACATCCACGCCACATACTCTCTTTCTTATACACTTGTTTTGTGCAGACCGCTCCTGTGATTTTTCAAGTTAATCTCACAAGCTAATTAAACTCGTGATTGTTCGCTAAAAACACATGCGGACAAATTGGCATGCCCAGTGGGACGAGTTTGTTAAAAAAATATTACTTTTACAAGAAAGTGTTGCAATTAAACTTGTTATTTCTGTTTTACATAAAATATTTTTGGTGTTTGGAAGTTTATATGTCTGGGAAGTGGTAAAACTTTGGCTGAAATGGTTCACCCAAAAGGTATTTCTCGCGCCCCGAAATAATGTTCCAGTTATAAAACCAACGATCACATTGACGATTGGTATTGCAAACATATCAAACCCTGTCGAAGTCACAGGCCCAATCGTGACTCCCATAATGACTCTGACGTTGATACAAGAAGTGGTAGTCTCATTACCACTGATAGTGAATATCCTAATTATGTCTTAAAACCATCACACATGAAAATTGTAATAGTTCATACTAAATATCATCGTTCAAATTTAGTGGTGGTAAATTGGTATATACGCCAATTTAGATATGCTTTACAAAAATTTGGAAAAAAATGGAACATAACAGAAGATGTAGACTTAAAAGTTTAGTCAGTCTTGCAAAAAAATGAGAGTGGAGCGGACTTGCAAGCACTGCACATTTTATGTTTAAAAATTACAAAATTTTATATAAATACCCATGCCCGAAAAAAACGAGACAAATGTAGAAAGATATATTAAAGAGTATAAACATAAAACTTAAATGACTCACAAAAAAAGTGGTGACAAAACGGACATACTTAACATACCAAACTCATTTTGTCAACGCTACTCAAATTTTTCCTCTATATTGCTATATAGTCATATAAGAAACCGCTGAGACACTTGATAAATCATTTAAAAAACAACTGGATCATGTAACATTGTAATTAAAATTTATCTTTTAAAGATAAATAACTGAGATGTCGCAGACTCGAACATGTATCTTTGTATTTAATATATCTAGAGATGTAAATGGATATTCATGGGGACGGATACTATGATATCCGTATCTGTCCCGTTGGATAAATATGATATCCATATCCGCCCCATATCCATGCGGATATCCGTTAAGCGGGTAATCTGTGGGTTTTACGGTATCCGTAGATATTTACAGATATCCATGGATAATATTTTTTTTATAAAAATTATTGTTTGAATTTTTTTTTAACTTCTTTCAAAGACACAGAAAATTATTATCACAAAACATCTATACAATTTTCTCTTAATTTAACAATAAAATTTCATCACATTAATTTTCTTCTTATTCACCAAAACATAATTAGATTCAAACATAATATCCATACATTTCATTTTTAACCAAACAATAAAAGATATTGTGATTGTGAGTTATGATGGAAGAGCGAATGACAAAGGAGTAGGCAGAGAGACACTAGTTCAACAGAGGAATGACAACACTTGTTGGTTGGATTGTGAAACTGTTAAAGTGATGTATGAAGTATTAAAGAGTTTAAATATAAAATGACTAATAGAATTTGAATGAAATGTGAAAGGTTTTCTTCAAATATTTTTTTTTAAAAAAGGAAAGAAATATAATAATATTATTTATTTTAGAAGATGAAAAGATAAAGTATAATAAACAAATGATATTTAAATATTTTTTATAATTTAAATATTATAAAAATTTGAATGAAATGTGAAAGGTTTTCTTTAAAGATTTTTTTTAAAAGAAAAAAATATAATAATATTATTTATTTTAGAAGATGAAAAGATAAGGTATAATAAACAATTGATATTTAAATAATTTTTATAATTTATTAACGGATATGATAATTTATAAACAGTATTTAAATATCTATTTATTTTATCTGTGAATATCTATTAAAATATATGTCTTATAGTGACGCATTTTATCCACGAATATCCGCATGTACGGATATTTTTGCCTATGGACAAATATTAACTGAAAAAATTATTAAATTTTTGGAAATGAAAAAAATAACAAAGGTAAGATATATGAAAATTAATGATGGGGCATGATGTCATGAGATGTCGCTTTTCCTCATATTATTTTATATTACTATAAGAAATGTTTTCCCCTGAAAGAAAGAGACGTAATTATTTTATGTCACGATAGTAGTATTATGCCGACTTAGAATTTGGTCTATTATTCTCTTTTATACCAAAATAAAAAAAGAAATTTGTCTCTGTTATTGGACCGTATTGTTTGGTGGGGTCAAGGTTCCTCGTTTGACCATGATTATCAAGATTCAAAAATAGTATATTTAATCAAGTGAAATGGATGAAGAATAAAAATACCAATTTGTGCTTTTTATAATATATACAATAAAAAATCCTTAAAAAATATTATCTTAAAAATCTTATATTTTTTTTAAATTTAAAATGTAGTCTATTTAATACAAAATTTCTATTTTAGATTGTTGTATAAATTTTTTTAATCTTCAAACTGTGTTTAGCTTTGATATTATAGTATTTAAAACGATTGAATAATTAATTTTGTATAAAATTGACTTGTTCTTGAAAAAGAGGATAATAATTAATTTAGTTAATATAGTGATCTAACCGCATACGACATCAAATGAATAATATTAGAAACCTAAACTCAATCATGTCACAAATTCATGTTTATAAATCATGATAGTGGAGTGGTTGTTGAAATTTCAGTAAAGACACAAATGGTGAGTGGAAGGGTTTGATGGATATTTTTTTTTTTTTTTTTTTTGAAAAGCAATAAATATATTAATGACATGAATACAAGGGGTATTCACCCAAGTAAAAAAAACTACCAAAAAGCATAATATTCCTCCAAGTGATGGTGCCCTTTGGAGTTCCCAAGTGATGGTGGCTTTTATATATATATATATATATATATATATATATATATATATATATATATATATATATATATATATTATATTGAGAATTTGATTCATTTAAGTTAAATATATTTTTTATTGTATTAATGAATATTCGTGTTGACCATTTATTTATTTATTTAAAATGTTGAACATTAACTGTTCATAAGAGATTTTGTAAATTATAGAATTTGTTTACAACTTTCTTCACAAATAACTATACGTTTAATTTGTTACTCTATAATCTTTATATAGTTCGACCAAAATTAACAACATAAATGATTAGTGTTTTCTTAAGATATTTATACGTTTAATTCAGTAGATGATGTTGATAGAAAAAAAATTAAACAAGATACTTGAACTTTGATTTATAATTTTGAACAATAAAAGAACCAAACATGTGATAACCAGTAAGTTTTAGTTAAGATATTGTTTAATTCACTTACTGATTAAGGAGTAGCATGATTAGTAAATAGAAGTTCAATATTTAAGCTCAAAGTGGAGAAGAATTCTCATTTTTCCATCATCTTTCTCTCATTTTCAAAACTAGAATTTTGAGCTTTGGAAGGCGAAATTCATGGAAGAAAAAGGAAGAACTTATTGAACTAAGATAAATTCTTCATGCATATGTATTTTCTTCTCATGGATCATTTAAGCTTTTCAAATGCATGTGAGAATCTTACAAGTTTCTTGGAGTAAGAGAAAATCAAAGGAGCTTTGATCATTCATCATCATCTTGCTCACCACCATTGATGCATGTTGAAACTTGAACAAATTCTTGGAAAGAAAGGCAACAAGCAAACTTAAGGCACCACCATCCTCTCATTATCATCTCCCAATTTCCAGGTTTGAATTAAGGTGGGTTCCATATAAATAGAAGCTTGGGATTAGGGTTTAAGATGGGATGCATGTAGGGATAAAGGATTGTGTGTGATAATGGTAATTTTTACCTAATTCATTGCATGTTTAATCTTCAATGCTTGATGGTGTATGATTCTATATGTTACATGATTATGTGAAACGATGCATACTTATTGATACTTGTTAGTCTGAGATTTTTAGCTAAGTGAAAAGTCAACAAATTAATGGTCAAACTACGATGACATTACTAAGTATCTAAAAGTTTAAGTCAAAAGTTTCGACATATTAGTTGGTTAACCAATTGGTTCGACTATGCTGTAAGTGGAGTCGAGGGCAAGAATGGTTCGGAGGAGTATCAAGAATAGATCCACAAGATTATGATCACTCTCTCTTTCAAACATGTTCAGAATCTTGAAAGATCACATAACAATTTTTCGACACAAAGTTGAAGTCAACACTTTTAAGTGTTGAGGACTTAGGATATTTTTTAAGTCCTAAGGCTAAGTGATTCGAATATGCATCCACCTTTCGACCAAAGCAAGTAGCGCTTTCAGAGACGGTTATCGCCAGTTATCACCACGTTCTGGTTAGTTTTCAGTAGTTACATCCTTGATGAGACGTGGAGGAAAGTTGGAACGCGAAGGTCTAAGTAGTAGGATACATGTCAGATTCATAGGGTTTAATTGTGGTCGATGGTTTTCTTTGTAATAGTATATAATGAAAGTTTATCCATTGTGGTCAGGGTCGCGAATTCTCACCAGTTCTCTTTAGAGTCAAAGTACCCAAGTCATGGAGCTAAACAGTTTGTGAGACATGTGAGTCCCACTGGGGGCCCTTGTAGTGGCAAAACTCACAAGTAGGATGGATACAGGAAGTCTTCAGTCGCTTCCTTGAGAGTGGCAAGCCTCAAGATGGGAAGGACACGACCGTTTATCCAATCAAGATTACTCCAAAAGTCGAATAGATTAGATTACTCTTTACTTATTTCCTTGAGGGAAATGTATAAAGGTATATTTAATCATGTTACAATTATGAAGATATAAAGCTTTCATTGCTAGGTTGTCCAATTACGTGATGACATCGTGACAATGTAGGGGATAAGGTTACTCCATCTTGTAGAGCCGAGAGGACGCATAAGATAAGGGAACTCGTTGAGATTTAGTAATCTCAACCCAATTATGTTGTTGTTTTGGGTAAGTTGTAAGAGCTAGAGACTTAGCAAGAAAACTTAAAGGTAGAAGGTTTGAATGTCTGATGATTGTCTTTCTGATGTATTATTATATTTAGTTATTTCAAACATCTGACGTATTATTTTCATATATTATGTATTTGGAGTTCATTTAGATGATACTTGTTTTACTACCAAAATTTAACGATTTATGTAATATGATTATTCTATATAGTATTATGTGGGGTCTTACATAAAGTTCAAATAAGATTTATAATATTGAAAAATAAAAGAATCAATGATTGATATTCAAGAAAGATAAATAATTAAAATAATAATAAATTAAAATAAATTATTGGTAAGATGAAAATTATATTCAAAGTCAAATATTTATAAGTCAATTATATATATATATATATATATATATATATATATATATATATATATATATATATATATATATATATATATATATATATATTAAAGAAATCAGTACCCTCATGGCAAACCCGTTCGGCAGGTACAAATAAACCTCTAGTACATACCTTGGGAAGGGTAGACTATGGCTCCATGCTCGTGATCTTCAAACCTAAGCCATGGCTTGTTTGCCTGTATATGTGTATATGTGTATACTTGTGTTTATGCATCCATTCATGCATTCATGAATACCCCTTTGGTTTCAAGAAACTCAATTGTTATTTCCCTTGCAAAATTAATAAAAATCATGGATTATAAAATGAAACTTTTTTTCTTTTCGAAATGTTTGCAACCTACTTTTGAGTTCCTTGAAACCATTGCATCACATTGCATGTCATTTGCATCTTTGCATGGTTCATTGCATGCATCCGTTTGTCCAGTGACTCATCTCCAGTTGTCTCTATCTTCTAGCGTTTCCGGTGAGTCGTCAAGCTGATTCCTCGACACAGATATCAGACTAGAGCTAACTACAGACATATTGTGATTGTACCTTTCATTCAAATAAATAAATGTAGGGATAAATATACTTCACCCCCTGCCAATGTAGCGAATTTTGATTTTACCCCCCTGAAGTATTTTTTTTTTAATTCCCCCCTCACCAAACCAATATTCTATTTTCACTCCACCTTATTGCTGATTGTATCAAGCAATATGCACATGTGGCCTATCTTAAATTGTTGTCTGGATTAAAAAATGCCACGTTTTGCCATGTGGCATACACTTCACTTTTTTTAAATATTTTAACATTTTAACTGTTTTTATATATTATATATTATATATTTTAATTTTTATTTAGTTTTAAATTTATTTTTAATTGTACCTGGATTTTTTTTTCTTTATTCTTTATTCTAATTCTTTATTTTTTGTATTTTTAATTTTTTTTAATTATTTTGATGGGCCACTTTAAACATCCAATAACCCATCATCTTCATTATTCTTTTTGGTCCATATGTATTTTCGGTTTGAAGCATAATGCACAAGTAAGTTATATAAAGCCTAAAATCATTTTTTTACCAGCCGATGTGGGACATGAGAAACACACTATTACTCTTGAAAACTTTTTTTATGCTCATTACTCTTTTCTCTGTTTTTTCTTCTTTGCAGAACCACCAACATACTTGGCATCCCAACTAAACATTGATCTCACACCACCATTATCACCAGAATTTCCAATGTAATTAAAGTATTGTTTCATGTTTGTGGCGCAGTGAAGCCATGCTGCTGCCCAAAGTAATTCATCCTGTTTGTACAAAATAAATTCAAAATCTCATCACGTGCCCATGTTTTTTCTTCTTTTAAAAAAAATATTGTACTATATTATGTAATAAACAGAATTTCACCTTGTAACCATTGCTGAAATATATTTTTCCTGCGGGTGGGATGCTATTTTGGTATAATCCTTGATGATTGTTTGCAAAATTAAACAACTGCAAGAAAATAGTAATAATTAAGAAATATTCACCAAAATAAATAGCCATATAAAAAATAAATAATTTTCACAAAATAGATGCATGACACAAAAGAAAAACATACTTGTTTTGCATGAGTAAGCAATGTAATGCATATTTTGAGTCGACAGATCGAAAAGCAATGGAAGCAGAAGCCAAAGCAGTAGTAGTTTCAGCAGCAAGATCAGAACCAGGGCGTTGTTCATTAATCTTATAAGAAGTCCTTGGTGTTCCCATATCCTCAGATCTTTCCCAACATTCATCAATATTTCTCCATACAACACATTTGGTTGTGGATGTGCTTTTATCAAATAATTTGTTCCCCATTTTATGGCATATAATGCATTATTAAGCTCTTTCTTCCTTGCAAGTTTGTCCTTAAATTCTATTGCACTCCATGATAGCATTGTGATGGTATATGCCATTGGAAATCCAAGTTTCAAGTTGTCTCCAACATTATAGTAACCTCCCACCAGTTTGCCCTTTCAGCCTCTGTCACTTGTGGGTTTTGAAGAGTTGGAAGAAGAGCTGCAGCAGAATTTTATTATATTCTTAGTCCCACATCGTTTGTGGGATTTGAAATAATAATGTTTATATATCAAGTTCACACAAGTACTTATGAGTCAATTGGAAGTGATGGGTTGCTTGTGTTAAACACGGGTGTTAAGCTCAAAACATTTATTTTGAAATTCAAAATTAAAAATGTTTGATAATTTAAAATAATAATTCATAAAAAATATTAATATATAATATATAAAAAAAAACAAAAATTTAAAAAATTCAATATTCATATATAATATTTAGAAACAAAACAAAAAGTTAAAAAAAAAATTAATAACAAAACGAAAATAAAAAAAATAATTAAAAATTAATCTAGTTAGCAAATTAATATAGGCCACGTGTGCAGATTCTGTCGTCCGGTCAGCAGATTTCGTTGTCCAGTCAGCAACAGGGGGAGTAAAAATAGAATCTTGGTTTGGTGAGGGGAGAATTAAAAAAAAAAATACTTCAGGGGGGTAAAACCAAAACTCACTACATTGACATTGGGTGAAGTATATTTATCCCTTAAATGTATTATTTGTTAAATTGTAATTCCTTGTGTCGAAGCAAGGGTGTGTCGAAACAGTTGTTTCACACAGATTTGATTTAGATTTGATTTGCTATAGTTCCAAAATAGGTATTTTGGGCTTTTATAGTTTTGAGCTTTGCCTTGGAGAACAAGTAAACCTAAATCTATAAATAGTGAGTAACCCTTATTTTTTGTAAATAATCACAACACATTGTAATTCACGATTTGCAGTTGCAAGTGAATAGAAAGAGAAAAATCCCACAGTTTGTGGGTAACAACCTTCTTCTCCAAATTCTCTTAGAATCCTAATTTCTTTTCTTTCTCTATTTTCTTCTTTTCTTTGGTATTGCTGCACTAAGAACCCTTATTATTTATCAAGATAGGGTCGGAATTTCCATAGGTTTTGGGTTAATTCCAACATCTGGTATCTAGAGCTCCGGTTGCGATTCAAGGAAGAAAAATCGTGATGGCAATGAATCATCCGAACGGGCACTTTCCAGCGAGTCTTCCGATTCTCAAGAAAGATAATTATGAGAATTGGTGCAAGCAGATGAAGGGGGTTTTCTGCTATCAAGATCTTTGGGATCTTGTGAAGGAAGGAGTAACACCGCTTGCGGAGAACGCGACAGATCAAGAAAAGGTTGCACACAAAGAGTTGAAGAAGAAAGATTATAAAGCTCTCTTTATAATCCATCAGTGTGTCGATCCAGATAAGTTTGAAAAAGTTAGTGATGTAGAGTCAGCGAAGGAAGCGTGGGAGATTCTTGAAAAGTCGCTTGGAGGCGTAGAGAAGGTGAAAGAGGTGAGGTTACAAACTCACAAGAGAACCTATGAGTTGTTTCAGATGGAAGACAATGAGAGTATAACAGATTTCTTCACCGGAGTTACAAAGCTGGTGAATCAAATCAAGGTATGTGGAGAGGTGTTGACATCAAGATCAGTTGTTGCAAAGATCTTGAGGTCATTGGCTCCAAAGTTCGACCACGTGGTAGTAGCCATAAAAGAGTCGAAAGACTTGTCAGTATTGACGAAGGAAGAGCTTCAAGGGACGCTTGAGTCTCATGAACAAAGGATGGTTGAAAGAGCTGCAGGAAAGTCGAAGAGCGGTATGGCTTTGCAGGCGCAGTCAGAAAAGGAAAGAAAATCCAAAGGAAGCGGGAATGACAACAAAGGTAGAGGAGGAAACTAGTCGAATCAGAGAAAAGCCTGGAACCAAGGTAACCAAAGAGGTGGTGTTGTAGGTAAAGGAAGAGGTGGTGGTCGAAAATCTGACAAAATTCACATTCAGTGTTTTAATTGTCAGAAGTATGGCCACTATTTTAGTGACTGTCCAGAAAAGAAGGAAAATCAAGAAACTGATGCAAAGCTGGAGAAACATGAAGAAGAAGAGACGTTGCTGATGGTCACAACAAGGGATGAAGAAAAATTCCAAGATCAGTGGTACTTGGACTCAGGATGCTCATCACACATGACTGGAAGGAAAGATTGGTTTGTCAATATGAAGCCCTCGTCTAAGAACACTGTGAAGTTTGCAAATGACAACACTCTAGCAGCTGAAGGTGTTGGTGATGTTCTGATTATGAGGAAAGATGGCAAAAGGTCAACAATTTCCAATGTGTTGTACATACCAGGCATGAAGAGTAATTTTCTCGGTATAGGGCAGCTGGTTAAAAAGAACTACAAGGTAGTTGTCGAAGACAAGATGATGAGAGTCCTCGACGCAGGTGGTAGGTTGATCTTAAAGGCTCCAATGTCCCAGAATAGGACCTTCAAGATTGAGCTCAAGGTGATGGAGCACAAGTTCCTAGCAACTGCAGCCAGCTGAGATGAGTGGTTATGGCATTTTCGACTAGGCCATCTCAACTTCAATGACATCAGAGAGCTAAAGAGAAGAAATATGGTTTCAGGATTACCAGAAATCGACATTCCAAGTGAAGTATGTGAAGAGTGTGTTCAGTAGAACCAACACAAGAAAAACTTCGGCAAGGATGCCGGAAGGAAGTCGAAGGCAATTCTGAAAGTCATATACTCTGATGTATCTGGTCCAATCCAGGTGGACTCGATTAGTGGCAACAAATACTTTGTCACGTTCATAGATGCTTACAGTCGAAAGTTGTGGACTTACCTTATCAAGAAGAAAAGTGATGTGATCGAGGTATTTGCCAGATTCAAATCCATGGTCGAAAGACAGAGTGGTCGAAAGTTGAAAACTCTGAGGACTGATGGTGGTGGAGAGTATGCTTCGAAAGAGTTCGATGCATTATGTGAAAAAGAAGGGATTGTGCATGAGGTGGTGCCACCCTGCACTCCACAGCAAAATGGCATTGCAGAACGAAAGAATATAACCATCATGAACATGGTGAGAAGTATGTTGAATGGAAAGCACTTGCCCAAAGAATTATGGGGAGAAGCGGTTTCGACAACAACATATATTTTGAACAGATGTCCAACGAAGAAGCTTGAAGGAATCACACCAGAAGAATGTTGGTCTAGTGTCAAGCCTAGCCTCAGTCACTTAAAGGTGTTTGGATCTATAGCACATAGACATGTGCCAGATCAGTTGAGAAGGAAGCTTGATGACAAGTCGAATCAGATGATCTTGATAGGATATCATTCGACTGGAGGTTACAAACTGTTCGACCCAGTGAATAAGCATGTAGTGATCAGTAGGGACGTGATCATAGATGAGCTTAAAGAATGGGATTGGGCTGAGAATGTCAAGAAGGATTCAGTGAGAATCTCTTGTGAAGAACCAGCCACTGAAGTCGAAAGAGGAGTTCGACATGAACAAGTCAGAGATGAAGTAGGCCCAAGCAGACCTCGACGAACAAGACACATGCCTGCAAGGTTGCAAGAATGTGTAATTACATCAGATGATGTGGTCGATGAAGAGGGTGAGCTGGTACATTATGCTTTCTACGGAGATGTCGAACCAGTCAATGCAGCTGAGGCATTGAAAGATTCGAAGTGGGTGAAAGCAATGAATGAGGAGTTAGAGTCCATCGAAGTCAACAACACCTGGTCACTTGTCGAATTGCCTCAAGGCAAAAAGACAATTGATGTGAAGTGGGTTTACAAGGTGAAGGTGGATTCTAGAGGAGAAGTAACTCAACACAAGGCGAGACTTGTGGCGAAATGATTTCTTCAGAAACAAGGAATCGACTTCGATGAAGTGTCCGCACCTGTTACTAGGATCGAAACAATCACGTTGGTTGTTGGTCTAGCAAATATGAACAATTGGCACACATGTCAGATGGACGTAAAGTGTGTGTTCATTAATGGTCCCTTAGATGAAGAAGTTTATGTCGCACAACCACCTGGGTATGTGAAACGAAGCGAAGAACGAAAGGTGTACAGGCTGCATAAAGCCCTGTATGGACTTAAGCAAGCTCCAAGAGCTTGGAATAAGAAAATCGACAGCTTCTTAAGGGAGAAGGAATTTGTGAAGTGTACAATTGAGCATGAAGTGTATGTAAGGAGAAGCAATAATGAATTGCTTATACAATGCCTCTATGTTGATGATTTGTTGATAACAGGGAGTTGCAAGAAGGAGATCGAAAATTTCAAACATGACCTAAGTGAGGAGTTTGAAATGTCAGACTTGGGAAATCTCTCATATTTTCTTGGCATCGAATTCTACAAGACTAGTAGAGGTTTGATGATGCACCAAAGAAGATATGTAGGCGAAATACTCAAGAGATTTGAGATGCAAGATTGCAACTCAACTTCGACTCCAGCTGAGACCAGACTGCAACTGTCGAAGGATTCAGATGAAGATGATGTCGACCCAACCCAATACAGAAGACTTATTGGGTCACTTAGATACATTTGTCACACAAGGCCTGACTTAGCATACAGTGTGGGTATGGTAAGTAAATTCATGCAGAAGCCAAAAGTATCACACCTAGCAGCAACGAAGAGGATACTGAGGTATCTGAAAGGGACTCTCGACTACGGCATTTTATTTCCTGCAGCTGATGAAGGGAAAGAATGCAAATTAGTGGGATACATCGACTCTAGCTGGTGTAGTGATGTTGAGGATAGAAAATCCACAACTGGATATGTGTTTATGTTAGGTGGCACACCAGTTGCTTGGAGTTCGAGAAAGGAGCCAGTAGTGACACTGTCATCATGCAAAGCAGAATAAATAGTTATTTCTCTTTGTGCATGTCAAGCAACCTGGATGGTGAACTTGGTCGAAGAGATTACAGGGAAGAGTCATGGAGCAATTACCATGAAGATCGACAGCATGTCAGATATCAACTTGGCGAATAATCCAATAGCACACGGTCAAAGCAAGCACATCGAAATGAGGTTCCATTATCTTTGAGAGCAGGTAGCAGAATGAAAGATGAACTTGGAACACAGCAGAACTGAGAATCAGATTGCAGATATCATGACGAAGGGAGTGCAGGTTGAAGTTTTCAGAAGACTATGAGCCACGATGAATGTAGACAGCTTAGACACAATGAATTAGGTGGTGTGTTAAATTGTAATTTCTTGTGTCGAAGTGTCGAAGCAAGGGTGTGTCGAAACAGTTGTTTCACACAGATTTGATTTAGATTTGATTTGATATAGTTCCAAAATAGGTATTTTGGGCTTTTATAGTTTTGGGCTTTGGCTTGAAGAACAAGTAAACCTAAATCTATAAATAGGGAGTAACCCTTATTTTTTGTAAATAATCACAACACATTGTAATTCACGGTTTGCAGTTGCAAGTGAATAGAAAGAGAAAAATTTCACAGTTTGTGGGTAACAACCTTCTTCTCCAAATTCTCTTAGAATCCTAATTTCTTTTCTTTTTCTATTTTTTTTTTTCTTTGGTATTGCTACGCTAAAAACTCTTCTTGTTTATCAAGATAGGGTCGGAATTTCCATAGGTTTTAGGTTAATTCCAACATTATTGTCTATATAGTATGTGGCTTATTGCAACATTTCTCTCAAACCATATTGCGTCAATGTATGGACATGAGCCTAGATGAAATCACTTTGATTGGTGGGAAAATAAGAAAATCTAATGAATGTGTTGTCCATCGGAAAAAAAAACTGACATGCGAAGTACTTAGGACAAATATGATATCAATACGCTAAAGAAAAGAGATTGATGTCAGGAGGCGTTTTGGGTGTTGAGGAATGTAATCATCCGGAAGAGTTGTATGTGTATTTGATTAACCGCTGATGAGTGTAGATGGTTCAAGTAACAAAGTTGGGAGTGGAAGGAAGAAGAACTTCTATTAAGTAGTTTTATTGTGTAATGACTTTTAAGTTTATGGAGTGTTTGTGTAATGTTTGACTTATTTTCATATATATATATATATATATATATATATATATATTCCTGAAATTGTTTGTGTAACTTTAGAATGTATATTCCTCTATTTTATATATGTATGTAGAAATAACTCTATAATAGTGATCTTAAAGACATAATATTAACATGGAACATGTTTATTAGAATAAGATGTAATAACTGTTTCTTTTTTTTCATAATAGAGTATCATTATATTAATGGCTGAAATTTTTTAATGTTAACAATGCTGCAAAATATTAACTTTGCAATTGCACCTTTGAATGTTATCAACATATGTAACCATGTGTGTTTTAGAATATATTAAATTATTGAGATAAGAAAAAGATGATTGAGTAGATTGACAAATTCACCTGATTAAATTTTGTTGTGATTGTCATTATCCCTTGAATAGATACAAAAATAATTGAAAAAAATGATATAAGGATACTGATAAATTGTGCAGGGTTGTAAGTTTATCACAAAGCAGAGTCAAATCTATTTTTTAAGACTTTACGGTTAAAACGTTTAGAGTGTGTTTGGATGAGGAATTTGAAAATTTTTAGGGAAGTTAAAATTCTAAGTAATTCAAATGATTCAATTGAAATTCATTCATTTTTAAATTCTTTTGTTTGGATGAAGTATTAAAATGATTCAATGTAAAAAATTTGGGGCCATTTTCAAAAATTTTAAAGTTTTTGGGTCAAATTTAAAATATAAAATTAGGGACCAATTTGTAATTTTTGAAAATTTGAAGGGACCAATTTGTAAAATTTGAAAATTATTAAGGACTAATTTGCAATTTTTTGAAAATTTTAGGGGTGAATTTGAAATTTTCATAAAATATGAGGACCTTCTTGCAAAATTTGAAAAATTAATAATAAACAATTTAACATTCATATTATATTGAATTAAAAAGCAATTTGAAATTCTTTACTTTTTGGTGTCATTTTAAATTCCTTAAATTTAACATGAATAAAATACTCCATAAATTTACATCATTTTAACAATTCTCCATATTTTTTATCCAAACAATGAATTTTAATCAAGTCATTTCAAATTCCCTCAAAAAATTACTCTCCCTCATTAAAATCCTTCATCAAACACACTCTTAAGCAAATACAATATACTTATTCAGATGGTAAAATGAGATTGAGAATAGTTTCATTAATAAAACCATGACGTGATCTTGTTAATGGTTGTCTTTTAAAAGCATAGGAAAAAATATATATTAATAAAGATAACAATATTGAAATTCTTACTTTAATTAACTGCTTAAATAAACATTCTCAAATATCTTTTCAATAACGTTATTTATTGTTCTTGTATTTTGATTAAATTTTTTATCATGTATTCATATTTTCAATTTTTGTTTACTTTTGACTCTTGATATAGCCACATATAACTAACTGGTCGTAACTGAAGACAGAACGAAAAAAATAAAGGTCGACATACTTAAGCGATTGACCTTGTGACAATTTGATAGTCATTGTGTAAGAAACAATAATTGGAAAATACCTTCTCGAAACTTTAAACGATTGCAAATGTGAAGTTGTCATTTTGGGGATGTGTTGTGATCATAAACGATACCTTTCAAACAATCAAGATTGAGAAACGGAGTTCTTGGGTGAACAATGAAACGGCTAGAAACAAAGAGAGAAAGAAGAAAGGATAAAGAAGAATGAAGAAGAAAGATTAGGGCAAAATTGCTATACTATTCACTTTCTCAATATTACAAAAAGATTACAAGTGAATACCACAATCTGGCCACACTCAACAAACTGAGTGTACTAGCCTATATATAGACTAACTAGATAACTTGCAACCCAAGCTACCTAAACAATTGGATCCATAACAAAATGCCCAATTCGACAAACATTTCGACAATACATATTAGAACAGACTTCGACTACAATATGTATCCTACAACTACAGCATGTGACCCAGCTTCGACTTCATGCTTGTCTCCTGTCGAAACACATGGAAGCTACTCCTCGGCAGAGCTAGAGTTCGACCCAAAGTCTCACAAATCTGCACCTTGGATCTAACTCTACAAACAATGGGGAATAAACTAGCTTTCATCATGCAGCTTTATCAACTGCATACAGTGGAAAAACTTGCAACTCAGCAACGTCTTGGTGATCATATCAGCAGCATTGTCATCAGTCGAAACCTTCAGCACCTGGACTTTACCACGCTCGATTATCTCTCTGACGAAGTGCAGCCTCACATAGATGTGCTTGGTCCGCTCATGATAGGCTGAATTCTTCGACAGGTGTATAGCACTTTGACTATCACATTTAACAGTGATACTTCGACCTTGAAGTTTCAGCTTCTTTGCAAAACCTTCAAGCCACAATGTTTCCTTCACAGCTTCAGTGGTGGCTATATATTCAGCTTCAGTGGTTGATAAGGCAACAACCTTCTGAAGCGTCGCTTTCCAACTGGTTGATGTGTCGAACATAGTGAACACATATCCAGAAATAGACTTTCTGGAATCCATACAGCCTGTGATGCTCCGCAAGCGCACAGATTTATCGAAGTAATATAAAAGATTGTCGAACCCACAGAGACCAATGTCAACCTACTGTAATCTATCGTTGCTTTATAAAACTAAGGCTATGATTAAAATGGTACGAATAGAAATATAAATGCTAATTACTAAAGGTTTGAAAATAATACTAAAACGAGGCCGAAATATAATTTCTGCGCACCTAAGGGACTTGTAGAATACGGGTACTGACAATGACTATATGCATATTATGTAGAATATACCGACTTAAAGGCTCCGCCTCAAGCTCTCGCGGTCTTAACTAAAGTCATATCTCTTAATCCCAAGATTTTGCTCTCGCTCGCCTGGTAACTAAGAAACACTATTTGAAAGCCAACAATATCCTAATCAACATCTAAAGCGCTCTCGCTGTATTCAGATATGATGCCTAATTTCTACTATCCGGTTCGCTCCTCACGCTCTCGCGAATCTCGGCTCAAACCTTTATATGCTTCTCACTTTCATGACAAAGCAATGTTAAATAACTTCTCACTCTCATGACAAAGTTACTTAAATTATGATTAGAAATTACAACCAAAATGACATATAATAATAATTTCGTACCTATTATTTCTACCGAGTCCCGTCGGTAACGACGGTTCTCATACGCCGGACTCAGACAGAATTAGCCTAACATATTAACTCCTAAAACTAACATATTAACAATGCTGGAAATTAAATCATACATACTGATTAATTTTAACAGGAACACATATTTAAGTTTTTATCTTGAAATCAAGTTATGTTGCAAGCAAGTAAACTAAACAATGCAGTAAAGACGGAAAAGTAAATAACCTGAAATAAACTGGAATGAAAACAACTTCTATTGAATGACAAATCGTTCCAAGCGTACAATCGACAATAATGTAAAAGATTACAACAGTGCAACAACTACTTAGTGTGAGCAATTGTTGCTTTGGAAAGTAAATTTGTAGTTAGGCTAAAGAATTGGCAGCGCTTCCGCGCAACTCGAATCCCCCAAAACACACACCAGAGGGGTCTATTTATAGATAATTTTGGCTCCAAAAAGGTTGGGATCGAATTTGAATTCAAAACAAGCAAAACTGTCAAACTGTCACTGAAAAACTGCTCCCGCGCATAATGGCGACCACCGTATGCCTAATGGCGACCGTCATTGGTTCAAAAGGTGATTTCCCTCCTTTTTGGGACATGGCGAACGCCTTTCTCCTCTGTAGGGGCAAATGGAGAGCGCCATTCAGTTAGGAAGGCCAAAACTTGCATTTTTGCTATTTTCTTCCTTCTTCAGCTCTGTTTTCGCTCTTTTTTTCCATACTTGCCGATTAAACACATGTCGACATAAAAACAAAGGAAAACATAATAAATCAAAGCAAATAGTATGAAAGACTCGATAAAAAGGTACTAAAAGTGCACATAATGAGTCGGAAAATACGATACGAATTCGAGTTATCAACACCCCCACACTTAAACCATTGCTTGTCCTCAAGCAATTAACCAACACGGTAAAAAGAAAATAACCACGGTTCAAAACATAGGCACAACGAGACTTTAATCATACGTGGCTGCTAGGCTAATGTTTGATCGATAGGTATTAAATAGTGAAAACAAGGGTATCGTAGCGACACATTTCCACATTTGCGGACAAAGACTCCCTTCCTATGCAATACCAATTCAAATCATGACATTATAACTCGACCTACATCCTTCATCCTATTTCACCTCTTTTTCATTCTCGCGCAATCACATTAAGCCTGTTATCCTTCGTGTTTACATGGTAACTGAACCTGTTAGTGTTTTATGATCTCTTATTCAGCACATTTTTCTTTTTTTTTTCTCTTTTTTTTTTCTTGCGACGAATTTCAAGAGTCTGAGCCTTTGGGCTAAGTGGCTGGGTGAGAGTCACCTAACTTAGTTGGAACAGGTCTCTCATTCGCACTATCCAATGAAAATCACATAATCATAAACTCTGAGATCAACACATATTTGCATCGGTTCATTACTTAGTTCACACGCAAGGATGGTGTTGATTGCTGATATAAACTGATCAAGAGGCTACTTTTAAGAAGCTAGGCATAAGGTCTTGGCATAATATCTATTTAAATCAATATCAGATACTTAGGGAATCTAAGGTGTAGGAACGATACCGATATTTACAAAACTTTCCCAAGTCTATCTAACACAGCCTAAATAACCTATATACTTTCAGAGTGTCGTGCCATGAATCGAAACAAAAATAGTTGGAGGTTAAAATTTTTAAAATTTCGGGGAAATTGAATAACAAGTGAAAACCACGCATAAAGACTCGACAACACATGCAAAGACTCGACAAAACATTAAAAACAGATAGAATTCCTAAAAGTATGAAATAAACTAAAAAAAAAAAATCAAACAAAAAAAGCGATAAATGTAAAGCAATAAAGTTCCTCCCCCACTCTTAAACCAAACATTGTCCTCAATAATTTGATAAAAGGTGGAAAAAGGAAAGATAGAACCTGTATGAATGTTACTGCTTGCCACCATGGATAAATCTACTCTGATCCTGCTCTTTTTGTCCCTGTCTTTACTAACCACTTCTACTTTGGCGTCTGGCATTTTATGACATCTTTAATTACGCAATTCTGAATCAGCTCATCATATTCGCCCGCTTCTGGAGGAAGTACCTGCAAAAAGTGTTAGAAAAATATGGTGTGGTGTGTGTAGGTGGAACATGACCATGCAAAGAATGAGGAAGAGGCGAGTTAGTGACGAGAGAGACATGCTCTCTCCTATCATACTCATCATCGGTGTCACCACCAGCAGCGACATTCATAGGAATGTCCGTGGGCACCAGTTCATCTCCAGGATCGAAATTTTTTGCCTAGATGTAGCTAAGATATGACAAGCAATACATTTCTTTATTTTATGCAAACACAAACAATAAAAGGAAAACATTAAATTAAAAATCTCGTGGGTTGCCTCCCACGCGACGCTTTGTTTAACGTCGATAGCTCGACGGCTAATAATCTTCGGTTTCCATGGCCACTTATCAAGCCATCTCACATATCCCTCACCTTTTCTTTTCTTCCTTCTGTGGGGTGGTTCATTCTTTTGAACTTGTGGTGGTGGTTCTGGATCTATCCTAAGTGTCAGTTTTTCAAGTTTGGGCTTAGTTCTTTTATCCACTACCTCAAAATCTAACCTTACCCTCTTAACAGTAATTATATCTCTAGTTTCACGGTCCTCAAATTTTCTCTTTTTATGCAGGAAATCAAACAAAGGTGCATCGGTGTGGATATTTTCCAATTCCTCCACATATGTCTTGGA
Source organism: Lathyrus tuberosus (assembly GCA_022829125.1). NCBI lineage: Eukaryota > Viridiplantae > Streptophyta > Magnoliopsida > Fabales > Fabaceae > Lathyrus > Lathyrus tuberosus. The sequence continues at coordinate 7,826,973 of JALAZF010000258.1, read as the reverse complement.
TTGGAAGTCTACCTTAATTTCTACATACCTTTGCGGGAAAGAAATTGGTGGGGTATAGGGAGGTGGAACAATAGTAGATGCTTCCTTCTCTACCTCTTCAACAACCTCCCTTTCGGGTGGCGTCGATGGATTTTTCTCAATCTCTACTCTTTTCTCACCATAACTCTCCTCAAATTCATTATCACTCTCCCTAGGATTTTCTATTTGTTCTTCACTACTGGTTGTTACAACATCCACATGTCTCTCAAGGGTGTTAGACGATGGCTATGGATCTAGAAGAGGGGGTTGAATAGATCCCTTGAGTTTTACACGCAAATGGTTTCGAAAATTTAGTTTTTAAAACTTGTTTAACGGAAGCTACCACTGGATAGAACGTCTACAACGAACCTTCTACCAAAAGGATCGGATATGCACGAATATATCGAGATTGATTATGGAAGAGAAAAATTCAGTTTAATTACTACACTTAAACACGCATTCAACAAAATATTGCTTGCTTGATGTTTAATCCAAACCAATGAGGAAAAATGATAAGCAACTAAAAGCAATGTGTTCGATTTTTGCGTTGAAACAAATTATCAAACACCTAGTGTGCGTAAACACACTAAGTGAAGAATTTCTATGGAATGTAATATAGAGCTGCTCCAAGATACAATTCAAGGAATTGTATCGCTTTAAAAAATAGTTTCTCAGCTCAAAATCACACTACAACAGAAATTTCGATAAATTGCGACTTCACAAATTCGAACAGGCTGAATTATAAAAGAGTTAAGGGAAAGAAAGAACAAACGAGATTTTATTAGGAAGTTCCCCAATCATCCTCGCTTTGGGTACCTCTGCCCCCAATTCCACAATTGGAATTGAGATATATATATATATATATATATATATATATATATATATATATGTATCTATTGCAAATTGTTTATTACAAGAGAAAACAATGAACATCCAAACCCTCGAACGTCTTCGATTGTTGATGCAGAATTTTTTCTTCCCTTGATTCAAGATGAATCAAGTCCTTCGAATATGGTTGATCCAATTATCTTCCCACGCTACTAAACCGAACAAAACCTCCGTTCTTCGGTTACCTTCACTCGGTCAATTGCAATCTACCAAACTTCGAACTCAAACCTCTCTTCTACGATCCTTCGATTACAACTACTAAACCGAACAATTGCTCTAATCTTCAGTTACCTTCGCCCGGCTGAATCCCTGTAGAATGAAACGGTTTGTGCAAAAACCCCAAAAATCTTCCTGATTCTTGGAGGAGAAAACCTAGGGTTTTATTCAAGAAACACCTACCAAAAATCTCAACTCAGAAATGAAGATCACGCGCTTCCAAAATCTGAACGTTATCACCTTGAAACAATGAACAACTCAAACAAAGATTGTTATGTGTAATTGTTTGTTCACTCAATGTTGAAGATGAAGATGAAGAGAAATGGCATAAATTTTCATGTTTCTTGTTGTTTTGTAAAAAATGAGATAAAATGATATATATATATATATATATATATATATATATATATATATATATATATATATATATATATATATATATATATATATATATATATATATATATATATATATATATATATATATATATACTATCCTAGATAATACAATAGAAATAACAGAGTTTTGAAATGAATAACATAATAAAATTCTGGTCACATTCAGCGAGCGTTCGACCTATACAGATAGTATAGTCGACCTGAGCCATCCCGCGCGTTCACTGCGCAAAACTGCAGGTCATGCGTCGACCAAAGCAGGCTATGAGTCGACTCATAGCTCCCAATTTTGGGCAAACACAAATGAAAAATGAGTTAGTCGACCGGTAGGTCGATGCGAGCACTCCCGCTGATTATACTAACATATAACACATGTTTAGGTCGACTAATGCAGGGTTGTGAGTCGACTCACACCCTTGGAACATGCAAAAATCCATTTTTGACTTTCCTAAAAATGTTAAAGCATATCCAATGAACCTAGACCATTTACTAATCATGATCAAACATTCTTAGACCACTTAATGAGCATTTCATATGACGTTTATCACTTGAATCTCTATATTCTAATCATGATAGTTTTGACATCATTAAAATCAAGTACATAGAGAGAATCTTCCCTCACATACTCCCCCTTTTTTATGATGGCAAAACGGTCATATGTCCTCCCCCTGACTTTGTGCATCTACTATTGTTTGATCATCTCAAAACCTGTTATGTCCTTGTTCTTCTCCCCCTTTGGCAACATCAAAAAGAGAGAAAGATGAAGGATCAAGAATAGAAAAAAAAAACGAGAGCTGCATTTTAAACATAATTGCAACAGATACCATTAACAGACATTCATATATAATGCAAGTTAATGAAAAGCTAAATAAGGTAAAAAAAACTTAAGAGGCACAAAAGAGAGTAATAGTGCATTGTTACTACATGGAACAACCATAAGGGACAATAAAGCAGTACGAAAGTAAGACACATATTGGAGTCATAAACCCAAAACAGTGCAAGAAACAAAGCAAAAAAAAAAATGATGCGAAATGTAGGATGATTCTCATGGCCTCCTCCCCCTGAATGAGTGGCCCCGCCCGCGAAACTGGTGAGGATGATGAGGTGGTGGAGGTTGCATATCCATTTGTTCAGTCAACTCCAACACAGATTGGTTCAGGATGTTAAAGCTGTTGGTGAGAGCACAATGCTGAGTAGTAGAAGTCTCAACCATGGTGTTAAACTTACCAATCACATTAATAGCAAAGGCGTCAAAGTTGGTGGTGTGATTCTGTAACTCTTCATGCAAGGATTGAAACCTTTCCTCTTGAGCAGTGGCAAACCTCTGTTGATCAAGTTGTATAGTCCTCATAAGTTCAAGGATATCCTCATTGTTTTGTTGAGGACGCGGAGGTGAAGGAGGAGTACAATAGGACTCCTGATAGTCCAACCCTTGAGTGGCTGGCATATAGTTGGAACCAAGAGTGGTTCATCCATTATATTGCCATTGACCCCATCCTTGGTCAACTTCAGCTTCCATTGGAGATGATTGAGGCATATAACTACCTGTATATTGCCATTGGTTCCATTCGGGGGCTTCCTCCGACACCATAGCAGACGAGTTAGGCATCCAAGCACTATTGTCTTCAACACCAATATCCATTTGTTGTTGTTGATCATTATCCCCTTGTTCCTCTTCAACATCGCTTTGTTCGTCCTCACCTTCTTCCTCATCTTCGTCGTTCTCGTCTTCTTCTTCCTCACCACTTTCCTCAGATTCTTCTTCCAATACCGCAGTGTTTGCTTTCACCACATACTTGTACCTCTTGTCTTGGACATCCCACACATGACCCATCATAGTTAATGTTTTCTGACAAAATTCTTGATTGATAGTGATAGATTTGTACGGAATACCCAGAATAATTATTTGAGCATGGTTGAGTACCTTTTGAATAAATGATGCATAGGACAACGCAATGCCCCTGCCGGAGTCACGAAGAGAATACATTCTGCTTGCAAAATAATAGGGCCAGCTAATCCTGATTTTATTCTTTAAAACATACATCAACTGAACCTCAGGTTGATCCACCCTAGAGTAGCCTCCTATCTTTGGTCGAAGAATGTGAAAAACAATTCACTGTAAAATCCTTGCAGGAGGAGTCAGTTTCCCTGTTGTCATAGTTTTGGGAAAAAGACTGCTAGCCATAACCTGGTCCGTGTATGGTCTCTTCAACATAGAGTTTAGTGCTTGTTTAAAGTCATAGTCTTTAACATGATCAGTATCAGTTATATACTGAGTAGGTTGCTCATTGGTCACAGACATACGGAACAAATCTCTCCAAACAGTTTGATCAACAACGACAGTCTTATCTCCTAGTTTGCAGTTAAACATGTAATCCTCGAACTTTCCAACTAAACCAGAGTAAAAAATTCGAACCAAATCTTCATTGTACTTAGTGTCACATGATAAAAACCCATGGAAATTCTGAAAATCCAATAATTCTAAGATATCTCCTATGCGCATGCATTCAACAGTACCGCGATAACAAATGAATTGCTTAACAGCAGACCGTTTGCTTAATTTTTCTTCATATAAATCAGCATACTTATCAAAGAGAAGAGATTGAAGTGTTACCAGTTGATTTGAGGGAGGTTGAGAAGTATCGGCTTGAGATGCAGACTCTCTTGTGACTCTTTTTCGAGATGTTCTTTGAGAAGCCATTGTAGGAGAAGATGAACAGTGACGAATTTGTTCAATTTTGGTGAACCCCAAATTTTGTTTGAAGGAGAGTGAGATTAGGGTTTTTTCCGCGAGGAGTTAGAGGGGAGGAGGAGATGAGATTATGTGAGAATGTGTCCAAACAATGCATATGCCACATAGAAAATAAAAAACAATTAAAAAAAACGCACAGTGACCCAGAGGTGTTTTTCGCAGCTTTTTAGCGACCGGTCGACCTAAGGTCTGTGTGCGTCGACTCACACTGCAGTGTTTCTGATAATTTTGAAGATTTGAGCTATACGTCGACCTATGGGTCGACCTGAGCATTCCCCACAATACATGTTAACAATACACCAAGAATGAGTCGACCAGAAACATTTGTGAGTCGACCCAAACAGAAAAAATCAAATTTTGTGACATTTAAGCTATGATATTAAATAAATAGACAGCCAACACAAAATATCAAACATCTAAATGGATAAGGTATGCTCAATGTGTGCAACAAACATCAATGTAATCACTCAATATGGTACATTTAGTTAGAGAGAATCTTTGAAATGGAACGATATTACCTTGATCACTATTGACGATGAGAGCCCTCACATATAGCTTAATATTTCTCTATACCTTTTTACCTCTACGTCTTTACCATTCTCGTCACGATCAAGGTTCGCACTGGTCGACATTGGAGTATCTATTGCTTTGCAGTTTAGCATGTCGAAACGTTTTAGAAGCTCAAGACAATATTTCGTTTGACTCACGAATGTGCCTTCTTCAAGTTGTTTGATTTGCAATCCGAGGAAATAGTTGAGCTCCCCCATCATGCTCATTTCAAACTCCCCCTGCATCAAACTAGAAAACTCCTTGACCAAGGTCATGTTAGTAGACCCAAAAATAATATTGTCAACATAGATTTGTACCAAAATTAAGTGTTTTCCTTGACGTTTAATGAAGAGAGTTGTGTCAACCTTCCCTCTTGAATACCCTTGATCAAGTAGAAATTTGCTTAGACGTTCATACCAAGCCCTAGGGGCTTGTTTAAGTCCATACAAAGCTCGTTTAAGTTTATAGACATGATCAGGATATTCGTGGGATTCAAAACCCGGAGGTTGGGCTACATAGACCTCTTCATTTATGTATCCGTTAAGGAACGCACTTTTAACATCCATTTGGAATAGTTTAAAGTTCTTTGTGCAAGCATAGGCAAGTAGAAGGCGTATAGCCTCGATTCCTTCCTCTTGGTTATAGCCTTGTGCTACAAGCCGCGCTTTGTTACGCGTTATTACTCCATTTTCATTAAGTTTATTCCTAAACACCCATCGGGTGCCGATTACTCGATGATCTCACGGAGGGGGGACAAGGTCCCAAACCTCATTTCTCCTGAATTGATTTAGTTTATCTTGCATTGATAGAAACCAATGCTCATCGAGTAACGCCTCCTTAGAGTTTTTAGGTTCAACTTGTGACACAAAAGCAGAGTAATAGCAAAAATTACTAAGTTTAGAGCGAGTAGTTACTCCCTTAGAGATATCACCGAGAATGTTGTCTATTGGATGGTCTTTTGAAGACTTCCAAGCTGGAGGAAGTTCATCTTTATCAGCATGATGATCATCCTCACTTTTCACTGGTTGGTGATCTTTTTCCTCCTCAATACGCACTGCTTCAGACTGATCAATTCCCTTATCAGTGTCCTTGAGTATGTCTTCAGTAGGTACACCTGCACCATGAAAAGAACTACCTTCTCCGACATTTCTCAGATAAGACTCGTCAAAGGTAACATGAACTGACTCTTCAACTACGTGTAACCTCTTATTATAAATTCTATACGCTTTACTTGACTGAGAGTATCCAAGAAAAATACCTTCGTCGGCCTTGACATCAAATTTACCAAGAGTCTTTTTCCCATTGTTTAACACAAAGCATTTGCAACCAAATACATGAAGGTGATAGATGTTTGGCTTACGCCCTTTTAAAAGCTCATACGGTGTCTTGTTTAGAATAGGCCGGATGAGCACCCTATTCAAAACATAATAAGCCGTACTTATGGCGTCGGCCCAAAAGTATTTTGGTAATCCACCATCATTGATCATAGTCCTTCCAAGTTCTTCCAAAACTCTATTTTTACGTTCCACTGCCCCATTTTGTTGGGGGGTATGTGGTGCGGAAAAATTATGATCAATTCCGTTGGAATCATAAAATGCTTTAAATAAATGATTTTTAAACTCACCCCCATGGTCACTTCTAATTGACCCAATGTTTGTGTTTAACTTGTTCTGGGATAACTTAGCAAATCGTTCAAAGGCTGAAAAGGTATCACTCTTATTTGCTAAGAAAATGGTCCAGCAAAACCTAGAAAAATCATCGACTATAACAAACCCATAATAGTTACCACCTAGACTTTTAACCCTAGATGGTCCAAAGAGGTCCATATGGAGGAGTTCAAGGGGTTTCATAGTTGAAACGATGTTTTTAGATTTGAATGAGATCCTTGTTTGCTTCCCCATTTGAGACGCATCACAAAGGTGATCCTTTGTGAATTTAATTTTGGGCAAACCGATGACTAGGTCTTTAGAGACAATTTTATTAAGCAAATCAAAGTTGATGTGAGCCAACCGTCTATGCCACAACCATGAATCTTCATTCATAGCGACTAGACACTTGTCTCCATTCAACGATACCTCATTTAAGTCTAGCATATAGACGTTGTTCACCCTCAAGCCCTTAAACACATTCTTTTTGTCGCTATCTTCAACTATGCAACAATCCTTTGAAAAAGATACTTTATAATTCTTGTCACATAGATGACTAATGCTTAAAAGGTTGTGTCTAAGGCCTTCCATAAGAAGTACATCAGAGATAGTAGTAGATGAGGGGTTACCTACACTACCTTTGCCGAGAATCTATCCCTTGTTGTTATCTCTGTAGGTGACAAACCCATTTTTCTTCGCCACAAAGTCGATGAAAAGAGATATGTCTCCGGTCATGTGTCTCGAGAAGCCACTATCCAGAACCCATCTTCTTTCGGTGGTCTCAAGACTTTGTAGCTACAAGAAACAATCAAGGGAGAGTAGGTACCCAATTCTCATTGGGTCCTTTAAGGTGAGTGAAACCAAGACCGCACTTGGGCAACCATTTGTAGATGCCTTTCGAAACAAGAAACCTTCTGAAGCGGCATTTCGCAATAGTATGACCAGGCTTACAATAGTAAAGACAATTACATTCATTTGGAATTTACTTTTGCTATCACTATCTCGAATCACATAGGTATACTTTTGATATGGATTATTCATGCTCTCACGAAAATGTGATCGATCAATAGCAAACGTAACTTTTGGCTTAAGAGCCTTATCCAATTTGGCCTTGAGGATTCTCACCTCTCGTTGCCAAATATGACAAGTGTCACAACCCCAATTGAACCAAGAGGTAGGGTCCTCTTCAACCTTGGCTTTTGATGTGTCCACTATAGATTTTTTGAAGGCTTCCAATTCCTTTTCGGAATCGGAAACCTTCTTCTCCAAATACGTGAAAATCCTTTTATTTGAGGCTAAACGTTGAAATGCTTCCTTAGCCTCATAGTGTAACATGTCAAAAGCCTTTCGTAACTCTAAATGCGACATAGTATTAGCATGATCATATTTAGAATGCTTTACCTCTTTTGCTTTGTTGTGGCGTGCCATAAGATAAAAGTTAACGGATTCACTTTCGTAACTTGAGGAATCATCTTTCTCCTACTCACTATCGCTTTCCCAAGCGATGTATGCTCGTCGAGACTTGTTGGACATTTTGTTTGAGCAACTCTTGTCATTATCCTTATCTTTGTCTTTTTTTAGAGATGGACAATCCGGCTTGTAGTGCCCGGATTTTCCACAGTTGTAGCACGTCCCTTTTACCTTGCCATTCTTATTTCCTTCGCTTCTAGATTGTTTCCTAAACTTGACTAGATTTCTGTCCGAGTGTTTAATCTCGTTCTTACGAACATATCTATTGTACCTCTTCACAAATAAGCCCATATCATCACCGGATTCTTCATCTTTGTCATTATTGGTTTCATCATCACTTAGCTCTTGATGTGTGGACTTTGAACAAGAAGCCTTAAGAGCCATCGACTTCTTCTCCGTATCTTTTGCCTTCTCTTTCTTGATACTCGTTTCATGTTTATCCAAGCCAATGAGCACTTGCTCATGCTCATCGAGTTTGCCAAAAAGTGTTGTGAGGTCTAGTGTAGCAAGATTATTGGCCTCCTTGATAGCGGTGACCTTCGGTTGCCATTCCCTGTTTAAACACCTCAAAATCTTGTTAGTAGCAACCTCATTTGGAATTGGTTTACCAAGAACATGCAATTTGTTGATAATGTGAGTAAATCATTTTTGCATATCCGCAATGGTTTCCCCTTGCTTTATGTAAAACAAATCAAACTCTTGCGTTAGTGTATTAATACGAGGCATCTTAACATCATTAGTGCCTTCGTGAGCTACTTGTAAAGCATCCCACATGGCTTTGGCCGTTTCACAATGGGAGACTCAATAATACTCGTCAACTCCCAAGGAGGAGATGATCATATTACGAGCCTTCTAATCATAGCTGTACTTTTTCTCGTCCTCCTCAGTCCATTGAGCTTCGGGTTTAGGGACGACAACGCCTGCCGCGTTAGTCATAGTAATTTCCATGGGACCGTTTAAAATAATGTTCCAAACCTTCTGATCTATGGAATTAATATGGACGCGCATACAATCCTTCCAGTAGCTATAATTTTCGCCTGTAAAAACTGGAGCTCTATTATAAGCCCCCTTAGGTTCGTTCGCCATGATCCAATAAGTTTTACCGAAGCACCAGAATTAACCAGAGCCCGTGATACCACTTGTTAGATGATGGCTATGGATCTAGAAGGGGGGTTGAATAGATCCCTTGAGTTTTACACACAAATGATTTCAAAAATTTAGTTTTTAAAACTTGTTTAACGGAAGCTACCACTGGATAGAACGTCTACAATGAACCTTCTACCAAAAGGATCAGATATGCACGAATATATCGAGATTGAGTATGGAAGAGAAAAATTCAGTTTGATTACTACACTTAAACACGAATTCAACAAAATATTGCTTGCTTGATGTTTAATCCAAACCAATGACGAAAAATGATAAGCAACTAAAAGCAATGATCAAACACCTAGTGTGCGTAAACACACTAAGTGCAGAATTTCTATGGAATGTAATATAGAGCTGCTCCAAGATACAATTCAAGGAATTGTATCGATTTAACAAATAGTTTCTCAGCTCAAAATCACACTACAACAGAAATTTCGATAAATTGCGACTTCACAAATTCGAACAGGCTGAATTATAAAAGAGTTAAGGGAAAGAGAGAACAAACGAGATTTGATTAGGCAGTTCCCCAATCGTCCTCGCTTTGGGTACCTCTGCCCCCAATTCCACAATTGGAATTGAGATATATATATATGTAGCTGTTACAAATTGTTTATTACAAGAGAAAACTATGAACATCCAAACCTTCGAACGTCTTCGATCGTTGATGCAGAATTTTCTCTTCCCTTGATTCAAGATGAATCAAGTCCTTCGAATATGGTTGATCCAATTATCGTCCCACGCTACTAAACCGAACAAAACCTCTGTTCTTCGGTTACCTTCACTCGACCAATTGCAATCTACCAAACTTCGAATCCAAACCTCTCTTCTACAATCTCCGATTACAGCTACTAAACCGAATAATTCCTCCAATCTTCGGATACCTTCGCCCGGATGAATCCCTGTAGAACGAAACGGTTTATGTAAAAACCCCCAAAATCTTCCCGATTCTTGGAGGAGAAAACCTAGGGTTTTATTCAAGAAACACCTACCAAAAATCTCAACTCAGGAATGAAGATCACGCGCTTCCAAAATCTGAACGTTATCACCTTGAAACAATGAACAACTCAAACAAAGATTGTTATGTGTAATTGTTTGTTCACTCAATGTTGAAGATGAAGATGAAGAGAAATGGCATAAATTTTCACGTTTCTTGTTGTTTTGTAAAAAATGAGCTAAAATGATATATATACTATCCTAGACAATACAATAGAAATAACAGAGTTTTGAAATGAATAACATAATAAAATTCTGGTCACATTCAGCGAGCGGTCGACCTATACAGATAGTATAGTCGACCTGAGCCATCCCGCGTGTAACACCCTTCTACCCTACAAACAATTTTAGAAAAGATAATTCATATTATCAGAGTAACGTCAATGAGAAAGGTGCCACATATATTCAAACATCATTCAAAATCACTGTCCTGTCCCGTAACACGGGTTACACTTTCTTAATAATAAAATCAACAACTACGCAGCGAAAATCAACTTTTTATGTCATTTCAATAAAATATTTCATACTAAATATATCCAATTCAAATCATCACCAACAATGTAAAAATTCAGCATAAAACAAAAGAACGCGAGGTTCACAATAAATCCCAACCCGATGTTACATGACATAGAGCAGGACACGTCTAAACTAAATAGCGATAATGACACACTTCAAGGCTACATCCTCCATCATCGCGAATCTACTCTTGGTTATCTGCAAGTTACCCACATAAGAGGCAACATTTCCAAGCAGGCAGGGTGAGAAATCACAATTCATTATAGTAATATAAGTACATGGAAAATGAACAGGAAGGCAACAACAACATCATAGCATAATCAACATCAACCTCATAGCATAGTCAACAACAACATCATGATATAATCAACAACAACATCATGATACAATCCACATCAACATCATGATACAATCAACACCAACATCATAGTATAATCAACAACGACATCATGATATAATCAACAACTACATCATGATACAATCAACATCAACATCATGATACAATCAACATCAACATCATAGTATAATCAACAACGACATCGTGATATAATCAACAACAACATCATAGTTTAATCAACAACAACACCATGATATCCACAATACAACATACATATTATTCGACAATCAACTCATACACATGCAATGCCACTTAGAATGAAATGCAACTTCATCGGAAATATGCATGTGGTACCAATTCAACGTGTGATGGACACTGGCCATCAACCCTCCACAAGGGAGCACAACATAATCAACGTATCACTCCAATCCGCACAATGGGACTGAAGCTACCAATTCAACGTGTGATGGATACTGGCCATCAACCCTCTACAAGGGAGCACAACATAATCAACGTATCACTCCAATCCGCACAATGGGATTGAAGCTACCAATTCAACGTGTGATGGACACTGGCCATCAATCCTCCACAAGGGAGCGCAACATAATCAACGTATCACTCCAATCCGCACAATGGGATTGAAGCTACCAATAGGCCGAAGCCCCAACATAAAATGCTATGAAATGCAATGATGCTAAATCCTCAACTCATCAAATATCAACGTGTGCATCATTCATTTCATATTCAACAGTTAATCACCATCCATCATGTTTTATCATCCATACAGCAGCAAAACGACAAGACAACAACAATCAACAAGAGAAAACATTAAAATAGCAAAAACGGCTAAAACAGTTGTCTAACACGGCCGCCCGTGTCCTGTGACACGGCCCGTGTCAGAAGGCTTGCACTAACAATCCAAACCAGAAAAATTATAGCGGAAGCAGAAGCCTGACACGGCCGCCCGTGTCCTGTGACACGGCCCGTGTCAGAAGCTCTGTAACAAAAGTTTTCTATTTCCTCCAACCAGTAAGCTGATACGGGTGCCCGTGTTGTGTGACACGACCCGTGTCAGGGTGCGACAAAACCCCATTTTCCAAAAAGTGATTTTTTTGCTGCATTTTTGACTCAGAATACCCCAAAATTCAGTTTTGTCCAATGCAAAATTTGATCAAAAGACTCACACAATGCACATACATCAAATACACAAATTTGTTTCACTCATTCTCATCACAACACTCACTCCTAACACAATCTATATCATCAAACACCACCATTTTTCAAGAATCCACAAAACCTAATCTATTCATAAACCAATTCCTATAAAATTATAATAAACCGTGAAAACTCCCCATACCTTAGAGTAATCCGAAGCTTTTTCCTTCTTTCTCCAAGATTCTCCTAGCAATCCTTCAAAACCCTAGGTTTTCTCCCCCTCTTCTCTTCTTCGGCGTTCTTCACAAAAATACGATCAATTAGAAAATTGATCGATCTTTCTTCTTTAGTTACATTATCCCAGTTTATGAACTTCCAACTCTACCCTTACTCCTTTTCCTTTATGACCATCTTGCCCTTTTCTTAATATTTTTAAATAATAAATAATAATCTAAATAAATCATGATTATTCACTCTATTAAAATTATTTAAAAATACTATTTTAATCCATAATTCTCCAAATTACCAAAAACCTCTTAATTCCTTCTAAATTAATTAAACAATATAAATAAATAATTAATTTAGATTTTCGGGGTGTTACACCGCGCGTTCACTGCGCAAAACTGCAGGTCATGCGTCGACCAAAGTAGGTTATGAGTCGACTCATAGCTCCCAGTTTTGGGCAAACACAAATGAAAAATGAGTGAGTCGACCGGTAGGTCGACGCGAGCACTCCCGCTGATTATACTAACATATAACACATGTTTAGGTCGAACAATGCAGGGTTGTGAGTCGACTCACACCCTTGGAACATGCAAAAATCCATTTTTGACTTTCCTAAAAATGTTAAAGCATATCCAATGAACCTAGACCATTTACTAATCATGATCAAACATTCTTAGACCACTTAATGAGCATTTCATATGACGTTTATCACTTGAATCTATATATTCTAATCATGATAGTTTTGACATCATTAAAATCAAGTACATAGAGATAATCTTCCTTCACAAAGGGATGATCCTATAGGTGTCTGGGAAAGCAGAGAGATTTGAGTCTCCAATGCCTTAGTTTGAGTCGTGAGGGACTCGACCACAATGTTCATCTGCCTAAAGGTTTCATAAGTATCTAGATGTTGTTTTCTAAACTCTTCATTATGGAGAGTTTGTGTCTCCACAAAGCACTCCATCATAGATTCTAGCCTAGAATTAGTTGTCGTTTAAATGAAATCTTCCATTAATGTTTCGAGGTTGGAATTATGGGATTCTTGCGGATCCTCAAAATATTCGGAGTGGTAATTATAGAGGAAATTTGGTTGAGAGTGAGTGGGCTTTGCATTGAAATCCTCCATCAACATTTCGAGGTCAGGATTATAGGATTCTTGTGGTTCCTCAAAATATTGGGAGTGGTAATTGTAGAGGAAATTTTGGGAATGGTAATAGTAGAGGAAATTTGGGTGCGGTTCCTCAAGATATTGGGAGTGGTAATCATAGAGAAAATGTGGGTGATACATAGTTTTTTTTTGTGTTTTTTTTTCAAACAAGAGTCCCTTAATCTATACGGTGCAACAACGGAATCACAATATTGACCGTTGGTCCCCGACAACGGCGCCAAAAACTTGATGCTCCGCAAGCGCACGGATTTATCGAAGTAATATAAAAGATTGTCGAACCCACAGAGACCAATGTCAACCTACTGTAACCTATCGTTGCTTTATAAATCCAAGGCTATGATTAAAATGGTACGAATAGAAATATAAATGCTAATTACTAAAGGTTTGAAAATAATACTAAAACGAGGTCGAAATATGATTTCTGCGCACCTAAGGGACTTGTAGAATACGGGTACTGACTATGACTATATGCCTATTCTGTAGAATATACTCACTTAAAGGCACCGCCTCATGCTCTCGCGGTCTTAACTAAAGCCATATCTCTTAATCCCAAGATTTTGCTCTCGCTCGCCTGGTAACTAAGAAACACTATTTGAAAGCCAACAATATCCTAATCAACATCTAAAGCACTCTTGCTGTATTCAGATATGATGCCTAATTTCTACTATCTAGTTCACTCCTCACGCTCTCGCGAATCTCGGCTCAAACCTTTATATGCTTCTCACTCTCATGACAAAGCAATGTTAAATAACTTCTCACTCTCATGACAAAGTTACTTAAATTATGATTAGAAATTACAACCAAAATGACATATAATAATAATTCCGTACCTATTATTTCTACCGAGTCCCGTCGGTAACGACGGTTCTCATACGCCGGACTCAGACAGAATTAGCCTAACATATTAACTCCTAAAACTAACATATTAACAATGCTGGAAATTAAATCATACATACTGATTAATTTTAACAGGTACACATATTTAAGTTTTTATCTTGAAATCAAGTTATGTTGAAAGCAAGTAAACTAAACAATGCAGTAAAGACGGAAAAGTAAATAACCTGAAATAAACTGGAATGAAAACAACTTCTATTGAATGACAAATCGTTCCAAGCGTACAATCGGCAATAATGTAAAAGATTACAACAGTGCAACAACTACTCAGTGTGAACAATTGCTGCTTTGGAAAGTAAATCTGTAGTTAGGCTAAAGAATTCGGCAGCGCTTCCGCGCAACTCGAATCCCCCAAAACACACACCAGAGGGGTCTATTTATAGATAATTTTGGCTCCAAAAAGGTTGGGATCGAATTTGAATTCAAAACAAGCAAAACTGTCAAACTGTCACTGAAAAACTGCTCCCGCGCATAATGGCGACCGCCGTATGCCTAATGGCGACCGTCATTGGTTCAAAAGGTGATTTCCCTCCTTTTTGGGACATGGCGAACGCCTTTCTCTTCTATAGGGGAAAATGGCGAGCGCCATTCAGTTGGGAAAGCCAAAACTTGCATTTTTGCTGTTTTCTTCCTTCTTCAGCTCTGTTTTCGCTCTTTTTTCCATACTTGTCGATTAAACACCTGTCGACATAAAAACAAAGGAAAACATAATAAATCAAAGCAAATAGTATGAAAGACTCGATAAAACGGTACTAAAAGTGCACGTAATGAGTCGGAAAATACGATACGAATTTGAGTTATCAAACTGCATAATCATAGTCGACATAAACTTCAATTTCGACTTTGCTATCATCACCATAGGATCCACCATAAATCAAGACTCGATTCAGAGACCCATTTATGTACCTGAGAATCCACTTTAAAGCTTGTCAATGCGCCTTTCCAGGATTAGCCATATACCTGCTTACAAGGCTCACTCCATACGATATGTCTGGCCTCGTACATACCATAGCATACATCAAAGAACCCACTATACTAGCATATGGAATGCTACTCATATAGATTCTTTGAGCTTTACTACTCGGACTTTGAGTAGTACTAAGCTTAAACTGAGGATTTGTCGGAGTCACAATAGGCTTTGAATTCGACATACCAAACTTGTCGAGAAGCTTACGTAGGTATGTCTCTTGAGATAAGCACAACTTCGACTGCTTTCTATCTCGTCGGATGTCAATCCCAAGAATCCTGGTGGCAGCTCCCAGATCCTTCATTTCGAACTCCTTCCTGAGTTCAACCTTCACCATCCACATAAAGCAACAAAATAACAAGTGAGTTTCCAGATCAAAATCTGAAGTAAACACAGTGATTGAACTGGCTCCTAGTGAAACCAATGTGTGCCATGAACTTGTCGAATCTCCTGTTCCACTGTCGAGAAGATTGTTTTAGGCCATACAAAGACCTATTCAGCTTGCACACATAATCTTCCTTATCCTTTTCTGCATACCCTTCATGTTGACGCATCAGGATCGTTTCATCTAGGCCACCATACAGGAAGGCTGTCTTCACATCCATTTGTTCAAGTTCCAAGTCGAACTTTGCCACCATAGCTAACAGCATTTGAATGGATCTATGCTTTACAACAGGCAAGAACACATCATTGAAGTCGACTCCTTCTTTCTGAGTGAACCCCCTTGCAACCAACCTTGCCTTAAAGCACTTCGACATCACTCCTTCGATTCCTTCCTTGACCTTGAAAATCCACTTACAACTGACTAACCTTGCTCCTGCAGGTTTCTTAATCAGCTCCCAAGTGTTATTATCATGAAGAGATTTCATCTCGTCATCCATGGCTTTTTTCCATTCAGTCTTGTTTCGACTCCTTATAGCTTCCTTGTAATCTCTAGGTTCTTCCTCAAGCACCTCACTTGCAGAGATTAAAGGAAAGGCTATAAGATCTGCATAACCAAGTCTCTGAGGTGGTTTGATGACTCTTCTCGACCTATCTCTTGCCAGTAGGTAGTCATCGACAGTTTCCTCAGTCTCTTCAGCATCTTGCTCTTCTTCTTCGACTTCATCTGGGTTATGCACTTCAGCATCACTGTGCTCCACCTCAACAGGAATCTCTACCTATTCCAGCTCTTCTTCAGAGATTTCTGCACTTCGACCAGCATCACCAGTATTCTTGAACGCCATTTCGACTTCATTGAAAACTACATCACGACTTGTGATACATCTTCTGTGACCTGGTTCTAGGCACCACAACCTATAACCCTTGACTCCCTCATGATATCCAAGGAACATACATCTTAGAGCTCTAGGTTCGACCTTGTCTTGCCTAATATAAGCATAGGCCAAACAGCCAAATACTCTCAGTTTGTCGAGATCTGGTGGATGACCCGACCAAACTTCTTCAGGTGTCTTCATTCCTAAGGTAGTCGAGGGACATCTATTTATCAGATAGGCTGCTGTCGAAACAGCCTCCGCCTCAAACACCTTCTTCAATCCAGCACTAACCAACATGCATCTAACCCTTACAAGGATTGTTCGATTGAATCTCTCACCTAAGCCATTTTGTCGAGGAGTACGTGCTACAGTCTTATGCCTTATAATCCCAGACTCAACACAGTAACTGTTGAACGCTTCGTTGCAGAACTCAAGACCATTGTCGGTTCTCAACCTCTTAACCTTTCTGCCAGTTTGAGTTTCGACCAGAACCTTCCAACTTTTGAAATTCTTAAAAATTTCATCCTTCGTCTTCTGAATGAATACCCATAACTTCCTGGAATAGTCATCAACGATGGATAGAAAATACCTTGCACCTGAGTGTGAAGGATTCTTTGCAGGCCCCAGAAGATCAGCATGAATGTAATTCGGGGATCCATGTGTCCTTTGCTTGACTTGTTAAACTTTGCCCTACATGATTTACCAAATACTCATGATTCACAAAACTCCAACTTTTCGACTTTGTCACCACCTAGCACGTTCTGCTTCCCCAATTCGACCAAACCTCTATCGCTGACATGGCCCAATCTCATGTGCCATAATTCTGTCTTCGACACAGGTTTCGTGGATACAACATTTGTCGAACCACTTACAACCTCAGCCTCAAGGGTATATAAGCCTTGTTTCTTCACGCCTCTCAAGACTTCCTTCGACCCTTTCATGACTCTTAGGATACTTTTCTCTCCTTGGAAAACATATCCCTTCCTGTCGAATTCACCAAGAGAAATTAAATTTCTCTTCAGGTCAGGTACATACCTAACCCCAGTCAATATCCTTATTGACTCATCACGGAGTTTGAATCTTACAGATCCAATACCTGCAATCTTGCAAGCTTTGTCGTTTCCCAACAACACTGATCGACCATCTTGATCATATAATTCTTCAAAAACATTCTTGTTTGGAGTCATATGCGAAGTACATCCAAAATCCATAATCCACTATTTGCAAGAGTTGTTGCTCGAAACCACAAGGACATCAGATGATTCATAATCATCTTGCACAGTGGCTGCATTTCCATTGTCCTTAGCTCCATGATTATTCAGGCGCTCAGGGTACATATTTCTTGTGTGACCCTCCTTCTTACAATGATAACACTTAATACCAGAGAAATAATCACCATAAGACTTATGTTGAGTTTTACCTTTCTTCTCAAACCTACCATCTCTCTTCGACGATTTCCCCTTCACAGACAACCCTTCGCCAACTGATGATGATGGTTTATGCTCCTTTCTTTCGTTCAAATCCTTTGAATACAAGGCTGCTTGAACTTCTTCAAAGGTCAGGGAATATCTTCCATATAAGAGGATTTCTTTGAAGTGAGCATACGACTTAGGTAAAGAACACAACAATAACAACGCTTAACCTTCATCATTGATGGAAACATCAATATTTTCAAGATCAAGAATCAGCTTGCTGAACGTATCCAGCTGCTCCGTCAACGCTTTATCTTCATTCATCTTGAATGAATACAAACCCTGCTTCAAGTACAAACGATTTACCAAGGATTTTTTCATATACAATCCTTCGAGTTTCAGTCAAACACCCGCTGCCGTCGTCTCCTTTAAAACCTGCCTGAGAACTTTATCACCAAGACTCAAAACAATTGCGCTGTGGGATTTCTTGATCATCGTTGTCTTTTCCTTCTCCGT
Organism: Lathyrus tuberosus; assembly: GCA_022829125.1. NCBI lineage: Eukaryota > Viridiplantae > Streptophyta > Magnoliopsida > Fabales > Fabaceae > Lathyrus > Lathyrus tuberosus. Next base: position 7,808,454 of record JALAZF010000258.1, on the reverse strand, counting down.
CAATGCAGCATCTATGGCGTCTTCTCCCTTTAACGCTTCTAGCAAACCCTGTTGAATAAGAAGGGCTCGCATCTTCAAACGCCATAAACCGAAATCATTAACTCCAGTAAACTTCTCAATTTCAAACTTTGTTGACGACATCTTCTCCACGCTCACCGCACCAGTTTGTTGTGATCACAAACGACACCTTTCAAACAATCAAGATTGAGAAACAGAGTTCTTGGGTGAATAATGAAATGGTTAGAAACAAAGAGAGAAATATGAAAGGATAAAGAAGAATGAAGAAGAAGGATTAGGGCAAAATTGCTATACTATTCACTTTCTCAATATTACAAAAAGATTACAAGTGAATACCACAATCTGGCCACACTCAACAAACTGAATGTACTAGCCTATATATAGAGTAACTAGATAACTTGCAACCCAAGCTACCTAAACAATTGGATCCATAACAAAAGGCCCAATTCGACAAACATTTCGACAATACATATTAGAACAGACTTCGACTACAATATGTATCCTACAACTACAACATGTGTCCCAACTTCGACTTCATGCTTGTCTCCTGTCGAAACACATGAAAGCTACTCCTCGGCAGAGCTAAAGTTCGACCCAAAGTCTCACAGGATGTATATCATATCACCCATATTTTCCATATATTATTTTAATCTCTAATACATGATCGACGAATTTTGAGACTATCAATTTAGTACGATTACAATCTTTCAAATTGATCTAAGTTTTTTTGGATAGAAATTGGATATTCTCTACGTGCATTTGCAGAGACATGCCTAGAGTTGGGTTCGAATATAGAGCCTCTGGTTAAGTTAGAAGAGATCTCTTACCATCACATTCAAATACTCTTGGATAATTGAACTAAGTTTTTTCACTAGCATTATATGTCAATTTTGTATAAATTTAATTATGTATTTAGTTCAAATTTTAAGATATGCTTATTATGTGGTGGCAAAAGTTGATTTTACTCGAATTTTGATTCTGTAAAATTGGTTTTAATTAAAAATAAAATATTTTTTATTTAAATATATATAAATTTTAACAGAAAAAATTATGTTTGTACTAATAAAATCTTTTAAAAGTGTTCAAAACCAAACCAACCCAAAAGAAAACCACAAATCAAACCAATTCGAAATTGCAAAAAATCGCAATTGATTCGGATGTGTTTGAGCCATTATTTAACAAAACTGTGCGGTTCGATTTGTTTTGCGATTTGTATTTTGCAAACCTAAATAAACAAAATCAAATCGTTGTACATTACAATTCAAACTTCACCTATCTCACATCCAACACAAAATCCAAACCTATTATGCCTTAACCTTACAATTACGAATGATTTTCTCTTACTCACATTTAGGGTTTTAGTTTCAACCTTCTCAAATCTCTTTTAGTAGTATTGAACATTCTTCTCATCTTCTTTGTCATGTACGTCTCACCTCTTCCACTATATTCTTTCGTCTCTTATATTCTTTCTTTTTCATCTTCTCATTTTTATGTTACTATTTTCTCTTCCAATTACGTTTTTATGGCACATTTCTTCTCTAATCTTGCACCTCTTATGTTATTTCTTTTTACCTTAAATGCACTTTTGGTCCACCTACTTTGAAGTTTTTTAACTTTTAGTCATCCCATTTTAAAAATTAGCTTTTTGGTCCTTGAACTTTACAACACTTGAGATTTGGTTAGTCCCCCTCCAATTTTGCATATGTGACATTAATGATTAGGATAGAAAAAATATTTTTAATGACATGAATATTGATTTATTATGTAAAAGGTATTTAAAAAGATTATTTATAATATTATAAATATTGATTAATAATTTTTTTTATTTTTTATTCTAATCATCATTTCCATGTCATTAAAAATATTTTTTCTATCCTAATCATCAATGCTACATATGCAAAATTGGAGGGGGACCAACCAAATTTCAAATGATGTAAAGTTCAGGGACTAAAAAGCTGATTTTTTAAATGACAGAGCTAAAGGTTAAAAAACATCAAAGTAGGGGGACAAAAAGTGCATTTGAGCCTTTGTTTTTCAACTTCTCTAATCTCTCAGCTCTTCTGTTTTTATGTTTTATTATAATGATTTTGATATTGTTTTATGCTACTTATTTTCAACTTTTGTCTAATATGATTTTTGTACATTGAATGAGAAATTTTTGTCTAAATATGATGGATTTTGTTATTATTTGGTAATGTATGAATGACTAAACACAAAGTTAGAAATTTTACCAGAATAACCCACTTTTTCAAAAAAAACATACCAAAATACCGCACTTTTCAAGTTATTTCCTAAAGTACCCCATTTTGGGGGTGTGATAGAGAGGTGGCGCCATGTCAATTGGTGACAGCTTTATAGGCCTTAGTGGTGTCGCCAATTGGATTGGAGACACCATATGATGTTGCGAATTCAATTGGCAACTGGGTGTTGATCTTAAAAGGGAGTCGCCAATTGATATAGAGACAGGGTGCATTGTGTAAATTTTTGTAACAAAAATAAATAACACTAATCATTAATTAAAAATAATATTACATAAATTAATGTTGGCGACCGGGTTGGTCATACCGGCCACCGGTTCCACATCCCCTAGGCACCATCACTCGTTGCACTCGTTCCCCTCGTTGTTGGTTCACGCCAGGTGTTTGAGGAGTTGAAGTCTCAGGAGTATTCCCAGCTGATTCCCTAAGAATTTCTTGCATTTCCATGAGCTTTTGTGTGTTGAAACTTGTCACACCCTAATTTTTGATCCTAAGATCCCCGCTTTGTTCTTTGCATATTATATTATGTCGATCATTCGTGCATAACTAACCGCTTTATCTAGCTTTGTCTGTTTGTTTCTCTTTTGAGGACATGTGCTGTTGCAGAAGATTTAAGGTCCTGAAGGCTGCATTGTGTGTGTGATTGTGGAGGTTCTCTGGTCCTGTGAGATTGTGCCCTCACCCTTTTTTATCCTTAAACCACTACCAAGCCTTTTCCCCCTCAAGACTCCTCAGTTTTCCTCCACAAAGATTAAGTCCTTATACCCTATGATATGGAATTTGGTCCCTAAAGGTTGGTCACTGCTTGTGTGGTAAAGTTACATTACAAGTTGGTATCTCTCCCTCTGTAAGCTCCTCGAGACTTAAGAGATGTGTGTGCTCCGTGTTTTTAAATAATTGTTCATCAAGGAAAGTTCACTTTGGAAGGAATTAGAAGTTTGGATTCCAATATGTAATTTCAAGTCCTTTGTGTCACAAGCTTACAAGCTCAGGTTGAAGTTCCCACGATTCTATATCATATGATTCGTGTATGAAGCTCATGCCATGGTTCCAAGAAGATATTTGTATTCTTAAAACTATCAGATATTCTTCAAGCAAGTTTGAAGATCAATGAGATTAAAATGTTCAATATGTTTTGACCATTTGTAGAAAATTTGAGCAATCCTTGCAAATTCTTAAAGTTTTGTTCGTTAATAAAGAGGTAGAATGCCATAACTAGTGTGGTTGAAGAAGTTTAGTCCTTATTTTTTTACAAGGGCTTACATCTCATACTTTCCAAAACTCATGGATATATATAACGGTTGCTCATAAAATATAAGTTCACATTCAAATCCAAGTTACACTTACAAGGCATTGCTCATGGAGATGCAAATTGATTCAGGCCATTAATTTTAGATTAAATTTACAAGAATTGCTTGGTCCCATTTCAAGTCATTAAGCCATGATTAGTCAAATTAATTACGTGGTAAATTTGGACTCATGTGACTTCTATTTTGGTTTCCAATTGCCTTAAAGTTATATTCTGAAAGGAGACAAACTAGACATGGAAAGTTCATCCACCAATTGGGATAGTGTGACAGGATACTTGGACATATTGCATGTGAAGATTGGAACTCAGATGACAATAAATTTAATATTATATTTCGATTCAATTTGTAGAAACTATCACAAGAGTAAGGTCCTTCATCCTGGAATCTCATGAATGACACAATAAACAACTATATTTTCCCACAGTCTACTCGTCCAAACTTATTCAAGGAACAACCAAAATCAGATTTGAAATTCACATTTTTGTTCAAAGTTCTGCAATGTATAAAAATAATCCAAAATATCAGAACTCATGAACATGATTGTTCACGCTCCTGCACTTGCTGCCGATGAAGGAATTGACGTGAGACATGTCATCGTTCCGCAGGAGTTTTCATAAAGTTTTTGCGCCAAGCAATATCTTCCCATTGCCTCGGTTTACGACTCTCACGGTCCCGGTGCACTTATTGCTATGCTCAATCCATCGAGAAAAGGCGACAAATTAGTTTCCATCATGTTCTCTGCAATAGGGAGGGTAAGTCAGAAATTAGCATTGCACGCTGTCCAAAACAAAGATGGACAATTCATTTATCAAGAAAATGGAAAGCAAATCACATTCTTACAAGAAAGGATCCTAAACATTTACCTGAAGTTCAACTCGAAAAGCTCTTTAGCCACAGCCGTTCCAAAGTTTTACAGACACGTAGAATTTTCCTAATGTAAATTCGTAGGGGAAGCACACGCACCACAATATAGAGAAACGCGAAGAAAAGAGTTACATACAGGACATTGCGAATTTTTTCATACGACACAATCTAATACAAAGTGTAAATGGTTAGCATAAGAACATAATCAACCACAGTGAATCGTGCATGATCATGGCAAACAACACTCACAAGTGAAACTTAGATTCATGGCACATGATTCATCCTACTCTAAACAAATCCAAATATCTAATCTCGCTAAGGTCAATTCCCATCTTGAATGCTCATCCAAACCAGCAGTCATGTAATTAAATGGACTTACCATTCTTGCGCTGGTTGACTCTCCAAGCACAGAGGGCCCTTACTCACATACAAAAGTTGGGATTGAAGACAATTACTTTGCCTGTGGGGATAATTGCGCTGCCATAAAAGTGGTTAAAATCAGTATAGCATCAAATTTGGAAAACCATCTCTTTAAATTGTCATTTGGAAGGGTAACATATATATCACCTGATAATGCTACGGACGCGAAATGTCCAGTGGAATCCAAGACGCTATCACAACAGAATCAGCTATTGGAGTCAAAATAGCCTTTGGTAGAGGCAGATTCGTGGAAGATATACCACACCAAAAAACCGGCAAAAGGGAACATTTAATATCAATTGTTCAAAAGAAGTCACTCAAGATACAAATACGAACATAAACTTACCACAAGCCAAAGTTACTAGGCCTATACAAGCTGTTGTTACGATATCTTCAAACTATACCACCAAATGGAAGACCTATGCTGAACTTTGCTTCATTTGGAGGAAGGGGCAACTCTATCCAAATAATCCTCAAGAGTGCGCTGCTACAAAGAAGAGAGAACTTGAATTCATGACAAATCAAATTCATAAATGCGCTACGAGACACACTTCACACCAAGGCCAGTTGTCAAATTCAAAAGCAATAAAAAATGATATTAAGTTTCCAAAAACACCCCAAATCCAATTAAGAACAAAATTCTCTCAGCATAAACGTTAAAATAAAATGAGACGTGTCCAGACGTGTTTGTCTCGAAATGGAAATAAAGTTAGTGAGGAGAAAATATGTTTCAGACAACATTTCAAAAACTTACCTAAAACAACAAAACACATTCCAGGCATATTATGATAGCATTCAAAGCAGTTTATTCACCTTAGCCTATAAAGGGAGAAGCTCACGTGCACATAGGGGGATCATTAAAAAAAAAACAGACACCAATATACCAGTCACCAGAAAAGTAACCCCTCATAACATCACAAATTCAGGTCAACAAACCAATTCTCAGAAAATCATCTTACAGATCATTTCATCCTATCCCAAAATAAGCCATCATCAAAATTCAAACCATTCACACCAAGAAAACAAGCCTTACATCACAGAATTCATGAACCCCATCACTTCATACAAATTAGAGCAAGAAGAATTCATTGATAGAGTGTCAGAAGAAGGTCATTCACACATCCACACCAAAAATCACAACAAACACACATACACACATCAAAAGAAGAAGAAGAACTCGCGTGAGTACCTGACTCAATTGACGCAACGACGGACGGTCCCCCCTTTCCTTTACTTTTTTTGCATTCTTTGATATTCAATGTAAATGTAATCGCCATCAATATAATGAAATTGGGGCTAGGAATCACGGGGTGGGGATTTATTTGCTTGTTTGATCGAGAGAGAAAGAGTAAAAAATGGAGAAGATGAGAGCAACGACGATTTGAGGGTGCGACGACGATCTAGGGTTTCGCCAGCCCCCTTGTTAGAGAGACGAGAGAAGAGAGAAAGGGGTCATGAGAGGTCTCTTGTGTTTTTCTTCTTCTGAGTTGTGCGAATCGATCACATACATGCACACCACACACATTCCATTCGTGCACCTGCTCCATCATATCTGTTAGATCACAATTCACACACATCTAACGGCTGTGATCTGAGGGTCCGCGATGGACCCTCCCTCACCTGGACACCAGATCCCTTCGTTTTAACTAATTAATTTTTCTGTTTATTTAATTTAAATTCAAATAATCCTTTTTTCAAGATAATTAGAATTTATTTCTAACACAATTAATTCTTAAAAATAATAATAAGGATTTAGATTCTTTTAAATAATCATTTTTCTTAAAGTTAATAACATTAATTTTATTTCTAAATTATAAAAAAAAAACATAACCCCTTTTATATTAAAATATATTTTCTTAATAAAAATATAATCTTTTTATCTAGTATAACCTTTTTTATTCTAAAAAAAAATCACTCTTAATAAAATATAACAAAATAAATTAAACTATTTGTTAAAACTCTTTTATTAGTAAAAGTTTTTTAATAAAAACTATTATTCGTTAAAATACTAAAAATTAAAAATTCTTTTTTAATAAGAAAAACTTTATTAAATTTTTTTAATATAACTTTAAAATTAAGTGATAATAAAAACTTTTATTTATAAAAATTTTAAAATTAAAACCTTTTTCTAAATTAATATGAAAACTTTTTTTTTTAATTAACTTTCTTAACATAACTTTAAAAACTAAAAAAAATAATAATAATCAAAACTTTAAAATAATTAAACGTTTAATAAGAAAACCTTTTTTATTTATTAATATAACTTTAAAACTTAAATAATAAAAAATTTAAGTAACTAAAACCTTTTTTATTAATAAGAAAACTCTAACTTTTAATAAAAATAATCTTTAATATAAACTCTAAAATAAAATAAACCTTTTAATTTCCCTTAAGAATCAGAACTCTTTTCTCGATAAACTGTTCCCTAGTTAGAATCCATCGTGCCGGAGTGAATCGCATGTTGTGTGCTATTTTGTGATTGATATCATGTATTGCTTGTGCCTTTGTATGTTACCTCTATTTGATGTGTTTGCTTGCATGCTTCAAACCCTTTCAAAGTAAAAAATCCTCGATCCAACGTCGAGCCCATTTTCTACCCATGTAAGTCGATTGCCTTTAGGCATCGCATTCAACCTTTTGGTCACCATACACTATACTAGCTCACCTTTTGCTAGTACGCACAACTAATCTAAGTTAATCGCCCCCTTAACTCCAAAAGAAAGGTACCCTAATATTGTTTCAAAAGTCAGAGGACTAACTTTAGAACCCTTGGCCTTAGGATTCAGAGTCTTCGTACTCCACGTCTCTCCGTAGACACTTAGAATCTTAGCCTTAGGATTGGAGTATACGTACTCCAAGTAAATGTTTCTCCATGAACATTTACAAGCCTACCCCTCTTAAACCAACTTACAACTTTAGAGTCGCCGTACTCTATATAAGGTCTTGTCTTAGACTTTACCTCCCCCCAGAACCTTGACCCCGTCAAGAAGTTCCTCTTTTCAGAACTACGCATACTCTGATTCTGTTCTCCTCGGGATACGTAGGCACAAGGTGTGATGCCTTGTCGAGTATACTTAGATACTAACCCCTAGGGTTTCAACCTTTAGCATAGCACCCTTAGCAAGCGAGTAACAAATAACATAAATACTAACAAGAGGTTCCCGTAGAGTACTACGGACGTTTAGGATGCTAATACCTTCCCTAGGCGTAACCAACCCCCGAACCTTAGATCTCCCCCCTTAGGTTTTTTTCGACCTTGAACCTTTCCTTTGGATAAATCAAAGTCGATGGTGAACATTTAAAGAAATGTGATCCTAGTTAATCAATAACTATGGTATCCAATTCTCACCGCGACAGAAATGGCGACTTCACTGGGGATTGTAATAACTTAAAGGGTTAAGCCTAACTTGTTTAGTATTCTTGTTTTATTCTTACTTATTTTTTATTTTGCTTGTTTATATATCCGATGTGCCTGGTTTTGCTGTGTGCAGGAGTTCTTGAGTGGTGAGGGGTCCTATACCCGGACTTGAGTGCAATTATGATATGAGATGATATGGTCAAGGATACTTTGACGGAGTCGATTCCTGAAAAGTTGAGTTGAGAAAATCATCGCTCAGTTTAGGTTCTTTTGAACTTAATATTGTTTGAACGAGTCCATTCGTGAAAACGATATTAATTTCGACCAAGAATCCGTGAGACTGAGGACTGTAGTACCTTTAACCGAGTCACATAAGACATGGGCAATGCGGTTCCTCCATTTACTACACTCAGATTTTACAAAATCCTTCCGGTCGGGATAGTCCCATTGATCATTAACTTTTTTTAGATGTCATTTACCGAGGTCAACTGGGATATCTGGGATGTTTTGATGCATTCCAAATTGTAGTTTGACACGGTAACTGTTGTGCATCTCCACAGTGGTGAATTTGATGATCGACACACATACAGTCCAAACGACTACATCTTCCTCTCTGACTTCATGTAGGTGTTCCATGTTTAGATATGGACACCAAATGAACTGAAGAAGAGAAAAATATTAGATCATAAAATTGTTGATATAAAAAATAAATTGATTTGTTTAGAGGCCTTACATCTTCAGGTGTTAGATGATCCAACAGATTGCGATATTGAATGATACAATGTCTATGACATCTATTGTAACTCATATCCTTAGCTGACCATCTAAACAACAAAAATTTCAAATTCAATTAGTTAGACACAATAATTAGTAGGGTGAAATAAACTAATATTAAGTTATTAACTTACTTTTGTCCATACGGGAAGGAAAAGTTGTTGTGGTCAGAGAATGAATTCAAAGTGGGAGACAAGTTTCGTACCAAGGAAGAATGTGTACGAGCCATTAAAAAATATCACAGGGATAACTCTGCTGACTTTAGAGTACATCGAACTGATTCGAGAAGGTATGTCATTATTTGTCGTAATCCACTTTGTGAGGGTTATTCTTCTATCTACTTTGTTTTAATGATATCAACAAATATGTGAGAAATTAGATTGTAATTTGAGCGGTATCACTTCACGTGTCGGGCATATTGCATCTAATCATTATCGTTCATATGTCTAGATGCATAGGACCTTGTCTTTCCCATAAATAAATGTCCATTATCATTTTTGTAGCGTCTAGTATGTGTTTCTGAACGTGGTCAGGTGTAAATGCGCAGAAAATTGAATTTCCTAAAAAAAATGCAGTTCATGCGCTAATTCTCCCAGTTCATGCTCTAACCTCCCAGCTCATGCGTTAACCTAGGCAAACCTGCGGGAAAGCGCATAACTTTAATTGACACAAAAATTTGCGTCTGTGCATCGACGCATGGAGGCTGTAGGTCGACGCATGATTTCCTAAATCAGTGTTTTTCACTTAATTTTTTCTTCTGTTATTTCTGTTATTATTTTTTGTGGGTCATTTCATTTTTCATCTAAATTGTTTTGGTCATCTCTTTATTCAAAAACAAGAAACGTGAAAATATATGTCATTTCTCTCTTCATCTTCATCTTCTTCATTGAGTAAACAAACAATCACACATAATCATCTTTGTTTGTGTCACCCATTGTTCGAAGTGATAACGTTCAGAATTTAGGAAGTGTGATATTCATCTTCTGGGTTGAGAGTTTGGCAGGTGTTTCTCGAATCAAACCGGTTGGGTTTGTCCTCCAAGAATCAGATAGACTTTGGGGTTTTTTGTACAAACCGTTTCGTTCTATAGGGATTCGGCTGGGCGAAGGTAAACGAAAATTGGTGCACTTGTTCGGTTTAGTAGCTGTAATCAGAGGATCGTAGAAGAGAGGTTTGGGTTCGAATTTTTGGTAGATCGCAATTGATCGAGTAAAGGTAACCGATGAACGGTGGGTTCTTTCGGTTTAGTAGCGTGAGACGGTAATTGGATCAACCATATTCGAAGGACTTGATTCATCTTGAATCAAGGGGAGAGAAAATTCTGCATCAACGATCGAAGACGTTCGAGGGTTTGGATGTTCACAATTTTCTATTGTATTAAACAATTTGCAACAACTATATATATATATATATATATATATATATATATATATATATATATATATATATATATATATATATATATATCAATTCCATTTGTGGAGTTGGGGGCAGACGTACCCAAAGCGAGGACGATTGGGGAACTGCCTAATCAAATCTTGTTTGTTCTCTCTCTCCTTAACTCTTTTACTTTTCAGTTTGTTCGGATTTGTGAAGTCGCAAGTTATTGAAATTTCTGTCGTAGAGTAATTGTAAGCTAATAAACTGTTTTTTTAAATTGATACAATTCCTTAAATTGTATCTTGGAGCAGCTTTACATTACCCTTCATAGAAATTCTGCACTTAGCGTGTTTACGCACACTAAGTGTTTGATAATTTGTTTCAAAGCAAAATTCGAACACGTTGCCTTTAATTGCTTATCATTTTACCTCATTGGATTGGATTAAACATTAAGCAAGTGATATTTTGTTGACTGCATTTTTAAGTGTAGTAATCGAACTGAATTTTTCTCTTCCATACTCATTCCCGATATATTCGTGCATATCCGATCCTTTTAGTAGAAGGTTCGTTGTAGACATTCTATCCAGTGGCAGCTTCCGTTAAACATTTTTAAAACCAAATTTTTGAAACCATTTGCGTGTAATACTCAAGGGATCTATTCAACCCCCTTCTAGATCCATAGCCATCGTCTAACAAGTGGTATTAAAGCTCCGGTTTATTCTGGTGCTTCGGTAAAACTTCTTGGATCATGGCGAACGAACCTAAAGGGGCTTATAATAGAGCTCCAGTTTTTACAGGCGAAAATTACAACTACTGGAAGGATTGTATGCACGTCCATATTAATTCCATAGATCAGAAGGTTTGGAACGTTATTTTAAACGGTCCCATGGAAATTACTATAACTAACGCGGAAGGCGTGGTCGTTCCTAAACCCGAAGCTCATGGACTGAGGAGGACGAGAAAAAGTACAACTATGATTGGAAGGCTCGTAATATGATCATCTCCTCCTTGGGAGTTGACGAGTATTATCGAGTCTCCCATTGTGAAACGGACAAAGCCATGTGGGATGCCTTACAAGTAGCCCACAAAGGCACTAATGATGTTAAGATGGCTCGTATAAATACACTAACGCAAGAGTTTGATTTGTTTTACATGAAGCAAAGGGAAACCATTGTGGATATGCAAAAACAATTTACTCACATTATCAACAAATTGCATGTTCTTGGTAAACCAATTCCAAATGAGGTTGCTAATAACAATATTCTGAGGTGTCTTAACAGGGAATGGCAACCGAAGGTCACCACTATCAAGGAGGCCAACGATCTTGCTACGCTAGACCTCACAACACTCTTTGGTAAAATCGATGAGCATGAGCAAGTGCTCATTGGCTTGGAAAAGCATGAAAAGAGCATAAAGAAGGAGAAGACAAAAGATACGGAAAATAAGTCGATCGCTCTTAAGGCTTCTTGTTCTAAGTCCACACACCAAGAGCTTAGTGATAGTGAAACCAACAACGACGAAGATGATGAATCCGGTGAAGACATGGGCCTATTTGTGAAGAGATACAATAGGTATGTATGGAAAAACGAGATTCAACACTCGGATAAGAATCTAGTCAAGTTTAGAAAGCAATCTTGAAATGAAGGAAACAAGAGTAGCAAAGCCAAAGGATCTTGCTTCAATTGTGGGAAATCCGGACACTACAAGCCGGACTGTCCATTTCTTAAGAAGGACAAAGAGAAGGACAAGGGTCGTCAAAATAAGAAGTCAAATAAGTCAAGACGAGCTTACATCGCTTGGGAAAGCGATAATGAGTCTGAAAAAGGGGACAACTCAAGTGACGAAAGCGAGTTCGTGAGTCTATGTCTTATGGCTCAACGAAGCAATAAAAAGGAGGTAAAGCACTCTAAATATGAAAATTCTCAAAATATGTCTCATGCTGAATTAATAAGAGCTTTTGATACATTGCACCATGAGGCTAAGGAAGATTTTCAACGCTTAGCCTCAAACAAAAAGATTTTTAGACACTTGGAGAAAAAGGTTGCCGATTCCGAAAGGAAATTGGAGGATCTTAAAAACTCCATGGTAGATGTATCAAAAACTAAGATTGATGAGAATAAGTCTCCATGGTTCGAGTTTTGGGGCTGTGATACTTGTCGTATTTGGCAAGAAGAGGTGAGAACCCTCAAAGCCAAGTTAGACAAGGCTCTTAAGGCTAAAATTACATTTGCTATTGATCGATCACATTATCGAGAAAGTATGAATAATCCGTATCAAAAGTATACGCATGTGATTCGAGATAGTGATAGCAAAGGTAAGTTCCAAATGAACCGTGATTGCTTATATTGTTGCAAGCCTGGTCATACTATTGCTAAACGTCGTTTTAGAAGATTTCTTGTTCCAAAAGGCATTTATCAATGGTTACCCAAGTGCGGTCTTGGTTTCACTCACCTTGAAGGACCCAATGAGAATTGGGTACCTACTCTCCCTTGATTGTTTTTGTAGGTACAAAGTCTTGAGACCATGCTCAAGACATATGACCGGCGACATTTCTCTTTTAATCGACTTTGTGGCGAAAAAAAAGGGTTTTGTCACCTACAGAGATAACAACAAGGGACAGATTCTCGGCAAAGGTAGTGTAGGTAACCCCTCATCTACTACTATCTCTGATGTGTTGCTTGTGGAAGGCCTTAGACACAACCTTTTAAGCATTAGTCAACTATGTGACAAGAATTATAAAGTATCTTTTTCAAAGGATTGTTGCATAGTTGAAGATAGCGACAAAAAGAATGTGTTTAAGGGCTTGAGGGTGAACAACGTCTATATGCTAGACTTAAATGAGGTATCGTTGAATGGAGACAAGTGTCTAGTCGCTATGAATGAAGATTCATGGTTGTGGCATAGACGGTTGGCTCACATCAACTTTGATTTTCTTAACAAAATTGTCTCTAAAGACCTAGTCATCGGTTTGCCCAAAATTAAATTCACAAAGGATCACCTTTGTGATGCGCGTCAAATAGGGAAGCAAACAAGGATCTCATTCAAATCTAAAAACATCGTTTCAACTATGAGACCCCTTGAGCTCCTCCATATGGACCTCTTTGGACCATCTAGGGTTAAAAGTCTAGGTGGTAACTATTATGGGTTTGTTATAGTCGATGATTTTTCTAGGTTTTGCTGGACCATTTTCTTAGCAAATAAGAGTGATACCTTTTCGGCCTTTGAACGTTTTGCTAAGTTATCTCAGAACAAGTTAAACACAAACATTTGGTCAATTAGAAGTGACCATGGGGGTGAGTTTGAAAATCATTTGTTTGAAGCATTTTATGATTCCAACGGAATTGATCATAATTTTTCCACACCATGTACCCCTCAACAAAATGGGATAGTGGAACGTAAGAATAGAGTTTTGGAGGAACTTGGAAGGACTATGATCATTGATAGTGGATTACCAAAATACTTTTGGGCTGACGCCATAAGTACGGCTTGTTATGTTTTGAATAGGGTGCTCATCCGACCTATTCTAAACAAGACACCGTATGAGCTTTTAAAAGGGTGTAAGCCAAACATTTCTCACCTTCATGTATTTGGCTGCAAATGCTTTGTGTTAAACAATGGGAAAGAGACTCTTGGTAAGTTTGATGCCAAGGCCGACGAGGGTATTTTTCTTGGATACTCTCAGTCAAGTAAAGCGTATAGAATTTATAATAAAAGGTTACGTGTAGTTGAAGAGTCAGTTCATGTTACCTTTGACGAGTCTTATCCGAGAAATGCCGGAGAAGGTAGTTCTTTTCATGGTGCAGGTGTTCCTACTGAAGACATACTCAAGGAAACTGATAAGGGAACTGATCATCCTGAAGCAGTGCGTATTGAGGAGGAAAATGATCATCAACCCTTGAAAAGTGAGGATGATCATCATTCTGATAAAGGTGAACCTCCTCCAGCTTGGAAGTCTTCAAAAGACCATCCAATTGACAACATTCTCGGTGATATCTCTAAGGGAGTAACCACTCGCTCTAAACTTAGTAACTTTTGTTATTACTCTGCTTTTGTCTCTCAAGTTGAACCTAAAAATGCTAAGGAGGCGTTACTCTACGAGCATTGGTTTCTATCAATGCAAGATGAACTAAATCAATTCAGGAGAAATGAGGTTTGGGACCTTGTCCCCCCTCCGCGAGATCATCGAGTAATCGGCACCCGATGGGTGTTTAGGAATAAACTTGATGAAAATGGAGTAATAACGCGTAACAAAGCTAGGCTTGTAGCGCAAGGCTATAACCAAGAGGAAGGAATCGACTATGAGGAAACTTATGCGCCGGTTGCCCGACTCGAGGCCATACGTCTTCAACTTGCCTATGCTTGCACAAAGAACTTAAAATTATTCCAAATGGATGTTAAAAGTGCGTTCCTTAACGGATACATAAATGAAGAGGTTTATGTTGCCCAACCTCCAGGTTTTGAATTCCACGAATATCCTAATCATGTCTATAAACTTAAACGAGCTTTGTACGGACTTAAACAAGCCCTTAGGGCTTGGTATGAACGTCTAAACAAATTTTTACTTGATCAAGGGTATTCAAGAGGAAAGGTTGACACAACCCTCTTTATTAAACGTCAAGGAAAACACTTAATTTTGGTACAAATTTATGTTGACGATATTATATTTGGGTATACTAACATGACCTTGGTCAAGGAGTTTTCTAGTTTGATGCAGGGGGAGTTTGAAATGAGCATGATGGGGGAGCTCAACTATTTCCTAGGATTGCAAATCAAACAACTTAAAGAGGGCACATTCGTGAGTCAAACAAAATATTGTCTTGAGTTACTAAAACGTTTTGATATGCTGAACTGCAAAGCAATAGACACTCCTATGCATACAAGTGCTAATCTTGATCGTGACGAAAAGGGTAAGGATGTTGAGGTAAAGAAGTATCGAGGTATGATAGGATCTCTTCTTTATCTTACCGCATCACGTCCCGATATAATGTTTAGTTTATGCATGTGTGCGAGGTATCAGGCACATCTCAAGGAATCCCACTTAAAAGCTGTTAAGCGCATATTTTGATACCTGTCTGTTACTCCAAAGTATGGGTTGTGGTATTCCAAAGGTAGTGTTTATTCCTTAGTTGGTTATTCCGATTCCGACTTTGCCGGGTGCAAGTTGGATAGGAAAAGTACTAGTGGCACGTGTCACTTTTTCGTAAATTCCTTGGTGAGTTGGTATAGCAAGAAACAGGTTTCCGTTGCTTTGTCAACAGCCGAGGCGGAATACGTTGCTGCCGGGAGTTGTTGTGCTCAAGTCTTATGGCTTAAACAACAATCACTTGATTTCAACTTAAAACTTGAACGTATTCCAATTTTGTGCGATAACACTAGTGCGATTAATCTAACTAAGAACCCCGTATTGCATTCACGCACCAAGCATATTGAAATACGCCATCATTTTCTTAGGGATCATGTAGAGAAAAGTGATGTGATTTTTGAGCACGTTGACACTAAAAATCAACTTGCTGATATTTTTACAAAACCATTAGCCACAAAGTCTTTCTTTCACATCCGTAGGGAACTTGACATTCTCGATATCTCGGATCGTGCTTAATAATCTCATATATATATATATATATACATGCTTGTTTATTCTTTTAACTAACAATGCAAAGAGATATTTAGCTATATGTGAGGCCTCTTATCGTCATGGTGATCAAGGTAATATCGTTCCGATTTATAGATGTTTATCATACTTTGTGCCATATTAAGTACCTTAATCTTGATGTTTATTGCATTTTGAGCACCTATCATTCATGTGAATGTTTTATTCTATATGTGTGCATGTCTATTTATCTTTTGGAACTTAAATTGCAAATATTTCATTTCTGGTTCAAGTTTGCATGTGCATGCGTCGACGCATGATTTATGCGCTGACCTAGCAAAAACTTTCGGGATAACGCATAACCAAATGTTCAATTTTTTAAGAGAATTCATGAATTATGCGCCGACGCACAAGGTACATAGGTCGACGCATAAACGCAATGTTCAGAATTCCTTCTTTAGTGGGACGCGTGCGCCGACCTAGTGCTGCCTAGTTTCTCTACATATCTTCATTACACATTGATATATGTTCATTGCATGTCATCTAATTAGATTTAGTGGTCTCTCTCTCTCTCTCTCTATTTTCTTCCATTAAACCTCATCAATCCTCATTATTCTCCATCAAATCCTCATCAATAACCCTAAAATCAAAAACCCACAAAGAGTGAATTCTCTATATTACTAATACAAGGGTTTCTAAGGGCTACACATATCTCCTCTTCACTTTCTGTGAAAATCAAGTGTTCATCATCTTCTTTAAACTCTTCATCAACCATGGCTTCAAGAAGAAATCCTAGTATAAGGGGAATAAGAGGTTCATCTTCACAGCCAGCAACAACCAGAACATCATCTTCACAACGGGTAACCTTTAAGTCTTTAATTTCTGAAAGGCTAGCTAATCCTTTTGAGCAACTTTTCTGTAACCGTGCAGTTATAAGACAACATGGTTTTTATCCTCTGATGGGTCCAGATTTTCACATTCTTGAGATTTCTGAACTTCTGAAGTTTCAAAATCTTAGTGAATTTCTAGAATGTGATGATAGGTATAGTGAAGATTTGACTCGGTTGTTCTACTGTGGAATCAAGGGTAAATTTCATGGGGCTGAATTTACATTTTCTATGAATAATGCACAATTTGAAGTGACCAATGATGTATGGTCTACACTGTTTGTATTGGACACTGATGACACTCTCCCAAAGGTCACTGATAAAACTTTTGTTAAGAACTATGAGTTCAAAACTGCTCTGAATTCGATGTTACGTGAACCATATCCAGATGATGTTGTGGCAAGTGGATTATTTCTGAAAAATGTCACTACCGGCCATTTGAAATTTGAAGAGCGAATTCTTCAATGGATTGTTGCTCGTATCTTGAGGCCTAAGAAATGAGGGTACTCAAGAGTTGAGCAGGCAGAGGTTCATCTCATCTATTTCCTAAAGAATCGGATCAAAATCAACTGGCCTTATTATTTTGTTTATAGGATGTTCGTAACTCGCAGCTCCAGCAAATTTCTGGCACTTGGTTATGCATCCGTTGTTGCAAACATTTTGAATCACTTTGACATTCCTGTTTCAAACATTTGTCATATTCATATTACAGCTGAGCAACAATTTCTTGCCAGAACCCTTACCATGATGGGTTACTTTTGGGATTCACGAGAGAACAAGTTTACTTATCGACCTTGTTCCACCCATCCTGAACCTGATGAACCTGTTCACCTTGAAGGAAATGATGATGAGGATGTTCCAGAAAATGCTAATCAAGATGTTAATGATGAAGATGTGGTTATGCAGGAAGAGGACAATGAGACATGGACGGGCTATCAACCTGAAGAACCTTCTAAAAATCAGGGCTGGGGGCAGTGGCAACAAAATTGCTGGACTGTTTTTGGAAATGCATATGTTCCTCCAACCTATGGTGAGGACTCTGAATGGCAACAACCTGACAATTCTGCTTTTCCAACTCCACCGTCTCAGCATGATCTACAGGCTTCTGAAGAAATTCTTGCTAGGTTAAACAAATTGACTCTTCAACATCAAGAATTCCAAGCTTTGCAAGATACTCGCTACACTGCTCAGGAAGAACGATTCACCAATCTGTCTAATCAAGTTTCATCTCACATTACCAACTTCAACAATTTTCCTAACTCCGCTATGAATTGTTTCAATCAGATGGACGCCAACTTGACTCAACAAAACCAGAACCTGGCAAATAGTCTTGGCAACCTAAACAGCGCGTTGATTGAACTCAACCTACAGCTAGAGGATTTCCCACCACCAGGCAACCACTATAGGGGAAGAGGTCATCCGTTTAGGGGGAGAAGGCCATAGAGTTTAGGGCATCATATTTCATTTGTGCTTGCAGTTATGTTTTGTGGTTTGGTTTTTTTTCATGTTTTTCTACTGTTGCTTAACTTTGACTTTTGCTTTCGTTTGTTTGAACTCTTCCGGATTGAATGTATTGCTTTTATGTTTTTGTTCCTTATTTATCCTTTCCTAATTTTACATTAGCTGTATCATATGTGGATGCGTGCTAATGTTTGTATGTTGCAAATATGTGATGATTCCTTACGTATTATAGTGTTTTATCTTGACCACCTTCTTTTCTTCTTTTTGATGTTGTAAAAAGGGGGAGAAGAATAACAACAAGCAGAAATTTTAACAGGGATTAACCAAGTGTTAAAGACAGGGGGAGCTTTGTTCACTCTCAAATTACAAATCTCATGACAGCTAAGAAAGTGTTGCCATCATCAAAAAGGGGGAGTATGTGAGGGTTATTCTTCAATCTACTTTGTTTTAATGATGTCAACAAATATGTGAGAAATTAGATTGTAATTTGAGCGGTATCACTTCATGTGTCGGGCATATTGCATCTAATCATTATCGTTCATGTGTCTAGATGCATAGGACCTTGTCTTTCCCATAAATAAATGTCCATTATCATTTTAGTAGCATCTAGTATGTGTTTCTGAACTTGGTCAGGTGTAAATGCGCAGAAAATTGAATTTCCTAAAAAAAATACAGTTCATGCGCTAACCCTCCCAGTTCATGCGCTAACCTCCCAGCTCATGCGCTAACCTAGGCAAACCTGCGGGAAAGCGCATAACTTTAATTGACACAAAAATTTGCATCTGTACGTTGACGCATGGAGGCTGTTGGTCGACGCATGATTTCCTGAATCAGTGTTTTTCACTTAATTTTTTCTTCTATTATTTCTGTTATTATTTTTTGTGGGTCATTTCATTTTTCATATAAATTGTTTTGGTCATCTCTTTATTCAAAAACAAGAAACGTGAAAATATATGTCATTTCTCTCTTCATCTTCATCTTCTTCATTTAGTAAACAAACAATCACACATAATCATCTTTGTTTGTGTCGCCCATTGTTCGAAGTGATAACGTTCAGAATTTAGGAAGTGTGATCTTCATCTTCTGGGTTGAGAGTTTGGCAGGTGTTTCTTGAATCAAACCAGTTGGGTTTGTCCTCCAAGAATCGGATAGACTTTTGGGGTTTTTGTACAAACTGTTTCGTTCTACAGGGATTCGGCTCGGCGAAGGTAACCGGAAATTGGTGCACTTGTTCGGTTTAGTAGCTGTAATCAGAGGATCGTAGAAGAGAGGTTTGGGTTCGAATTTTTGGTAGATCGCAATTGATCGAGTGAAGGTAACCGATGAACGGTGGGTTCTTTCGGTTTAGTAGCGTGAGACGGTAATTGGATCAACCATATTCGAAGGACTTGATTCATCTTGAATCAAGGGGAGAGAAAATTCTGCATCAACGATCGAAGACGTTCGAGGGTTTGGATGTTCACAATTTTCTATTGTATTAAACAATTTGCAACAACTATATATATATATATATATATATATATATATATATATATATATATATATATATATATATATATATATATATCAATTCCATTTGTGGAGTTGGGGGCAGACCTACCCAAAGCGAGGATGATTGGGGAACTGCCTAATCAAATCTTGTTTGTTCTCTCTCTCCTTAACTCTTTTACTTTTCAGTTTGTTCGGATTTGTGAAGTCGCAAGTTATTGAAATTTCTGTCGTAGATTAATTGTAAGTTGATAAACTGTTTTGTTAAATTGATACAATTCCTTGAATTGTATCTTGGAGCAGCTTTACATTACCCTTCATAGAAATTCTGCACTTAGTGTGTTTACGCACACTAGGTGTTTGATAATTTGTTTCAAAGCAAAATTTGAACACGTTGCCTTTAATTGCTTATAATTTTACCTCATTGGATTGGATTAAACATCAAGCAAGTGATATTTTGTTGACTGCATTTTTAAGTGTAGTAATCTAACTAAATTTTTCTCTTCCATACTCATTCCCGATATATTCGTGCATATCCGATCCTTTTAGTAGAAGGTTCGTTGTAGACGTTCTATCCAGTGGCAGCTTCCGTTAAACATTTTTTTAAACCAAATTTTTGAAACCATTTGCGTGTAAAACTCAAGGGATCTATTCAACCCCCCTTCTAGATCCATAGCCATCGTCTAACACACTTTGCAAGTTTCGGCTTGCCGCGTCTTATATAAAGATAAGTGATTCTTGGAAGATAGCTTCCATAGAACCACCTCACAGTTGCACCGCCGCAAATATTGTTCAGGATCACCGAAAACTAAGCACATAATTGATATGTCAAGATATTTTGCCGCTTGTTAACAAGGATCCATCGGTGAAGGTGAGTATAATAATCTCTCATATTGTTACGCGGTATAATTATACTCCCTCGTACAAGAAGACATGGATTTCAAGGACAAAGGCTATTGAATAGGAATTTGACAACTGAGAGGATTCTTACAAAGAATTACCGCGATCTTTGGTAGAACTTAAGACATACACACCGGGAACTATTATAATCATGCAGACAACGCCTGCATGTAGGCCAGATGGAACTATTGTTGATGGAAATGCCATATTTCACTGACTCTTTTGGTCGTTTCAACCATGCATAAAAGGTTTTGCATTCTGCAAACCTATTATTCAAATTGATGGAACATGGCTCTACGGAATATACAAGGGCACCTTGTTTATGGCTGCTGCACAAGACGGCAAAATAATGTCTTTCCCATAGCATTTACTCTGGTTGATGGTGAGACCGCTTCTGCTTGGAGTTTCTTCCTTAAGAATCTCAAAACACATGTCGTTCCACAAGCCAATCTCTGTTTGATTTTAGACAGGCATACTGCTATAGAGAGTGCTTACAATAACTGAAATTTTGGAAATGCAGACAGCAGATGTCCTAACACATGTCAAGACATTGTTCTTCATAAACTGTTAAACGCAGAAGAACAACAGCATACGGATACCTCGAATATCAGAACTGCAAAATCACAGATGTTATGACATCTGATCCAACATGTTTATCATGAACCTTAACAGAAAAGTAAATCTGCAGAATGATAAAGAACACAAAAATTGTTAACTCAGTTCGGTGCAACTCATCTACATCTGGGGGATACCAATCTAGGAAGAAAACTCCACTATCTGTAGAACAGTTACAAAGCTAAACTCCCCCGTTTACAACTTTATATCCTAACATCTACCCAATGAAGCCTTTATCAAAGAACAACCTCTTTGATACCAGATACCCCACTCACTTCCCTTAATCACCAACTGTGATTTCTACATCATCACTGTCAATACAGAATTCTGTCAAGCTTACTTGACAAACAAGCTAACTCATATTTGCATAAAAGCTTCATCCAAGAACAATACACAATCCAATACCTCAAGGCTTATGGATCTGTGCGACACCTATATCTGCCATAATGCATCAACTGATACAAAAGAAGACTTACAACCTAGAGAGCCAACGGCTCTCAAAACCCTAAACCCTTATTTTTACACAAGAGAACTAGGTTACAAAAGACATATGAAATCCTAGGTCTAAGTCTTCTATTTATAGAGTCTTCTGCTGCCTTGGGCTTCAATCTTCTGTTTGCTGATTCCTTGATCCACGTTCTGATTGCTTCCTTAATTCTTTGACCAGACTTAAGACCAGCCTGCTATATCAGTTTAAGATGTCAGGACATTCGTTAGGACATCATGTATTCTACATGTTGGAACACTTCATTTAACGCCTTGTTTTACCAAAAATTTGCTCAAATCTGCAGAGCCTTCAATCTCCCCCTTTTGACTAATTTTTGTTTAAAACTCCTTTGGTAGAAATAAAGGTCGGGCGTTTGGTAGATATGATTGGAACCCCTCTGAGACTCTTTCTTACCCCTGAAATTCCTAGCTGTATGTTGGTGTACATGAGGAAGAGTATATAACTCTCTCCCCCTCAAACCAGTACTTTCCACGGAGGGATAAATCTTCCTCTTGAGGGGCATAAGAGAACCCATAAGAAGATCCAAAAAGAGCTTACGAAGAAACAGTTGTATCATTTGTAACACAGAGTCCACAAAGTATGTAACTCAGGTCACAAGACACAACCTGCTTCATAACTCATATCACAAGGCACAAGGGAAGGACTCAAGGATGTCAGAACATCTCATCCAACACCCATGCTTGCACAAGTGAGTATGTGTTGTAGCAACTAACACTAACTGAGATGCATCCATAAGATCCATACTTCTTATCTCCCCCCTTTTTAGCCAAAAATTGGCAAAAGTAGCCAATACAGTTCCATATCCATATGTTACTTATCCAAACACGAATGAAATACACGATGACTCAAACCACAACCTAGAATTCCACAAATAGATGCACTCTTTAAATACCTAAACGGCTTCTCTAGAGATCCAAGGTCTAAAGAAGTTACCGCTGAGCATTTCAAAGGAGAAATAAATTTAGGTAGGTAAATTCAACATTAATAACTGCGCACCGCCCAACTAGGATAAGACTGTTCAAACTTTTAAGAGTAACCGTCCAAAAAGGCACACTTGTATGAAGACACATGTTACCCATGCCTTCACTTAGGAAGCACTCTCCACCGTTCAAAACAGCTAGTTAGGACCCACCTTTAACATTTTGTCAGGCTTGTTCAGTCCATCTGAATCATAGTCACCATCCTTTTGATGAGTCCCAAGAATAATCCTTTTAACCAGAAAAAGAATATAACTGGCCAAGATGTTAAGACATTTTTTCAAACATCTCCCTGGTAGCACCCAAGATACTTGTATTGACACTTTAATGATGGAATTTACTTTATATTGTCAAGTCCTCACACAACCTTGCAGCAGTAATGTCAAGACATCCTTCTTGACATCTCATCCTCCCAGGATGGAAACGTAATCATAGCTTTCTTGACGCATAATACAAACTGGATCCAGAACTGCATCCTTGCAGTAATACATCTTAGATCAAGGAGCAACTCCCTCTATCGAAGATAACCAGAGCTCCTCCAATGAACACTTATGTTGGTGAATGGAAAACATAATACGCATCTTCATGTCTTCAAGAGTGCACCCTCTGTCCATCCTACCTGCTGAACACAATCATCAATTCCACTTATTGCTTCTTATGACAAGAACCAATAATCACTCACACATGAACACCATCATGCTTCCCGTGAGGATTCATTAGGATCACCATCCTAAATTAACAAACTCTTGGATTAAGATCAAAGCTCCATTGATCCCCCTCTTCCAGAAACTATCCATACAACAAATGAATTCCTCTTGAATTCTCATGTATAGATCTCCTTGTTCCCTGAGATAAAATCCAATTGATCTGGAATGATCCATATTCCTTAAAGAGATATCATACCTCTTAGTTTTTTTTCTTCCAACGGTGTCAGATACCGTATACATGCTTCAGAACTTCACAGCTGCCTTACTGATCCAGTTCCCTTTAGCATGACTTGCCAATAAGGGCGATATCCCCTTCACAAGCTTTTCATCAGACCTTAGCAAGGTCAATAGATAGACACCCAATAATCCAAGACAGTCATTCCTTCATCATTCTCCCATATGATAACCTGGAATACTTCTGATCAACTGGTGAATATCCGTATTCACACTTCCATGTAATCAACACATGATCCACTTCAGTCTTCTCTACACCATCCTCCCAAGGAAGTTCTTCTACTCCATCATTTTCCCGTATGACAAGATAGATACTCCTTAGACATGATGTAGCCAACAAGTTCCTAGACCAGAACTTAAGAATCCTACTCCAAGGATAACTAACCCAGAAAATGTTCTAACATCAGTTAGGACATCCTCCACACATCACAGACACCACACACCATGGTTCTTGATATGCTCCACCACTGGACTTACTATCTGTATAGTAATCCAAACTGAAGGTCTTCAAACAACACTGTGCCACCAGCTTAAACAAAGAGAACTTCAGAAACCCAGAGAGAAATAAACTCTCATCCGCCAAAAGAAGGTAATCCTCTATAAACTGAGAACTTATGCCACAAGCTCCAATATGAACCAGATCCTCCTTACGTTTTCAACCAACCACCCTTCTGCACAAGAGCAATCAGTTCTAAGCACCCTGCTTGAATGCACACTATAAAACCAACCAAATGCCACCTTTTGATTGATCTTACTCTTCTTCAGAACTCCCACAAGATACATTGATCCACCAATGAAATCAGATCTTCAAGTCACATGAACTACTTGCTCCATAGCAAGACATCTTGGATTCACCAAGCCTCTAGACATGTAACATCTTCTCAAACCACAACTCCCGCAAACTGTATGAGATAGACCTTTTTTAAGAATCCATAACTTCCATTCTCCTGTAGATCACCTTATCTTAACCTGATGTGCCACATCACCAACTGAGATTCTGATGTTAAGCTAGATGTCAGAACATTCTGATACGACATCCAACTGCTGAATTCAGCTCCTCCATCTGCCACTTAGAAGAACCTCCCCCCTATTACAGAACAAGAGTTTCATGCTCTCATAGACTTGATTCTGTAACCAAGTTTGAGTAGACAACCTCCATCCTGCTTTGAAACTCCAAAGACTTCACACCTGCCACCTCTGAATCTTCAGAAGATAAATTAGTCCTAGACTACACCATAGCCATACCAAGGAATGCCACTTTCCTTAGTAGAGCAGTCTGTAGAAAGTCAAAGAAAACTGCCACCTAACCTTGACCTTCATGCTGAGCAAGATCCCATGCTCCCAAGTACCTAGATCAGAACTAAACTGATCCAAGTAGTGCCATCACCAACACTCCATTCCTCCTAGATCAGAAATAAACTGATCCAAGAAGTAACCATCAAGATTATGATGTCTTCATCTTCATCTTCAACAGCACTAAAGTCCATACCAGTTTCTTTCCAGGAAACTCTCCAGAGATCACATGCTTCTGTCATACCAGACTGAAGCCCATTCTTAGGTCAACACCCAAGACCAAAACAGATGCTAAAGCGTATGCAGTACCCCTCCAATGATTCTGCATAAACTCTGATGAGGAGATGTTCCAACATCTTGTTAAACATCAACAATCTTGACTTTCAAGGATACTCAATTAAATACTTATGAATTCCACAAATAACAATTGATCTTAAATCCTTGTCCAATAACCCTTCTTCACTGTTGTAGCTAAGCTCCACCAGATCACTTCATGAACACTTATCAAGTATTCAATATTTTGCAAGTATCTTCTTTGACAAACAGTGTTGAGATACCAAGGCTGCCACCCTTGACCCAAGTAACTAAGATTCTCTCTGAACGAACCTTATTTACCTCAACAATTCTGAGAACTCCAATCAGATTGGATCCATCCTTAGGGTTAAGAGAGATGAATCCTTCATTGCTGTTTTGGATGGTGAAAATAAATCACCTCCACTTTCTTCAGGTTGTGTTTCATAGAAACACCTTCTAGTAAGAAGAATAACTAGAAGACTCCAGATGCACGACTGAGACGCCTTTATGAGTGGACTTAAGAAAATTCTCAAGTATCTTTAACAACCTAGCCAATCAATAATTTATCAAACTCCCAAAGCAAGAACTTGATAAACTTAAACTCAACTCCTCACCTCTTCAACTGACTTCACACTGAACCATGGAACCAAGCTTCCAAGTACCGAGTCACCATACCAGATATCTTCCAACACCTCCCTTCATTCCATCGCTCCTGACTTTGGAATAAAAGAATGCGTATATCTTCACATATAGAAGCCGGCGATTGAGATCTTCCACCATCTGTCTTCAGTAACAACTCCAGAATCCCATAATTCTAGAGCTCTTCCATCATAAACACATGCAGCGGAACCACCAAGGAATAAATCCTGGTTGCCCTAATAAGATGTCAGAACATCTTATAAGACACCCCAACAAGAGAACTAGCCACTTCTTCTACAGTTGTTGTAGAACCTCCTCAGCAACATGAACAACCTCTGGGTTGTTACCTTCGATCCAGAACATCCATCCCATCCATTAATACCCTTGAGTATGTCTGAGTTGATTGATCTGATCTTCAAAACTCCTCCTTGTTTAAACGCTAGAAAGTATCTCCCAAAGATCTCATCCAGAAACAGACATGATGCCTGCTCTGATACCAATTGAAATTCTGCCAATGCAGACAGCATATGTCCTAACACTTGTCAAGACATTGTTCTGCATAAACTGTTAAATGCAAAGGAACAACAACAGGCTGATACCTTGAATATCAGAACTGCAAAATCACAGAAGTTACAACATCTGATACAACATGTTTATCATGAACCCTAACCGAAAAGTAAATCTGCAGAATGATAAAGAACACAACAATTGTTAACCCAGTTTGGTGTAACTCACCTACATCTGGGGGATACTAATCCAGGAAGAAGACTCCACTATCTGTAGAACTGTTACAAAGCTAAACTCCCCCGTTTACAACTTTATATCCTAACATCTACCCAAAGAAGACTTTATCAAAGAACAACCTCTTTGATACGAGATACCCCACTCACTTCCCTTAATCACCAACTGTGATTTCTACATCATACATGTCAATACAGAATCCTGTCAAGCTTACTTAACAAACAAGCTAACTCGGATTTTCTTAAAAGCTTCATCCGAGAACAATACATAATCTAATACCTCAAGGCTTATGGATCTGTGTGACACCTATATCTGCCACAATGCATCAACTGATACAAAGGGAGACTTACAACCTAGAGAGGCAACGACTCTCAAAACCCTAAACCCTTATTTTTACATAAGTGAACTAGGTTACAAAAGGCATATGAAATCCTAGGTCTAAGTATTCTATTTATAGATTCTTCTGCTGCCTTGGGATTCAATCTTCTGTTTGCTGATTCCTTGATCCACGTTCTGATTGCTTCCTTAATTCTTGGACCAGACTTAAAACCAGCCTGCTATATCAATTTAAGATGTCAGGACATTCGTTAGGATATCATGTCTTCTACATGTTGGAACACTTCATTTAACGCCTTGTTTTACCAAAAAATTGCTCAAATCTGCAGAGCCTTCAATAACCATGATAACGGGTGGCATAATCCTTCTTCTACCCATGTATATTGCATTAGACATATTACATTGTTCGCCGGCGCGAACAACCGCTAGCCTACCGTCGCAGGTTTACTCGCGGGATCGGCCACACAAATCCTAGAACAAGGAATTGAAAGCGTACGTTTATGTTATATTTCAGTTTCTTGCTTTTTGGTAACAGTTGTAAAGTTTGAATGATCAGTCGGGTTTGGAACAAAGCGAAAATAAAAGAAAGGAAAGGCAAAACATAAAGCAAAAAGGACGATAACTTAAACTCTGAAAATAAATTGCATTAAGTAAAGTTGGATGCAATTGTACATTTTTGCGGGATTGAACTCGTTTCTCTCTAAGCTTGGTACTTTGAGTATTTCCCTTTACAATGTGAAAAAATGTGACCTCTAAAAATGGAAAATACAATGCTTTATATAGGCCTAGAAAATAACCGTTCATCTGCCCATATGCCCTTTGACACTGACACGTGGCACCCCACTCTCTTTTCAACTTCCCATATTCTTGGAACTTTCAAACTTTTCCCGCCCAAGCACTTATCCTCGAATTTGGGACTTGTCCTTCGTCCGACTCTCATCCGACGCCATGACTTGTCGGCCTCTCTCCGACGCACCCTTCTGGCATGTGTCGGATCAACACCTTGAGCACCCATTGGCTTTGATTTGTCATTGAATTTCTCTTGGTCTTTCACCTTAGGTCGAAATCGTCTGTCAACAGATTGCCTCCCCCCAAAAGGCCAGTTCCGACTGAGCACTACGTCGATTGAGAAATCTGGCTTTTTGGTTCCTTGCGAGATTTCGACGGATCTTTCTTCGACACATTCGCCAACGTTTTGTCTTCTCCTAAAACACGTGTCAAGCATCGTCTGACACGATGATGGCAATCTCATACCACGATTTCCAAGAAAAGCGCCATGATGGCTAGTCTCGTCTAAGTTATGGGCCTCGAAACCAACCCCCACTTACTCTCTGAAGTTGAAAAGCATTGTTGGCCTTTCATCTTTTGCATGCGTCTTATAAATAGCCTTCCACAAAGCCACTCTTAACATTTTTCCTAACTTCTTCTTCAAAACATGCCATTTGCTCTCATAATCAAACTTTGCTCTCTTCCTCCTATCATACCCCAAATTTTGACCACTAAGATTTCCCATCATTGTGCAAATCATCATCACAATATGGGTGTATCATTATGCTTCATCAGTCTCCGCAAAGATGGGTGAGCAATCACTACTATCAAAATTAGGGTTTCAAGCCCTCCCAGAGTTCTTAGACAAAGGATCAATCAAGGAATGACACGATCTTCATCTTGCCTAACCTATCAAACATCCACAATGGATCAAGAGGACTCCCACATCAAGGATTAAGCACAAGGTTGCTCCCTTCTAGGTGGATCAAGCTTCAAGATCGCCAGTGTCACCAAATTAGGGTTTTGGTCGACCAGGGCCTTCAGTTGGAAATTTTCCTCTGGGCATGAGCCAATGCTTCAAAGCATATCCTAATATACTCCATGGAACCTCATGGACCCAATCATCAAGTCAATTTGACCTCAAGGGATGCATACATCAAAAATCAGGAATTATGGTTTCTTGACCTAATTCACCCCTAAGTTGACTTTTGGGACAAATCATGAACCAAGACCTCAAGACATGATTTGAGGGTCTCTAATATACCATATTGATCCATTTGGAACAATGGATTGATCCAAGAAGCTTGAGCAACAAGTTTCAGTTTCATCTGAACCACAATTAGGGTTTTGCGAGAAAAGTGAACTGTAACTTTGACTTTTGACCAGGACATGCTCCCTAACCCTAAGACATGATTCAATATACCCTATAACACCCATGGAACATGTCCATCAAGTTTGATTTAGGTCAAGGACATGATTTCCTAAAGGATTGCACAGTTTGGAATTCATCGGATAAAAAGTCAACTATGCACAAAAGTCAATTTTGACTTTTTGAGATTTTTCACAAAAATGGATTTTTAACCCTAAAATGATGTTAATGTATGATTTGAATCATCATTCATCAAGAAAAATAAAAAAAAAGTGGGATAACTTGTAAAAGGGGTAACCATAAAAACTTAGAAAATTTTCTAAGTTATGAAATAAAGTGACAAAGGTACCAACGTTGGAGGATCATAACTCCTAAACCACAAAGCCATTTTTTCCATCCAAAGTTTGATTTGTAGATCTCATTGCCCTCTACAAAAGCTTCATACTGACCTGTCCAAATTCCTCATGGATTTTGAGTTATGGAGTGATCAAAATCAAGAAAAGTCACTTTGTTCCAACACTTAGTGAAAATTTCACTAAGTCAGAATTTGCCTTACTTTTTTTCCAAATGTAGGGGGATTTTTCACTTGGATCCAAAAGGTATCAAAACCAAATATGATCAAACAGTTGTTGTATCATATAAGGGCTTTCCAAAATGGCCAAGAACATCACCAAATTTAACTTGAGCCATGAGTTATAACATTGGCAAGTTGCGTTGCTGAAATCTGCCAAGGCAAGGTAGAATTTTGCACTTTTGCTCGATTTGCCAAAATCAGCCAATTCCAAGCTTTGTCATCATTTTGGACACATCTGAGGATTGAATCTAAAGGGGACAATCACTGAGCCAATCCTCCAAAGTCATTGGAACAAGAAATAGCATGCTAAACCTAGAATTGCCCAAAATAGGGACAAGACTCCAATTTTGGATTGGAGCATTCAATGGAAGCACCAAGGTGGCATGGACTAAGCCATTAGCAACTGAATTCAATCAAGACTTATCCAAGACCAAGGGGACCAGCAGCCTGTGCCCTAACCTCTAGTCAATGGCTAGAGATTGACTAGAGGAGACTTGGATTTTCATTTGCCAACATTGGCCAACCCTACTCAGCAGTTGCCATTCACTATTCCTTGCAAAACAAACTTGTTCTACTATAAATAGAGCTCAATTGTGATCAGTTTAAGTACACCAAAGGCCTACAACACTTGCCTTTCTCAAAATCTACTTCTCACTTTCAAAAATGCCTTTCTTAGCAAGTCACTATCGGGTTTTTCATTAGAGAGCAATTCCACTCAAACCAATCACACACACACCTCATATACATGATATGTGAGCTGATCAAACACTTAAACAACATCTGGAACACTGATTTCTCAGAATCACCAGTCAATTGCTCAAGGTTTTAACCAAGTTGCAGTTGAGAGGCCATGAAGTGATCCAGCCAATTTCCATCAAGTCCAAGCATTCAAACACACTCCATAAGGTGTAGGGAAGCTGTTCAGATCATCACAATTCATCTGTAACACCTCCAACTCAGAAATCAATTTGCTCTTGCTGTCACGACCTAGAGGTAAGCCTAAACTTGGTCATCTCTCAATCTATGCATATTTCCTCGCACAATACTTTTGCCAAATGTTCATAATCATGCATGGAATGTTTCCCCTCAAGTAATTGCTTTGTTTGAATCGTGTATCAAAAATCCCAGCTTTCATACAGAAATTAGGGTTCTTGAGGATTTGTCGTGATTTCTTGTTTTATGCTTAATTTAAATGAAATTAATTGTCATAAACATGATCGTGAGGTTGAGACGAGCATATTGATATGTGGATTGCATGATATAATCAAGTATTCAGTGAGATTGGATAGAAAATGCAAATCTGGGCAAAGCTGAAAAACGCGCGTGTTCTTCAGCTGTTCTTGGCGCCATTTCTCTCAAATTCAAATATTTGAATTTTGTGATTTTATTTAATTGATTCAAAAATTAATTTCTCTCTGAGTTTTAATGATTTTGAGTTGATTCTTTTTTTTAATAATTCACAAAAATGTTAAAATATTTTATTTTATGAAAAAATCCTAAAAATATTATTTATTTCATATAATTGATATTTTTGCAAAGAATTAATGTTTTAATTGTTTTTTACATTTTAAAATATTTTTTCCTTGATTTTTCAGATTTTTATGACTTCTAATCATTTTGTAGGGCAAAACTTGATTTATGAAGCATTAATCCAAGATCACAATTTTTTTTCCACATGTTAAACAATTTTGATCATTTTAATTAAATATTTTATTCAATTAAAACACATTTTGAAAACAAATTAGGGTTTTTGATTAATTCAACCCTCATAAATCATTTTCAAAACACTTTGGGTCTCTATTAGAGTGTAAGACCCAACCCTTTGTAAATACAACAAATTTTTGGGCCTCACTTATTGTATAAGTCCCGTTGTATTTCAAAAAGTTCGACGCGATCATCATCCATTGAAAAACAAACTCTGGGCCTACCCTCGAGTAGTAAGACCCATTTCTTTTCTTTAAACTTTTTGGGCCTCTTAATAGATTGTAAGACCCAAACCCCCTTGTACAAACCATTTTGGGCCTCACTTATTGTATAAGTCCCTCTGTATAAGTGAACGGTGCGATCGTCGCCTTTTAAAAATCAATTGGGCCTCTCCTCGAGCTGTAAGCCCCATCACTCATTCAAAACTTTTGGGCCTCTAATAGAGTGTAAGACCAAATCCCCTTTTAACCAAAAACAACTTTGGGCCTTAGATATTGTATAAGCCCCTTTACGTTAAAAGAAAATCTCGGCGCGATCGCCATTTTAAACGAAAAATCATCTGGGCCTACCCTCGTGTTTTAAGCCCCACTCTTTTTCTTTAAACCTTTTGGGCCTCTTGAGAGTGTGTAAGACCCAAATCCCTTTGTACAGCAAAACATTTTGGGCCTCATCACTTGTATAAGTCCCTCTGTACAAATTTAATAGTGCGCTCACTGATAAAACCCTGGGCCTCTCCTTGAGCTATAAGCCCCAAATCTTTCTTTTTCAAAGCACTTTCTCCTTTGATTTTGAAATATACTATTGTTTTCAATCTTTCTTTGTTGAGCAACTAACCAAACAACATGGAAGCTCTACAACCGAGTAAGTGTTTATCTGCTTTCATTTACCGCTTTCATATACATATAACTGTATTGTGGGGATGTTTCGCTGTAAGTCTTCTTTCATAAACTCATATCAACTGTGTAATAATAGTATAGATATATAGAGTTTCCCCGGCAACTACGTCTAGCATTAAGCCCGTTGATCACTCTTAAATAGTCAAAATTAGATCCCCATAGGATTACCAGACACAGTCTTCCCTCCTCTTGGGGTTAAACAATATGGAGACATGAAAGGCAGCATTCTCGGTGAACCCTTTCATAGTCTGTCACCTTTAGAAGTTGGCAAAGAAACTCTATTCCCTAGAGATGATCTTTTCTCCGTGAATGGCATCTCTTGAGTTTCTTCCAAATTCTCAGACTTTCTTGGCTTGATCTATTCTTTGTGAATAGCCTGTCTTGAACTTCTCGGGGTTTGGGGACCCACAGGCTTCCTAAAAGCATCCCCGCCTCCTCTTGGGCATTGTACAAGGACCCGTCGGCTTCTTAGAAGTATTCACAACCTCCTCTTAGGCTTCGTATAAATGATTTCTTCCTCCGGGAATGATAGCCTCCTCTTGGGCTTAGTACAAATTGTCCCTCGGCTTCTTAAAAGTTTCCAACCTCCTCTTGGGCTTCGTACAAATTGTCCCGACGACCTCCTAAAGGTATAGGAACAGAAATCAGTCATCTTAATAGAACAGTCTTTCCAAAAGTCTACTACTGTTTCTCAAAGCATAGTACAAAAGATGAAACTCTAGACTTGGACAGTCTAAATTCCTTGAGTCTCAAACACATTCTCAAGCACCCTTCGAGAATAGGAAGGAACCCCAGAGACTCGGACAGTCTCAATACCCATTGGATTTCCCATTTCTTTAAAGAACAGGAAATAACCCCGATCCTTGGAACAAATCCATGAGTACAAACATTACTCATATAAGAACTGATTTTCTCTTTGAACCAATATACTGGACCTGTCACTCAACTGAAACAGCACCATAGCCTTTCTCTTGGGCTTTATACAATGATTCTCCCCAGCGGAGTCAAACACCTTTTAGCCTCCGTCTTGGGCTTTGTACAAGACACAAATCACTCTCTTGTTGAGTATAAAACCCTTGGCATCCATCTCGGGCTTCGTACGAGATACCATAGAGGACTCTCTTGTCGAGTCACTTCCCTTTTAGCCTTTATCTCGGGCTTTATACGAGACAGATCAAAAATACCCTCTTGTTGGGACATTAGCCTCCTCTTAGGCTTTGTATAAGAAAACCACTGGTTGATCCAATCAACCTTTTAGCATCAAAGTTGTGCCTCGTTCACAGTACACAAACATCAACAACTATTTCCCCTTCATCTAATCACTGTAAGCGGCAAGCCTCTGGATCATCTACATCCATGCCACTGTCCCTCTTTTAGCATGAGAAATTCCTAAGGAAAGATAACATTGCTCTACACTGAGTTAAAGTCTTCTCCTTCAGGTTGGAAATCCCCTATAAAGGAAATTATGGCATTGCCGGACTCACAAATCCCGGTTAAAGTAATTATCCTTTATAAACAGTTGTGACATACAAACCCCTCTTTAGAGATGACAAATTCTCTCTAAAGTCAAACCCTTCAGCTTTATATCTTGGGCTTCGAACAAGATACAAATAGACCCTTCAGCTTCACATCTTGGGCTTTGAACAAGATACAAACTACCTTTCGCTTTACGTCTTGGGCTTTGAACAAGACACCAAAACACCATTTCCTCCCATAGAATAGGAGGAACTACGAACGCTCTGATTTCTCTATTTCGGAAAACAGAGAATACGTAGGCATAAGATTGAAAGAAAAATCTTAGCGAGCACACTAAACAAAAACCCAAAATCCCATACCTCCACGTATCAATCGAAAAGCATCAGTCTTAACCTCCCAACAATCGACCGGACACTATTTTTTAACAAAATAAACCTAAAAGAGACCCACAATCTTTGTAGCATCTGTAAACCAACAGTCATCTGTTCAAACTCAGTTTGCAAGCAAGGTTAATTAGAGACATCTATTTCCCTTCCTTCATCAGCTTTAATAGGATAAAAAATGAATTGAGTTGTAGATACCAAAGAGCGGTAGTGCTTCGCAACCACATCCAAAATTGCTCGCTACAGAAAAATGGCGACTTCACTGGGGAAGTGTCATTAGGATCTATCTCACCTTAGTCATCATTTGTAGCCATTTTCCACAGAAAAATGGCGACTTCACTGGGGACGACGAGATCTTGTTCTCTTCCCATCTATTAGGTGGAAACCTTAAAAAAAAAGTGGCGCCCACCGTGGGGCAATGGGCCGATTGTGACGTCTGAGAAGCTGAGGAGCCAACCCTTTTGTAGTGCGGAAACTATCGAAAATAGTTGTCACGCGATACTACCCTCATTTGAGGCTGATGATCTATTCTCGGTGAATAGCATTTACTCTAAGATTTCATACAGCTCGCTGGCGATCCGCTTGTTGTTTGTTATCCTGGGAGGAGCTGATGATTTTGAGTACGGGTACAAAAATCACCCTAGTATAAACCTTTGGGATGGGTAGAGCCTTGACTTCATGACAACGACCCTTTGATTGCATGTTTTTTCTATGTTTTTGTGTGCTGCATTCATGCATTCATTTAAAAAAAAACATTAATAAATTCAAAAAAAATTTCTCTTCTAGTCTCTCTGTTTTTTTCAAAATAAACTAAGACTGTGATTGCAAATATCAGAGAAAAGGATTACGCTAATGGATTTCGGTAGAAGGAGAACTCATAAGTACACCTTCAGGATTCCAAAACTAGAGGATTTAAGAGGTTTGGCGAGGATGGTCACAAACCAAGAGGCTTTCAGAGCCAAGTACGGAGGTTTGCTATCTCTGCTAAGAGTCCATGTGATTGAAGGAATCATGGATGCGCTCATTCAGTTCTACGATCTGGTCTATCACTGTTTTACATTCCCGGATTACCAGCTAGCACCAACGCTAGAGGAATATTCTCATCTGATTGATCTACACATTACAGATCAAGCTCCACTTTCTGGACTGGAAGAAATTCAAAAGAATCAGACCACTGCAAGAGCAATTCATTTGGACGAGTCTGAGATCAGGACTCACATGACCACTAAGGGTGGCATACAAGGTTTGCCAGCGCAGTTCTTGACAAAGAAAGCCCTGTACTTCGCCAGTATCGGGAATGTGACTGCTTTTGAAAGCATCTTTGTTTTACTCACCTACGGGTTATTTTTGTTGCCCAACATTAATAACTTCGTCAATATCAACTCCATTAAGGTTTTTCTCATTGGAAACCCTGTGCCAACTTTGCTCGCAGATGCGTATCATTCTGTACACTTGGGAAATTTGTACAGCAGAGGGGAGATCACATAATGTGTACCTCTGCTTTATAAATGGTTTATCTCCCATTTGCCTAAGTCTGCAGCTTTTTGGGATCACAAGAGTGCCTTACGTTGGTCGCAGAAAATCATGTCTCTCACCAACTCTGACATTGATTGGTGTAATAGGATTTATGATGGGATCAGGATCATTGACCGTTGTGGAAACTTTCCCAAAGTACCCCTTATAGGAACTAAGAGAGGAATCAATTACCATCCCATTCTTGTTCGTCGTCAATTTGGATACCCAGTGAGGCACGTTCCACGGAGTGTTCATCTGGAAGGTCTTTTCTTCAGGGAAGGAGAAAGTGACATAGCACTAAAGACGGAAATAGTGCACGCTTAGAAACATGTTCATAAGAAAGGACGGGAGTCTCTAGGAAAACCGGACTGTGTCTCGGTGGAGCCTTATCTCCACTGGGTACAAACTAGAGCTCTCAAGCTAAAGATGCCTTATCCTCGTCATGGAGTTCTTCCACCGAGGGAGTCTGTCATGTACTTCATGACTGAGACTGAAAAGCTTCAGGTTACTCTCAACAAAGTTCAACGGGAGAGAAGGTCTTGGAAGAACAAGTACCGCACCCTCAACGTGGAGTTCATCAAAATACAGCAACTACTGAAAGAAAAGGATGCTCTGATTGAAATTTTGGAGCAACATGTTCTAGAGAATCAAGATGACCAAAGGAATTTGCTCACTCCTTTCACCTGGCAAAGGAATGACAACCCGACAACGGCCCAAAAGCCCCGGTCAAAGAAAAGGAAAGTACCAGAGTCAGCACCCGATTTCTCTTCAGAGAGGACTCGAGACCCATTAGCTTAGGTTTATGTTTCTGCACCTTGTAATCTACTATATTTCCATTTCTGTAATCCTTTGAATTCAATAAAAAGGGGTTTCCCCACTGTTTGATATTTGCAATCTAATTGTCGAAGTTTATTTTGATTAAACCAAAAAACAATTAATATAATCATTGCATTCATCATTCTCACATCGCGTATTCTTCTTACCTACAAATCTCACGTTTGTGTCTCGGTTCTAGAGTCAAACTGTCTCATTCGTACAATACTCGGGCCAATCGTCAGAAAAAGATGGATGATCTTGAGGAAGAAAACAGGGAGTTGAAAGAAGAGATCGACGCTCTGAGAGAGGATATGAGAAAGCTTCGTAATGACATGCTAGCTAGGGCAGAAGCTCAGCTACAAAGGACTGTGATCTCAGAGATCACCTCAATGCCCATAGTGGAGAAGTATGATCCTAGGTATCAAATGCTGAAAGATCGTCCTTGGGGCATGCCTGTTAACTATATCCTGGAAGGATATGTTCCGCCGATCACTGAAGATCAGGGAATCATAACAGAAGCTACTGGGCCTGAAGGTTACAAACTTCGGGAAAGCGAAGATGCCAGGGGCATATTGAAGACTCCTGAAGGTTACAAACTTCGGGAAACGCCAAGATTCACTGCCGTAGTCACGGTACCACCCCCTGTGGTGCATACTGTCTCGGAAGGACAGATTCCGCCGATACCTTCTAGTAAGAAGGAAACTATGTTCGATAGAATGGATGAATTCCAGGAACAGTTCCTGGAAATGCAGAAAGAACTGCAAGCCATCCGCGGTCGGGATTTATTTGGAAAGGACGCCGCAGACCTTTGTCTGGTCCCCAATGTGAAAGTTCCGCACAAATTTCAAGTGCCCGACTTTGAAAAATACAAGGGTAACTCTTGCCCTCAAAGTCACTTGGTGATGTACGCTCGTCGAATGTCAGCTCAGACGGAGAATCAGGACCTAGTGATTCACTACTTTCAGGATAGTTTAACCGGTGTTGCACTCAAATGGTAAATGGGTTTAAACTGTACTACGATTAGTACATTCAGAGATCTTGGTACTGCCTTCGTCCAACAATACAAATACAATTTGGACATGGCACCGGACAGAGATCAACTCAGATCAATGTCACAAAGGACAAGGAAACCTTTAAGGAGTACGCTCAGAGATGGCGCGAAATTGCCGCTCAGATCTCTCCACCTCTTGAGGAAAAAGAGATGACAAAGATCTTCTTAAAGACCTTGAGCTTATTTTACTACGATAGAATGGTTTCCAGTGCGCCTAGTGACTTCACCGAGATGGTAGGTATGGGAGTTCGTCTTGAGGAAGCTGTCCGAGAGGGACGTCTGATAAAAGACGCTGGGTCATCAAGTAGTACAAAACGATACGGTAGTGCTCTCCCTAAGAAAAAAGAGCAAGATATTGGGAATATCTCTCTCGGAAAGCAAAGGCGACGTTATCAACCGGTAGCAGCTGTAACTCCTGCTATCAGCCCTGCGCCTATTCCCACGTATCAACCTCAGGTTGCGCAAAGCCAACCTAATCAACAAAGGACACAACAGCCTCTTCAGCAGGCTCGTCCTCCATACAATAACAACCGTACAACGCGGCCACCAGGGTTTGATCCTATACCCATGATGTACGCAGAACTATTTCGTTACTACTGGCTAAGGGGCACATCCAGACTAAGTCTCCTCTTACAGTACCGTAAAATCTGCCTTTTTGGTTTAAGGTGGATCAGACATGCCCTTATCATCAAGGAGGTCCAGGGGATAACATAGAAAACTGTCTCAATTTCAAATCTGACGTGCAAAAGCTTGTTAGAAGCGGGCTCTTATCTTTCAAAGATACGAATCCCAATGTTCTCACGAACCCGCTGCCTCAACATGAGAAAGCTGCAGTCAACTTGATTGAGAAAGAATTTAATAACGTCTATCAAATTCATGATGTACTCTTGTTGAGGACCAATCTGGTCAAGATGCATTGTAGACAGAGTGGATATGGCCATGTGCCACCTTATAATTATCACCAGTGTGATATCTGCTCTAAAAGCAGTCGAGGGTGTTCTGTAGTACAATCAGCTCTACAGAAACAGATGGATCTCGGATGGATCCAAGAGCACCAAGTTCGTGGAGTTAACATGGTTTACACGAATTCCAACGTCATTCAAAACCACGACGTCCGTGCGATGAATGTCAACCTGGTGGCAATGCATTTAAGGCAAAGCCAGTATCATAATCTAACGCGGCACGATTACAGTTCTTGTCTGACTTGCTCGGTAAACAAACAGGGATGCTCTTTCATACAGGAGGCCCTCCAGCATCAGATGGATCTTGGATGGATCCAAGACTACCATGATAGGAATCCTTATCAGATCAATATGGTTCAGATCTTCGACATTCGCTTGATGAATACCAACTTGGTAGAGTTGCATGCTGAGCAGGTCCGACTCAGATTCTTGATATCACATAATTATCACAGCTGTAAAGCGGGTTGTGAAAACGATCAGGGATGTGCCTTTGTCCAGGAAGCACTTCAGCACTTGTTAAATCATTGGTGGATGCCAATCTACATGGATGAGGATACTCAGCAAATTAGTATCAATAACAGAAACCCCACTCGGCGTCAAAGTCAGGATGTCCGACTCGTGGAAGCTAACCTAGTGAGGTTACATTGTATTCAAAGTGGGCGTGGCCAGGTGCCACCACACAATTATGAACGTTGTGGAGTCTGTTCGGAAAGTAACCAAGGGTGCTACCTTGTGCGAGCAGCTCTCCAGGGGCAGGTGGATCGTGGAGAGATTCGCCCATATCCAGGTTCCGGACACATCAATTGGTCGCCGAACTACCTTGCCAATCAAATTGAGGACGTTGTCGTAATCTCTGATCATCAGAGGACTAGGGATGTTTGTGCCATCATCCCTCTACTTGACGAATCGAGAGTTCCCAACCAGAATAGATCGAAATTACTTATGATGGTCAGAAAAACCAGAAGGTTCCCATAGTCATCTATCTACCGGGACCAATACCGTATGAATCAACTAAGGCAATCCCTTACAAATACGGTGCAACAACAGTCGAGAATGGAAAGGAAATTCCATTACCCTCCGTCGTGAATATTGCAGACATCAGTCGTGTAACACGGAGTGGTAGAATCTTCAACAGAGGAGTTGGAGAGTCTAACAAAGAAAAGGAACTTCAGACAGAAGCTCCCGATCCATCAGTCGGTCAATCCAGTAATCCCGGCCTTTCGAAAAACGATGATGAGATACTGAAGCTCATCCAAAGGAGTGAATACAACATTGTCGATCAACTGTTACAAACTCCTTCAAAGATCTCGGTATTATCACTTTTACTCAGTTCAGAAGCGCACAGGGAGGCTCTACAGAAAGTCTTGGAGCAAGCCTTTATGGAACAGGATGTAATAATTAGACAGTTCGATAACATTGTCTCTAACATCACTTCTTGCAATAATTTGGGATTTAGTGATGAGGAATTACCTGAAGAGGGTCGCCGTCATAACATGGCACTCAATATCACGGTCAACTGCCAGGACGATGCTTTAGCCAGCGTACTGGTAGACACAGGGTCAGCCCTGAATGTTATGCCGAAGTCCACTTTGATGCAATTATCATTCAAAGGCCCTCCGATGAGAACCAGCGAGGTCGTCGTCAAAGCATTCGACGGATCCAGAAAAACGGTTATCGGCAAAGTTGACCTTCCCATAAATATTGGTCCTCACATTTTCCAAGACATTTTCTAGGTCATGGACATCCGGGCAACGTACAGTTGTTTATTAGGAAGACCTTGGATACATCAGGCTGGGGCGGTCACCTCGACCCTCCACCAAAAGCTAAAGTTCGTCTAGAACGGCCAACTCATCACAGTCTGTGGGGAACAGGCCTTGCTCATCAGCAATTTATCGTCATCCACTTATGTGGAACCAGAAGGGATAATCGAAACCCAGATCCAAGCGCTTTTTCTACACAAGGACGATCAATCAGAAAAAGGAACATCGATTTCCTCATACAAAGATGCTATTAAAGCAGTCGAGAGTACCGATACAACAGGATGGGGACAGCTTGTCATTCCTACTGACAATAAAACAAATAAGGGTCTTGGTTTTTCTGCAACCTGTACCCGGACAGCTACCAGCAATGAAAGTCTTCATCCCATTCATAATTTCTTCCACAGTGGAGGTTTCCTTCACCCAGTGCCTCGGGCAATCCATGCTATCAATGAGAAGGATCCCTCCGACACAGATGAAGAATGGAAGTCCTATCTTAACGAGGACAGTTATATGTCTCAAGAAGAGGTGCCTAAGCCATTTTACTATCCCGCACAGAGTCCTAGATTTATACCACGGTCAGATGTCAAAATGATATACGGAGGTTGTGATCCGGAAGGATGTCGTGCTCCACCAAACTCATTAGAGGAGGACACTCTGATGAAATACAAATTTGACCATAATTACTATGGCCCGATGGATGGCCTGCCAATGTGGCAGCCTTACCCAGGAGACTTGGGGCCAGAAAGTCAGCCGAGTAATGAAACTTAGTTGAGCATCATTGAACAGAATGCCTGTGTCCCCACCATGTCATGGGATCAACACTCAGGTCATTCAGAAACTACTCAACATGACAATGAATTTGCAACGTTTGCAGGACTAGAATTCATTAATTATGCCTTTCCCGAGGTCAACG
Source organism: Lathyrus tuberosus (assembly GCA_022829125.1). Taxonomy (NCBI): domain Eukaryota; kingdom Viridiplantae; phylum Streptophyta; class Magnoliopsida; order Fabales; family Fabaceae; genus Lathyrus; species Lathyrus tuberosus. The sequence continues at coordinate 7,767,215 of JALAZF010000258.1, read as the reverse complement.
TCTTCGAGAGGGATGACCCCTCCATTTCCAAAGAAGTGTGGGACACCCTGGGACAACCGAGTGGAAAATACGACTATATGGTCAAGTACACCACTCCCGAAAGTTCTCGTACCAGGCTCGAAGATATCCAGCCAACTGGATGGGGAGATACAACTAAGAGCACAAATGCTATGCAAAATGCAACAGAGGAATTCTCCTACGACAATTCTGCCTGGGAGACAGATTCCAATGATCCTGCTCCACCAGAAATCAGTGTTATTTCTGAAGACAAATCAAGGAAGGTGCCAGACTTTGTGATTCACCGAGGAGTTCGCCGGCAATGGGTTGCTGTCGATGTTCTGAAGGTCGTTCGCCAATCAAAGTAATTACCATCTTTAACCTTTCACCCTGCCCATGTGAAACAGATGTTTTGATAGGGCTCGCTTTCTGTAAATTTCCCTCTTCGCTTCACCCAAAGTGATGGAGTTTTGTTTTATAGGGTTGTAGTTTCAAGAATCAACTTGTTCATTAATAAAATAACGTCGTTATGTAATTTCCGCATTAATTGCTGTTTTTTCTTTTTGCTTTTTCTCAGAAAATGGTAATCCTAAAAAATAATTCAATAATAAAAACAAGCAGTAAAAATAAATACACTGCACACACTTTTGCATTCTCTCTATCTCTTCTAAACATGAATCATCACGTCATGCAGATTGCTTATTTTAAACCCCGTTGAAACATACGATCCAATGCCTTCTCCCGATTTTGAGTTCCCGGTATTTGGGGCTGAAGAAGAAGTTGACAACGAAATTCCAGAAGAGATCTCCCGATTACTCAGACAAGAGGAAAGGTCCATTGAACCTCACAAAGAGCCGTTAGAAACGGTAAACTTGGGTTCAGAAAAAGAGAGAAAAGAAATCAGGATTGGGGCACTGCTCACTCCAGCTGCCAAAGAGAGTTTGACAAAGCTTCTCAAAGAATTCCCCGATGTATTCGCTTGGTCCTATCAGGAAATGCCAGGGTTGGATACCAGCATCGTGGAACATCACTTACCGTTAATATCAGAATGTCCGCCTGTAAAATTGAGGTTGAGACGGACTCACCCGGATATGGCCATCAAAATCAAAGAGGAGGTATAGAAACAGATTGACGTAGGTTTCCTCGCTACGTCAGAATATCCTCAATGGTTAGCCAATATTGTACATGTTCCGAAAAAGGATGGAAAAGTAAGAATTTGTGTTGATTACAGAGATCTGAATAAGGCTAGTCCAAAGGATGACTTTCCTTTACCACACATTGACATGCTGGTTGACAGTACAACAAAGTTCAAAATTTTCTCCTTCATGGATGGATTCTCGGGCTATAACCAGATCAAAATGGCGCCGAAAGACATGGAGAAAACTTCGTTCATTACCCCATGGGGTACCTTTTGTTACAAGGTAATGCCGTTCGGTTTGAAGAACGTCGGGGCAACCTATCAAAGGGCCATGACTACTCTGTTTCATGACATGATACATAAAGAAATCGAGGTATATGTCGATGATATGATTGCAAAATCTAAGACAAAAGAGGAGCATGTGACCCACCTGTCAAAACTTTTCGAGCGTCTGATAAAATACAAGCTCCGCTTGAATCCCAACAAATGCACCTTCGGTGTCCGTTCAGGGAAACTCTTAGGGTTCATCGTCAGCCAGAAAGGAATTGAGGTTGATACTGACAAGGTCAAGGCCATTCAAGAAATGCCTTCTCCGAAAACTGAAAAACAAGTCAGAGGATTCTCGGGACGTTTGAACTACATCTCCAGATTTATATTCCTCATGACCGCCACTTGTGCGCCGATTTTCAAATTACTCAAAAAGAATCAGGATTGCGTTTGGACAGAAGATTGCCAAACCGCCTTCGACAGTATCAAGGAATATCTGTTGAACCCACCGATTCTATCCCCTCCAGTGGAAGGAAGACCACTGATCATCTACCTCACAGTCTTGGAAGACTCAATGGGGTGTGTACTTGGCCAACAAGATGAAACCAAACGGAAAGAGTCTGCCATTTACTATCTAAGTAAGAAGTTCACCGACTGTGAAACTCGGTACACTATGCTTGAGAAAACTTGCTGGGCTTTGGCTTGGGCAGCCAAACGTCTTCGTCAGTACATGATTCGTCACACTACTTGGTTGATCTCCGAAATGGAACCAATCAAGTATGTATTTGAAAAACTTGCTCTCACGGGAAGGATTGCCCGTTGGCAGATGTTGCTATCAGAATATGACATAGAGTACCACACTCGGAAAGCCGTTAAAAGAAGTATTTTAGCCGATCATTTGGCTCATCAACCGATTGACGATCAAGAATCAATCGGGTTCGACTTCCCAGACGAAGATGTCATGTATTTAAAAATGAAAGATTGCGATGAACCGCTACCCAGTGAAGGGCCAGAACCAGGTTCCCAGTGGGGACTTATCTTTGACGGAGCAGTTAATCATTATGGAAACGGAATTGGGGCAATAATTGTTACCCCTCAGGGTACCCACATTCCTTTCACCGCTCGACTTACGTTCAAATGTACAAATAACGAGGCCGAATACGAAGCTTGTATTATGGTTCTCGAAGAAGCGATTGATTTAAAGATAAAAAACTTGGACGTATACGGCGACTCAGCCCTGGTTATCAATTAGATAAAAGGAGATTAGAACACATACCAATCAGGATTGATTCCTTACAAAGACTATGCAAGAAGGTTGTTACCTTTCTTCAACAGAATTGAGTTTCATCACATCCCTCGTGGTGAGAATCACATGGCTGATGCATTAGCCACTCTCTCTTCCATGATTAGTGTAGGTCAATGGAATGACATACCTAAGATCGACATAATGCGCCTAGAAAGGCCCGCTTACATCTTCACGATTGAAGCAGTCATAGATGACAAACCTTGGTATCACGATATCAAATGCTTCCTTCAAAAACAAGAGTACACACCTGGGGCACTAAGAAAGGACAGAAAAACCCTCAGAACACTAGCAAGCAGTTTCTTCCTGAGCGGTGATACTCTCTATAAGAGAAATTTTGACATGGTCTTTCTCCGATGCGTAGACAGACCAGAGGCAGACATGCTGATAAAAGAAATTCACGAAGGGTTCTTTGGCACTCATGTCAATGGACACACAATGGCGAGAAAAATTCTAAGAGCAGGGTACTATTGGTTGACAATGGAATCCGACTGCTACAAGTACATGAGAAGGTGTCACAAGTGTCAGATATACTCCGACAAAATTCATGTACCGCCAACGCATCTCAAGGTTCTTTCTTCCCCATGGCCTTTTTCCATATGGGGAATCGACATGATTGGCTTGATTGAGCCCAAAGATTCAAACGGACATCAGTTTATCCTGGTAGCCATTGACTATTTCACCAAGTGGGTCGAAGCAGCGTCGTACCCTAATGTAACCCGACAAGTGGTGGTCCGATTTATCAAAAACAATATCATCTGCGGTTATGGTGTTCCGAGCCAGATCATTACAGATAATGGATCTAACTTGAACAACAAGATGATGAAAGAGTTGTGCGCAGAGTTCAAGATTGAACACCATAATTCATCTCCCTACCGACCCAAGATGAACGGAGCGGTAGAAGCGGCTAATAAGAACATCAAGAAGATTGTTCAAAAGATGGTTGTAACCTACAAAGATTGGCACGAGATGCTACCCTTTGCTCTTCACGGTTATTGCACGTCTGTCCGTACTTCAACAGGGGCAACCCCATTCTCTCTAGTATATGGCATGGAGGCAGTGCTCCCCGCAGAAGTAGAGATCCCATCAATCCGGGTATTGATGGAAGCTAAGCTTACAGAGGCTGGATGGTGTCAAAGCCGACACGACGAACTGAATCTGATCGAAGAAAAATGAATCGCGGCACTAGGCCACGGTCAGTTGTATCAACAGAGAATGAAGAGGGTGTTTGACAAAAAGGTCCGACCTCGCGTCTTCAAGAAAGGAGACCTTGTGCTCAAGAAGATACAATCATTTCTCACTGATTCTCGGGGCAAATGGACCCCGAATTATGACGGCCCCTATGTGGTCAAGAAAGTATTCTCAAGCGGGGCCTTGAGACTTGCAACCATGGACAGAGATGAATTTGCCTACCCCACAAATGTTGATGTAGTCAAGAAATACTTCGCCTAAAAAAAATGTCTCGGTGGATTGAAAACCCGAAAGGGCGGTCCAGGAAAAAGTTAGAGACAAAAATAAAAAAAAATCATCCCGGTGGATTGGAAACATCACAGTACAATCCAGGCAAAAGTTAGGGATAATGGCAAGTAACTATATTCGACAAAGAGGCAAGTCCCTCAGCAGCAGTTACACCATCCATCGGAGGAAAACTCCAGTCACGGTCATCTTCGACAGAAGCTCAGGATGCCCCGAATTCAAAGTTGGTAGAAGGATAGTGGTCGTTATGTTTCAACGTAGCCCTTTTCCCTATAAATTACCATTTTCTAACTTTGTAAATATTCTTTGGAATCACGCGTTTGGCTGATCTCCATCTTATCAATAAAATTTGAGCCCTTGTGCTTTTGTTTGTAATTCTCATTTGTTTTAGCTTTACAGAACGAAATTTTAATATGATGAACGATTCTTGAAATAAAACAAAAATGAATTTACTTGTAAAACCTTTTCTGCTTTAAAATAAAGATGGAAATTTCTTTTGACTATTGAACATCAAAATAACATCAACCGCTTCTCCAGAAGTAAGCGAACTTCAAAGTGCAGAATCAAAGTACTCCTTCTAACCCAGTACGCCTGAATGAAGGGATCAACTGTGTCAGAGACCTTGTTTCGTCTAACACGCCTCGGCCGAGTTCTCATCTCCTAAGCCTGACCAACATAGTTCCCCACGAGGACTACTTCTCCTAAGCAAGGTAGAATTGCTACTTTTGGACCAACGGTACTTCTTCGCCCCGCGATGGCCGAGTATCCAGTTGTATTCATCCATTAGTTTGTATGTCGCGTCAGTTTGGTCAGCATATACATACATACATCATGCATTATTGATTTGCATTCACATTTCATATTGCATCACTCTGGTCGGTCTTGTCCCCTAGTGATAACAATTTTCTCAATCGAGTTGTCCGTTTTTCCTCGTCAGGAAATGCTGCGTCTGAACAATATCTCTCTTCCAGTTTAGTTCTGGATCAGAATTAGCCCTCGACCACTTTGATAACTTGAACCTCTGAAAAACCAGAGAACCTTCAGTCAACATCACTCTTCGCCATTGAAGATGATATCCTTGCTTTCCCGGATTAAGGAAAATCCCGAGAGAAAGCCTCCTAATCAGAGATTCGGTGGTATAGCAGTTTCTCTGAAAGAACCACTGATGAAAAGGTCATCGGCACCTCAAAATTGGATCCTATCATATGGCATTTCTCCGGGAAGATCCCGAGAAAAGTATGATGTAATACCCCAAACGAAGGCAGTCTCTCAAGAGACTCGTTTTCCCCAGTAGAGTCGACAAATGGCGTCTCCAACAGAGAAGTTTGTGCACCTCTACAACTCAGACGATTGGATTCCCCAGTAAGTCTGACGTCAACTTTTTCCGCCAAATGGCATATCCCCAGGAAAATTCGGCGAGAAGTTTGAGGAAAGCCGCTACGAATAGGATCTCTTGTCAATAAAGTTTATTGACAAAAGAAACTGAGACCAGTTCCTTGGTAGGAAACCAGGATCGAGGGGGGGTTTATATCAGAAACTTAGACCAGTTCCTTGGCTGAAAAACCAGGATCGAGGGGAAGTTTATGTCAGAAACTAAGACCAGTTCCTTGGTAGGAAATCAGGATCGAGGGGAAGTTCATCTCAAAAGAAAACTGAGACCAGTTCCTTGGTTGAAGACCAGGATCGAGGGGAAGTTTACCTTTTCTAAGCATCATTGCTTAGAAAAAGAAGATGAATGCGATCTGCCATTCATAACCACCATCCAAATTTCGGGTATTCCGATATTTAATCCTCTTGCACCCCGAATGCCCGAATACCTTCGTCATTCACACCTTCGTGTCCAAGAAGATTAAATAGGGGCATCTGTCATACCCCAAATTTTGACCACTAAGATTTCCCATCATTGTGCAAATCATCATCACAATATGGGTGTACCATTATGCTTCATCAGTCTCCCCAAAGATGGGTGAGCATTCACTACTATCAAAATTAGGGTTTCAAGCCTTCCCAGAGTTCTTAGACAAAGGATCAATCAAGGAATGACATGATTTTCAACTTGTCTAACCTCTCAAACATCCATAATGGATCAAGAGTACTCCCACATCAAGGATTAAGCACAAGGTTGCTCCCTTCTAGGTGGATCAAGCTTCAAGATCGCCAGTGTCACCAAATTAGGGTTTTGGTCGACCAGGGCCTCCAGTTGGAAATTTTCCTCTGGGCATGAGCCAATGCTTCAAAGCATATCCTAATATACTCCATGGAACCTCATGGACCCAATCATCAAGTCAATTTGACCTCAAGGGATGCATACATCAAAAATCAGGAATTAGGGTTTCTTGACCTAATTTACCCCTAAGTTGACTTTTGGGACAAATCATGAACCAAGACCTCAAGACATGACTTGAGGGTCTCTAATATACCATATTGATCCATTTGGAACAATGGATTGATCAAGAAGCTTGAGCAACAAGTTTCAGTTTCATCTAAACCACAGTTAGGGTTTTGCGAGAAAAGTCAACTGTAACTTTAACTTTTGACCAGGACATGCTCCCTAACCCTAAGACATGATTCAATATACCCTATAACACCCATGGAACATGTCCATCAAGTTTGATTTAGGTCAAGGACATGATTTCCTAAAGGATTGCACAGTTTGGAATTCATCGGATAAAAAGTCAACTGTGCACAAAAGTCAACTTTGACTTTTTGAGATTTTTCACAAAAATGGATTTTTAACCCTAAAATGATGTTAATGTATGATTTGAATCATCATTCATCAAGAAAAATAAAAAAAAAGTGGGATAACTTGTAAAAGGGGTAACCATAAAGTGACAAAGGTACCAACTTTGGAGGATCATAACTCCTAAACCACAAAGCCATTTTTTCCCATCCAAAGATTGATTTGTAGATCTCATTGCCCTCTACAAAAGCTTCATACTGACCTATGTCCAAATTCCTAATGGATTTTGAGTTATGGAGTGATCAAAATCAAGAAAAGTCACTTTGTTCCAACACTTAGTGAAAATTTCACTAAGTCAGAATTTGCCTTATTTTTTTCCAAATGTAGGGGGATTTTTCACTTGGATCCAAAAGGTATCAAAACCAAATATGATCAAACAGTTGTTGTATCATATAAGGGCTTTCCAAAATGGCCAAGAACATCACCAAATTCAACTTGAGCCATGAGTTATGACATTGGCAAGTTGCCTTGCTGAAATCTGCCAAGGCAAGGTAGAATTTTGCACTTTTGCTCGATTTGCCAAAATCAGCCAATTCCAAGCCTTGTCATCACTTTTGACACATATGAGGATTGAATCTAAAGGGGACAATAACTGAGCCAAGCCTCCAAAGTCCTTGGAACAAGAAATAGCATGCTAAACCTAGAATTGCCCAAAATAGGGACAAGACTCCAATTTTGGATTGGAGCATTCAATGGAAGCACCAAGGTGGCATGGACTGAGCCATTAGCAACTGAATTCAGTCAAGAGTTATCCAAGACCAAGGGGACCAGCAGCCTATGCCCTAACCTCTAATCAATGGCTAGAGGAGACTTGGATTTTCATTTGCCAACATTGGCCAACCCTACTCAGCAGTTGCCATTCACTATTACTTGCAAAACAAACTTGCTCTACTATAAATAGAGCTCAATTATGATCAGTTTAAGTACACCAAAGGCCTACAACACTTGGCTTTCTCAAAATCCACTTCTCACTCTCAAAAATGCCTTTCTTAGCAAGTCACTATTGGGTTTTTCATTAGAGGGCAATTCCACTCAAACCAATCACACACACACCTCATATACATCATATGTGAGCTGATCAAACACTTAAACAACATCTGGAACACTGATTTCTCAGAATCACCAGTCAATTGCTCAAGGTTTTAACCAAGTTGCAGTTGAGATGCCATGAAGTGATCCAGCCAATTTCCATCAAGTCCAAGCATTCAAACACACTCCATAAGGTGTAGGGTGTAATACCTCAAAATTTTCCCTCATGTTTTCTCAATAAATTGGTCTATGCTTTACTCATTTGCATTCCATAGTAGGTCATAAATTGCATATCATTGGTTGCAAGGCATGGTATCTAGTGCTTCAAGGTGTGAACAATTGAAAGCCAAAGAAAAGCAGGAGAACAAGAGTCAAGGGCCTTCAAACAAGCCTCAAAGGTCCCCTACATCATATATCATCCCAAATGATCTCACAAGTCATTGGAAGATGGGAATTCATCAAGAAGATTGAGCAATGCATTATCTCCTAACAACAGTCAAAATTAGGGTTTTGGATTCAAGTGGTCTCCTGATGAAATTTTGATTCAAACTTGATCTTAATGTTTTCTACATGATATCAAGTATCCAAGGATGGAAGATTGCTCATTGGTTCATTTCAGAAGAGGTTCAATTGGTCAGTTGCTTGAGAATCAAGAAATTGGGGAAAAAGTCAATTGTGCAAAAGGGCTCTCCTAACTTTTTGAGGTCAAATTCATGAAATTCAAGTTATATATGTTCTTTGGACAAAATTTGATCAAGAGATGATGGAGGAATCATGAAAAATCAAGAAATGTACAAAGTTTCCTTTTTTGGAAATTTAGGGTTTCCAAAAATGGCAAGTTTGGACCATTTTGCACCACACTTTGAGGCTTCCTTTCTCCATGATAAAAGCTCCAAACCTCAGGCCCAACTTGAGCCAATTAAATTTCACACTCTAAGCTTCAAATCCATATAAAGAACTCTTCCATCGGATCAAAATTGAGGGAGTTATGATCAATCAAAGTTTGGTAAAATCAAAGCAAATCTCAAGTCATGGCAAGGTAAGTTCAGGCCTCCAGGCCATAATTTCATCGAACAGTTGGCGTGCCAAATGTCAAGTCAATTTTCTCCATCAAGAAGGCTTCAAATGAAAAATTATTGAACATCAAAGTTGTTCATCTCCATGCCCTCTTCAACTCTGATGTTGGACATTTTTTCATTTGAACAAGGTATGAAGGTCATATGAGGGCTCGAACATGGTGGTTTCATGTTGAAAGTTCACAAGTCACAAGGCCTTGTTTGCAACCCAAGTCACACTACCATACACTAGTTGTGGTTCCTTGTTTTCCAAGCAACTGAGTTGATTCTAACTAACCGAGTTAACTAACTTGACTCGGTGAGTTGAGTCTAACTAACTCCGACCCTAGCTCCAAACCTAAACCTCATTCCAAACCTCTCATACTCCAAACCTAAAATCTATTTAAGAGATGCTTCGCTCATTTTCAAGGACCTTCAACCATTTTCTAAAATTTCTCACATTTCACTCTCAATTCTCTCTCATTTCTCTCTTCACTTTGCTACAACTTCTACTTCTCTCTTCCAAAACCACACACAAAAGCTCTTATTTCTTGAAGAATAATCACTTTTTACATTGAAAAGTGATTAATTCTTGAGCTAAACTTTATCTCTTGGTTTGCATTGGTTGGATTTTTTGGAATTTCAGCTTGTTCTTCTTCAATCCAAAGGTTTCTCAATATTTATTTTGGTGCAAGTTGGATTTTGGTGGATTTTCGCGATTTCGTTCGGTTTCGACGCGTTTTGGCAATTGATTGAGGAATCTCTGGTTTTCTTTCATTTTTTGCACCAAGATTACTTTGCAACAATTACCAAAGCAAGTCTCCGCTTTGTAGGTTGGTTTTCCCTAAGTCTCCACTCGTTTTAGCTTATTCACAACTTATTCGATGTAGATCTTTGTGGATTTTTGATTTGGAATCATATGCTTGAATATGATTCTTGGTGTGGTTGTTAATTGAATCCAATTGATGTTTGTTGACTATAATTCAATGTAATTTCGTGCCTAATTGATTACATGTTCATTTGGAAGTTTGAAGATGTGATTTGCTGCTGAAAAGTGCTTTTGAAACTGTTTTTTTTTTTCCACTGACCCAGAGTAACCGGTTACTCACCGTTTGTTAACCGGTAAACATGTGTATTTGTGTGTAATCTATTTAATTTTTAACTAAGTAACCGGTTACTCACCATTTGTTAACCGGTTACTCTAGGACAGAATGTGTATTTTTGTGCATTTTCTTGCTTGTTTGAGGTCCTTAACATGTTTAAACTTCATGGATCAATGCATTGATGATTGTTGGATTATTTTTGAGCTATTTTAACTCACACCACAGTATGAACTTGATTTTTTAACACGCGGCTTTTGATTATTCATCGATGAATGTCTATGTTTGCGTTGTTGATTAATTGATGCAACGATCACATAATGCACACACATTGAGCTTGTTAATTGTTAATTGATATTGTGTTGTTGGAATTACTATGAGCATGTTCATTTACTTCCCGTTTCAAGAGATGTATACTTGTTTTTGACTTGCTCATATTCTTGACAATGTGTATTCTTTTGTAATGTGCATTATAAAATGTTTGATTTCAAGGATTGTTCACCGTGATTTGTAATGAGATTGTGATCATGATTGATTGAATAATGTACAAGGCTTGAAGCATGGTTGTTCATGAATGAATCATTTGTGAGTGTATGCTGCCCCTGATTTTTCATTGCTGACTATACACATATATGTTGTAGTATGTGCTGCCAAATGCTTGTTACACCCATTTTGTATGCTGAACATGAGCTGTTGTTTGCTGTTTGGTATATGAAGCTGAATTTACTGCTGTTCTGTTGCATGTGGGCTGTAATAGCTATTGTTTCATTATTTCCTTCCATTGGCTTGTTTGACCAAGTTCTTTTACTTAGGATTTCTTGTAAATAGTTTTTGAACTAACCTTTTCATGTAGGTGCTAAGGGTAAGTAAGTGTGTGGATATGCTTCCACATACACTTCTTTCTTTCATCTTTTCTTATCTCTTTTAATAATTCAACTTGTGATCATGATAAGCATTTATATGCTTTCCTTGAATAATTTCTTCTTCATCCCTCTTTAAGATTAACTTAACTTCCATCTTGGAAGTAAGTTGCTTCTTTTGCTCTTCTTTTCCTTTCTTTTAGGATTAGGTTTCTTGAACCACATTAACCATAGGAACATCCATGTATGATAACATTAGGGTGAGTCTTAGTCCCCTTTAGTTTTCACTTTTTGCTCCCATTTGAGTCTCTTCTTCTTATTCAAAACAAAAGTAAAAAACACTTAATAAAGACATAGCAAATATTGCATTTGAGCCTTTCATGTGAGAATAAGGACGTGAGGGGTCTTCTCTCACTTTCTTAGAATGTTTAGCGTACGTCCCGTCTTGGGTCGATATGAGAAGCATTCGATCTTACATGAGGGACTTAAATACAATATGTGTTACAAAACCCAAAAATAATCAAAATACTTCTTCTAAAAGACAAAAAACAAACAAACTCTTTTCTCATCTCCTTCACTCTATTCCTTAAGGACTCGTCATGTCCGTTCTACCGCAAACAGGTAACGCCTAAGTCTCCATACAGCGAGCTGCAACACCTAAACTACTAGGACGCGAGCGTTGACGTATTCCACTAAAAAATACAAACAACTTTCCCTAGGTGAGGGGAACTACGTCGCTCTGATTCTCATGTTCCCTATGAGATACGTAGGCAGTGGGGTAGGGCCCATTCTAGTACTTCTTTTATTTTCCCTACATTTGTTTCTCTTTCTCTCTCCCTTCCTTTTCCAGTTCTCCGGCTAGCAGTTCCTTTTCCAGTATCCTTTTCTTACACCCTTTGATCGAGACAAACAAGCGTGGATCCCATCGAGTACGATGGACGCGAGGGGGTGTTAATACCTTCCCTTCGCGTAACCGACTCCCGAACCCAGTTCTCTTGGTCGCAAGACCATGCTTTTTCCTTTCCCTTAGGTTTATGCAGTGTTCCCTTTCCCTCTCTTGGGATAAATACACATTGCTGGCGGCTCTGTTTCAGTGCCACTTTCGCGTTTGTACCTGGATGAAAATCCCGGGAGCGACAGCTGGCGACTCTGCTGGGGATCGAACCCAGAATCTCTGGTTCCCTTAGCGAGTCAATCCTAGCGCTTGTCTGTTTTCTTTCGTTGGGTGTTTGCTTGGATGTTGTATTTATTATTTTTACTGTATTGCTATTTACTGTATTACTACTTTACTGTATATTACCGTATTTACTGCATTTTAGCATTTTCATTTCAAATGCTCTACTGGACTGTGTTGTGCTGGTTTTTCTGTTTGGCGGGATGGGTATTCTGAGAGATAAGCCCATTACACAGGCTTGAGTACATACATAGGACTAGAGTGAACGGTAGTGTGGCCTACGTAGCGTCTTGTAATGTATGGTTTACACGAAATTCACAACCAGACGAGGTTTTCTTGGGAGATGTTCTGATTTGCGCGTCTTGTGCATTTCGGAGTGTTAACCTAGAAAGTTGTCGACTCTGGTGACCGATCATTGAGGACCTTAGTGGAAACATCCCACTTTAGTGGTGACAGTGGCAGCCCACATTCTGTGGCAAACCCATTCGCACCCGAGGGACCACTTTGGAACTTGCATAGGATGGCCTTTATTTTTGGGGAATCAGTGGACGATCTCTTTGTTTGGCGATAGCATTGTATCCTACGGGATGAATGTGCTATTGCTTCTCAAAATAGAGAATCTGAAACTGAGGAACCGCTGTTTTAGTACCCACATGTGAGTATGGGCGGGTGTTTACAGGTTTGCAGGTGACCATGACTCCTACATACCCTGATATCCTGGTATTTTCACAGATAGTTGATGTAACTTGTTACAGTCAGTGGGTTTCTATCTACAGTATTATTCTCAGATTTGTACAGACACCATGCACACAGTCCAGCACAGACACAGAGCACGCTGATACCATGCCCTTTTGCATTGCATTATCATGTCATAACATTCATGTTTGTCATTTACAGGTGCTTATTACACTTCTGATTCCAATCAGTGGGCTCGACAGAGACGGTTATCAAGAGAAAGAGCAATGTTGCCTACAAGTTCCCAGAACCTGTGTTGGATTTACTGCATAAGGTGATAGCTATGGCTGGCCCGGGTGTTCTTGTCAAATTCCAGAAGAAATATGGGAAACTGGTTGAGATGGTCCGCAGAATCACACAGTATGAACATGATGCTCTTCACACGTTGCTACAGTTTTATGAGCCTTCGCTGAGATGCTTTCTTTTTCCTGATTACATTTTGATGCCTACTTTGGAAGAGTCCTCATTTATTTTGGGAATTCCGGTCGAATCAACTTTGCCATTCTTTTCTGGTAGTCATCCTAGCATAGAGGGGATTGCAGCTGCAGTACAAGTGAAAGATTCAGTGCTAAAAGGAAATGTGGCTATCAAAAATGGAGTCAAAGGTTTTCACCTAGCCTTTCTTACTGACCAAGCTCAAGAGGCTGCTGAAGTAAAGAATTGGGCAGTTTACAATTCCATCCTGGCTTTGTGCATATATGGCATTGTTCTTTTCCCTAATCAACAAGATTTTATGGATATGCAGGCTATAAGAGTTTTTGTTCTAAAAAACCCGGTTCCCACCTTGTTAGGAGATTTTTACTACTCGGTGCACTTCAAGAATGAAAAAAGAAGGGGAGGACCTGTCAATTGTTGCACTCCACTTTTAGCTCATTGGTTTTTGAAACATTTACCTCAGGCAGGTGCTTTTGTAGAAACAAAGGATTCTTTAAAATGATCCAAGCGGATAATGGGATTAACTGCTGATAACATCATCTGGTTCGATCGTAAGCTGATGGGAATAGAGATTATCACCAGTTGTGGGAACTTTCCCAATGTGCCTCTAATTGGCAGGAAAGGGGGAATCAACTATAACCCGATCCTGGCCATTAGACAGTTTGGATACGCTTCCAGGTCTCCTCCCACAGATCGGGATGTTGAGAAATCTTTATTCTTTACAGGGACTGATAATTGTAGCGAGTGATTTTTGGATGTGGTTGCGAAGCATGATCGCTCTAGTACTACAACTCGATTCATTTTTTATCCTATTGAAGCTGATGAAGGAAGGGAAATAGATGTCTCCAATTAACCCTGCTTGCATACTGAGGTTAAACAGTCAAAACTGTTGGTTTACAGATGCTACAAAGATTCGGGGTCTCTCCTAGGTTATTTTGTTGAAAGGGGGTGTTTTAGGCTATCGGTTGAAATGTTAGGACGGATGTATGAGAGTATGGGATTTTGGGTTTTTGTTTAGTGTGCTCGCTAAGATTTTTCCTTTCAATCTTATGCCTACGTATTCCCGTTTACAGAAACAGGGAAATCAGAGCGATCGTAGTTCCTCCTATTCTATGGGAGGAAATGGTTGTTTTGGTGTCTTGTTCAAAGCCCAAGACGTGAAGCTAAAGGTGGTTTGTATCTTGTTTAAAGCCCAAGATATGAAGCTGAAGGGTCTATTTGTATCTTGTTCGAAGCCCAAGATGTGAAGCTAAAAGGTGTTTGTCTTTAGAGAGAATTTGTCATCTCTAAAGAGGGGTTTGTATGTCACAACTGTTTATAAAGGAGAATTACTTTAACCGGGATTTATGAATCCGGCAATGCCATAATTTCCTTTATAGGGGATTTCCAACCTGAAGGAGAAGACTTTAACTCAGTGTAGAGCAATGCTATCTTTCCTTAGGAATTTCTCATGCTAAAAGAGGGACAGTGGCATGGATGTAGATGATCCAGAGGCTTGCCGCTTATATCGATTAGATGAAGGGGAAGGAGTTGTTGATGTTTGTGTACTGTGAACGAGGCACAACTTTGAGGCTAAAAGGTTGATTGGATCAACCAGTGGTTTTCTTATACAAAGCCTAAGAGGAGGCTAAAAGGTTTTCCTTATACAAAGCCTAAGAGGAGGCTATTATGTGTCTCGTACAAAGCCCGAGAGAGAGGCTGAAAGGTTTTGACTCAACGAGGGAGTCTTTTGGTATCTTGTATAAAGCCCGAGATGGAGGCTATTTGACTCAACAAGAGAGTTTTTTGTATCTCGTACGAAGCCCGAGATGGAGGCTAAAAGTGTTAGCTCCGCTTGGGAGAATCATTGTACAAAGCCCAAGAGGAGGCTATTGTGACTGTTTCAGTTGAGTGATAGATCCAATATGATGATTTAAAGAGAAAATCAGTTCTTATATGAGTAATGTTTGCACTCAAGGATTTGATTCGAGGATCAGGGTTATTTCCTGTTCTTTAAGGAAATGGGAAATCCAAGGGTATTGAGACTGTCTGAATCTGCGGGTTTCATCTCCTAGATTTGTAAGGAGCTTGAGAATGTCTTTTGAGACTCAAGGTAATTAGACTATCCAAGTCTAGAGTTTCATCTTTTGTACTATGCTTTAAGAAACAATAGTAGACTCTTGGAAAGACTGCTCTATTAAGATGACTGACTTCTGTTCCTATACCTCTAGGAGGTCGTCGGGACAATTTGTACGAAGCCCAAGAGGAGGCTGGAAACTTTTAAGAAGCCGATAGGTCCTTGAATGAAGCCCAAGAGGAGGCTATCATTCCCGGAGGAAGAAATCATTTATACGAAGCCTAAGAGGAAGCTGTGAATACTTCTTAGAAGTCGACGGGTCCTTGTACAACGCCCAAGTGGAGGCGGGGATGCTTTTAGGAAGCCTGTGGGTCCCCAAACCCCGAGAAGTTCAAGACAGGTTATTCACAAAGAATAGATCAAGCCAGGAAAGTTCGAGAATTTGGAAGAAACTCAAGAAATGCCATTCATGGAGAAAAGATCTTCTCTGGGGAGTAGAGTTTCTTGACAAGTGCTTTTAAGAAGCCGATAGGTCCTCGTATGAAGCCCAAAAGGAGGTTATCATTCCCAGAGGAAGAAATCATTTATACGAAGCCTAAGAGGAGGCTGTGAATACTTCTAAGAAGCCGACGGGTCCTTGTACAACGTCCAAGAGGAGGCGGGGATGCTTTTAGGAAGCCTGTGGGTCCCCAAACCCCGAGAAGTTCAAGACAGGCTATTCACAAAGAATAGATCAAGCCAGGAAAGTTCGAGAATTTGGAAGAAACTCAAGAGATGCCATTCACGGAGAAAAGATCATCTCTGGGGAGTAGAGTTTCTTGACAAGTGCTTTTAAGAAGCCTGTGGGTCCCCAAACCTCGAGAAATTCAAGACAGGTTATTCACAAAGAATAGATCAAGCCAGGAAAGTTCTAGAATTTGGAAGAAACTCAAGAGATGCCATTCACGGAGAAAAGATCATCTCTGGGGAATAGAGTTTCTTTGACAACTTCTACGAGTGACAGTCTATGAAAGGGTTCACCGAGAATGCTGCCTTTCATGTCTCCATATTGTTTAACCCCAAGAGGAGGGAAGACTGTGTCTGGTAATCCTATGGGGATCTAGTTTTGACTATTTAAGAGTGATCAACGGGCTTAATGCTAGACGTAGTTGCCGGGGAAACTCTAAATATCTATACTATTATTACACGGTTGATATGAGTTTATGAAAGAAGCCTTACAGCGAAACAGCCCCACAATACAGTTATATGTATATGAAAGCGGTAAATGAATGCATATAAACACTTACTCAGTTGTAGAGCTTCTATGTTGTTTGGTTAGTTGTTCAACAAAGAAAGATTGAAAACAACAGTATATTTCAAAATCAAAGGAGAAAGTAATTTGAAAAAGAAAGATTTGGGGCTTACAGCTCAAGGAGAGGCCCAGATGATTTTATCAGTAAGCGCACTGTTGAATTTGTACAGAGGGACTTATACAAGTGACTGAGGCCCAAAAAAAACTGTTTGCTGTACAAAGGGATGGGTCTTACACTCTCTCAAGAGGCCCAAAAGGTTTAAAGAAAATGAGTGGGGCTTATAACACGAGGGTAGGCCCAGATGATTTTTCGTTTAAAATGGCGATCGCGCCGAGATTTTCTTTTAACGCAAAGGGACTTATACAATATCTGAGGCCCAAAGTTGTTTTTGGTTAAAAGAGGATTGGGTCTTATACTCTAATAGAGGCCCAAAAGTTTTGAATGGGTCTTATAGCTCGAGGAGAGGCCCAATTGATTTTTTAAAAGGCGACGATCGCGCCGTTTACTTGTACAGAGGGACTTATACAATAAGTGAGGCCCAAAATGGTTTGTACAAAGGGGGTTTTGGGTCTTACACTCTCTCAAGAGGCCCAAAAAAGGTTTAAAGAAAATAAATGGGTCTTACTACTCGAGGGTAGGCCCAAGATTTGTTTTTCAACGGATAATGATCGCGTCGAACTTTTTGAAATACAACGGGACTTATACAATAAGTGAGGCCCAAAATAGGTTGTATTTACAAAGGGTTGGGTCTTACACTCTATTAGAGGCCCAAATGTTTTGAAAATGATTTATGAGGGTTGAATTAATCCAAAAACCCTAATTTGTTTTCAAAATGTATTTTAATTGAATAAAAATACAATTAAAGTGATCAAAATTTTTTAACATATGGAAAACAAATTGTGATCTTGGATTAATGCTTCAAAAATTAAGTATTGACCTACAAAATAATTAGAAGACATTAAAAGTTGCAAAATCAAGGTGGAAAAAATATTCAAAATGTCAAAAACAATTAAAATATTAATTCTTTGCAAAAATATCAATTATATGAAATAATAATATTTTTGAGATTTTTTGGGAAACTAAAATATTTTAACATTTTTGTGAATTATTAAAAAAAGAATCAACTCAAAATCATTAAAACTCAGAGAGAAATTAATTTTTGAATCAATTAAATAAAATCACAAAATTCAAATATTTGAATTTGAGAGAAATAGCGCCAAGAACAGCTGAAGAACACGCGCGTTTTTCAGTTTTTCCCAAATTTACATTTTCTATCCAATCTCACTGAATACTTGATCATATCATGCAATCCACATACCAATCAACTCGCTTCAACCTCACGATCATGTCTATGGCAATTAATTTCATTTAAATTAAGCATAAAACAAGAAATCACGAAAATTCCTCAAGAACCCTAAATTCTGCATGAAGGCTGGGATTTTTGATACACGATTCAAACAAAGCAATTACTTGAGGGGAAACATTCCATGCATGATTATGAACATTTGGCAAAAGTATTGTGCGAGGAAATATGCATAGATTGAGAGATGACCAAGTTTAGGCTTACCTCTAGGTCGTGACAGCAAGAGCAAATTGATTTTTGAGTAGGAGGTGTTACAGATGAATTGTGATGATCTGAACAGCTTCCTTACACCCTATGGAGTGTGTTTGAATGCTTGGACTTGACTGAAAATGGCTGGATCACTTCATGGTATCTCAACTGCAACTTGGTTAAAACCTTGAGCAATTGACTGGTGATTCTGAGAAATCAGTGTTCCAGATGTTGTTTAAGTGTTTGATCAGCTCACATATGATGTATATAAGGTGTGTGTGTGATTGGTTTGAGTGGAATTGCTCTCTAATGAAAAACCCGATAGTGACTTGTTAAGAAAGGCATTTTTGAGAGTGAGAAGTGGATTTTGAGAAAGGCAAGTGTTGTAGGCCTTTGGTGTACTTAAATTGATCACAATTGAGCTCTATTTATAGTAGAACAAGTTTGTTTTGCAAGGAATAGTGAATGGCAACTGGTGAGTAGGTTTGGCCAATATTGGCAAATGAAAATCCAAGTCTCCTATAGCCATTGACTAGAGGTTAGGGCACAGGCTATTGGTCCCCTTGGTCTTGGATAAGTCTTGACTGAATTCAGTTGCTAATGGCTCAGTCCATGCCACCTTGATGCTTCCACTGAATGCTCCAATCCAAAATTGGAGTCTTGTCCCTATTTTGGGCAATTCTAGGTTCAACATGCTATTTCTTGTTCCAAGGACTTTGGAGGCTTGGCTCGGTGATTGTCCCCTTTAGATTCAATCCTCAGATGTGTCCAAGGTGATGACAAGGCTTGGAATTGGCTGATTTTGGCAAATAGACCAAAAGTGCAAAAATCTGCCTTGCCTTGGCAGATTTCATCAAGGCAACTTGCCAATGTCATATCTCATGGCTCAAGTTGAATTTGGTGATGTTCTTGGCCATTTTGGAAAGCTCTTATATGATACAACAACTGTTTGATCATATTCGGTTTTGATACTTTTTGGATCCAAGTGAAAAATGTCCCTACATTTGGAAAAAAGTAAGGCAAAATCTGACTTAGTGAAATTTTCACTAAGTGTTGGAACAAAGTGACTTTTCTTGATTTTGATCACTCCATAACTCAAAGTTGGTACCTTTGTCACTTTTTTTCATAACTTAGAAAATTTTCTAAGTTTTTATGGTTACCCCTTTTACAAGTTATCCCACTTTCTTTGATTTTTCTTGATGAATGATGATTCAAATCATACATTAACATCATTTTTGGGATAAAAATCCATTTTTGTGAAAAATCTCAAAAAGTCAAAGTTGACTTTTGTGCACAGTTGACTTTTTATCCGATGAATTCCAAACTGTGCAATTCTTCAGGAAATCATGTCCTTGACCTAAATCAAACTTGATGGACATGTTCCATGGGTGGTATAGAGGGTATTGAATCATGTCTTAGGGCTTGAGAGCATGTCCTGGTCACTAGTCAAAGTTACAGTTGACTTTTCCCGCGAAGCCCTAACTGTGGTTCAGATGGAATTGAAACTTGTTGCTCAAGCTTCTTGGATCAATCCATTGTCCCAAATGGATCAACATGGTATATTAGAGACCCTCAAATCATGTCTTGAGGCCTTGGTTCATGATTTGTCCCAAAAGTCAACTTAGGGGTGAATTAGGTCAAGAAACCCTAATTCCTGATTTTTTATGAATGCATCCCCTGAGGAAAAATTGACTTAATGATTGGGTTTATGAGGTTCCATGGAACATATTAGGTTATGTTTTGGCTCTTTGGCTTATGCCCAGATGAAAATTTCCACCTGGTGGCCCTGATCGATCAAAACCCTAATTTGGTGACACTGGTGATCTTGAGGCTTGATCTACCTAGAAGGGAGCATCCTTGTGCTTAATCCTTGAAGTGGGAGTCCTCTTGATCCATTGTGGATGTTTGAGAGGTTTATACAAGTTGAAGATCATGTCATTCCTTGATTGATCCTTTGTCTAAACACTCAGAGAGGGATTGAAACCCTAATTTTGATTGCAGTGGATGCTCAACCATCTCTGGGGAGACTGATGAGGCATAAAGGTACATCCATATTGTGATGATGATTTACACAATGATGGGAAATCTTAGTGGTCAAAATTTGGGGTATGACAGATGCCCCTATTTAATCTTCTTGGACCCGAAGGTGTGAATGACGAAGGTATTCGGGCATTCGGGGTGCAAGAGGATTAAATATCGGAATAACCGAAATTATGATGGTGGTTATGAATGGTAGTTCACGCATCCATCTTCTTTCACTAAGTGTTGATACTTAGAAAAGGTAAAACTTCCCCTAGATCCTAGTTTTCTACCAAAGAACTGGTCTTAGTTGCGGAAATAAACTTCCCCTCGATCCTGGTTTCCTACCAAGGAACTGGTCTTAGTTTCCGATTTAAACTTCCCCTCGATCCTGGTTTCCTACCAAGGAACTGGTCTAAGTTTCTTTTGTCAATAAACTTAATTGACAAAGGACGCTATGCGTAGCGGTTTTCCTTAAACTTCTCACCGAATTTTCCTGGGGAGATGCCATTTAATGGAAAAAATTTTGATGCCAGACTTGCTGGGGAACCCAGTCGTCTGAGTTGTAGAGGTGTACAAACTTCTCTGTTGGAGATGCCATTTGTTGACTCTATTTGGGGAATGCGAGTCCCTTGAGAGACTGCTTTCACACTTGGGGATATTACGTCCTACTTTTCTCGGGATCTTCCCGGAGAAATGGCATATGATGGGATCCAATTTTGAGGTGCCGATGACCTTTTCATCAGTGGTTTTTTCGGAGAAAAACTGCTGTATTGCCAAAGCTCCGATTAAGGGGCTTTCTCTAGGGATTTTCCTTAATCCGGGAAAGCAAAAATATCATCTTCAATGATGAAGAGTGATGTTGACTGAGAGCTCTCTGGTTTTTCAGAGGTTCAAGTTATCAAAGTGGTCAAGGAGCCAACTTCATTCCAGAAATAAACTGGAGGAGAGAGATTGTTCAGATGCAGCATTTCCCGACGAGGAAAAAACCGACAACTCGATTGAGAGGACTTTTATCACTAGGGGATAAGACCGACTAGAGTGACAATGATGCAATGCGAATGCAAATGCAAATCAACAATGCATGATGTATGTATGTTTATGCTGACAGAACTGACGCGACATACAAACTAATAGATAAACATGACGGGATACTCGGCCAC
The DNA here is from genome assembly GCA_022829125.1 of Lathyrus tuberosus. Classification (NCBI taxonomy): domain Eukaryota; kingdom Viridiplantae; phylum Streptophyta; class Magnoliopsida; order Fabales; family Fabaceae; genus Lathyrus; species Lathyrus tuberosus. The sequence goes on along the minus strand of JALAZF010000258.1, from coordinate 7,745,824 downwards.
AGTGGGAGATGTAAAGCATCACTTGTTCACGATAGCAATTCTGCCTTGCTTAGGAGAGATAATCCCTGCGGGGAATACCGTTAATCGGGCTTAGGAGATAAGGACTCTGCCGAAGATGTCAGATGGAATAGTTGCATCCAACACTGTTGATCCTTCATTCAGGCGCACTGGCGTAGAATGAGTACTTTGATTCTGCACTTTGAAGTTCGCTTACTTCTGGAGAAGCGGTTGATGCTCTTTTGATGTTCAACAGTCAAAAGAAATTGTCATCTTTATTTTAAAGCAGAAAAAGTTTTACAAGTAAATTCATTTTTGTTTTATTTCAAGAGTCGTAGAGCATGTTAAAATGTCGTTCTGTAAAGCTAAAACAAATAAGAATTACAAACAAAAGCACAAGGGCTCAAATTTTATTGATAAGATGGAGATCAGCCAAACGCGTGATTCCATGGAGTATTTACAAAGTTTAGAAAATGGTAATTTATAGGGAAAAGGGCTACGTTGAAACATAATGACCACTATCCTTCTACCAACTTTGAATTCGGGACATCCTGAGCTTCTTGTCGAAGATGACCTTGACTGGAGTTTTCCTCCAATGGATGGTGTAACTGCTGCTGAGGGACTTGCCTCTATTGAACATAGTTACTTGCCATTATCCCTAATTTTTTGCCTGGATTGTACTTTGATGTTTCCAATCCACCGGGATGATTTTTTTTTATTCTGTCTCTAACTTTTGCCTGGACCGCCCTTTCGGGTTTTCAATCCACCGAGACTTTTTTTTTTAGTTTAGGCGAAGTATTTCTTGACTACATCAACGTTTGTGGGGTAGGCAAATTCCTCTCCATCCATGGTTGCAAGTCTCAAGGCGCCGCCTGAGAAAGCTTTCGTGACCACGTAGGGGCCATCATAATTCGGAGTCCATTTACCCCGAGAATCAGTGAGAAATGATTGTATCTTCTTGAGCACAAGGTCTCCTTTCCTGAAGACGTGAGGTCGGACCTTTTTGTCGAACGCCCTCTTCATTCTTTGCTGATACAACTGACCATAGCATAGTACCGTGATTCGTTTCTCTTTAATCAAATTCAGTTCATCGTGTTGACTTTGACACCATTCAGCTTTTGTAAGCTTAGCTTCCATCAATACCCGGATTGATGGGATCTCTACTTCTACGGGGAGCACTGCCTTCATGCCATTCACTAGAGAGAAAGGGGTTGCCCCTGTTGAAGTGCGGATAGATATTTGATAACCGTGAAGGGCAAAGGGTAGCATCTCGTGCCAATCTTTGTAGGTTACAACCATCTTTTGAACAATCTTCTTGATGTTCTTGTTAGCCGCTTCTACCGCTCTGTTCATCTTGGGTCGGAAGGGAGATGAGTTATGGTGTTCAATCTTGAACTCAGCGCACAACTCTTTCATCATCTTATTGTTCAAGTTGGATCCATTGTCAGTAATGATCTGGCTTGGAACACCATAACGGCAAATGATATTGTTTTTGATAAATCGGACCACCACTTGTCGGGTTACATTAGCGTACCACTTGGTGAAGTAATCAATGGCTACAAGGATGAACCGATGTCCATTCGAAGCTTTGGGCTCAATCATGCCAATCATGTCGATTCCCCATATGGAAAAAGGCCATGGGGAAGAAAGAACCTTGAGATGCGTTGGCGGTACGTGAATTTTGTTGGAGTATATCTGACACTTGTGACACCTCCTCATGTACTTGTAGCAGTCGGATTCCATTGTCAACCAATAGTACCCTGCTCGCAGAATTTTTCTCGCCATTGTGTGTCCGTTGGCATGAGTGTCAAAGGATCCTTCATGAATTTCTTTCATCAACATGTCTGCTTCTGGTCTGTCGACGCATCGAAGCAAAACCAAGTCAAAATTCCTCTTATAGAGGGTATCACCACTCAGGAAGAAACTGCCAGCCAGTCTTCTGAGGGTTTTTCTGTCCTTTCTGAATGCCCCAGGTGGGTACTCTTATTTTTTAAGGAAGCATTTGATATTGTGATACTAAGGCTTGTCGTCTATGACTGCTTCAATCGTGAAGATGTAAGCGGGCCTTTCAAGGCGCATTATGTCGATCTTAGGTAGGTAAGTCCATTGACCTACACTAATCATAGAAGAGAGTGTGGCTAATGCATCAGCCATGTGATTCTCATCACGAGGGATGTGATGAAACTCAACTCTATTAAAGAAGGGTAGCAACCTTCTCGCGTAGTCTTTGTAAGAAATCAATCATGATTGGTATGTGTTCCAATCTCCTTTTATCTTATTGATAACCGGGGCTAAGTCACCATATACGTCCAAGTTTTTAATCCTTAAATCAATCGCTTCTTCGAGACCCATAATACAAGCTTCGTATTTGGCCTCGTTGTTCGTACATTTGAACGTGAGTCTGGAGGTGAAAGGAATGTGGGTACCCTGAGGGGTAACAATTATTGCCCCAATTTCGTTTCCATAATGATTAACTGCTCCTTCAAAGATTCGTCCCCACTGGGAACCTGGTTCTGGCCCTTCACTGGGTAGCGGTTCGTCGCAGTCTTTCATTTTTAAATACATGATATCTTCGTCTGGGAAGTCAAACCCGATAGATTCTTGATTATCAATCGGTTGATGAGCCAAATGATAGGCTAAAATACTTCCTTTAACGGATTTTTGAGCGTGGTACTCTATGTCATATTTTGATAGCAACATCTGCCAACGGGCAATCCTTCCCGTGAGAGCAGGTTTTTCAAATACATACTTGATCGGATCCATTTCAGAGATTAACCAAGTAGTGTGACGAATCATGTACTGGCGTAGACGTTTGGCTGCCCAAGCCAAAACACAGCAAGTTTTCTCAAGCATCGTATACCGAGTCTCACAGTCGGTGAACTTCTTGCTTAGATAGTAAATGGCAGACTCTTTTCATTTGGTTTCGTCTTGTTGGCCAAGTACACACCCCATTGAGTCTTCCAAGCCTGTGAGGTACATGATCAGTGGTCTTCCTTCCACTGAAGGTGATAGAATCGGAGGATTCAACAGATATTTCTTAATATTGTCGAAGGCGGTTTGGCAATCTTCTGTCCAAACGCAGTCCTGGTTCTTTTTGAGTAATTTGAAAATCGGCGCACATGTCGCGGTCATGAGGAATATAAATCTGGAGATGTAGTTCAAACATCCCAGGAATCCTCTGACTTGTTTTTCAGTTTTCGGAGAAGGCATTTCTTGAATGGCCTTGACCTTGTCAGGATCAACCTCAATTCCTTTCTGGCTGACGATGAACCCTAAGAGTTTCCCTGAACGGACACCGAAGGTGCACTTGTTGGGATTCAAGCGGAGTTTGTACTTTCTCAAACGCTCGAAAAGTTTCGACAGGTGGGTCACATGCTCCTTCTCTGTCTTGGATTTTGCAATCATATCACCGACATATATCTCGATTTCCTTGTGTATCATGTCATGAAACAGAGTAGTCATGGCCCTTTGATAGGTTGCCCCGACGTTCTTCAAACCAAACGACATTACCTTGTAACAAAAGGTACCCTATGGGGTAATGAACGAAGTTTTCTCCATGTCTTTCGGCGCCATTTTGATCTGGTTATAGCCCGAGAATCCATCCATGAAGGAGAAAACTTTGAACTTTGTTGTAATGTCAACCAGCATGTCAATATGTGGTAAAGGAAAGTCGTCCTTTGGACTTGCCTTGTTCAGGTCCCTGTAATCGACACACATTCTGACTTTTCTGTCTTTTTTCGGAACGAGTACGATATTGGCTAACCATTGAGGATATTCTGATGTGGCGAGGAAACCCGCGTCAATCTGTTTTTGTACTTCCTCCTTGATTTTGATGGCCATGTCCGGGTGAGTGCGTCTCAATCTCTGCTTTACTGGCGGACATTCCGATCTTAACGGTAAGTGATGTTCCACGATGCTGGTATCCAACCCTGGCATGTCCTGATAGGACCAAGCGAACACATCGGGGAATTCTTTGAGAAGTTTCATCAAACTCTCTTTGGCAGTTGGACTGAGCAGTGCCCCAATCCTGATTTCTTTTCTCTCTTTTTCTGAACCCAAGTTTACCATTTCCAACGGCTTTTTGTGCGGTTCAATGGACCTTTCCTCTTGTCTGAGTAATCGGGAGATCTCTTCTGGAATTTCGTTGTCAACTTCTTCTTCGGCCCCAAATACCGGGAACTCAAAGTCGGGAGAAGGCATAGGATCGTATGTTTCAACTGGGTTTAAAACAAGCAATCTGCATTATGTGATGATTCGTGTTTAGAAGAGATAGAGAAAATGCAAAAGTGTGTGCAGTGTATTTTTTTTAATTACTGCTTGTTTTTATTTGAATTGTTTTCTAGGATTACCATTTTCTGAGAAAAAGCAAAAAAGAGAAAACAACAATTAATGCGGAAATTACAGAACGACGTTATTTTATTAATGAACAAGTCGATTCTTGAAACTAAAGTCCTATAAAACAAAACCCTGTCGCTTTGGGCGAAGCGAAGAGGGAAAATTTATAGAAAGCGAGCCCTATCAAAACATCCATTTCACCTGGGCAGGGTGAAAGGTTAAAGATGGCAATTACTTTGACTGGCGAACGACCTTCGGAGCATTAACAGCAACCCATTGGCGGTGAACTCCTCGGTGAATCACAAAGTCTGGCACCTTCCTTGATTTGTCTTCAGAAATAACACTGATTTCTGGTGGAGCAGGATCATTGGAATCTGTCTCCCAGGCCGAATTGTCGTAGGAGAATTCCGCAGTTGTATTTTGCATAGTATTTGTGCTCTCGGCTGTATCTCCCCATCCAGTTGGCTGGATATCTTTGAGCCTAATACGAGAGCTTTCGGGAGCGGTGTACTTGACCATATAGTCGTATTTTCCACTCAGTTGTCCCAATGTGTCCCACACTTCTTGGGAACTGGAGGAGCCATCCCTCTCGATGACGTTGACCTCGGGAAAAGCATAGTTGATGAATTCAAGTCCTGCAAACGTTGCAAATTCATCGTCATCTTGAGTAGTTTCTAAATGACCTGAGTGTTGATCCCATGACATGGTGGGGACACAGGTATTCTATTCAATGATGCTCAGCTGAGTTTCATTACTCGGCTGACTTTCTTGCCTCAAGTCTCCTGGGTAAGGCTGCCACATTGGTAGGCCATCCATCGGGCCATAGAAATTGTAGTCAAAATTGTCCTTCATCGGAGTGTCCTCCTCTAATGAATTTGGCGGAGCACGACATCCTTCCGGATCACAATCTCCGTATATCATTTCGACATCTGACCGTGGTATAAATCTCAGACTCTGTGTGGGATAGCAAAATGGCGTAGGCACCTCTTCCTGAGACATATAACCGTCCTTGTTAAGATAGGACTTCCATTCCTCATTTGTGTCGGAGGGATCCTCCTCATTGATAGCGTGGATTGCCTGAGGCACTGGGTGAAGGAACCCTCCACTGTGGAAGAAGTTCTGAATGGGATGAAAACTTTCATCGTTAGCAACTGTCCTGGTACAGGTTGCAGAAAAACCAAGACCTTTCTTTGATGTATTGCTAGTAGGAATGACAAGCTGTCCCCATCCTATTGTATCGGTACTCTTGACCGCTTTAATAGCATCTTTGTATGAGGAAATCGAAGTTCCTCCTCCGGATTAATCGTCCTTGTGTAGCGAAAGCGCCTGGAACTGGGTTTCGATTATCCCTTCTGGTTCCACATAAGTGGATGACGATAAATTGCTGACGAACAAGGCCTGTTCCCCACAGACTGTGATGAGTTGGCCGTTCTGGACGAACTTTAGCTTTTGGTGGAGGGTTGAAGTGATCGCTCCAGCCTAATGTATCCAAGGTCTTCCTAATAAGCAACTGTACGTTGCCCGGATGTCCATGACCTGGAAAGTGACTTGGAAAGTGTGAGGACCAATAGTTATGGGAAGGTCAACTTCGCCGATAACCATTTTTCTGGATCCGTCGAACGCTTTGACGACGACCTTGCTGGTTCTCATCGGGGGGACTTTGAATGATAATTGAGTCAAAGTGGACTTCGGCATAACATTCAGGGTTGACCCTGTGTCTACCAGTACGCTGGCTAAAGCATCGTCCTGGCAGTTGACTGTGATATTGAGCGCCATGTTATGACGGTGACCCTCTTCAAGTAATTCCTCATCACTAAATCCCAAGTTATTGCAAGAAGTGATGTTAGAGACAATACTATCAAACTGTCTAATTGTTACATCCTGTTCCACAAAGGCCTGCTCCAAGACTTTCTGTAGAGCCTCCCTGTGCGCTTCTGAACTGAGTAACAGTGATAATACCGAGATCTTTGAGGGAGTCTGCAATAGTTGATCGAAAATATTGTATTCACTCCTTTGGATAAGCTTTAGTATCTCATCATCGTTTTTCGAAAGGTCGGAATTACTGGATTGACCGACTGATGGATCGGGAGCTTCTGTCTGAAGTTCCTTTTCTTTGTTGGACTCTCCAACTCCTCTGTTGAAGATTCTACCACTCCGTGTTACACGACTGATGTCTGCAATATTCACGATGGAGGGTAATGGAATTTCCTTTCCATTTTCAATTATCGTTGCACCGTATTTGTAAAGGATTGCCTTAGCTGATTCATACGGTAGTGGTCTCGACAGATAGATGACTATGGGAATCTTCTGGTTTTTCTGACCATCATAAGTAATCTCGATCCGTTCCCGGTTGGTAATTCTTGATTCGTCAAGCAGAGGGATAATGGCAAACACATTCCTGGTCCTCTGATGATCAAAGATGATGACAACGTCCTCAATTTGATTAGCCAGGTAGTTCGGCGACCAATTGATGGGTCCGGAACCTAGATATGGGCGGATCTCTCCACGATCCACCTGCCCCTGGAGAGCTACTCGCACAAGGTAGCACCCTTGGTTACTTTCCAAACAGACTCCACAACGTTCATAATTGTGTGGTGGCACCTGGCCACGCCCACTTTGAATACAATGTAACCTCACTAGGTTAGCTTCCACGAGCCGGACATCCTGACTTTGACGCCGAGTGGGGTTTTTGTTATTGATACTAATTTGCTGAGTATCTTCATCCATGTAGATTGGCATCCACCAATGATTTAACAAGTGCTAGAGTGCTTCCTGGACAAGGGCACATCCCTGATCATTTTCGCAACCCGCTTTACAGCTGTGATTATTATGTGATATCAGGAATCCGAGTCGGACCTGCTCAGCATGCAGCTCTACCAAGTTGGTATTCATCAAGCAAATGTCGAAGATTTGAACCATATTAATCTGATAGGGATTCCTATCATGGTAGTCCTGGATCCATCCAATATCCATCTGACGCTGGAGGGCCTCCTGTATGAAAAACCATCCCTGTTTATTTACCGAGCAAGTCAGACAAGAACTATAATCGTGTCGCGGCAGATTATGATACTGGCTTTGCCTTAAATGCATTGCCACCAGGTTGGCATTTATCGCACGGATATCGTGGTTCTGAATGACATTGGAATTCATGTAAACCATGTTAACTCCACGAACTTGGTGCTCTTGGATCCATCTGAGATCCATCTGTTCCTGTAGAACTGCTTGCACCACAGAACATCCTTGATTGTTTTTAGAGCAGATATCACACTGATGATAATTATGAGGTGGCACATGGCCGTACCCACTCTGTCTACAATGTATCTTGACCAGATTGGCCCTTAACAAGAGTACATCGTGAATTTGATAGACATTGTTAAGTTCTTTCTCAATCAGGTTGACTGCAGCTTTCTCATGTTGAGGCAGCGGGTTCGTAAGAACATTGGGATTCGTATCTTTGAAAGATAAGATCCCGCTCCTAACAAGATTTTGTACGTCGGATTTGAAATTGAGACAGTTCTCTATGTTATACCCTGATCCTCTTTGATTATAAGGGCATGTCTGATCCGTTTTGAACCAAAAAGGCAGATTTTCTGGTACTGTAAGAGGAGACTTAGTCTGGATGTGCCCCTTAGCCAGTAGTAATGGAAATAGTTTTGCGTACAACATGGGTATAGGATCAAACCCTGGTGGCCGTGTTGTACGGTTGTTGTTGTATTGAGGACGAGCCTGCTGAAGAGGTTGTCGTGTCCTTTGCTGATTAGGTTGGCTCTGCGTAACCTGAGGTTGATACGTAGGAACAGGCGCAGGATTGATAGCAGGAGTCACAACTGCTACTGGTTGATAACGTCGCCTTTGCTTTTCGAGAGAGATATTCCCAATATCTTGCTCTTTTTTCTTAGGGAGAGCACTACCATATCGTTTTGTATTACTCGATTATCCAGCGTCTTTTATTAGACGTCCTTCTCGGACAGCTTCCTCAAGACGAACTCACATGCCCACCATCTCGATGAAATCACTGGGTGCACTGGTAACCATTCTACCATAGTAAAATGAGCTTAAGGTCTTTAAGAAGATCTTTGTCATCTCTTTTTCCTCAAGAGGTGGACAAATCTGAACGGAAATTTCGCGTCATCTCTGAGCGTACTCCTTAAAGGTTTCCTTGTCCTTTTATGACATTGACCTGAGTTGATCTCTGTCCGGTGCCATGTCCAAATTGTATTTGTATTGTTGGACGAAGGCATTACCAAGATCTCTGAATGTACTGATCATAGTACGGTTTAAACCCATGTACCATTTGAGTGTGGCACCGGTTAAACTATCCTGAAAGTAGTGAATCAATAGGTCCTGATTCTCCGCCTGAGCTGACATTCGTCGAGCGTACATCACCAGATGGCTCTGAGGGCAAGAGTTACCCTTGTATTTTTCAAAGTCGGGCACTTGAAATTTGTGCAGAACTTTCACATTGGGGACCAGACAGAGGTCTGCGGCGTCCTTTCCAAATAAATCCTGACCGCGGATGGCTTGCAGTTCCTTCTGCATTTCCAGGAACTGTTCCTGGAATTCATCCATTCTATCAAACATAGTTTCCTTCTTACCAGAAGGTATCGGTGGAATCTGTCCTTCCGGGACAGTGTGCACCACAGGGGGTGGGACCATGACTACGGCAGTGAATCTTGGCGTTTCCTAAAGTTTGTAACCTTCAAGAGTCTTCAGTATGCCCTTGGCATCTTCGCTTTCCTGAAGTTTGTAGCCTTCAGGCCCAGCGGCTTCTGTTATGATTCCATGATCTTCAGTGATCAGCGGAACATATCCTTCTGGGATATAGTTAACAGGCATGCCCCAAGGACGGTCTTTTGGCATTTGATACCTAAGATCATACTTCTCCACTATGGGCATTGAGGTGATCTCTGAGATCACGGTCCTTTGTAGCTGAGCTTCTGCCATGGCTTGCATGTCGTTACGAAGCTTTCTCATATCCTCTCTCAGAGCGTCGATCTCTTCTTTCAACTCTCTATTTTCTTCCTCAAGATCATCCATCTTTTTCTGACGATTGGCCCGAGTATTGTACGAATGAGACAGTTTGACTCTAGAACCGAGACACAAACGTGAGATTCATAGGTAAGAAGAATACGCGATGTGAGAATGATGAATGCAATGATTATATTAATTGTTTTTTGGTTTAATCAAAATAAACTTCGACAATTAGATTGCAAATATCAAACAGTGGGGAAACCCCTTTTTATTGAATTCAAAGGATTACAGAAATGGAAATACAGTAGATTACAAGGTGCAGAAATAGAAACCTAAGCTAATGGGTCCCGAGTCCTCTCTGAAGAGAAATTGGGTGCTGACTCTGGTACTTTCCTTTTCTTTTGCCAGGTGAAAGAAGCGAGCAAATTCCTTTGGTCATCTTGATTCTCTACAGCATGTTGCTCCAAATTTTCAATCAGATCGTCTTTCTCTCTCAGTAGTTGCTGTATTTTGATGCACTCCACATTGAGGGTGCGATACTTGTTCTTCCAAGACCTCCTCTCCCGTTGAACATTGTTGAGAGTAACCTGGAGCTTTTCAGTCTCAGTCATGAAGTACATGACAAACTCCCTCGGTGGAAGATCTCCATGACGAGGATAAGGCATCTTTAGCTTGAGAGCTCTAGTTTGTACCCAGTGGAGGTAAGGCTCCACCGAGACACAGTTGGGTTTCCCTAGAGACTCTCGTCCTTTCTTATGAACATGTTTCCAAGCATGCACTATTTCCGTCTTTAGTGCTCTGTCACTTTCTCCTTCCTTGAAGAAAAGACCTTCCAAATGAACACTCCGTGGGACGTGCCTCATCGGGTATCCAAATTGACGACGAACGAGAACTTGATGGTAATTGATTCCTCCCTTAGTTCCTATAAGGGGTACGTTGGGGAAGTTTCCACAATGTTCAATGATCCTGATTCTGTCATAAATCCTATTACACCAATCTATGTCAGAGTTGGTGAGGGACATGATTTTCTGCGACCAACGTAAAGCACTCTTGTGATCCCAAAAAGCAGCAGACTTAGGTAAGTGAGAGATAAACCATTCATAAAGCAGACGTGCACAACATGTGACCTCCCCTCCGCTGTACAAATTTCCCAAGTGTACAGAATGATACGCATCTGCGAGCAAAGTTGGCACAGGGTTCCCAATGAGGAAAACCTTAATGGCGTTGATATCGACGAAATTATTAATGTTGGGAAGCAAAAATAACCCGTAGGTGAGTAAGACAAAGATGCTTTCAAAAGCAGTCACGTTCCCGATACTGGCGAAGTACAGGGCTTTCTTTGTCAAGAACTGGGCTGGCAAATCTTGTATGCCACCCTTAGTGGTCATGTGAGTCCTGACCTCAAACTCGTCCAAATGAATTGCTCTTGCAATGGTCTGATTCTTTGGAATTTCTTCCAGTCCAGAAAATGGAGCTTGATCTGTAATGTGTAGATCAATCAGATGAGAATATTCCTCCAGCGTTGGTGCTAGCTGGTAATCCGGGAATGTGAAACAATGATAGACCGAATCGTAGAACTAAATGAGCGCATCCATGATTCCCTCAATCACATGGACTCTTAGCAGAGATAGGAAACCTCCGTACCTGGCTCTGAAAGCCTCTTGGTTTGTGATCATTCTCGCCAAACCTCTTAAATCCTCTAGTTTTGGAATCCTGAAGGTATACTTATGAGTTCTCCTTGTACCGAAATCCATCAGCGCAATCCTTTTCTCTGATATTTGCAATCACAGTCTTAGTTTATTTTGAAAAGACAGAGAGACTAGAAGAGAAATTTTTTGAATGTTTTAATGTTTTTTAAATGAATGCATGAATGCAGCACACAAAAACATAGAAAAAACATGGGGTCAAAGGGTCGTTGTCATGAAGTCAAGGCTCTACCCATCCCCAAAGGTTTATACTAGGGCGATTTTTTGTACCTGTACTCAAAATCATCAGCTCCTCCCAGGATAAAAAACAGCAAGCGGATCGCCAGCGAGCTGTATGAAATCTTAGAGTAAATGCTATTCACCAAGAATAGATCATCAGCCTCAAATGAGGGTAGTATCGCGTTACAACTATTTCCGATAGCTTCCGCACTACAAAAAGGTTGGCTCCTCAGCTTCTCAGACGTCACAATCGGTCCATTGCCTATGAGTGGGAATGGGTTGCATTGGGAAGCCTCCACTGAGGTTGATCGTCGACCTCGTCGCCATCACTTATCTTAAGTGTATACTCAATCTTTCCACATGCGGCATCACACGCATTCCCATTAGCAGAAAAATAAACACAGATATCAATTAAGAAAAGCAATATATATATATTTGTCCTAATGTCCTAGACTTTTAAAAGCTAAGAATCTTAAGTTCCTGACAGAAAATGGTTTCCCGGCGGAGTCACCATCCTGTGGTTTCATTCCAAATTAACGGCGTTTTTACCTAAGATCCTAGCGACGTTAGGGTTTCAAGAGATAAGAGGGACAAAATGCCTTAAAAGGCGTCATTTTTGTGGTACCCCCTTCCAAGATTTCTACCTAGGAGACGAGAAGAGAACAAGATCCCTAAAGATTCTCCCCAGCAGAGTCGCCATTTTTCTGTAGCGAGTGATTTTTGGATATGGTTGTGAAGCACGATCCCTCTAGTACTACATCTCGATTCATTTTTTATCCTATTAAAGCTGATGAAGGAAGGGAAATCGATGTCTCCAATTAACCCTGCTTGCATACTGAGGTTAAACAGTCAAAACTGTTGGTTTACATATGCTACAAAGATTCGGGGTCTCTCCTAGGTTATTTTGTTGAAAGGGGGTGTTTTAGGCTATCGGTTGAAATGTTAGGACGGATGTATGAAAGTATGGGATTTTGGGTTTTTGTTTAGTGTGCTCGCTATGATTTTTCCTTTCAATCTTATGCCTACATATTCCCATTTACCGAAATAGGGAAATCAGACCGATCGTAGTGCCTCCTATTCTATGGGAGGAAATGGTTGTTTTGGTGTCTTGTTCAAAGCCCAAGACGTGAAGCTAAAGGTGGTTTGAATCTTGTTTAAAGCCCAAGATATGAAGCTGAAGGGTCTATTTGTATCTTGTTCGAAGCCCAAGATGTGAAGCTAAAAGGTGTTTATCTTTAGAGAGAATTTGTCATCTCTAAAGAGGGGTTTGTATGTCACAACTGTTTATAAAGGAGAATTACTTTAACCGGGATTTGTGAATCCGGCAATGCCGTAATTTCCTTTATAGGGGATTTCAAACCTGAAGGAGAAGACTTTAACTCAGTGTAGAGCAATGCTATCTTTCCTTAGGAATTTCTCATGCTAAAAGAGGGACAGTGGCATGGATGTAGATGATCCAGAGGCTTGCCGCTTACAGCGATTAGATGAAGGGGAAGGAGTTGTTGATGTTTGTGTACTGTGAACGAGGCACTGGATCAACCAGTGGTTTTCTTATACAAAGCCTAAGAGGAGGTTAAAAGTTTTTCCTTATACAAAGCCTAAGAGGAGGCTATTATTTGTCCCGTACAAAGCCCGAGAGAGAGGCTGAAAGGTTTTGACTCAACGAGGGAGTCTTTTGGTATCTCGTATAAAGCCCGAGATGGAGGCTATTTGACTCAACAAGAGAGTTTTTTGTATCTCGTACGAAGCCCGAGATGGAGGCTAAAAGTGTTAGCTCCGCTGGGGAGAACCATTGTACAAAGCCCAAGAGGAGGCTATTGTGACTGTTTTAGTTGAGTGATAGATCCAATATGCTGATTTAAAGAGAAAATCAGTTCTTATATGAGTAATGTTTGCACTCAGGGATTTGATTCGAGGATCAGGGTTATTTCCTGTTCTTTAAGGAAATGGGAAATCCAAGGGTATTGAGACTGTCCGAATCTGCGGGTTTCATCTCCTAGTTTTGGAAGGAGCTTGAGAATGTCTTTTGAGACTCAAGGTAATCAGTCTGCCCAAGTCTAGAGTTTCATCTTTTGTACTATGCTTTGAGAAACAGTAGTAGACTCTTGGAAAGATTGCTCTATTAATATGACTGACTTCTGTTCCTATACCTCTAGGAGGTCGTCGGGACAATTTGTACGAAGCCCAAGAGGAGGCTAGAAACTTTTAAGAAGCCGATAGGTCCTTGTATGAAGCCCAAGAGGAGGCTATCATTCTCGAAGGAAGAAATCATTTATACAAAGCCTAAAAGGAGGATATGAATACTTCTAAGAAGCCGGTGGGTCCTTGTACAACGCCCAAGAGGAGGCGGGGATGCTTTTAGGAAGCCTGTGGGTCCCCAAACCCCGAGAAGTTCAAGACAGGCTATTCACAAAGAATAGATCAAGCCAGGAAAGTTCGAGAATTTGGAAGAAATTCAAGAGGTGCCATTCACGGAGAAAAGATCATCTCTGGGGAGTAGAGTTTCTTGACAAGTGCTTTTAAGAAACCGATAGGTCCTTGTATGAAGCCCAAGAGCAGGCTATCATTCCCGGAGGAAGAAATCATTTATACGAAGCCTAAGAGGAGGCTGTGAATACTTCTAAGAAGCCGACGGGTCCTTGTACAACGCCCAAGAGGAGGCGGGGATGCTTTTAGGAAGCCTGTGGGTCCCCAAACCCCGAGAAGTTCAAGACAGGCTATTCACAAAGAATAGATCAAGCAAGGAAAGTTTGAGAATTTGGAAGAAACTCAAGAGATGTCATTCACGGAGAAAAGATCATCTCTAGGGAGTAGAGTTTCTTGACAAGTGCTTTTAAGAAGCTTGTGGGTCCCCAAACCCCGAGAAATTCAAGACAGGTTATTCACAAAGAATAGATCAAGCCAGGAAAGTTCGAGAATTTGGAAGAAATTCAAGAGATGTCATTCACGGAAAAAAGATCATCTCTGGAGAATAGAGTTTCTTTGACAACTTCTATGAGTGACAGTCTATGAAAGGGTTCACCGAGAATGCTGCCTTTCATGTCTCCATATTGTTTAACCCCAAGAGGAGGGAAGACTGTGTCTGGTAATCCTATGGGGATCTAGTTTTGACTATTTAAGAGTGATCAATGGGCTTAATGTTAGACGTAGTTGCCGGGGAAACTCTAAATATCTATACTATTATTACACAGTTGATATGAGTTTATGAAAGAAGACTTACAGCGAAACAGCTCCACAATACAGTTATATATATATGAAAGCGGTAAATGAAAGCATATAAACACTTACTCGGTTGTAGAGCTTCTATGCTATTTGGTTAGTTGTTCAACAAAGAAAGATTGAAAACAACAGTATATTTCCAAATCAAAGGAGAAAGTGCTTTGAAAAAGAAAGATTTGGGGCTTACAGCTCAAGGAGAGGCCCAGATGATTTTATCAGTGAGCGCACTGTTGAATTTGTATAGAGGGACTTATACAAGTGACTGAGGCACAAAAAAAAATTGTTTGTTGTACAAAGGGATGGGTCTTACACTCTCTCAAGAGGCCCAAAAGGTTTAAGTAAAAAGAGTGGGGCTTATAACACGAGGGTAGGCCCAGATGATTTTTCGTTTAAAATGGCAATCGCGCCGAGATTTTCTTTTAATGCAAAGGGACTTATACAATATCTGAGGCCCAAAGTTGTTTTTGGTTAAAAGGGGATTGGGTCTTATACTCTAATAGAGGCCCAAAAGTGTTGAATGGGTCTTATAGCTCGAGGAGAGGCCAAATTGATTTTTTAAAAGGCGACGATCGCGCCGTTTACTTGTACAGAGGGACTTATACAATAAGTGAGGCCCAAAATGGTTTGTACAAAGGGAGTTTTGGGTCTTACACTCTCTCAAGAGGCCCAAAAAAGGTTTAAAGAAAAGAAATGGGTCTTACTACTCGAGGGTAGGCCCAAGATTTGTTTTTCAACGGATGATGATCGCGTCGAACTTTTCGATATACAACGGGACTTATACCATAAGTGAGGCCCAAAATAGGTTGTATTTACAAAGGGTTGGGTCTTACACTCTATTAGAGGCCCAAATGTTTTGAAAATGATTTATGAGGGTTGAATTAATCCAAAAACTCTAATTTGTTTTCAAAATGTATTTTAATTGAATAAAAATTCAATTAAAGTGATCAAAATTGTTTAACATATGGAAAACAAATTGTGATCTTGGATTAATGCTTCAAAAATTAAGTATTGACCTACAAAATAATTAGAAGGCATTAAAAGTTGCAAAATCAAGGTGGAAAAAATATTCAAAATGTCAAAAACAATTAAAATTTTAATTCTTTGCAAAAATATCAATTATATGAAATAAATAATATTTTTGGGATTTTTTGGGAGAATAAAATATTTTAACATTTTTGTGAATTATTAAAAAAAGAATCAACTCAAAATCATTAAAACTCAGAGAGAAATTAATTTTTGAATCAATTAAATAAAATCACAAAATTCAAATATTTGAATTTGAGAGAAATGGCGCCAAGAACAGCTGAAGAACACGCGCGTTTTTAAGTTTTGCCCAAATTTGCATTTTCTATCCAATCTCACTGAATACTTGATCATATCATGCAATACACATACCAATCAACTCGTTTCAACCTCACGATCATGTCTATGGCAATTAATTTCATTTAAATTAAGCATAAAACAAGAAATCACGAAAAATCCTCAAGAACCCTAAATTCTGCATGAAGGCTGGGATTTTTGATACACGATTCAAACAAAGCAATTACTTGAGGGGAAACATTCCATGCATGATTATGAACATTTGGCAAAAGTATTGTGCGAGAAAATATGCATAGATTGAGAGATGACCAAGTTTAGGCTTACCTCTAGGTCGTGATAGCAAGAGCAAATTGATTTCTGAGTAGGAGGTGTTACAGATGAATTGTGATGATCTGAACAGCTTCCCTACACCCTATGGAGTGTGTTTGAATGCTTGGACTTGATTGAAAATGGCTGGATCACTTCATGGTATCTCAACTGCAACATGGTTAAAACCTTGAGCAATTGACTGGTGATTCTGAGAAATCAGTGTTCCAGATGTTGTTTAAGTGTTTAATCTACTCACATATGATGTATATGAGGTGTGTATGTGATTGGTTTGAGTGGAATTGCTCTCTAATGAAAAACCCGATAGTGACTTGCTAAGAAAGGCATTTTTTAGAGTGAGAAGTGGATTTGGAGAAAGGCAAGTGTTGTAGGCCTTTGGTGTACTTAAACTTATCATAATTGAGCTCTATTTATGGTAGAGCAAGTTTGTTTTGCAAGGAATAGTGAATGGCAACTACTGAGTAGGTTTGGCCAATGTTGGCAAATGAAAATCTAAGTCTCCTCTAGCCATTGACTAGAGGTTAGGGCACAGGCTGCTGGTCCCCTTGGTCTTGGATAAGTCTTGACTGAATTCAGTTGCTAATGGCTCATTCCATGCCACCTTGATGCTTCCATTGAATGCTCCAATCCAAAATTGGAGTCTTGTCCCTATTTTGGGCAATTCTAGATTCAACATGCAATTTCTTGTTCCAAGGACTTTGGTGGCTTGGCTCAGTGATTGTCCCCTTTAGATTCAATCCTCATATGTGTCCAAGGTGATGACAAGGCTTGGAATTGGCTGATTTTGGAAAATTGACCAAAAGTGCAAAAATCTGCCTTGCCTTGGCAGATTTCAGCAAGGCAACTTGCCAATGTCATATCTCATGGCTCAAGTTGAATTTGGTGATGTTCTTGGCCATTTTGGAAAGCTCTTATATGATACAACAACTGTTTGATCATATTTGGTTTTGATACTTTTTGGATCCAAGTGAAAAATGTCCCTACATTTGGAAAAAAGTAAGGCAAAATCTGACTTGGTGAAATTTTCACTAAGTGTTGGAACAAAGTGACTTTTCTTGATTTTGATCACTCCATAACTCAAAATCCATGAGGAATTTGGACATAGGTCAGTATGAAGCTTTTGTAGATGGCAATGAGGTCTACAAATCAAGCTTTGGATGGAAAAAAATGGCTTTGTGGTTTAGGAGTTATGATCCTCCAAAGTTGGTACCTTTGTCACTTTTTTCATAACTTAGAAAATTTTCTAAGTTTTTATGGTTACCCCTTTTACAAGTTATCCCACTTTCTTTGATTTTTCTTGATGAATGATGATTCAAATCATACATTAACATCATTTTAGGGTTAGAAATCCATTTTTGTGAAAAATCTCAAAAAGTCAAAGTTGACTTTTGTGCACAGTTGACTTTTTATCCGATGAATTCCAAACTGTGCAATTCTTCAGGAAATCATGTCCTTGACCTAAATCAAACTTGATGGACATGTTCCATGGGTGGTATATTGGGTATTGAATCATGTCTTAGGGCTTGAGAGCATGTCCTGGTCAAAAGTCAAAGTTACAGTTGACTTTTCCCGCTAAACCCTAACTGTGGTTCAGATGGAATTGAAACTTGTTGCTCAAGCTTCTTGGATCAATACATTGTCCCAAATGGATCAAAATGGTATATTAGAGACCCTCAAATCATGTCTTGGGGCCTTGGTTCATGATTTGTCCCAAAAGTCAACTTAGGGGTGAATTAGGTCAAGAAACCCTAATTCCTGATTTTTGATTAATGCATCCCCTGAGGCAAAATTGACTTAAAGATTGGGTTTATGAGGTTACATGGAACATATTAGGTTATGTTTTGGCTCTTTGTGCTTAAGGCTTGATCCACCTAGAAGGGAGCATCCTTGTGCTTAATCCTTGAAGTGGGAGTCCTCTTGATCCATTGTGGATGTTTGAGAGGTTTAGACAAGTTGAAGATCATGTCATTCCTTGATTGATCCTTTGTCTAAACACTCAGAGAGGGATTGAAACCCTAATTTTGATTGCAGTGGATGCTCAACCATCTCTGGGGAGACTGATGAGGCATAAAGGTACATCCATATTGTGATGATGATTTACACAATGATGGGAAATATTAGTGGTCAAAATTTTGGGTATGAAAATAATGAGGAAATGATGCGAGAAATTGTGAATGCTTGGGGTCACCAGCGCAAAACAGGAAAAACAGTTTTTGGAAAAATGGATTGTAGATCTTATCCTGAGTATGAAAGATGGATTGAAATGAAGGTGAACGAATTACTCTTGCCTTTTTCAAAGGAATCCCCTTTATATCCTGTAATACCAGAACAACCTACCACGGTAGCCATCGACGAGTTTGACAAGCTACAGAAATTGGTAAAGGAGCTTCGGGTAGAGAATTCAGATCTGAGTAGTCTTCTTCAAAACGCCTTGCATGCCAACAAAGAATTGGAGCATAAAGCCCAAGACGCCTAAAGAATCTTAGCTGCAAGAGAAAAGGATTTCGCCGAAAGAGCTCAACATTTCCAGAAAATTAGTAAAGGTGTCGATGTTGCCACTCAAGCTCATAGGAAGACCAAACAGACTTTAGCTCAGACCAAGGATACGCTAGCCAAGCTTCAGCAAGCCTGGGATGAGGTTAGGATCGAAAATGCAGAGTTGTAGGAACAGTTGAAGTTCAAGGATGACGAGCTTAAAAAGGAACATGAACAGCGGAGAAAGTATCGGGAGAATCTTGGCAAAAGTCAAGAACAATTGATAAACACCAGAGAGGAGCTGAAGACTTCCAAGACGAAGCTAGAAGAGGCTATGGCAGATATGGGGAAACTCAAGATGCAAGCCGGTGTGAAGAGGCACAAAGGAGTATGTGATGATGAAGCTCTCCTGATGAATATGGATTCGTTGACTGAAGCCTTAGAAAAGAGAGATGTTCTGATTAGGGAGTTAATCGAAAGACCAAATCACCAGCGCACTCGCAAACTCTTCAAGGAAGTCAAGTATTCAAGCGAAAAGTTGAAGGATTTGGAGCTATTAGATTGACAGTTTTTCTCTCTTGCTTAATGTAATTTTGTTAATGGATATCATCAGGCTTGTTGATGAATCCACTATTTGGATGTATGTTGTTTGAATTCATTGTTGAACAATACGTGTATGACTGATTCCTTGTTAATTGAAATGAGCAGTTTACCCAGAAATGTTCCTTTGCCCGTTATCTATATACAAGCACATAGCGACGGCACGTCTCTTCATATCACGATTTTTGATCTTCAGATTTCTGTGGTTAAGACTGGAATCAGGGTGTAGAGCACCTCGGAAATGATAAACATGGAATTTGCATTGCATTGCATATCATTTTGCATTTTGTTGTTTGCTTTTCAGGTACTCGTGGCAGGTCCTCTAACCTTTATTTGGTTTCAGGCATAATAGTTGATTCCCGCATTCACCGATACGCAACCAGACGAAACCAAACAAGGGTCATGGATCAGGTACAGACAGAGTTGACTGAGTTAAGGGCACGCATGGAACAGTTTATGAATTTGATGCAGGGCGTTGCCCAAGGGCAGCAGAACCTGAGAGCAGGGCAAGAAGACATGCGAGCTACCATCCAGAGGTTGGAGACAGAGATTCCTACTGGTGATCACGTTAATCCCCTTAGGGTTAACCCTCCTGTTGTCAATCCTCCTGTTGTTACTCCTCCTCCGGTTGGAGTTAACTTGGGTTTTGTTCCTGGCAACAATGGGCATGTGGAAGATCGTCAAGAGGACCAGCTTTCCCTACTTAATGCTGATATGGGATTCTACAATGATGACAGGAAATACGAGGGACTGGCTGAAAGAGTGAAAGCTATAGAAAGTCAGAATCCTTTGGGAATTGATGTTGAGGATATGGGACTAGTACAGGGTGTCAAGATTCCCTCGAAGTTTAAACCACCTACTTTTGACAAGTACAATGGTAGCACTTGTCCTAAAACTCATCTCCAGGCATATAACCGGAAGATAGCGGCTTATTCTGATGATCAGAAGTTGTGGATGTATTTTTTTCAGGACAGTCTATCTGGAGCCTCACTGGAATGGTATATAAAGTTGGACATGGCTCGCATCAGAAGTTGGAAAGAGTTGTGCTTGGCTTTCTTGAAGCAGTACCAATATAACATTGATATGGCACCGAATCGCACTCAGTTACAAAGCATGACACAGGACCCTAAGGAAGGTTTTAAGCAGTGCGCCCAGAGGTGGCATGAACTTGTTGCTCAGGTACAACCTCCGTTGGCAGATAGAGAAATGGCTGACATGTTCATGAATACTTTGCAAGGTCCATATCTCAATCGGTTGGCTGTTTGTCCATCCACTGGTTTTGCTGACATAGTAATTGCTGGAGAGAGGATCGAGAGTTTGCTAAAGATGGGGAAGATTCAGGACGGAAATGATACAAGTTCAGCTCCCGCAAAGAAGTTTTTTGGTAACAATAACAGAAAGCATGAAGGTGACGCTAATGCTGCATATGCACAAGGGGGGAGAGGTAGAGGATGGCAGGGTTCGTATCACCAAGCAGCATCTATAACTATTCCAACTCCGGGTACTGAGGCTCAACCTGCAGAGCAAAGTCAGTATCACCCAAGAAAGAGAATGAATGACCGACATTTTGATGCTTTCCCTATGACATGCTCACAAATGCTACAGAATTTACCTCGATTGAAGTTGGTACAATTGAGGACGTTGGCTCCCTCAGCGGGCAACTTACCTCTTGGGTATGATGCAAATGAAAAGTGTGAATTTCACTCAAATGCGCCAGGTCACAATGTGGAAAATTGTAAGGCTTTCAAACATGTGGTTCAAGACCTAATGTAATTCAAAATCCCATGCCTTCGTATAGTGGACCAGGGGTGAATTTCATTGAAGAAGATGGAAGTTTGAATCTGGTGAGGGACATTAATGATGTCAAGACTTCGTTGAAAGTTGTGAAAGACCGCCTGCTGAAAGGGGCTGTATTTCCTGGTTGTTCAAAAAGTTATGAAGATTGTTTAATTGCTGATAATGGTTGTGTGAAGTTGAGAAAGTTCCTTCAGAACATGATGGATGAAGGACGTTTATAATTTGATCAGTTGAAAAAGAATGATGATGAAGTTTCTACTATCTATTTTGATCCTGTGGAAATTCTGGTGCCCGCTCCTGTACAGACATTTACGCCTGAACGAGTAGCTCCTATAACTATAATTGTTCCCAGTCATGTCCCAAATGAGAACAAGGTTGCTATTCCGTGGTACTATGGAACTAATAATCAAGGACAGAAGCAGGAAGTACAGACTCCTAAAGAAAGTGGTTTAAGTATAGGAAATGTTGGGGGAATGGGTGGCTTTACTCGCAGCGGAAGGCTTTTTGCTCCTCAGACACTCAGGAAAGACGATACTGAAGCATTAGCAAAGGCCAAAGGAAAGCAGGTGATAAGTGATGAACCAGTGCCAGGGGTGGAACCTGATAATTCATTGGAGAAAGATGCTGAGGACTTCATGAGAATAATCAGAAAGAGTGATTATAAGATCGTTGACCACCTACATCAGACCCCTTCTAAGATCTCCATATTGTCATTGTTGCTATGTTCCAAAGCGCATCGGAAGGCCTTGCTAAAATGTTTGAATATGGCGTACGTACCACAAGAAATATCAGTGAACCAGCTTGAAAGTGTGATTTCCAACGTTAACGCTGGTAACGGTCTAGGGTTCACAGATTTTGACTTAACGCCAGAAGAAAGGAACCACAATAAGGCTCTCCACACATCGATGGAATGTAAAGGTGCTATGTTATCCCATGTATTGGTGGACACTGGCTCTTCCCTCAATGTGTTGCCTAAGAAAGCATTTGCAAAGCTGGATGTGGAAGGAGTTGTACTTAGGCCTTGTGATCTAGTAGTGAAAGCATTTGATGGTTCAAAGAGATCAGTGTTTGGAGAAGTAGAGCTGCCTGTCCAGATCGGACCCCAGGTGTTCAATACAGTGTTTTATGTGATGGACATCCAACCAGCCTATAGTTGTCTATTGGGTCTTCCATGGATCCATGCTGCTGGGGTCGTATCTTCAACCTTGCATCAGAAGATAAAATTTGTAGTTGACGGTCAGGTTGTTACGGTATGCGGAGAGGAAGATATTTTCGTTAGCCATCTGTCGTCCTTCAAGTACGTGGAGATGGACGGAGAAATCCACGAAACTCTCTGTCAGGCATTTGAAACTAGGAATATGGTGAAAGACTCCCCGTCTGGTGAGGCAAGGGTGGGAACCTCTATGACTTCGTATAAGCATGCTTTGGAAGTGGTGCAGTCTGGTCATGCCGAAGGCTGGGGTCAAGTGATTGAGCTACCTTTCAAGGATGATAAGAGCGGAATTGGTTATAAATCTCCTCAAGTTCCACCGATAAAGGGTCAAGAGCGCCAAGGGCCAGTTATTTTCTCAAGTGGAGGAGTCATACATCCAACCCAGATTTGTGCAGCAGTTGAAGATGGTGAAAATAGTGACTGTGACCTGGACAATATAGTGCGCCCATGTGCCCCAGGAGTGAAGTTGAACAATTGGTTTTCGGAGGATCTCATCCAAGTTACTCTGCCGAATAAGTAATTTTCTGTGTTTTCTTTCATTAAGCATGCAAAGGTCCTATGCTCTGCCCAAGGCATAGTGACTTCATTGTAGGGCCCCATTTGTTCTCATACAAATTTTTTATCATTAATAAAAGGACGTTTTGTATTCAAAATTGTGTTCCCTGTCTTTCCTTTTTATTTTTTTTAAATAAAAAATGGCAATGTTTTCTTCACAGTTTTTCTTGCATTTTTCTTTCTTTTCCTTTCAACAAAAGGCAATTTCTAAAGGCATGAATTATCATTCATGCAGAAATAATTCTCTGGATCTTGTTGATGACGACCCTGCTATGGTTTATTATGACTTTGATAATCCGATATACCAAGCTGAAGAGGGGTATGAGGAAGACTGTGAACTTCCTGAAAAGTTGGCTAGATTATTGAAACATGAAGAAAGAGCCATTCAGCCTCATCAGGAATCTATAGAAGTTGTCAATCTCGGTACTGAAGAGGTAAAGAAAGAGGTCAAAGTAGGAGCAAGCCTGGCAGAGAATGTAAAGAAAGAGCTGATTGAGATGTTGCGAGAGTATGTTGACATCTTCGCCTGGTCCTATCAAGATATGCCGGGGTTGGATACGGACATCGTCGTCCACAGATTGCCGCTGAAAAGGGTTGTTTTCCTGTCAAACAGAAGCTTCGGAGAACCAAACCTGAAATGGCCATTAAAATCAAAGAGGAGGTGCAAAAGCAGTTGGATGCGGGGTTTCTAGCTGTTACTAGTTATCCACCATGGGTCGCTAATATTGTGCTGGTGCTGAAAAAGGATGGCAAAGTCAGAATGTGCGTGGATTATCGAGATTTGAACAGGGCGAGTCCAAAAGATGATTTTCCATTACCACACATTGACGTGTTGGTAGATAATACGGCTCAATTCTCTGTGTTTTCTTTCATGGATGGGTTTTCCGGATATAACCAGATCAAGATGGCGCCGGAGGATATGGAGAAAACTAAATTTATTACCCCTTGGGGCATATTCTGCTATAAGGTGATGCCGTTTGGTTTAAAGAACGCTGGGGCAACATATCAGCGTGCCATGGTGACGCTTTTCCACGATATGATTCACAAAGAAAGTAAAGTATATGTGGATGATATGATTGCCAAATCACAAACGGAAGAAGAGCATTTGATAAATTTGAAAAAGTTGTTTGAACGGTTGAGACATTTCAGACTGAGGCTGAACCCAAATAAGTGTACTTTCGGGGTAAGATCAGGTAAGCTTCTGGGCTTCGTTGTCAGTGAAAATGGAATCGAGGTGGATCCAGCAAAGGTAAAAGCCATTCAAGAAATGCCAGAACCAAGAACAGAAAAACAAGTTCGTGGATTTTTGGGAAGACTGGATTATATTGCAAGATTTATATCTTATCTTACCACGACTTGCGGGCCAATATTCAAATTATTGAGAAAAGAACAATCAATCCGGTGGAACAATGACTGTCAAAAGGCCTTTGATAAAATAAAAGAATATTTGCAAAACCCTCCGATTCTCATGCCTCCAGTTCCTGGGAGGCCACTGATTATATATCTCTCTGTACGTGATGGATCAATGGGTTGTGTTCTCGGTCAACACGACGAGACAGGTAGGAAAGAACATGATATATACTACCTGAGCAAAAAATTCACCGACTGCGAGTCCAGGTACTCGATGCTTGAGAAGACATGTTGCGCACTAGCATGGGCTGCTAAGCGATTAAGACAATACATGATGACTCATACAACCCTACTGATTTCAAAAATGGATCCGGTCAAGTATATTTTTGAGAAGCCGACTCTTAATGGAAGGGTTGCTCGGTGGCAGATGGTTTTGACTGAATATGATATACAATACACTTCCCAGAAAGCTATCAAAGGGATTGTGTTGTCTGATTATCTTACCGAGTCGCCTATTGATGATTATCAGCCAATAAGGTTTGACTTTCCTGATGAAGACATCATGTTTCTCAAGGCTAAAGATTGTGAAGAGCCACCGGTTGACGAAGGGCCGGATCCTGATGACAAATGGAAACTGATGTTCGATGGGGCCATTAACATGAATGGAAGTGGTGTTGGGGTAGTCCTTATCACTCTGAAAGGATCACATATACCTTTCACTGCCCGGTTGACGTTTGATGTCACCAACAATGAAGCGGAATATGAGGCTTGTATCATGGGTATTGAAGAAGCCATTGATTTAAGGATCAAGACTCTCGAGATATTTGGTGACTCTGCTCTAGTGATCAACCAGATCAATGGAGATTGGCATACCAACCAGCAGAACTTGATTCCTTACAGAGACTATGCGAGAAGACTGTTGACTTTCTTTACAACAGTAAAATTGTGTTATATACCTCGTGATGAGAATCAAATGGCTGATGCTTTAGCAACATTATCTTCCATGATTCAGGTGAATTGGTGGAACCATATACCCAAGATTGATGTGATGAGGCTAGACAGACCCGCTCATGTGTTTGCCGCCGATACGAAGACTGATGATAAACCTTGGTATTTTGATATCAAACATTTCTTGAAGAGTCAAGAGTATCCGGCTGGGGCATCAAACAATGACAAAAAGACTCTAAGGAGATTGGCAGGAAGCTTCTTCTTAAACGAGGATGTGCTTTACAAGCGGAACTTTGACATGGTCTTGCTCAGATGCGTGGATAGACACGAAGCAGACCAGTTAATGCAGGAAGTGCACGAAGGATCTTTCTGTACCCATGCTGGTGGGCATGCTATGGCCAAGAAATTATTGCGAACCGGGTATTACTGGCTAACTATGGAGGTTGATTACTTTAAGTACGCCCGAAAATGGAAAAAATGCCAAATCTATGCTGACAAGGTGCATGTGCCACCAAATCCCCTGAATGTGATGAGTTCTCCATGGCTCTTTGCTATGTGGGGCATTGATATGATTGGGAAGATTGAGCCTACTGCTTCCAATGGACATCGATTCATTCTGGTGGCTATTGATTACTTTACCAAGTGGGTGGAAGCTGCCTCTTTCGCAAATGTCACCAGGCAGGTGGTAGCCCGATTCATTAAGAAGGAGATTATTTGCCGATATGGGGTGCCCGAAAGGATCATTACTGACAATGGTTCTAATCTCAACAATAAGATGATGCAAGAGCTATGCCAAAGCTTCAAAATTGAACATCACAATTCTTCTCCTTATAGCCCGAAGATGAATGGTGCCGTCGAGGCAGCCAACAAAAATATCAAGAAGATTGTGCAAAAGATGGTGGTGACGTATAAAGATTGGCATGAAATGCTGCCATTCGCTTTGCATGGGTACCGTACCTCTGTTCGTACATCTACTGGGGCAACCCCGTTTTCACTTGTATACGGTATGGAAGCAGTACTACCGGTGGAAGTTGAGATCCCTTCTTTAAGGGTCATGATGGATGTTAAACTTGACGAGGCTGAATGGGTTCGAGCGAGGTTCAACGAGTTGAGTCTCATCGAAGAAAGAAGATTGGCTGCACTATGTCATGGACAACTGTATCAGAGGAGAATGAAACGGGCATTTGACCAGAAAGTGTGTCCTCGGACTTACCAGACGGGCGACTTGGTATTGAAAAGGATTCTTCCTCCGAATACAGATCACAGGGGCAAATGGACTCCTAATTATGAAGGTCCATATGTTGTTAAGAAGGTTTTCTCGGACGGGGCCTTGATGCTTACAACAATGGACAGTGAGGATTTCCCGTCACCTGTGAACTCAGACGCAGTTAAAAAATACTTCGCATGAAGAGACCCGCTGGACAGTAAAAAGAGAGTCCAGGCAAAAAAGGGCATCCCGGCGAACCATAAAAAAAATAAATAAAGGGAAAAAAGGTTCGGGCAAAAATTAGGGATAAAAATAAAAAAGAAAGTACACCCGGTAAGTTGAAAACCCGCAAGGGCAACTTAGGCAAAAAAAGGTATCTCGGTGGATTGAAAACCCGTAAAGGGCGATCCGGGCAAAAGAGAGATTTAGCGAAAACTGCAATCTGAGTAATCTGTATTGTCTCGTCTTAATCAATAAGCACTCCGAATGATAGGAATCAGTTCAATCGTCCCCCTTTGAAGGCAAGGCAGTTGGAGAGTCTTGAAGATATATGAACCATAGCAGGGTTGAAATTCAATGGAGTTCCAGTTTCACATTGCCATTAGGACAGTTTCTTTTCTGTTTTGGCAATTACCTCTTTCCAGGAATTGCTTCTTGATGTAAATGCCTATTTTCAGGCTTTTCAATTAATAAAATGGTCGTTATTCAGAATAATTCTATTTGATTGTTTTGTTTTTATAATTTGTTTTGTTTACACAAACATCCAAATTTTTTATAAACATTTGCATGTGAAAACATTGGGGTTCTAAAATAACATGCATAAAAAAGGAAAACATTTAAAATTGCTTTAAATGACGGGTGCTTGGGTGAATACTACAAAATCCATGTTACCCTGGGGCATATGTGCGCATTCTTTTGTTTGCAGGTGTTGAGAATTCACTGGGTCGCTAGGCAAAGGTGCATGACGTCCTCAAGCCAAAATCCTTTACGAAGCGCAAATGGTAGTTCCTCCCCAAGCAGAGACGGTTCCTCGGCAGGAAAGTACTTCTTGGAGGTGGTCATCCCCAGCGTATTTACAGAGCTTCATGATCCCTAGCAACATTGTCAAATGGTAGTACTGTAGCCATCATGTTCAGAAAAAAGATTCTTATTTCACTCTTTTGTCACAACGTTTACTGCTTGAATCCATCGTCTGGTAGGCAGTCGCGCACGACGATTCGATATTAACAAGTCAAGTTTCAAATGGGTAGTGTTGTATCTTATTAAGTCGATTCTCCCATTCCGTACTTCCAACAGCTACAAGCTTTTCTGTGTCGATAACGGTTGTGAATCCCCAATGAGGTTGCCATCCCAAGCATGGAGCATTTTGAGAATTCCCCAGCAGGAGGTGTTCCAAATCTATTATCCCCAGTAGAGTTTGAAGAGGCGTGGTCTTCTGTAAAATCCTCTCAAGGGACATTTCCAGCACGAGACGCTCTGAAATGGTTTCCCCAGCAGAGTTTGTTGTAAGCTCATTTCCCCAGCGGAGTTCTATGGTTATAATTATTCCCCAATTAGACTGGTTCAGATGATGCCTCCCCAGCAAATTTATTATTTCCTACAGCAACCTCAATAGGTTTGTCAGGTCAGTGCCCAGATCAGGAGATCAGGTCAATTTGTCTTCCCCAGTACGGTTTGCGACCACGAAGTCAATCCAACTTGTTATCCCCAGCGGAGTTACTTACCTTTCCGCAGCATTTATTTTGCTGAGGATCTCTTTGCATTTTGCATATAGTATGCATGGCATCCTCAAAACGCGTAGCATTTCCATCGAGATGGAGCATTACGCCATGGAAAAATTCAAACATATGCATGTGAAGCATAGGCTAGTTTTGATACCTCGTGCGAGAGCCCAAAACTTTGCTCCTTATATCATTGACAAAGCTAGAAAGAACGTCTCGTTCATTCCCCAACAGATATCTCAAAGTAGCGCAAAGGGTTTCATCACTTTTCTCTCCACAGAGTCACATCTCTCAGCTTACAAGTGTCTTGGAACCATTCCCGATAGGATTCCTATAGCCGTCCCCGACAGCTCCCTTTAGTTTTAACCTTACCAGTTCTCGACAGGTCCATCTACCCATCCCCGATAGGTAAGCCTTGGTTATAAACTGTAGCTGTCCCCGACAGCTCCCTTTAGTTTTAACCTTACCAGTTCCCGACAGGTCCATTTACCTATTCCCGATAGGTAAGCCTTGGTTATAAACTGTAGCCGTCCCCGACAGCACCTTTGAGTTTTAACCATACCAGTTCCCGACAGGTCCATTTACCCATCCCCGATAGGTAAGCCTTGGTTATAAACTGTAGTTGTCCCCGACAGCTCCCTTTAGTTTTAACCTTACCAGTTCCCGACAGGTCCATTTACCCATCCCCGATAGGTAAGCCGTGGTTATAAACTGTAGCCGTCCCTGACAGCTCCCTTTAGTTTTAACCTTACCAGTTCCCGACAGGTCCATTTACCCATCCCCGATAGGTAAGCCTTGGTTATAAACTATAGCCGTCCCCGACAGCACCTTTGGTTTGAACCTTACCAGTTCCCGACAGGTCCACTTACCCATTCCGGATAGGTAACCCAGGTCAAACCTTACCAGTTCCCGACAGGTCCACTTACCCATTCCCGATAGGTAACCCAGGTCCAAGCTTACCAGTTCCCGACAGGTAGTTCACCAGTTCCCGACAGGTATCCTATGGGGTCCAATGGTTCCAAATTCTTTCTCACAAACTTTTCTTCCTTACCATTGCTTCATTTACCACATTTTTCTTTATCCACACAGTGCAATTTTTCTCGGTTATTTTTTGTAGTCAGTCCCTATGTATCTTTAATTCCTGATAGCCTTTGCTTTCATCCATTCAGATTCACAGTTGATTGAATAGGGGCAGCTTTAATACCTCAAAATTTGCCCTCATGTTTTCTCAATAAATTGGTCTATGCTTTACTCATTTGCATTCCATAGTAGGTCATAAATTGCATATCATTGGTTGCAAGGCATGGTATCTAGTGCTTCAAGGTGTGAACAATTGAAAGCCAAAGAAAAGCAGGAGAACAAGAGCCAAGGGTCTTCAAACAAGCCTCAAAGATCCCCTACATCATATATCATCCCAAATGATTTCACAAGTCATTGGAAGATGGGAATTCACTAAGAAGATTGAGCAGTGCATTATCTCCTAACAACAGTCAAAATTAGGGTTTTGGATTCAAGTGGTCTCCTGATGAAATTTTGATTCAAACTTGATCTCAATGTTTTCTACATGATATCAAGTATCTAAGGATGGAAGATTGCTCATTGATTCATTTCAGAAGAGGTCTAATTGGTCAGTTGCTTGAGAATCAAGAAATTGGGGAAAAAGTCAACTGTGCAGTGAAAAAAGTCAACTCCTGACTTTTTGAGGTCAAATTCATGAAATTCAAGTTATATATGTTCATTGGACAAAATTTGATCAAGAGATGATGGAGGAATCATGAAAAATCAAGAAATGTACAAAGTTTCCTTTTTTGGAAATTTAGGGTTTCCAAAAATAGCAAGTTTTGACCATTTTGCACCAAACTTTGAGGCTTCCTTTCTCCATGATAAAATCTCCAAACCTCAGGCCCAAGTTGAGCCAATTAAATTTCACACTCTAAGCTTCAAATCCATATAAAGAACTCTTCCATCGGATCAAAATTGAGGGAGTTATGATCAATCAAAGTTTGGTAAAATCAAGGCAAATCTCAAGTCATGGCAAGGCAAGTTCAGGCCTCCAGGCCATAATTTCATCGAACAATTGACGTGCCAAATGTCAAGTCAATTTTCTCCATCAAGAAAGCTTCAAATGAAAAATTGTTGAACATCAAAGTTGTTCATCTCCATGCCCTCTTCAACTCTGATGTTGGACATTTTTTCATTTGAACAAGGTATGAAGGTCATATGAGGGCTCGAACATGGTGGTTTCATGTTGAAAGTTCACAAGTCACAAGGCCTTGCTTGTAGCCCAAGTCACACACCCATACACTAGTTGTGGTTCCTTGTTTTCCAAGCAACCGAGTTGATCATAACTAACCGAGTTAACTAACTTGACTCGGTGAGTTGAGTCTAACTAACTCCGACCCTAGCTCCAAACCCAAGCCTCATTCCAAACCTCTCATACTCCAAACCTAAAATCTATTTAAGAGATGCTTCACTCATTTTCAAGGACCTTAAACCAATTTCTAAAATTTCTCACATTTCACTCTCAATTCTCTCTCATTTCTCTCTTCACTTTGCTACAACTTCTACTTCTCTCTTCCAAAACCACACACAAAAGCTCTTATTTCTTGAAGAATAATCACTTTTTACATTGAAAAGTGATTAATTCTTGAGCTAAACTTCATCTCTTGGTTTGCATTGGTCGGATTTTTTGGAATTTCAGCTTGTTCTTCTTCAATCCAAAGGTTTCTCACCATTTATTTTGGTGCAAGTTGGATTTTGGTGGATTTTTGCGATTTCGTTCGGTTTCGACGCGTTTTGGCAATCGATTGAGGAATCTCTGGTTTTCTTTCATTTTTTGCACCAAGATTACTTTGCAACAATTACCAAAGCAAGTCTCCGCTTTGTAGGTTGGTTTTCCCTAAGTCTCCACTCGTTTTAGCTTATTCGCAACTTATTCGATGTAGATCTTTGTGGATTTTTGATTTGGATTCATATGCTTGAATATGATTCTTGGTGTGGTTTTTAATTGAATCCAATTGATGTTTGTTGACTGTAATTCAATGTAATTTCATGCCTAATTGATTACATGTTCATTTGGAAGTTTGAAGAAGTGATTTGCTGCTGAAAAGTGCTTTTGAAACTGGTTTTTTTTTCCACTGACCCAGAGTAACCGGTTACTCATCGTTTGTTAACCGGTTAACATGTGTATTTTTGCGTAAACTATTTGATTTTTAACTAAGTAACCGGTTACTCACCGTTTGTTAACCGGTTACTCTGGGACAGAATGTGTATTTTTGTGCATTTTCTTGCTTGTTTGAGGTCCTTAACATGTTTAAACTTCATGGATCAATGCATTGATGATTGGTGGATTATTTTTGAGCTATTTTAACTCACACCACAGTATGAACTTGATTTTTCAACATGCGGCTTTTAATTATTAATCGATGAATGTCTATGTTTGCGTTGTTGATTAATTGATGCAACGATCACATAATGCACACACATTGAGCTTGTTAATTGCTAATTGATGTTGTGTTGTTGGAATTACTATGCGCATGTTCATTTGCTTTCCGTTTCAAGAGATGTATACTTGTTTTTGACTTGCTCTTATTCTTGACAATGTGTATTCTTTTGTAATGTGCATTATAACATGTTTGATTTCAAGGATTGTTCACCGTGATTTGTAATGAGATTGTGATCATGATTGATTGAATAATGTGCAAGGCTTGAAGCATGGTTGTTCATGAATGAATCATTTGTGAGTGCATGCTGCCCCTGATTTTTCATTGCTGACTATACACATATATGCTGTAGTATGTGCTGCCAAATGCTTATTACACCCATTTTGTATGCTGAACATGAGTTGTTGTTTGCTGTTTGGTATATGAAGCTGAATTTACTGATGTTCTGTTGCATGTGGGCTGTAATAGCTGTTGTTTCATTATTTCCTTCCATTGGCTTGTTTGACCAAGTTCTTTTACTTAGGATTTCTTGTAAATAGTTTTTGAATTAACCTTTTCATGTAGGTGCTAAGGGTAAGTAAGTGTGTGGATATGCTTCCACATACACTTCTTTCTTTCATCTTCTCTTATCTCTTTTAATAATTCAACTTGTGATCATGATAAGCATTTATATGTTTTCCTTGAATAATTTCTTCTTCATCCCTCTTTAAGATTAACTTAACTTCCATCTTGGAAGTAAGTTTCTTCTTTTGCTCTTCTTTTCCTTTCTTTTAGGATTAGGTTTCATGAACCACATTAACCATAGGAACATCCATGTATGATAACATTAGGGTGAGTCTTAGTCCCCTTTAGTTTTCACTTTTTGCTCCCATTTGAGTCTCTTCTTCTTATCTCAAAACAAAAGTAAAAAAAAACTTAATAAAGGCATATCAAATATTGCATTTGAGCCTTTCATGTGAGAATAAGGATGTGAGGGGTCTTCTCTCACTTTCTTAGAATTTTTAGCGTACGTCCCGTCTTGGGTCGATATGAGAAGCATTCGATCTTACATGAGGGACTTAAATACAATATGTGTTACAAAACCCTAAAATAATCAAAATACTTCTTCTAAAAGACAAAAAACAAACAAACTCTTTTCTCATCTTCTTCACTCTATTCCTTAAGGACTCGTCATGTCCGTTCTACCGCAAACAGGTAACGCCTAAGTCTCCATACAGCGAGCTGCAACACCTAAACTGCTAGGACGCGAGCGTTGACGTATTCCACTAAAAAATACAAACAACTTTCCCTAGGTGAGGGGAACTACGTCGCTCTGATTCTCATGTTCCCGATGAGATACGTAGGCAGTGGGGTAGGGCCCATTCGAGCACTTCTTTTATTTCCCCTACATTTGTTTCTCTTTCTCTCTCCCTTCCTTTTCTAGTTCTCCAGCTAGCAGTTCCTTTTCCAGTATCCTTTTCTTACACCCTTTGATCGAGACAAACAAGCGTGGATCCCATCGGGTACGATGGACGCGAGGGAGTGCTAATACCTTCCCTTCGCGTAACCGACTCCCGAACCCAGTTCTCTTGGTCGCAAGACCATGCTTTTTCCTTTCCCTCAGGTTTATGCAGTGTTTCCTTTCCCTCTCTTGGGATAAATACACATTGCTGGAGACTCTGTTTCGGTGCCACTTTCGCGTTTGTACCTGGATGAAAATCCCGGGAGCGACATAGGGAAGCTGTTCAGATCATCACAATTCATCTGTAACACCTCCAACTCAGAAATCAATTTGCTCTTGCTGTCACGACCTAGAGGTAAGCCTAAACTTGGTCATCTCTCAATCTATGCATATTTCCTCGCACAATACTTTTGCCAAATGTTCATAACCATGGATGGAATGTTTCTCCTCAAGTAATTGCTTTGTTTGAATCGTGTATCAAAAAACCCAGCCTTCATACAGAAATTAGGGTTCTTGAGGATTTATCATGATTTCTTATTTTATTCTTAATTTAAATGAAATTAATTGTCATAAACATGATCGTGAGGTTGAGACGAGCATATTGATACGTGGATTGCATGATATAATCAAGTATTCAGTGAGATTGGATAGAAAATGCAAATCTGGGCAAAGCTGAAAAACGCGCGTGTTCTTCAGCTGTTCTTGGCGCCATTTCTCTCAAATTCCAATATTTGAATTTTGTGATTTTATTTAATTGATTCAAAAATTAATTTCTCTCTGAGTTTTAATGATTTTGAGTTGATTCTCTTTTTTAATAATTCACAAAAATGTTAAAATATTTTATTTTATGAAAAAATCCCAAAAATATTATTTATTTCATATAATTGATATTTTTGCAAAGAATTAATGTTTTAATTGTTTTTGACATTTAAAATATTTTTTCCTTCTTGATTTTTCAGATTTTTATGACTTCTAATCATTTTGTAGGGCAAAACTTGATTTATGAAGCATTAATCTAAGATCACAATTTGTTTTCCACATGTTAAACAATTTTGATCATTTTAATTGGATATTTTATTCA
The DNA here is from genome assembly GCA_022829125.1 of Lathyrus tuberosus. Lineage (NCBI taxonomy): Eukaryota > Viridiplantae > Streptophyta > Magnoliopsida > Fabales > Fabaceae > Lathyrus > Lathyrus tuberosus. The sequence continues at coordinate 7,711,899 of JALAZF010000258.1, read as the reverse complement.
ATTAAAACACATTTTGAAAATAAATTAGGGTTTTTGATTAATTCAACCCTCGTAAATCATTTTCAAAACACTTTGGGCCTCTATTAGAGTGTAAGACCCAACCCTTTGTAAATACAACAAATTTTTGGGCCTCACTTATTGTATAAGTCCCGTTGTATTTCAAAAAGTTCGACGCGATCATCATCCGTTGAAAAATAAACTCTGGGCCTACCCTCGAGTAGTAAGACCCATTTCTTTTCTTTAAACTTTTTGGGCCTCTTAATAGAGTGTAAGACCCAAATCCCCTTGTACAAACCATTTCGGGCCTCACTTATTGTATAAGTCCCTCTGTACAAGTGAACGGCGCGATCGTCGCCTTTTAAAAATCAGTTGGGCCTCTCCTTGAGCTGTAAGCCCCATCACTCATTCCAAACTTTTGGGCCTCTAATAGAGTGTAAGACCCAATCCCCTTTTAACCAAAAACAACTTTGGGCCTCAGATATTGTATAAGCCCCTTTACGTTAAAAGAAAATCTCGGCGCGATCGCCATTTTAAACGAAAAATCATCTGGGCCTACCCTCGTGTTATAAACCCCACTCTTTTTCTTTAAACCTTTTGGGCCTCTTGAGAGAGTGTAAGACCCAAATCCCTTTGTACAGCAAAACATTTTGGGCCTCAGTCACTTGTATAAGTCCCTCTATACAAATTCAACAGTGCGCTCACTGATAAAACCCTGGGCCTCTCCTTGAGCTGTAAGCCCCAAATCTTTCTTTTTCAAAGCACTTTCTCCTTTGATTTTGAAATATACTGTTGTTTTCAATCTTTCTTTGTTGAACAACTAACCAAACAGCATGGAAGCTCTACAACCGAGTAAGTGTTTATCTGCTTTCATTTACCGCTTTCATATACATATAACTGTATTATGGGGCTGTTTCGCTGTAAGTCTTCTTTCATAAACTCATATCAACTGTGTAATAATAGTATAGATATTTAGAGTTTCCCCGGCAACTACGTCTAGCATTAAGCCCGTTGATCACTCTTAAATAGTCAAAACTAGATCCCCATATGATTACCAGACATAGTCTTCCCTCCTCTTGGGGTTAAACAATATGGAGACATGAAAGGCAGCATTCTCGGTGAACCCTTTCATAGACTGTCACCTTTAGAAGTTGTTAAAGAAACTCTATTCCCCAGAGATGATCTTTTCTCCGTGAATGGCATCTCTTGAGTTTCTTCCAAATTCTCGGACTTTCCTGGCTTGATCTATTCTTTGTGAATAGCCTGTCTTGAACTTCTCGGGGTTTGGGGACCCACAAGCTTCCTAAAAGCATCCCCGCCTCCTCTTGGGCGTTGTACAAGGACCCGTCGGCTTCTTAGAAGTATTCACAACCTCCTCTTAGGCTTCGTATAAATGGTTTCTTCCTCCGGGAATGATAGCCTCCTCTTGGGCTTAGTACAAATTGTCCCTCGGCTTCTTAAAAGTTTCCAGCCTCCTCTTGGGCTCCGTACAAATTGTCCCGACGACCTCCTAAAGGTATAGGAACAGAAATGAGTCATCTTAATAGAACAGTCTTTCCAAGAGTCTACTACTGTTTCTCAAAGCATAGTACAAAAGATGAAACTCTAGACTTGGACAGTCTAAATTCCTTGAGTCTCAAAGACATTCTCAAGCACCCTTCGAGAATAGGAAGGAACCCCGGAGACTCGAACAGTCTCAATACCCATTGGATTTCCCATTTCCTTAAAGAACAGGAAATAACCCCGATCCTTGGAACAAATCCATGAGTACAAACATTACTCATAAAAGAACTGATTTTCTCTTTGAACCAATATACTGGACCTGTTACTCAACTGAAACAGCATCATAGCCTCTCTCTTGGGCTTTATACAATGATTCTCCCTAGCGGAGTCAAACACCTTTTAGCCTCCGTCTTGGGCTTTGTACAAGACACAAATCACTCTCTTGTTGAGTATAAAACCCTTGGCCTCCATCTCGGGCTTCGTACGAGATACTATAGAGGACTCTCTTGTCGAGTCACTTCCCTTTTAGCCTCTATCTCGGGCTTTGTACGAGACAGATCAAAAATACCCTCTTGTTGGGACATTAGCCTCCTCTTAGGCTTTGTATAAGAAAACCACTGGTTGATCCAATCAACCTTTTAGCATCAAAGTTGTGCCTCGTTCACAGTACACAAACATCAATAACTCCTTCCCCTTCATTTAATCGGTGTAAGCGGCAAGCCTCTGGATCATCTACATCCATGCCACTGTCCCTCTTTTAGCATGAGAAATTCCTAAGGAAAGATAGCATTGCTCTACACTGAGTTAAAGTCTTCTCCTTCAGGTTGGAAATCCCCTATAAAGGAAATTATGGCATTGCCAGACTCACAAATCCAGGTTAAAGTAATTCTCCTTTATAAACAGTTGTGACATACAAACCCCTCTTTAGAGATGATAAATTCTCTCTAAAGTCAAACCCTTCAGCTTCATATCTTGGGCTTCGAACAAGATACAAATAAACCCTTCAGCTTCACATCTTGGGCTTTGAACAAGATACAAACTACCTTTCGCTTCACGTCTTGGGCTTTGAACAAGACACCAAAACACCATTTCCTCCCATAGAATAGGAGGAACTACGAACGCTCTGATTTCTCTGTTTCGAAAAACAGAGAATACGTAGGCATAAGATTGAAAGAAAAATCTTAGTGAGCACACTAAACAAAAACCCAAAATCCCATACCTCCACGTATCAATCGAAAAGCATCAGTCTTAACCTCCCACCAATCGACCTGACACTATTTTTTAACAAAATAAACCTAAAAGAGACCCATAATCTTTGTAGCATCTGTAAACCAACAATCATCTGTTCAAACTCAGTTTGCAAGCAGGGTTAATTGGAGACATCTATTTCCCTTCCTTCATCAGCTTTAATAGGATAAAAAATGAATCGAGCTGTAGATACCAAAGAGCGGTAGTGCTTCGCAACCACATCCAAAATCGCTCGCTACACCACCCAAAACGCTCGTTGTCTCAGAACATCTTCTGCATTTCCAATGGCTTCGTTAAACACTGCTACCACTTCCATTCCTCAAACCACTGGTAACAATCCAGTTGCATATGTGCTGTCTGAAGCAAAAACCCTCTGTCCTCTTCCTCAACTGTCATCAGCTGACGAGACAGTGGTAGACAATTGGTACCGCCAGATGGTTATCCCCTTTGTGGTGGAGAACAAACTTCACAGTTTCCATGGCCCTCTTCCGGACAAAATATCTAATCCATAAGAGCTCCAGAGGTTCTTTCCTTGCTTCGACCAAACAATCCCACCGCCTTTCGAGAAAGGCGGTACTTTGGATCTCAAATTTATGGTGTCCAAATCTCGAGTCTTCAGATCCATGCCTACCCCAAGAAATAAAGATTATCTTGCCTGGATCGACAAAGTCGAAGGTCAACGAAAAAACAATGGAAAAAATATGGCATTTTCGACAGCATCCAACTCTCCAGAACTGCTCACAGGGTCAACCCTTGTCTGCTACTTGAGTCAATGTACTTCTGGGAAGGATAACACATTCCACCTTCCCTGTGGCATGTTCACACCAACACTTTTCGACGTGGCGACCATTACTGACCTTTCGCCACAAGGTGAGACGTTCGACCCGACCCTGGAAACCAACAATGCTTTCGACTTTGAACGTGCTAGCTTTCAGAACTATATTGAAGATCATCATAACAAATGCTCCAAAGAAGTCTCTGATGAGGAACACATTGCCTTCCTGACATTATGGTTGTCGTATTACATGTTTTGCCATGGCTCCTTGCAAATAGCCAAAAGTTTTATTAGTCTGGCCATTCAGATCCATGAAGGTCGACAGATATCTTTGTCCAAACTTCTGCTAGCCTCTCTCTACCATTCTCTTGGCCTGTCGGCCATGATGCTAAAACTCCTCCACCAGACCACCAAGGCTCTAAACATCTCAGGGCCTATGTGGCTATTGCAGCATTGGCTCAATGCCACTCTCGAACACAAGTTGGGATATCCAGCGTCCGCGACAATGGAGCGTCTGAACAGAGAATGCTCTATCGAAGGAATGCGCCTTGCTCTGATGACTACCCAAGAGGCTCCGAAACAAACCCTCTTTATGAGGTATCTCAATATGTTTGTCGAAACCACTTCTTTTGTCCCCGACATGGCGCCGTTTGTGGAACGTAAGTTTGGCCCCGAATGGATTAGAAATCCATTTCCTGGGGTTTCCCCCAAAGCTGCTGCGGAGTCGAATTCTATATGGCGGGCGTTTCTTATTCCTACCATGATCTCCTTCCAGATCGAAACGGGAAATAATGGCTATGGTTTCATGAACTATCATCCAAATTTGGTAGCCCAAAAATTTGGCCTGAGCCAAATGTTGCCAAAGCCTTTGGTGAGACACTCTGATGACATAGTACGGTCTGGCCGACGTTTGACCCAGGTGGGTCATAGAGCTTGCATGAGGTTCGCTAGAGCCACTCAACATCTTGAATTGCCGGTATTTGTATTCCAGCCTTCGTTTTTCACCACTCAAGAATTCGACGCCTGGTGGTCGGAGTATCAGGCTCAAACCTTCACTCCAAACCTTTTCTTGGAGAATATGGTCGACGCTTTTGTTTCTCTGGCTGGTGGAGTTCCTAAATCGTCGACCGCGGCCTCTGTTGCAGATGTCGACCCCACAGAAGACCCTTCCACAAAGGTAGCTCCTAGACATTGATTTTGTTTCGCCTGTAAGTTTGAATTGAACCATTTCAGCTTTGCTTTCAGGGATGCAAATAGGAAACAGCTACCGCGTCGACCTCCACAGGCCTGCTAAGAAACCCAGGACCACCACTTCACAGGTATATTTTATTTCCTTATCCTGCTTCTTTGTCTTTCCTCTGTCTGACGGTATTTTTGCACTGGCTTCTGAGAAAGCACCTTCTCCTGAAAGAACTGAGTTGAATGAGAGTACTCACTCTCGAGTTTTCACCGCAACGACTCCAGCATCCCCTCCATCCACACCTTTGGTGAGGAAGAAAAAAGCTTTGACACGGAGAACACCGTCAAGGACTGGCATTTCGACGGTGGCCCCGGTTGTCCCCAAAAATCTTAAAGACGTATTTGATCCAATTCCTACTATCGTCCTTCCCAAGATAACAATTTCTCAGCCTGCGCAGGTACTTACCTTCTCCGCTTTAGTACCGTAGGTGACCTTTAGGTGAAAAATCTCACTTGCATTTTTCTTTATAGGAAAATGTGGTCACTTCGACCACTGTCGATATTGGCAACACTGAAATGGCTGCCGACGCCACTACTACTGGCATCACTATCACGCCAAGTCCTCAGAAGGTTGATGAATTCCAAATACCCGTGTTAGAGGAAAACTTGGTGGCGAGGACACTTTCTTCCCAACCAGACAACCTTGAGAATGATGGTGCAACTCTTGGGGAGAATATCAATCCTTCGCCTGTCGTCACCACTACTGAAGTCGGAGAGAACTTTCAAGCCCCTGAACATGGCCCAGAGAGAACTTTACCTACTGTCGACAAAACCCTTACTCCAGAGGAACTCTTGGCAGCCAAGAAAACAGATCCAGCAGCGACCCTGAGGGCACTATACAAACTTCATAAATAAACTAAAGAGATTCAGCCCACTAGTTCGACAACCATCCCAACTCCAGAATTAGACGCCTCCTTCAATCTCAAACTTCAACAGTTGCGGTCCTATCTTTTTGAAGAACAGTTCCTGGCGGCTGTCGCCGAAGAAGCTACCATAGCCAATGACGTCTTCAAGCTCTTGGATGAACTTTCCAAATTCCAGCTTCTTGCCTCCATGGCCACGTACCTGATCGAGTTCAAAGCTTTCTTCACTCAGTTGGCCAAAGATCTCTCTATGAGTCATCAGGCCGACGCTCAAATTTGGTTTCGACATAATGATATGAAACGTGAGTGGTACCTAAGCTCGGTTTGTGAACAGAAGCTTGGAGACTTCAAAACCAAAAAACAAGAGCGCTCCGACAAGCGTCAAGCCTTCGATCAACAGATATCTGAATATCAAGCTCAGATAACAGAGCTGACGAAAAAGATTGCTGAGGTCGAACAACAAAAAGCCTCCTTAGACTCAGCTGAGCCTCTGCCCTCTCAAGAAGCCATCGACCACGAGGTAGTCCAAGGAATTGCCCGCGTTGAAGCGGCTATGAAGATCAAGGATGCTATTAGCCGCATGCAGAGAAAAAAGGTGCTCCTCGAGAGCAAGATTGTTCACGAGAAGACCCTCTTTGAAGACTTTATGTCTAGATTTCCTGAGTTTCCTTAGCATGTATGTCGAACTGTTGTAACAATATTTTGTAAGCCACTTTTGGCCCCTTAGCCCATTTTGGCCTTTAATTAATGAGAAGCTATATTTTGATGTGAATCTCTGGTAGCATAGGTCTATATTTCTTTAAATATTTACCATTTACTCTTAAGATTCGTTGCTCAATTCCCAACTCTTGCACTTCATACATGTTATGACTAAACACTTGAGTCATCTTAAATGGTCCCTCCCAGTTAGGTGACCATTTTCCCATCGTCCAATCCCGTCGATCCATGGGCAACACCACTTTCTAAACATAGTCATTTTCAGCGAAGGCTTTCTCTTGGACCCTCTTGTTGTACGCCTTGGCGGCTCGTGCCTTTTGGCGCAACAAGACATTTAAAGCTACCATCCTTTCCTCGTCTAAGTCCACGAGTTCATCTAGCATCATTTCCCAATATCGTTCCGACGGAATCTCATATTTTCATTGTACTCTAACTAATTTCAGGCATACTTCGGCTGGTAGTACGGCGTTATGCCCGAAGGTTAGACGGAATGGAGTTGAATTGGTCGACTCCTTGGGTGATGTCAGACAAGCCCACAAAACCTGACTTAATGTCTTATGCCAGTTTTTTGGATTTTTTGCAACGTGCTTCTTGATTAGCCCGATTATCACCATATTAGCCCCTTCGACCTGACCATTCGCCTGAGCATAGTATGGTGTCGAAGTAACCAACTTGAAACCTGTTTCTGCTGCAAATTCTTGCATTTTTTGCCCCACAAACACAGAGCCTTGATCCGTCGTGATTGTTTCAGGTATCCCGAATCTATACAAGATATGATTCTGGATGAATTCCATCACGGTCTCTTGATCCACCTTCACTAGAGGCACAACCTCTATCTATTTTGTGAAATAGTCTATTCCCACGAGGATGAATCTTTGTTGCTTCGACGAAGCTGGCCGGATCTCTCCTATTACATCCAAAGCCCAACCTCGAAATGGCCATGGTTTGACTATAACATGCAACTCACTGGCTGGTACATGCTGAATATTTGCATGTCTCTGGCACTCCTGGCACCCTTTCGCGAAATCTATGCAATCCTTGAGCATGCTGGGCCAGTAGACACCTTGTCGAAACAAGAGCCATTTCATTTTGTGACCAACCTGGTGAGCTCCACAGGTTCCACTATGAACCTCAGAAATGGCTAGATAAGCATCCGTATCTCCTAAGCATTTGAGCAATAATCCCTCTGGAGTTTTCTTCAATTATTCATTTCCCACAAGGACATAACTCATTGCTCTGTACTTAGTCTTTCTATCAGTACTGCCCGACAGATTCTCCAAATACTCCATGATTGGTCTTCGCCAATCCGTTGGTGACACATTGTTAGCAAAAACCTCATAAATTCCTAAATCTTCGACCACCATCCTCGAGTCCTCGGGCATTGACCAACTTGATGGTGAATGCGTGTTCGACACCGTCTTTTCCCTAGTTTCGATGAACTCTTTTAGCCTGCCCTCTGACACTTTATAACCGGAGGCAATCTGTGCTAATTCATTGGCTTTGTGGTTTTCTACCCTAGGCACGTGTGAAATGTTGACCACTTCAAAATGCTCTAACAAACGTCTCGCCAATGAGAAGTAATTTAAAAGATGCTCTTTCACGCACTTGTACTCCCTTGTGATTTGTTTAATCACCAATTCTGAGTCTCCTCTTATCTTGACCTCTTTGGCTCCCAAATCCTTAAGTATTTTGAGACCAGTGATTAAGGCTTCATACTCCGCCTCATTATTTGAGCATTTGCCATCAACTTTGCATTTAAATGTAGTTGGAATCCCTTGTGGGAATATTATTAGGATTCCAATACCTGCCCCATTTTTGTGGCTTGAACCATCGAAGTACAGCTTCCACTAAGCGATGTCGATACTATGTATCGACGTTTCGACCAAAGCGTGGTCGACAATAAAGTCTGCCACTATTTGACCCTTCATCGCCCTTAAAGGGACGTATGTCAGGGAGAACTCAGTTAATGCTAGTGCCCATTTCCCAATTCGACTATGCAAAATAGGCTTGGACAACATATGCTTAATAACATCAAAATGCGACGAAACATAAACATCAACTGGTTTAATATATTGATTTAATTTCATACATGAAAAGTACAAGCATAGGCACAACTTTTCAATCATAGTGTACCTAGTTTCAGCATCTATCAACACCCTACTAAGGTAATAAATGGGTGTTTCGACGCCACTATAATCCTCTTGTGCTAACATACTGCCTATGGTCGCATCCGACGCTGCAATGTACAACTTCATGTTTTTATTTATACTAGGTGGTAATAGGATCGGAGGCTTTGTAAGGTACTCCTTAATTGCGTCGAAAGCCTCTTGTTGCTCCTGTCCCCAACGGAACTCACTTTCCTTCTTGGCCTTGAGCAGTGGCGAAAACACTTTCGTCTTGCCACTTAGGTTCGAGATGAACCACCTCAAGAAATTTATCTTCCCCAACAAAGACTGGAGTTGTTTCTTTGTCGTCGGAGGCTTGAGATCCAAGATTGCCTTCGTCTTGTTCTGGTTGATCTCGATGCCTCTCTTGTGGACTACGGATCCCAGAAAGTCCCCTGCATGAACACCAAAGGCACATTTTAGTGGATTCATTTTTAATCCATATTTTCTCATTCTCTCAAATGAGCGTCGAAGGTGGTCGAGGTGACCATCTTCTGATGGCGATTTTATGACTATGTCATCAATGTATACCTGCATAAAATTCTCAATAAAGTCATGGAATATAGCATTCATAGCCCTTTGATAGGTTGCCCCAGCATTTTTCAGCCCAAAAGGTATCACAACCCATTCATATGTCCCCAACGCCCCGGGGCATTGAAATGCAGTTTTGGGGACATCTTCTTCGGCTATGAGAATTTGATTGTAACCGAAGTAGCCGTCGAGCATGCTCAAATATTCGAATCCTATGGCTGAGTCGACCAGCATCTCTGCCACAGGCATTGGATATTCGTCTTTAGGGGTAGCATTGTTCAAATACCTAAAGTCGATGCAAACTCGAAGGGTTCCATTTTTCTTAATAACGGGTACTATGCTTGCTATCCATTCTACATACCTTACAGTTCTGATGAACCGGCTTTTGAGCAGACTTTCAATTTCCTACTTGATCTTCGACGTGACTTTTAGGGTGAAGCGTCGAGGTTGTTGCTTCACTGGCCTCTTACCTGGTTGGATTGGAAGTCGATGCTCCACTACGCTCCGACTCAAACCAGGCATTTCGCCATAATCCCAGGCAAAGCAATCCTTGTACTATTTTAATACTTTAATCAGCTTGGCCTTCATTTCTGGCCCCACTTTGGCACTCACATATGTGGGTATTTTGGTTGTCCCATCCCCTAAGTCAACCTCTTCAAGTGGGTCATGCGCCTGCATTTTCTACAGCTCATGATTTGGGTTTTTCTCAAACCCTAAAGGCTCGTCATCGTAAATACAATCAAGCCTCCGGCTTTCCAAAGCTGCTTCTTGGCCCTGTAGGCCACCTGTTTGTGTATCACAGTCGGCTCCCTTAACTATTTAGGGTGATTTGTCTTTTTCAAGTGCCGACATCCTTCTAATTTCGGCCAAATAGGCCGAAATTCGAGTCATGCTTTCTGACTCAGCAGTCATTTTCACCGACTGCGGTCCACCCCGTTGGTGGCATTTCCATAGGCTCCATGGCTTCATCGGCAGCATCCCAGATGAACCCATAGTTGGGGTCTAAGTTCAGGACGCGACCCGTATCGACGGAGGTGTAGGAACCTGACCCGTCGTCACAAGGAGCCACATTTGCTAAGTGTTGGTCAAAAGACTTCTTGTTACCCTTGGCGTCGTCGACTTTGTGGTAACTCTGATCTGCCTCGATATTTTTGACGATGCCATCTTTTCTCCAAATGGTCAATCTCTGGTGAATTGTCGACGGTACTGCCCCAATTCCATGGATCCACTCCCATCCCAGCAACAGATTAAAATTTTCCTTTGAATTGATAACCATGAAGAGTGTTAGCCTGTTGGTTGTGCCTACTGCCAATCTACTTGAACAACCCCCAGGATATTACTGGTTTTACCTTCATAGTTGGAAAGAACCATGTTGTGTTGTCGGAGGTCAGCCTCCGTTTTTCCAATCTTCTTGAATAAATTGTGGGGAATCAAATTTACAGTCGCCCCACCATCCACGAAAACCTTATTAACTGCCACTCCGTCAACTTTCGCCTTTATAAACAACGGCTTCAAGTGGTACATCATCCCAAGACTAGGACGTTCAAACATAGTCGTCTGCTCTTCGACCACACCATTATTCATCACATAATAACATAGCGGCTTGTCATCCGCATTCTCATTAGGGACGAAATCTTCTTCTGCCTCAGAGATCTCAGACACCACGTCATACTCAGCTGGTAGTATCGATGTGATACCACAGTTTAGCACGAAATCTTCACCGTAGGTGTCGTCGTTGGTGTCGTCGTACATGTCTTTGTCAAAATCTCCCTCAGGAGATGGATCATACTCGTCATCCGACTGAGGAGAGTATTTTGGCTCCTCTTCATCCGACTGAGGGGTATATTCTGGCTCCTTTTTGCTTTCAACCAGCGAAGTACATTTTGAGCTTTGGGTCGACACTACCCCTTTCTCCCCTGATGTGTCCACGGTTACTGCCATGGTCTGGTTTGTCACCACCCTGTCTTTTTCTACCCATTTTCCTCTTAGGTGTTGGCGCTTTTTCCAGACGCTCCGACAGGTTGCGATTGTGAAGTTGCAACCTCTCTCTCAGCCTTTTTACTGCGCCGATAGCGCCTCCATTGAGTCCTAGTCATGGGGGTTTTTCCCTTGTAGTTGGGGAAAATCCTATAACCTATTGGATCGACTCTTTTGTCGGCGACATTCACCTCCTTTTCCAAATCTAGAGCCTTCTATTTTGGTCTTTTACTTCCTTTATGGCTGACTGGTGCCATCCATCTTTCCTGTGGGGTGTCTGACGGAGGCACGAAAGTTTTGGGTGGCGCCTCTTGGAACAGCTTTTTGTATTCCTCATTTCGACGAGGAGCCTCACTCTTATCAAATACAAACCTTGGGACAGGAGGCTTGTTTCCTGGCAGCCCTTCTCTCTTGCTTGCCTCATACCTCTCAGCAGTTTTCTCGTCGAACACAGCGTTGCACCTAGGGCATAATGCAGCCTTCGACCCGCATATCTTGCACTTTTCCTGAAAATCTTCCAAACTTTCGCCAGCCTAGGGATACACTGCTTTGAGCTTGTCCTCAGCTTTCTTGTCAGAACCCTCAGTAGTTTCGACCATCATGCACTCCACCACTCTAGTCGTTGGTTGTTTGTCAAGACCTTCAGTAGCCTAAACCATCATACATTCGTACACCTCTGAGTACAAAGCCTCTTCGACCTTCAGTGGGTCGGTATCAACATGCATCTTCGGCTTTTCGCCAAATTGGAGTCGACCCTCCTTCAAAGCCTTCTGCACCAAGTCCCTGAAAAGAACACATTGAGCCATTTTATGACCGAGGAAATTATGAAATTTACAAAATCCCCTCTTTTTCTTTTGTTCTAGAGAGGGGTCTTTTAAACTAGGAGGAATAATTATTTGACCATCTTTAGCCAGTAAATCAAATATTTCATCACATTTGGAAATATCAAAAGTATAATTTTTAGCAACGTATTTATCCGTTTTTCCAGTGTCGGCGGGATTTTTCCCGTTTGATGGTTTCAACAACTTGCAAGTGTAGGGAGGTCCTGGCTTAAGTTCAATCACATGGATCTCACTTTCATCGACGAATTCTTCATCGTCGGACGAATATTCATCAACAGCCACATAGGACACTTTTTCTTTTTTACGATATCTGTTAGACTGAGTTTTCTCGGCTTTTAATCGTTTGACCTGGCGAACTCGGTCAGCCAGCTGTGCCATATCTCTAAGGTATTGCATGTCTAGCTTCTTTCTGATCGAATAATCTAAACCACCGGCGGCCATTTCGACTAATTCGTGCTCAGGGACTTGAGTAAAGCACCGTGCTTTCAAAAGTCTAAACCTGTTCAAGTGCTGGTCTACTGACTTTGTGGCCTTGCGCTTAACGCTTGCCAACTTTTTCAGACTTATCGTCGACTGCCCCATATAAAATTGTTCATGAAACAGTCTCTCCAACTATGCCCACGTATGGATGGACTGAGGGGGCAACGTGGTAAACCACGTAAATGCATTTTTCGTGAGTGAACTTGGGAAGTATTTCATTTTCAAGTCCTCATTGTTTGCTATGTCACCAACTTCGGTTTGGTATCTGACGACATGTTCGACAGTGGATTCCTCTATCTCCCCGACAAACTTGGTGAATTTTGGCACTTTCCACCCCCTGGGTAACTCTGTTTGTAATACGAAATCTAGTAATGGGGACGTGTATGTTGGCCGTCGAAGGTCGGGGTTTGCCCCATTACGGACCATAATACGTTTGACTACGGCCTCTAAGTTGTGTTCCCCAACCAAGGCGTCCTGTCGAACCTGTCGGACGACAAAATCTGGATCTTGGTTCCTATGGACAATCACGGGAGGCCTCTGGGCCATCCTAGGAATCTCTTCAAACTCACGGGGTGGTTCAATAGTTTCGTCGAAGAGCTCATCTTGACGAATGGGCGTCTCCGGTCGAGGTGGAGGGGTCTGTCGACCCTGAGCCCTAGGAGCGCCTAGAAAGTCACCTATACGTGTCATTTGAGTTGCCAGTTGTTGGTAACTCTGTGTTGACTCTTGTATCAGTGGTCTCAATATCGTACCTATCTTTTGAGTCAACATATGGATCATCTCATGATTACTCTCACCCATCTATTGCCTCATGACCGTGACAGAACTAGAGGTGAATGTAGGTATGGATTGAGAAAAAAGATTAAAACCTGGGGGTCGAATCATCTGGTTCAACATATGTCTTGCCCCCTGATAGGGTGAAAACGCTGGGGACGAACTTTCCCCAAACAAAGGGCCGCTAGAGTGCAAACTCGACACGAACTCTGTCGACATTCCATAAGATCGAGGTATAGGCATGGTGATACTAGGCATATACTGCCCTGTAGTCCCTGCCATTGTTGATTTAGGGTCATGTCGATGTGGCGTCGCGGTTGATCCACTAGGGGTAGTTAAAACCGCTGACACGGTACCGGAGCCAACATCAGTTGTTTATGTCACAACCGTACTTTCCGTCGAAGACGGTTCGTTGTTCGATCGTGGTATTACCATCTTACCACTACGCAAAAACATACACTCAATTCACACGAGTCCCACCGGGTGTGCCAATTTGTTCGCCGGCGCGAACAACGGCTGGCCTATCGTCACAGGTTTACTCGCGGGATCGGCCACACAAATCCCAAAACATGGAATTGGAAGCGTACGTTTATGTTATATTTCAGTTTCTTGCTTTTTGGTAACAGTTGTAAAGTTTGAATGATCAACCGGGTTTGGAACAAAGTGAAAATAAAAGAAAGGAAAGGCAAAACAGAAAGCAAAAAGGACAATAACTTAAACTCTAAAAATAAATTGTATTAAGTAAAGTTTGACGCAATTGTACATTTTCGCGGGATTGAACTCGTTTCTCTCTAAGCTTGGTACTTTGAGTGTTTTCCCTTTACAATGTGAAAAAAAAGCGACCTCTAAAAATAGAAAATACAATGCTTTATATAGGCCTAGAAAATAACTTATTTCTCTCTAAGCTTGGTACTTTGAGTGTTTTCCCTTTGGCGCTGACACATGGCACCCCACTCTCTTTTCAACTTCCCATATTCTTGGAACTTTCAAACTTTTTCCGCCCAAGCACTTATCCTCGAATTTGGGACTTGTCCTTCGTCCGACGCTATGGCTTGTTACCCTCTCTCCGATGCACCCTTCTGGCACGTTTCGGATCGACACCTTGAGCACCCATTGGCGTCGATTTGTCATTGAATTTCTCTTGGTCTTTCACCTTTGGTCGAAATCGCCTATCAACATGCACAAAACTTCATGTTGTGAATGTTGGGTATGCTCTAACTCAACCATCATTTCAATACTACCTTAACGAAATCAGGATGTCAAACGTAGATGCAGGAAGGTGGTTGGACAACATTCCATTGGACAAGTGGACAAGGGCTTTTGACGGTGGATGTCGTTGGGCCACATGACGACAAACCTTGTGTAATCCATGAACGTGGTCTTCAAAGGAATTAAAAACCTTCTCATCACCGCTTTGGTGAGATCAACCTATTATAGGTTGTGTTAGTTCTTGGATTGGCTAGAATTTTGGTAAAACAAAGTATATTCAATGTTGATGTCAAGGTACTGATGTTGCAACATTGAAGTCTTAACACTGGGCTGTGTTAAGTATTAAATTGCTGAAGTTGGATGTCTGATGTCACATAGGCGATGTTGTGACATCAGATCTGCAAAATTAACAACAGCAAGAGGTGATGTTGTTAGGGTTGCGTGTTAGCTGGAATTGTGGAGAGCAAGCTGTCTCATTGGATGCGAATATCTTAGGATAGATATTTTCTGCTGCATAGGAGATCTGGTGCAGATTTGTAGGAGATTTAAAAGGTTGAAGATTTAAAAAGATTTTAGGAGAAAATCTGTTTTGAATATTCAGTTTTAAATAACAAATCTGGGAGATATTGTAGCAAGTCCAAGACCAATTCAAGAAGCTATATAAAGTGCACAAGACCAAAGGAAAAAGTACAGAAAACATTCAGAAGATCAGGAGCTGGAGGCTTAGTATCTAGAGTTTGTTCAGAGTGCTTATATTTACACTATTCTAGGGTTTGAATAGGTGTTGTGTTTATGTCCTCTCTAGAAGCTGTAAAGCAATAGAGAGTGGTTGCTTGATCGAAGCTAGGAAGCAAGATCAAGGGTACTCAAAGTGGTTTCTTTGAGTGTTTGTAAGGGATTGAGTGGTGTTCTCATACCTAGGTGGTTTCTTAGGTAGGAAGTCATTAGTAGAGTATAAGTTTAGGAGATTGTCAATGGGTTGTTGAGTCTGTAAATTATATCTACAAGTAGTGAATTCCATCCCTGGCTTGGTAGCTCCCAGAGTAGGTTGGTTGTAACCGAACTGGGTGAACAATTCTTTGTGTTGCTTTGTTACTGTTATTGCTGTCCATTATGCAGAGTGTGTTGTTGTGACATCGCACCTTAACCTCACACGTCTGATACCAGAATTTCAATTGGTATCAGAGCAGGAATCCTGTCTGTCTCTGGGTGAGATCTAGGGAAGTTACTTTCTGGTGTAAAGATGGACAAAGAAGTTGGAGGATTCGTCAACAGACCCCCTATTTTGGATGGATCCAATTATGACTATTGGAAACCAAGGATGACCACCTTCTTAAAATCCTTGGACAGCAGGGCTTGGAAGGCTGTTATTAAAGAGTGGAAAGCACCTGTTGTGTGTGAAAAAGATGATGCTGGCAAAGATAAAGAAGGCACCTCAAAGCCAAAGCCTGAAGAAGAATGGACCAAGGAAGAAGATGAGCTTGCCCTTGGAAATTCCAAAGCTCTAAATGCTATCTTTAATGGAGTGGATAAGAATATCTTCAGGTTAATCAATACCTGTGAAGTTGTTAAGGAAGCGTGGGACATTTTGCAGGCTACACATGAAGGAACATCTAGAGTTAAGATGTCAAGACTTCAGCTGTTAACATCAAAATTTGAAAGCCTGAAGATGAGGGAAGATGAGACTATTCATGACTTCCACATGAGTGTTCTTGAGCTGGCCAATGCATCTAGTGCTCTTGGAGAGAAAATGTCTGAAGAAAAGCTGGTAAGAAAGATTCTTAGGTCCCTTCCTAAGAGGTACAAGATGAAGGTGACTGCTATTGAAGAAGCTCAAGACATCAGCAAGATGAGAGTGGATGAGCTCATTGGATCTCTTCAAACTCTTGAGCTTGGTTTGAATGAAGAAGAACCAGAAAAGAAGCCAAAGAGTATAGCCTTGGTGTCAAATGATGAAGAAGAAAAAGGAAAGAGTTATGAATCCCAGGAGGATCTATCTCAGGCCATAGTTATGTTGGGAAGACAGTTCAACAAAGTATTCAAGAGAATGAATAATAACTCCAGGCCTAATGTCAAGAACATATCTTCTGACACCAGCAAGTCAAAAGAAAAGGATGAAGAGAAAACTGCCCAAGATAAAGGAGTTCAGTGCTTTGAGTGTGAAGGGTATGGACATGTCAAGAAAGAATGTCCCACCTTCTTGAAAAAGCAGAAGAAGGGCATGACAGTTTCCTGGTCTGACTCTGATAGTGAAAGTGAAGGTGAGTCAGCAAAGCATGTTAGAGCATTAACAGGAGCTGTTGGTTCTGATGATGATTCTAGTGATGGAGAAATAACTTATGTGGAGTTAGCATCTACCTATCAAGAGTTGTGTTTAAAAAGTGCTGAGATTTGTCAAGAAAACAAGTGCCACAAGCAACAGATTGCTCAGCTAGAGAATGAAAAAACTGACCTGGAAAATGAAGTTGTACTAGTTAGAGCTCACCTTGATCAAATGACTAAGTCTGTTAGGATGCTGAGCTGTGGAACAGACACACTTGATAAGATCCTTCAGACAGAAAAAGCTGCTGGAGACAAAGCTGGGATAGGTTATGTGGCTGAGGATAAGGGAACTTCAGAAGAAAGCACTTCAGGTTCAAAGAAGGGAGTGTCACAACTTTTGTCTCAACATCAGCCAAAGAAGCAGGATCCTACACCTAAGTGTAATACCCCAAATTTTGACCACTTAGATTTCCCATCATTGTGAAAATCATCATCATAATATGGATGAACCATCATGCTTCATTAGTCTCCCCAAAGATGGGTGAGCATCCACTACAATCAAAATTAGGGTTTCAAGCCCTCTCTGAGTGCTTAGACAAAGGATCAATCAAGAAATGACATGATCTTCAACTTGTCTAATCTCTTAAATATCCACAATGGATCAAAAAGGACTCCCACTTCAAGGATTAAGCAAAAGGCTGCTCCCTTCTAGGTGGATCAAGTCTCAAGATCGATAGTGTCACCAAATTAGGGTTTTGGTCGACCAGGGCCTCCAGATGGAAATTTTCATCTGGGCACAAGGCAATGATCCAAAACATAACCTAATATACTTCATGGAACCTCATGAACCCATGCATCAAGTCAATTTTGCCTCAGGGGATGCATTCATCAAAAATAAGGAATTAGGGTTTCTTGACCTAATTCACCCCTAAGTTGACTTTTGGGACAAACCATGAGCCAAGACCTCAAGAGATGATTTGAGGGTCTCTAATATACCATATTGATCCATTTGGGACAATGGATTAATCCAAGAAGTTTGAGCAACAAGTCTCAATTTCATCTGCACCATAATTAGGGTTTTAAGGGAAAAGTCAACTGTAACTTTGACTTTTGACCTGGACATGCTCCCAAACCCTAATACATGATTGAATATACCCTATGACACCCATGGAACATGTCCATCAAGTTTGATTTAGGTCAAGGACATGATTTCCTGAAGAATTGCACAGTTTGGAATTCATCTGATAAAAAGTCAACTGTGCACAAAAGTCAACTTTGACTTTTTGAGATTTTTCACCAAAATGGATTTTTAACCCTAAAATGATGTTAATGTATGATTTGAATCATCATTCATCAAGAAAAATCAAGAAAAGTGAGATAACTTGTAAAAGGGGTAACCATAAAACTTAGAAATTTTTCTAAGTTAAAAATAAAGTGGCAAAGGTACCAACTTTGGAGGACCATAACTCCTAAACCACAAGGCCATTTTTTCTCATCCAAAGATGAATTTGTAGCCCTCATTATCACCTACAAAAACTTCAACTACAAGTCATTCCAATTCATTAAGGATTTTGAGTTATGGAATGATCAAAGTGGCTGAAAAGTGAAAATGTCACTTTTTCCAACACTTAGTGAAATTTTCACTAAGTCAGATTCTGCCTCACTTTTTGCCAAATGTACGGGGATTTTTCACTTGGAATCAAAAGAGATCAAAACCAAACTTGTTCAAACAGTTGTTGTATCATGTGAGAGCTTTCCAAAATGGCCAAGAACATTGCCAAATTCAACCTACACCATGAGATACCACATTGCCAAGTTGCCTTGCTGAAATCTGTCAAGGCAAGGCAGAATTTGCAACTTTGGTCGATTTGCCAAAATCAGCCAAATTCAATTGCTCCTATCCACTTGGACACCTCAGAGGATTGAATCTAAAGGGGA
The DNA here is from genome assembly GCA_022829125.1 of Lathyrus tuberosus. NCBI lineage: Eukaryota > Viridiplantae > Streptophyta > Magnoliopsida > Fabales > Fabaceae > Lathyrus > Lathyrus tuberosus. The sequence continues at coordinate 7,693,379 of JALAZF010000258.1, read as the reverse complement.
CAATCACTGAGCCAAGCCTCCAAAGTCCATGGAACAAGAAATAACATGTTGAACCTAGAATGGCCAAAATAGGGACAAGACTTCAAATTTGGAATGAGGCATTCAATGAAACCATCAAGGTGGCATGGAATGAGACATTCTCATCTAAAATCAGTCAAGACTTATCCAAGACCAAGGGGACCATAGCTCTGTGCCCTAACCTCTAGTCAATGGCTAGAGGAGACTTTCATTTCCATTGGCCAACATTGAGGAAACACCTGCTGCAGTTGCCATTCACTGTGGATCCCAAAACAAACTTGCTCTACTATAAATAGAGCTCAATTATGGTCAGTTTGAGTACACCAAAGCCATCTAACAGATGCTTTCCTCAAAATCTCTTTCTCTTGGCAAAAATGCCTTTCTTAGCAAGGTAGCTATCGGGTTTTGAGTTTGAGAGCAATTCCAATCAAACCAATCACTCACACACCTCACATATATCACATATGAGCTTATCAAACACTTAGATTACTTCTGAAACATCAATTTCATGAAATCACCAGCTGGTTGCTCAAGGTTTTAACCAAAGTGCAGCTGAGGTACCACAAAGTGATCCAGCCAATTTCAATCAAGTCCAACCATCCAAACACGATCCATAGGGTGTAGGGAAGCTGTTCAGATCATCACCACTCATATGTAACACCTCCAAATCAAAAATCACTTTGAACTTGCTGTCACGACTTGGAGGTAAGCACATACTTGGTCATCTCTCAATCTATGCATATTTCCTCGCACAATAATTTGGCCATATGTTCATAATCATGCATGGAATGTTTTCCCTCAATTAATTGCATTGTTTGAATCGTGTATCAAAAATCCTAGCCTTCATGCAGAAATTAGGGTTCTTGAGGTCTCTTCGTGATTTCTTGTTGTATGTTTAATTTAAATGAAATTAAAGTACATAGACATGATCGTGAGGTTGAGGCGAGCATAATGATATGTGGATTGCATGATATGATTACGTATTCATGGAGATTGGATAGAAAATGCAAATCTGAGAATTCAAGAACACGCGCGTGTTCTTCAGCCTGTTCTTGGCGCCATTTTTCATATATTCAAATATTTGAATTTTGTGATTTTGTTTAATTGATTCAAAAATTAATTTCTCTCTGAGTTTTAATGATTTTGAGTTGATTCTTTTTTTAATAATTCACAAAAATGTTAAAATATTTTATTTTCACAAAAAATCCCAAAAATATTATTTATTTCATATAATTGATATTTTTGTAAAGAATTAATATTTTGATTGTTTTTGGCATTTTAAATATTTTTTCTACATTGATTTTGCAACTTTTAATGCTTTCTAATTATTTTGTAGGTCAATACTTAATTTTTGAAGCATTAATCCAAGATCACAATTTGTTTTTCATGTGTAAAACAATTTTGATCATTTTTAATTGAATTTTTATTTAATTAAATACATTTTGAAAACAAATTAGGGTTTTGGATTAATTCAACCCTCATAAATCATTTTCAAAACTCTTTGGGCCTCTTGAGAGAGTGTAAGACCCATCCCCCCTTGTACAAAAACTTTTTGGGCCTCACTCATTGTATAAGTCCCTCTGTACAAGTAAACGGCGCGATCGTCGCCCGTTTAAAAATAAAAATCATCTGGGCCTCTCCTTGAGCTATAAGACCCATTCAAAACACTTTGGGCCTCTATTAGAGTGTAAGACCCAATCCCCCTTTTAACCAAAACATTTTGGGCTTCACTTATTGTATAAGTCCCTCTACGTTAAAAGGAAACCTCGGCGCGATCGCCATTTTTAAACGAAAAATCATTTGGGCCTACCCTCGTGTTATAAGCCCCTCTCTTTTCTTTAAACCTTTTTGGGCCTCTTGAGAGAGTGTAAGACCCATCCCTTTGTACAGAAAACCATTTTTGGGCCCCAGTCACTTGTATAAGTCCCGCTGTACAAAGTCAAACAGTGTGCTCACTGATAAAACCCTGGGCCTCTCCTTGAGCTGTAAGCCCCAAATCTTTCTTTTTCAAAGCACTTTCTCCTTTGATTTTGAATATACTATTGTTTTCAATCTTTCTTTGTTGAACAACTAACCAAACAGCATGGAAGCACTACAACCGAGTAAGTGGTTATCGCTTTCGTTTACTGCTTTCATATTATAAACTATATTGTGGGGCTGTTCACTGTAAGTCTCCTTTCATAAACTCATATCTACTGTGTAATAATAGTATAGATATTTCGAGTTTCCCCGGCAACTACGTCTAGAACTACGTGACACCGTTTCATTTATTCGTAGAAATAGACGCCTAGATCCCCAATAGGAGCACCAGATACAGTCTTCTCTTCGGCTGTCCTCCTTAGAAATCGTCAAGAAGCTCTACTCCCCAAGATGAATGTATTCTCCGTGAATGGCATCTTTGAGTTTCTTCCAAATTCTCGAACTTTCCTGACTTGATCTATTCCTTGTGGATAGCTTGCCTTGAATGTCTCGGGGTTTGGGTACCCACTACGTCATAATCTTGGACCTTAACTACGGAACCCTCTTTAAAAGCTAAAAGTCGCTGGATAGTAAACCTCGCACGTTTACCAGTGGTTTTTATCTTTAAAAGAGTTATCTCTCCTAATGGAAAGGAGGTGATAAACCCACGGGCTTCTTAAAAGCATCCTCCTCCTCTTGGGCATTATTCAAGGACACTACGGCTTCTTAGAAGTATTCACAGCCTCCTCTTAGGCTTCGTATAATGATCTCTTCCTCCGGGAATGATAGCCTCCTCTTGGGCTTCGTACAAGGACCCGTCGGCTTCTTAAAAGTTTCCAGCCTCCTCTTGGGCTTCGTACAAATTGTCCCCGCGACCTCCTAGAGGTATAGGAACAGAACCTAGTCATCCTCATAGAACAGTCATTTCATAGAGTCTACTACTGTTTCTCAAAGCATAGTACAAAAGAAAAAAACTCTAGACTTGGACAGTCTAACTTCCTTGAGTCTCAAAGACATTCTCAAGCACCCTTCGTTAAATAGGAAGGAAACCCGCAGACTCGGACAGTCTCAATACCCTTTGGATTTCCCGTTTCCTCGAAGAGAAGGAAATATCCCTGATCCTCAAATCAAATCCCTGAGTACAGTGTTGCTCATATAAGAACTGATTTTCTCTTTTAAAATCAGTATATTGGATCTGTCACTCAACTGAAACAAACCTTTAGCCTCCATCTCGGGCTTCGTACGAGATACAAAAACACTCTCTTGTTGAGTATCAAAGACTCTCTTGTTGAGTCAAACTTTTCGCCTCCATCTCGGGCTTTGTACGAGATACAAAAAGGTTCTTATTGAGCTAAACAAACAATAGCCTCCATCTCGGGCTTTATACGAGATACCAAAAGACTCCATCGTCGGGTCAAAATCTTTTAGCCTCTCTCTCGGGCTTTGTACGAGACACAAAATAGCCTCCTCTTAGGCTTTGTATAATGATTTTCCTAGCGGAAATTAGCCTCCTCTTAGGCTTTGTATAAGAAAACCACTGGTTGATCCAATTAACCTTTTAGCATCAAAGTTGTGCCTCGTTCACAGTACACAAACATCAACAACTCCTTTCCTTTCATCTAATCGCTGTAAGCGGCAAACCTCTGGATCATCTATATCCATGCCACTGTCCCTCTTTTAGCATGAGAAACTCCTAAGGAAAGATGGCATTGCTCTACACTGAGTTAAAGTCTTCTCCTTCAGGTTAAAACCCTTTCTTCGGAAATTATGGCATTGCTCGGATCCGCGTATCCCAGTTAAAGTAATTCTCCTTCCCCCTCTTTAGAGATGACCAATTCTCTCTAAAGCCGAGACCTTTCAGCTTCACGTCTTGGGCTTTGAACAAGACACAAATAGACCTTTCAGCTTCACATCTTGGGCTTTGAACAAGATACAAACCACCTTTCGCTTCACATCTTGGGCTTTGAACAAGATACAAACCACCTTTCGCTTCACGTCTTGGGCTTTGAACAAGACACCAAAAACACCCATTTCCTCCCATAGAATAGGAGGAACTACGAACGCTCTGATTTCCCTGTTTCGGTAAACGAGAATACGTAGGCATAAGATCGAAAGAAAAGATCTTAGCGAGCACAATCAACAAAAAACCCAAATCCCATTAATCAAAAGCAGTATTTCAAAAGCATCAGTCCTAACATCATAATCCTTGTTCCACGCCAGAAATCTTCTGCCCAGGTAAAAAAAAAAAAGAAAGAAAACAGTACTGGCGAAAATACAAATAACCAGTACAAGGCCCCCCCACATTGATAGCATCCGTAACCTAACAGACCGTTGTTTAAACTCAGTATGCAAAGCAGGGTTAATTGGAGACATCTATTTCCCTTCCTTATTCAGCTCACAATAGGATAAAAAATGAATCGACCTGTAGTTTTAAGCTCAAACCGCAGAGAGCGATCAGCGCTTAAGAACCGCGTCCAAAATCGCTCGCTACAGAAAAGTGGCGCCCACCGTGGGGCCCGTTCCTTTCTTTCAACTTCTCTTGTGTGAAAAATTACACAAATGGCGACTCTGATGGGGAGTCTCCTTTTCTGCCTTAGGGCATCATCCCCGTTTTCTGTCAGGAACTTAAGATGGGGAACCTTCTGATTTTTATGACCATCGTAAGTAATCTTGATCCGTTCCCGGTTGGGAATTTTGGATTCGTCAAGTAGAGGGATGATGGCAAAAATATCTCTGGTCCTATGATGACTAGAGATTGTGACAACATCCTCAACTTGATCGGCAAGGTAGTTCGGCGACCAAATGATGGGTCCTGAACCTGGATATGGACGAATTTCTCCATGATCGACCTGACCCGGAAGAGCTGCTCTCACAAGGTAACACCCTTGGTTACTTTCCGAAAAGACGCTACAACTGTCATAGTTGTGTGGTGGCACATGGCCATATCCACTCTGTCTACAATGCATCTTGACCAGATTAGTCCCCAATAAGAGTACATCGTGAATTTGATAGACATCGTTAGTCTCTTTCTCAATCAGATTGACTGCAGCTTTCTCGTGTTGAGGCAGCGGGTTCGTAAGAACATTAGGATTCGTATCTTTGAAAGTTAAGAGCCCGCTCCTAACAAGCTTTTGCACGTCGGATTTGAAATTGAGGCAAGTCTCAATGTTATGCCCTGAACCTCCTTGATGATAAGGACATGTTTGATCCGCTTTAAACTAAAATGGCAGATTTTCCGGAACTGAAAGGGGAGACTTAGTCTGGATGTGCCCCTTAGCCAGCAGTAACGGAAACAGCTCTGCGTGCGTTACAGGTATAGGATCAAATCCTGGTGGCCGTGTTGTACGGTTGTTATTATATGGAGGACGAGCCTGCTGAAGAGGCTGTTGTGTCCTTTGCTGGTCAGGTTGGCTCTGCGCAACCTGAGGTTGATACATAGGAACAGGCGCGGGGCCGATAGCAGGAGTAACAGCTGCTACTGGCTGATAACGTCGCCTTTGCTTTTCGAGAGAGATATTACCAATATCTTGCTCTTTTTTCTTAGGGAGAGCACTACCGTATTTTTTAGTACCGCTCGTCGATCCAGTGTCTTTTACCAAACGTCCTTCTCGGACGGCTTCCTCAAGACGTACACCAATGCCGACCATTTCGGTGAAATCACTGGGCGCACTGGCAACCATTCGGTCATAGTAAAATGAGTTTAAGGTCTTTAAGAAGATTTTTGTCATCTCTTTTTCCTCAAGAGGTGGACAAATTTGAGCGGCAATTTCACGCCACCTTAGAGCATACTCCTTAAAGGTTTCCTTGTCCTTTTGTGACATTGATCTGAGTTGATCTCTGTCGGGTGCCATGTCCAAATTGTACTTGTATTGTTGGACGAAGGCAGTACCAAGATCTCTGAATGTATTGATCGTAGTACGGTTTAAACCCATGTACAATTTGAGTGCGGCACCGGTTAAACTATCCTGGAAGTAGTGAATCAGCAGGTCCTGATTCTCCGTCTGAGCTGACATCCGCCGAGCGTACATCACCAGATGGCTCTGAGGGCAAGAGTTACCCTTGTACTTTTCAAAGTCGGGCACTTGGAACTTGTGCGGGACTTTCACATTTGGGACCAAGCAGAGGTCTGCGGCGTCCTTTCCAAATAGATCCTGACCGCGAATGGCTTGCAGCTCTTTCTGCATTTCCAAGAACTGCTCCTGGAATTCCTCCATTCTGTCAAACATAGTTTCCTTCTTACCAGAAGGTGTTGGTGGAATCTGTCCTTCCGGGACAGTGTGCACCACAAGGGGTGGTACCGTGACTACGGCAGTAAGTCTTGGCGCCTCCCGAAGTTTGTAACCTTCAGGAGTCTTGAGTGTGCCCCTGGCATCTTCGCTTTCCCGAAGTTTATAACCTTCAGGCCCAGTGGCTTCTGTTGCGATTCCATGATCTTCAGTAATCGGCGGAACATATCCTTCCGGGATATAGTTAACAGGCATGCCCCAAGGACGATCTTTCGGCATCTGATACCTAGGATCATACTTTTCTATGATGGGCGTTGAGGTGATCTCTGAGATCACAGTTCTTTGTAGCTGAGCTTCTGCCATGGCTTGCATGTCGTTACGAAGCTTTCTCATATCCTCTCTCAGAGCGTTGATCTCTTCTTTCAACTCTCTGTTTTCTTCCTCAAGATCATCCATCTTTTTCTGACGATTGGCCCGAGTATTATATGAATGAGACAGTTTGACTCTAGAATCAAGACACAAATGTGAGATTCGTAGGGAAGAAGAATACGCGATGTGAGAATGATGAATGCAATGATTATATTAATTGTTGTTTTTTTTTGTTTAATCAAAATAAACTTCGACAATTAGATTGCAAATATCAAACGGTGGGGAAACCCCTTTTTATTGAAATTCAAAGGATTACAGAAATGGAAATACAGTAGATTACAAAGTGCAGAAACAGAAACCTAAACTAATGGGTCCCGAGTCCTCTCTGAGGAGAAACCGGGTGCTGACTCTGGTATCTTCCTTTTCTTTGACCGGGGCTCTTGGGCCGTTGTCGGGTTGTCATTCCTTTGCCAAGTGAAAGGAGTGAGCAAATTTCTTTGGTCATCTTGATTCTCTACAGCATGCTGCTCCAAAATTTCAATCAGAGCATCTTTCTCTTTTAGTAGTTGTTGTATTTGGATACACTCTACGTCGAGGGTGCGGTACTTGTTCTTCCAAGATTTTCTTTCCTTTTGAACTTTGTTGAGAGTAACCTGAAGCTTTTCAGTTTCCGTCATGAAGTACATGACAGATTCCCTCGGTGGAAGAATTCTGTAACGAGAATAAGGCATTTTTAGCTTGAGAGCTCTGGTTTGTACCCAATGGAGATAAGGCTCCACCGAGACACAGTCCGGTATTCCCAGAGACTCTCGTCCTTTCTTATGAACCTGTTTCCAAGCTTGCACTATTTCCATCTTTAGTTCTCTGTCATTTTCTCCTTCCTTGAAGAAAAGACCTTCCAGATGAACACCCAGTGGGATGTGTCTCATCGGGTATCCAAATTGACGAAGAGCCAATATCGGATGATATTTGATTCCTCCTTTAGTTCCTATGAGGGGTACGCTGGGGAAGTTTCCATAACGGTCAATGATTCTGATTCCCTCATAAATCCTATTACACCAATCTATATCGGAATTGATGAGAGACATGATCTTCTGCGACCAACGTAAGACACTCTTGCAATCCCAAAAAGCAGCAGACTTGGGCAAGTGAGAGATAAACCATTTGTAGAGCAAAGGTACACAGCATGTGATCTCCCCTCTGCTGTACAAATTTCCCAAGTGTATAGAATGATACGCATCTGCGAGCAAAGTCGACACAGGGTTTCCAATGAGAAAAACCTTAATAGCGTTGATATCGACGAAGTTATTGATGTTGGGAAACAAAAATAACCCGTAGGTGAGCAAGACAAAGATGCTTTCAAAAGCAGTCTCGTTCCCTATACTAGCGAAGTATAGAGCTTTTTTTTTGTCAAGAACTGGGCTGGCAAACCTTGGATGCCACCCTTAGTGGTCATGTGAGTCCTGACCTCAGACTCGTCCAAATGAATTGCTATTGCAATAGTCTGATTCTTTGGAATTTCTTCCAGTCCAGAAAATGGAGCTCGATCAGTGATATGTAAATCAGTCAGATGAGAATACTCCTCCAGCGTTGGTGCTAGCTGGTAATCCGGGAATGTGAAACAGTGATAAACTGGATCGTAGAATTGAATGAGCGCGTCCATGATTCCCTTAATCATATGGACTCTCAACAGTGGTAGCAAACCACCGTGCTTAGCTCTGAAAGCCTCTGGGTTAACGATCATCCTCGCTAACTTTCTCAAATCCCCTAGTTTTGGAACCTTGAAGGTATACTGGTGAGTTCTCCTTCTACCGAAATCCATTAATGTAATCTTTTTCTCTGATATTTGCAATCACAGTCTTAGTTTAATTTGAAAAACAGAGAGACTAGAAGAGAAGTTTTTTGAATGTTTTAATGTTTTATTAAATGGATGCATGAATGCAGCACACAAAAACATAGAAAAAACATGGGGTCAAAGGGTCGTTGTCATGAAGTCAAGGCTCTACCCATCCCCAAAGGTTTATACTAGGGTGATTTTTGTACCTGTACTCATTATCATCAGCTCCTCCCAGGAAGGCAGGCACCAAGCGGATCGCCAGCGAGTTGTATGCAATCTTAGAGTAAGTGCCATTCACCGAGAATAGATCACCAGCCTCAAATGAGGGTAGTATCGCGTAACAGCTATTTCCGATAGCTTCCGCACTACGAAAAAGGTTGGATTTTCTTAAGTGTATACTCAATCTAACCACATACGGCATCACCCGCATTCCCAGTAGCAGAAAAATAAACACGTATAGCAATTAGGAAAAGCAGTATATATATATTTGTCCTAATCATCCTAGACTTATAAAGCTACGATTCTTAAGTTCCTGACAGAAATGGGTTCCCCGGCGGAAGCCCCAATCTGTGGTTCCCTTCCTAAGAGATGGACCAGCATAGGTCAATCTTTCTCTTCAGTAGAGTTCCCATTTTCCGTGGAAAACGGGGATGATGCCCTAAGGCAAAAAGATCTTGGCAAAGACTCCCCCGCAGAGTTGCCATTTTACAAGGAAAACAGAAAGAAAGAAAAACAAGGGAAGCCCCACGGTGGGCGCCACTTTTCTTGTGAAAAATGGGGACGACCGTGCCTAGATCTAATTTTGAACGGCCCCACGGTGGGCGCCACTTTTCTGTAGCGAGCGATTTTGGACGCGGTTCTTAAGCGCTGGTCGCTCTCTGCGGTTGAGCTTAAAACTACAGGTCGATTCATTTTTTATCCTATTGTGAGCTGAATAAGGAAGGGAAATAGATGTCTCCAATTAACCCTGCTTTGCATACTGAGTTTAAACAGCGGTCTGTTAGGTTACGGATGATATCAATGTGGGGGGCCTTTGTACTGGTTATTTGTATTTTCGCCAATACTGTTTTCTTTCTTTTTTCTACCTGGGCAGAAGGTTTCTGGCGGGGAACAAGGATTAGGATGTTAGGACTGATGCTTTTGAAATACTGCTTTTAATTGATGGAGATATGGGATTTGGGTTTTTTGTTGATTGCGCTCGCTAAGATCTTTTCTTTCGATCTTATGCCTACGTATTCCCGTTTACCGAAATAGGGAAATCAGAGCGTTCGTAGTTCCTCCTATTCTATGGGAGGAAATGGGTGTTTTGGTGTCTTGTTCAAAGCCCAAGACGTGAAGCGAAAGGTGATTTGTATCTTGTTCAAAGCCCAAGATGTGAAGCTGAAAGGTCTATTTGTGTCTTGTTCAAAGCCCAAGACGTGAAGCTGAAAGATCTCGACTTTAGAGAGAATTTGTCATCTCTAAAGAGGGGGAAGGAGAATTACTTTAACTGGGATACGCAGATCCGAGCAATGCCATAATTTCCGAAGAAAGGGTTTTAACCTGAAGGAGAAGACTTTAACTCAGTGTAGAGCAATGTCATCTTTCCTTAGGAATTTCTCATGCTAAAAGAGGGACAGTGGCATGGATGTAGATGATCCAGAGGCTTGCCGCTTACAGCGATTAGATGAAAGGAAAGGAGTTGTTGATGTTTGTGTACTGTGAACGAGGCACAGCTTTGATGCTAAAAGGTTGATTGGATCAACCAGTGGTTTTCTTATACAAAAGCCTAAGAGGAGGCTAATTTCCGCCAGGAAAATCATTATACAAAGCCTAAGAGGAGGCAATTTTGTGTCCCGTACAAAGCCCGAGAGAGAGGCTAAAAGTTTTTGACCCGACGATGGAGTCTTTTGGTATCTCGTATAAAGCCCAAGGTGGAGGCGAAAAGTTTGACTCAACAAGAGAGTCTTTGTGTCTCGTACGAAGCCCGAGAGAGAGGCTAAAAGTTTTGACTCAACAAGAGAGTCTTTTATACTCAACAAGAGAGTGCTTTTGTATCTCGTACGAAGCCCGAGATGGAGGCTAAAGGTTTGTTTCAGTTGAGTGACAGATCCAATATACTGATTTTAAAAGAGAAAATCAGTTCTTATATGAGCAACACTGTACTCAAGGATTTGATTTGAGGATCAGGGATATTTCCTTCTCTTTGAGGAAACGGGAAATCCAAAGGGTATTGAGACTGTCCGAGTCTGCGGGTTTCCTTCCTATTTAACGAAGGGGGTCACTTGAGAATGTCTTTGAGACTCAAGGAAGTTAGACTGTCCAAGTCTAGAGTTTTTTTTCTTTCGTACTATGCTTTGAGAAACAGTAGTAGACTCTATGAAAGGACTGTTCTATGAGGATGACTAGGTTCTGTTCCTATACCTCTAGGAGGTCGTCGGGACAATTTGTACGAAGCCCAAGAGGAGGCTGGAAACTTTTAAGAAGCCGACAGGTCCTTGTACGAAGCCCAAGAGGAGGCTATCATTCCCGGAGGAAGAGATCATTATACGAAGCCTAAGAGGAGGCTGTGAATACTTCTAAGAAGCCGTAGTGTCCTTGAATAATGCCCAAGAGGAGGCCGATGCTTTTAAGAAGCCCGTGGGTCTTATCATCTCCTTTCCATTAGGAGAGATAACTCTTTTAAAGATAAAAACCACTGGTAAACGTGCGAGGTTTACTATCCAGCGACTTTTAGCTTTTAAAGAGGGTTCCTTAGTTAAGGTCCAAGATTATGACCGTAGTGGGTACCCAAACCCCGAGACATTTAAGGCAAGCTATCCACAAGGAATAGATCAAGTCAGGAAAGTTCGAGAATTTGGAAGAAACTCAAAGATGCCATTCACAGAGAATACATTCATCTTGGGGAGTAGAGTTTCTTGACGATTCCTAAGGAGGACAGCCGAAGAGAAGACTATATCTAGGCGTCTATTTCTACGAATAAATGAAACGGCGTCACCTAGTTCTAGACGTAGTTGCCGGGGAAACTCGAAATATATATACTATTATTACACAGTAGATATGAGTTTATAAAAGGAGACTTACAGTGAGCAGCCCCACAATACAGTTTATAATATGAAAGCAGTAAATGAAAGCGATAACCACTTACTCGGTTGTAGTGCTTCCATGCTGTTTGGTTAGTTGTTCAACAAAGAAAGATTGAAAACAACAGTATATTCAAAATCAAAGGAGAAAGTGCTTTGAAAAAGAAAGATTTGGGGCTTACAGCTCAAGGAGAGACCCAGGGTTTTATCAGTGAGCGCACTGTTTGACTTTGTACAGAGGGACTTATACAAGTGACTGAGGCCCAAAAAGGTTTTCTGTACAAAGGGATCGGTCTTACACTTTCTCAAGAGGCCCAAAAAGGTTTAAAGAAAAAGAGTGGGGCTTATAACACGAGGGTAGGCCCAGATGATTTTTCGTTTTAAAATGGCGATCGCGCCGAGGTTTTCTTTTAACGCAGAGGGACTTATACAATAAGTGAGGCCCAAAATGTTTTGGTTAAAAGGGGGATTGGGCCTTACACTCTAATAGAGGCCCAAAGTGTTTTGAATGGGTCTTATAGCTCAAGGAGAGGCCCAGATGATTTTTATTTTTAAACGGGCGATGATCGCACCGTTTACTTGTACAAAGGGACTTATACAATGAGTGAGGCCCAAAAAGTTTTTGTACAAGGGGGGATGGGTCTTACACTCTCTCAAGAGGCCCAAAGAGTTTTGAAAATGATTTATGAGGGTTGAATTAATCCAAAACCCTAATTTGTTTTCAAAATGTATTTAATTGAATAAAAATTCAATTAAAATGATCAAAAATTGTTTAACACATGGAAAACAAATTGTGATCTTGGATTAATGCTTCAAAAATTAAAAATTGAGCTCCAAAATAATTAGAAAGCATTAAAAGTTGCAAAATCAATGTAGAAAAAATATTTAAAATGTCAAAAACAATTAAAATATTAATTCTTTGCAAAAATATCAATTATATTAAATAAATAATATTTTTGGGATTTTTTGTGAAAATAAAATATTTTAACATTTTTGTGAATTATTAAAAAAAGAATCAACTCAAAATCATTAAAACTCAGAGAGAAATTAATTTTTGAATCAATTAAACAAAATCACAAAATTCAAATATTTGAATTATTCAAAAATGGCGCCAAGAACAGCTGAAGAACACGCGCGTGTTCTTGGTTTCTCAGATTTTCATTTTCTATCCAATCTCCATGAATACGTAATCATATCATGCAATCCACATATCATTATGCTCGTCTCAACCTCACGATCATGTCTATGTACTTTAATTTCATTTAAATTAAACATACAACAAGAAATCATGAAGAGACCTCAAGAACCCTAATTTCTGCATGAAGGCTAGGATTTTTGATACACGATTCAAACAATGCAATTAATTGAGGGAAAATATTCCATGCATGATTATGAACATATGGCCAAATTATTGTGCGAGGAAATATGCATAGATTGAGAGATGACCAAGTATGTGCTTACCTCCAAGTCGTGACAGCAAGAGCAGATGTGATTTTGAGTTGGAGGTGTTACAGATGAGTTGTGATGATCTGGACAGCTTCCCTACACCATATGGAGTGTGTTTGAACACTTGGATTGAATTGAAATAGACTGGATAGTTTATGGCATCTCAGCTGCAACTTCACTTCAAACTTGTGTGGATGGCAAGTGATTTTGAGATTTTGATGTTCCAGATGTTATGTGAGTGTTTGATCAGCTCATATGTGATGTATGTGAGGTGTGTGAGTGATTGGTTTGATTGGAATTGCTCTCAAACTCAAAACCCGATAGTGACTTGCCTTAGAAGGCAAAATTGGAGTGAAAGAAGAGATTTTGAGGAAAGCATCTGTTAGATGGCTTTGGTGTACTCAAACTGACCACAATTGAGCTCTATTTATAGTAGAGCAAGTTTGTTTTGCAAGGAATAGTGCATGGCCGCTGGTAAGTAGGTTTGGTCAATGTTGTCCAATGAAAATCTAAGTCTCCTCTAGCCATTGACTAGAGGTTAGGGCACAGAGCTTTGGTCCCCTTGGTCTTGGATAAGTCTTGACTGATTTCAGATGAGAATGGCTCAGTCCATGCCACCTTGATGGTTCCATTGAATGCCTCATTCCAAATTTGAAGTCTTGTCCCTATTTTGGCAACTCTAGGTTCAACATGTTATTCCTTGTTCCTTGGACCTTGGAGGCTTGGCTCAGTGATTGTCCCCTTTAGATTCAATCCTCTGAGGTGTCCAAGTGGATAGGAGCAATTGAATTTGGCTGATTTTGGCAAATCGACCAAAGTTGCAAATTCTGCCTTGCTTTGACAGATTTCAGCAAGGCAACTTGGCAATGTTGTATCTCATGGTGTAGGTTGAATTTGGCAATGTTCTTGGCCATTTTGGAAAGCTCTCACATGATACAACAACTGTTTGAACAAGTTTGGTTTTGATCTCTTTTGATTCCAAGTGAAAAATCCCCCTACATTTGGCAAAAAGTGAAGCAGAATCTGACTTAGTGAAAATTTCACTAAGTGTTGGAAAAAGTGACATTTTCACTTTTCAGCCACTTTGATCACTCCATAACTCAAAATCCTTAATGAATTGGAATGACTTGTAGTTGAATTTTTTGTAGGTGATAATGAGGGCTACAAATCCATCTTTGGATGAGAAAAAATGGCCTTGTGGTTTAGGAGTTATGGTCCTCCAAAGTTGGTACCTTTGCCACTTTATTTTTTAACTTAGAAAAATTTCTAAGTTTTATGGTTACCCCTTTTACAAGTTATCTCACTTTTCTTGATTTTTCTTGATGAATGATGATTCAAATCATACATTAACATCATTTTAGGGTTAAAAATCCATTTTGGTGAAAAATCTCAAAAAGTCAAAGTTGACTTTTGTGCACAGTTGACTTTTTATCAGATGAATTCCAAACTGTGCAATTCTTCAGGAAATCATGTCCTTGACCTAAATCAAACTTGATGGACATGTTCCATGGGTGTCATAGGGTATATTCAATCATGTATTAGGGTTTGGGAGCATGTCCTGGTCAAAAGTCAAAGTTACAGTTGACTTTCCTCTTAAAACCCTAATTGTGGTGCAGATGAAATTAAGACTTGTTGCTCAAGTTTCTTGGATCAATCCATTGTTCCAAATGGATCAATATGGTATATTAGAGACCCTCAAATCATCTCTTGAGGTCTTGGCTCATGGTTTGTCCCAAAAGTCAACTTAGGGGTGAATTAGGTCAAGAAACCCTAATTCCTGATTTTTGATGAATGCATCCCCTGAGGCAAAATTGACTTGATGCATGGGTTCATGAGGTTCCATGAAGTATATTAGGTCATGCTTTGGATCATTGCCTTGTGCCCAGATGAAAATTTCCATCTGGAGGCCCTGGTCGACCAAAACCCTAATTTGGTGACACTGTCGATCTTGAGACTTGATCCACCTAGAAGGGAGCAGCCTTGTGCTTAATCCTTGAAGTGGGAGTCCTTTTTGATCCATTGTGGATGTTTAAGAGATTAGACAAGTTGAATATCATGTCATTTCTTGATTGATCCTTTGTCTAAGCACTCAGAGAGGGCTTGAAACCCTAATTTTGATTGTATTGGATGCTCACCCATCTTTGGGGAGACTGATGAAGCATGATGGTTCATCCATATTGTGATGATGATTTTCACAATGATGGGAAATCTAAGTGGTCAAAATTTGGGGTATTACAAGACCTTAAGCTCATTTTACTATGACCGAATGGTTGCCAGTGCGCCCAGTGATTTCACCGAAATGGTCGGCATGGGCATACGTCTTGAGGAAGCCGTCCGAGAAGGACGTTTGGTAAAAGACACTAGATCGACGAGCGGTACTAAAAAATACGGTAGTGCTCTCCCTAAGAAAAAAGAGCAAGATATTGGGAATATCTCTCTCGGAAAGCAAAGGCGTCGTTATCAGCCAGTAGCAGCTGTTACTCTTGCTATTGGCCCCGCGCCTGTTCCTATGTATCAACCTCAGGTTGCGCAGAGCCAACCTGACCAACAATGGACACAACAGCCTCTTCAGCAGGCTCGTCCTCCATATAACAACAACCGTACAACACGGCCACCAGGATTTGATCCTATACCCGTAACGTACGCAGAGCTGTTTCCGTTACTGCTGGCTAAGGGGCACATTCAAACTAAGTCTCCCCTTTCAGTTCCAGAAAATCCGCCTTTTTGGTTTAAAGCGGATCAAACATGCCCTTATCATCAAGGAGGTTCAGGGCATAACATTGAGAATTATCTTAATTTCAAATCCGACGTGCAAAAGCTTGTTAGGAGCGGGCTCTTTTCTTTTAAAGATACGAATCATAATGTTCTTACGAACCCGCTGCCTCAACACGAGAAAGCTGCAGTCAATCTGATTGAGAAAGAGACTAACAATGTCTATCAAATTCACGATGTACTCTTATTGGGGACCAATCTGGTCAAGATGCATTGTAGACAGAGTGGATATGGCCATGTGCCACCTCATAATTATCACCAGTGTGATATCTGCTCTAAAGACAACCAGGGATGTTCTGTAGTGCAAGCAGCTCTGCAGGAACAAATGGATCTTGGATGGATCCAAGAGCACCGAGTTCGTGGAGTTAACATGGTTTACACGAATTCCAACGTCATTCAAAACCACGACATCCGTGCGATGAATGTCAACTTGGTGGCGATGCACTCAAGGCAAAGCCAGTATCATAATCTGTCGCGGCACGATTACAGTTCCTGTCTGATTTGCTCGGTAAACAAACAGGGATGCTCTTTCATACAAGAGGCCCTTCAGTGTCAGATGGATCTTGGATGGATCCAAGACTACCATGATAGGAACTCCTATCAAATCAACATGGTTCAGATCTTCGACATCCGCGTAATGGATACCAACCTGGTAGAGTTATATGCTGAGCAGGTCTGACTTGGATTCTTAATATCACATGACTATCAAAATTGTAAAGCGGGTTGCAAAAACGATCGAGGTTGTACCCTTGTCCAGGAGGCACTTCAGCACTTGTTAAATCACTGGTGGATGCCAATCTATATGGACGAAGATACTCAGCAGATTAGTATCAATAACAGGAATCCTACTCGTCGTCAAAGTCAGGATGTCCGATCAATGGAAGGTAACCTAGTGAGATTACATTGTATTCAAGTGGGCGTGGCCAGGTGCCACCACACAACTATGACAGTTGTAGCGTCTGTTCGGAAAGTAACCAAGGGTGTTACCTTGTGAGAGCAGCTCTTCAGCGTCAGGTCGATCATGGAGAAATTCGTCCATATCCAGGTTCAGGACCCATCATTTGGTCGCCGAACTACCTTGCCAAGTAAGTTGAGGATGTTGTCATGATCTCTGGTCATCACAGGACCAGGGATGTTTTTGCCATCATCCTTCTACTTGACAAATCTAGAGTTCCCAACCGGGAACGGATCAAGATTACTTATGATGGTCAGAAAAATCAGAAGGTTCCCATAGTCATCTATCTACCGGGGCCACTACCGTATGAATCAACTAAGGCAATCCCTTACAAATACGGTGCAACAATAATCGAGAATGGAAAGGAAATTCCATTACCCTCCGTCGTGAATATTGCAGACATCAGTCGTGTAACACGGAGCAGTCGAATCTTCAACCGAGGGGTTGGAGAATCCAACAAAGAAAAGGAACTTCAGGCGGAAATTCCTGATTCACCAGTCGGTCAATCTGGTAATCCCGACTTTTCAAAAGACAAAGATGAGATGCTAAAGCTCATCCAAATGAGTGAATACAACATTGTTGATCAACTGTTACAGACTCCTTCAAAGATCTCAGTAGTATCACTGTTACTCAGTTCAGAAGCACACAGAGAGGCTCTACAGAAAGTCTTGGAGCAAGCCTTTGTGGAACAGGATGTAACAATCAGACAATTCGATAGCATTGTCTCTAACATCACTTCCTGCAATAATTTGGGATTTAGTGATGAGGAATTACCTGAAGAGGGTCGCCGTCATAACATGGCGCTCAATATCACAGTTAACTGCCAGGACGATGCTTTAGCCAATGTACTGGTAGACACAGGGTCAGCCCTGAATGTTATGCCGAAGTCCACTTTGACACAATTATCATTTAAGGGCCCTCCGATGAGAGTCAGCGAGGTCGTCGTCAAAGCATTCGACGGATCCCGAAAAAAGGTTATCGGCGAAGTTGATCTTCCCATAACTATTGGTCCTCACACTTTCCAAATCACTTTCCAGGTCATGGACATTCGGGCAACATACAGTTGTTTATTAGGAAGACCTTGGATACATCAGGCTGGAGCAGTTACTTCAACCCTCCACCAAAAGCTAAAGTTCGTCAAGAACGATCAACTTGTCACGGTTTGTGGGGAACAAGCCTTGCTTGTGAGCAACTTATCCTCATCTACTTGTGTGGAACCCGAGGAGGTTATTGGAACTCAGTTCCAAGCACTATCGGTGAGCAAGAACGATCAATCCGAAGAAGGAACTTCAATTTCTTCATACAAAGATGCTATCAAAGCGGTCGAGAGTACCGATACAAAAGGATGGGGACGGCTTGTCATTCCTATTGACAATAAAACAAATAAGGGTCTTGGTTTTTCTGCAACCTGTACCCAGACAGCCGCCAACGATGAAAGTCTTCATCCCCTTCAAAACTTCTTCCACAGCGGAGGTTTTCTTCACCCAGTGTCTCAGACAGTTCATGCTATCAATGAGGAAGATCCCTCTGAAACAGATGAAGAATGGAAGTCCTACCTTAACAAGGATGGCTATATGTCTCAGGAAGAGGTGTCTATGCCTTGTTGCTTTCCTACAGAAAGTTCGAGATTTATACCAAGATCAGATGTCGAGATGATCTATGGGGATTGTGATCCGGAAGGATGTCGTGCTCCGCCAAATTCATTAGAGGAGAACACTCCGATGAAAGACAATTTTGATTACAACTACTATGGCCCAATGGATGGTCTGCCAATGTGGCAACCTTATCCAGGAAACTTGGGGCAAGAAAGTCAGCCGAGTAATGAAACTCAGTTGAGCGTCATTGAACAGAATACCTGTGTCCCCGCCATGTCATGGGATCGACACTCAGGTCATTCGGAAACTACTCAACATGAAGATGAATTCGCAACGTTTGCAGGACTTGAATTCATCAACTATGCTTTTCCTGAGGTCAACGTCATCGAGAGGGATGACTTCTCCAGCTCCAAAGAAGTTTGGGACACTTTGGGACAACCAAGTGGAAAATACGACTTTATGGTCAAGTACACTGCTCCCGAAAGCTCTCGTATCAGGCTCGAAGATATCCAGTCAACTGGATGGGGAGATACAGCTGAGAGCACCAATGCTATGCAAAATGCAACAGAGGAATCCTCCTACGACAATTCTGCCTGGGAGACAGATTCCAATGATCCTACTCCACCAGAAATCAGCGTCATTTCTGAAGACAAATCAAGGAAGGTGCCAGACTTTGTGATTCACCGAGGAGTTCGCCGCCAATGGGTTGCTGTCGAGGTTCCGAAGGTCGTTCGTCAGTCAAAGTAATTGCCATCTTTAACCTTTCACCCTGCCCAGGTGAAACGGATGTTTTGATAGGGCTCGCTTTTTAAATTTCCCTCTTCGCTTTGCCCAAAGCGACAGAGTTTTGTTTTATAGGGCTGTAGTTTCAAGATTCGACTTGTTCATTAATAAAATAACGTCGTTCTGTAATTTCCGCATTAATTACTGTTTTCTCTTTTTGCTTTTTCAGAAAATGGTAATCCTAAAAAAAACAATTCAAAAATAAAAACAAGTAGTAAAATAAATACACTGCACACACTTACATTTTCTCTATCTCTTCTAAACACGAATCATCACGTCATGCAGATTGCTTGTTTTATACCCCGTTGAAACATACGATCCGATGCATTCTCCCAACTTTGAGTTCCCGGTATTCGAGGCTGAAGAAGAAAATGACAACGAAATTCCAGAAGAAATCTCCCGACTACTCAGACAAGAGGAAAGGTCCATTGAACCTCACAAAGAGCCGTTGGAAACGGTAAACTTAGGTTCAGAAAAAGAGAGAAAAGAAATCAGGATTGGGGCACTGCTCAGTCCAACTGTCAAAGAAAGTTTGATAAAGCTTCTCAAAGAATTCCCCGATGTATTCGCTTGGTCCTATCAGGATATGCCAGGGTTGGATACCAGCATCGTGGAACATCACTTACCGTTGAGATCGGAATGTCCGCCAGTAAAGCAAAGGTTGAGACGGACTCACCCGGACATGGCCATCAAAATCAAAGAGGAAGTACAGAAACAGATTGACGCGGGTTTCCTCGCTACATCTGAATATCCTCAATGGTTAGCCAACATCGTACCCGTTCCCAAAAAGGACGGAAAGGTCAGAATGTGTGTTGATTACAGAGATCTAAACAAGGCAAGTCCAAAGGACGACTTTCCTTTACCACACATTGACATGCTGGTAGACAGCACAGCAAAGTTCAAAGTATTCTCCTTCATGGATGGATTCTCGGGCTATAACTAGATCAAAATGGCGCCGAAAGACATGGAGAAAACTTCGTTCATTACCCCATGAGGTACCTTTTGTTACAAGGTAATGCCGTTCGGTTTGAAGAATGCCGGGGCGACCTATCAAAGGGCCATGACTACTCTGTTTCATGACATGATACATAAGGAAATCGAGGTATATGTCGATGATTTGATTGCAAAATCAAGAACAGAGGATGAGCACGTTGAACATCTGTCAAAATTGTTCGAACGTCTAAGAAAATTCAAGCTCCGCTTGAATCCTAACAAGTGCACCTTCGGTGTCCGTTCGGGGAAATTACTAGGGTCCATCTTCAGCCAGAAAGGAATTGAAGTTGATCCTGACAAGGTCAAGGCCATTCAAGAAATGCCTTCTCCGAAAACTGAAAAACAAGTCAGAGGATTCCTGGGACGTTTGAACTACATCTCCAGATTCATATTCCTTATGACCGCGACATGTGCGCCGATTTTCAAGTTACTCAAAAAGAATCAGGATTGCGTTTGGTCAAAAGATTGCCAAACCGCCTTCGACAGTATCAAGGAATATCTGTTGAATCCTCCGATCCTATCACCTCCAGTGGAAGGAAGACCACTGATCATTTACCTCACAGTCCTAGAGGACTCAATGGGATGTGTACTTGGCCAACAAGACGAAACTAAAAGGAAAGAGTCTGCCATTTACTATCTGAGCAAGAAATTCACCGACTGCGAGACTCGGTACACAATGCTTGAGAAAACTTGTTGCGTTTTGGCTTGGGCAGCCAAACGTCTTCGCCAGTACATGATTCGTCATACTACTTGGTTGGTCTCCGAAATGGATCCAATCAAGTACGTTTTCGAAAAACCTGCTCTCACGGGAAGGATTGCCCGTTGGCAGATGTTACTATCAGAATATGACATAGAGTACCATGCTCAGAAAGCCGTTAAAGGAAGTATTTTAGCCGATCATTTGGCTCATCAACCGATTGACGATCAAGAATCAATCGGTATTGACTTCCCAGACGAAGATGTCATGTATCTAAAGATGAAAGATTGCGATGAACCGCTACCCGGTGAAGGGCCAGAACCAGGTTCCCAGTGGGGACTTATCTTTGATGGAGCAGTCAATCATTATGGAAACAGAATTGGGGCAATCATTGTTACCCCTCAGGGTTCCCACATTCCTTTCACTGCTAGACTTACGTTCAAATGTACGAACAACGAGGCCGAATACGAAGCATGTATCATGGGTCTCGAAGAAGCGATTGATTTAAGGATCAAAAACTTGGACGTATATGGCGATTCAGCCTTGGTTATTAACCAGATAAAAGGAGATTGGAACACATACCAATCAGGATTGATTCCTTATAAAGACTATGCAAGGAGGTTGTTACCCTTCTTCAATAGAGTCGACTTTCATCACATCCCTCGTGATGAGAATCACATGGCTGATGCATTAGCCACTCTCTCTTCCATGATTAGTGTAGGTCGATGGAATGACATACCTAAGATCGACATTATGCGCCTTGAACGGCCCGCTTACATCTTCGCGATTGAAGCAGTCATAGACGACAGACCTTGGTATCACAATATCAAATGCTTCCTTCAGAAACAAGAGTACCCATCTGGGGCACTCAGAAAAGACAGGAAAACCCTCAGAAGATTGGCTGGAAACTTCTTCCTGAGCGGTGACACTGTTTATAAGAGAAATTTTGACATGGTCTTTCTCCGATGTGTCGACAGACCAGAAGCAGACATGCTCATGAAAGAAATTCATGAAGGATCCTTTGGCACCCATGCCAACGGACACACAATGGCGAGAAAAATTCTCAGGGCCGGGTACTATTGGTTGACAATGGAATCCGACTGCTACAAGTACATGAGGAGGTGTCACAAGTGTCAGATATACTCCGACAAAATTCATGTACCGCCATCACATCTCAAAGTTCTTTCTTCCCCGTGGCCATTTTCCATATGGGGAATCGACATGATTGGTATGATTGAGCCCAAGGCTTCAAACGGACATCGGTTCATCCTGGTAGCCATTGACTATTTCACCAAGTGGGTCGAAGCAGCGTCATTCGCCAATGTAACCCGATAAGTGGTGGTCCGATTTATCAAAAACAATATCATCTGCCGTTATGGTGTTCCAAGCGAGATCATTACTGATAATGGATCTAACTTGAACAACAAGATGATGAAAGAGTTGTGTGCAGAGTTCAGGATCGAACACCATAACTCATCTCCCTACCGACCCAAGATGAACGGGGCGGTAGAAGCGGCTAACAAGAACATCAAGAAGATCGTTCAAAAGATGGTTGTAACCTACAAAGATTGGCACGAAATGCTACCCTTTGCTCTTCACGATTATCGAACATCTATCCGCACTTCAACAGGGGCAACCCCTTTCTCTCTAGTATATGGCATGGAAGCAGTGCTCCCCATAGAAGTAGAGATCCCATCAATCCGGGTATTGATGGAAGCTCAGCTCACCGAAGCTGAATGGTGTCAAAGTCGACACGACAACCTGAACCTGATCGAAGAGAAGCGAATCACGGCACTATGCCACGGTCAGTTGTATCAACAGAGAATGAAGAGGGCATTCGACAAAAAGGTCCGACCACGCATCTTCAGAAAAGGAGACCTTGTGCTCAAGCAGATACAATCATTTCTCACTGATTCCCGGGGCAAATGGACCCCGAATTATGATGGCCCCTATGTGGTCACGAAATCTTTCTCAGGCGGCGCCTTGAGACTTGCAACCATGGACGGAGAGGAATTTGCCTACCCCACGAATGTTGATGTAGTCAAGAAATACTTCGCCTAAAACTAAAAAAAAAACGTCTCGGTGGATTGAAAACCCGAAAGGGCGGTCCAGGCAAAAGTTAGAGACATGAAAAGAATCATCCCGATGGATTGGAAATATCATAGTACAATCCAGGCAAAAGTTAGGGATAATGGCAAGTAACTATGGTCAACAGAGGCAAGTCCATCAGCAGCAGTTGCATCATCATCCGTCAGGAAAACTCCAGTCAAGGTCATCTTCGACAGAAGCTCAGGATGTCCCGAATTCAAAGTTGGTAGAAGGATAGTGGTCGTTATGTTTCAACGTAGCCCTTTTCCCTGTAAATTACCATTTTCTAACTTTGTATATACTCTTTGGAATCACGCGTTTGGCTGATCTCCATCTTATCAATAAAATTTGAGCCCTTGTGCTTTTGTTTGTAATTCTTTACCTGTTTTAGCTTTACAGAACGACGTTGTTTAAACTTAATCAGCGATTCTTGAAATAAAACAAAAATAAATTTACTTGTCAAACTTTTTCTGCTTTTAAATTAAAGATGGCATTTCTTTTGAATGTTGAACATCAGAAGAACATCGATCGCTTCTCCCGAAGTAAGCGAACTTCAAAGTGCAGAATCAAAGTACTCATTCTAAGCCAGTGCGCCTGAATGACGGATCAACTGTATTAGATGCGGTTTTCCCATCTGATACCCTCGGCCGAGTTCTTATCTCCTAAGCCCGATCAACGGTATTCCCCACAGGGACTATCTCTCCTAAGCAAGGTGGAATTGCTATCTTGAACCAGCGGTATTTCTACGCGCCCCGCGATGGCCGAGTATCCAATTGTGTTCATCCATTAGTCTGTATGTCGCGTCAGTTTTGTCAGCATATACATACGTACATCATGCATTTTTTATTTACATTTACATTTCATATTGCATCGTTATCACTCTAGCCGGTCTTGTCCCCTAGTGATAAACTGTTTTCTCAATCGAGTTTGTCAGTTCTTTCCTCGTCAGGAAGTGTTGCGTCTGCACAATCTCGCCACCAGTGTATCTTTAGATCAGAGTCGGCACTTGGCCACTTTGATAACTTGAACCTCTGAAAGATCAGAGAACCTTCAACAGATGTCACTCTTCGCCATTGAAGATGATATCCTTGCTTTCCCGGATTAAGTAAAATCCACAGAGAAAGCCTCGTGATCAAAGATTCGGCAGCACGCCAGTTTTGCTCCGAAAAACCACTGATGAGAAGGTCATTGGCACCTCAAAATTGGATCCCATCATATGGCATTTCTCCGGGAAGATCCCGAGAAAAGTATGATGTAACCCCAAACGAAAACAATCTCTCAAGAGACTCGTTTTCCCCAGTAGAATCGACAAATGGCGTCTCCAAAAAAGAGAAGTTTGTGTACCTCTACAACTCAGACGAATGGGTTCCCCAGCAAGTCTGACATCAAAACTTTTTCCACTCAAATGGCATCTCCCCAGGAAAATTCGGCGAGAAGTTTGAAGGAAAGCCGCTACGAATAGCGTCCCTTGTCAGTAAAGTTTATTGACAAAAGAAACTAAGACCAGTTCCTCGGTAGAAAACCAGGATCGAGGGGAAGTTTAAATCAGAAACTAAGACCAGTTCCTTGGTAGGAAACCAGGATCAAGGGGAAGTTTGGTTCCACAACTGAGACCAGTTCCTTGGTAGGAAACCAGGATCGAGGGGAAGTTTAAATCAGAAACTAAGACCAGTTCCTTGGTAGGAAACCAGGATCGAGGGGAAGTTTATTTCAAAAGAGACTGAGACCAGTTCCTTGGTAGGAGACCAGGATCGAGGGGAAGTTTACCTTTTCTAAGAATCATTGCTTAGCTAAAGAAGATGAATGCGTAAGCTACCATTCATAACCACCACCAAAATTTCGGGTATTCTGATATTTAATCCTCTTGCACCCCGAATGCCCGAATCCCTTCGTCATTCACACCTTCGGGTCCAAGAAGATTAAATAGGGGCATCTGTAATACCCCAAATTTTGACCACTTAGATTTCCCATCATTGTGAAAATCATCATCACAATATGGATGAACCATCATGCTTCATTAGTCTCCCCAAAGATGGGTGAGCATTCACTACAATCAAAATTAGGGTTTCAAGCCCTCTCTGAGTGCTTAGACAAAGGATCAATCAAGAAATGACATGATCTTCAACTTGTCTAATCTCTTAAATATCCACAATGGATCAAAAAGGACTCCCACTTCAAGGATTAAGCACAAGGCTGCTCCCTTCTAGGTGGATCAAGTCTCAAGATCGACAGTGTCACCAAATTAGGGTTTTGGTCGACCAGGGCCTCCAGATGGAAATTTTCATCTGGGCACAAGGCAATGATCCAAAACATAACCTAATATACTTCATGGAACCTCATGAACCCATGCATCAAGTTAATTTTGCCTCAGGGGATGCATTCATCAAAAATCAGGAATTAGGGTTTCTTGACCTAATTCACCCCTAAGTTGACTTTTGGGACAAACCATGAGCCAAGACCTCAAGAGATGATTTGAGCGTCTCTAATATACCATATTGATCCATTTGGGACAATGGATTAATCCAAGAAGTTTGAGCAACAAGTCTCAATTTCATCTGCACCACAATTAGGGTTTTAAGGGAAAAGTCAACTGTAACTTTGACTTTTGACCTGGACATGCTCCCAAACCCTAATACATGATTGAATATACCCTATGACACCCATGGAACATGTCCATCAAGTTTGATTTAGGTCAAGGACATGATTTCCTGAAGAATTGCACAGTTTGGAATTCATCTGATAAAAAGTCAACTGTGCACAAAAGTCAACTTTGACTTTTTGAGATTTTTCACCAAAATGGATTTTTAACCCTAAAATGATGTTAATGTATGATTTGAATCATCATTCATCAAGAAAAATCAAGAAAAGTGAGATAACTTGTAAAAGGGGTAACCATAAAACTTAGAAATTTTTCTAAGTTAAAAATAAAGTGGCAAAGGTACCAACTTTGGAGGACCATAACTCCTAAACCACAAGGCCATTTTTTCTCATACAAAGATGGATTTGTAGCCCTCATTATCACCTACAAAAACTTCAACTACAAGTCATTCCAATTCATTAAGGATTTTGAGTTATGGAATGATCAAAGTGGCTGAAAAGTGAAAATGTCACTTTTTCCAACACTTAGTGAAATTTTCACTAAGTCAGATTCTGCCTCACTTTTTGCCAAATGTAGGGGGATTTTTCACTTGGAATCAAAAGAGATCAAAACCAAACTTGTTCAAACAGTTGTTGTATCATGTGAGAGCTTTCCAAAATGGCCAAGAACATTGCCAAATTCAACCTACACCATGAGATACCACATTGCCAAGTTGCCTTGCTGAAATCTATCAAGGCAAGGCAGAATTTGCAACTTTGGTCGATTTGCCAAAATCAGCCAAATTCAATTGCTCCTATCCACTTGGA
Source organism: Lathyrus tuberosus (assembly GCA_022829125.1). Lineage (NCBI taxonomy): Eukaryota > Viridiplantae > Streptophyta > Magnoliopsida > Fabales > Fabaceae > Lathyrus > Lathyrus tuberosus. The sequence continues at coordinate 7,667,174 of JALAZF010000258.1, read as the reverse complement.
CACCTCAGAGGATTGAATCTAAAGGGGACAATCACTGAGCCAAGCCTCCAAAGTCCATGGAATAAGAAATAGCATGTTGAACCTAGAATGGCCAAAATAGGGACAAGACTTCAAATTTGGAATGAGGCATTCAATGAAACCATCAAGGTGGCATGGACTGAGTCATTCTCATCTGAAATTAGTCAAGACTTATCCAAGACCAAGGGGACCATAGCTCTGTGCCCTAACCTCTAGTCAATGGCTAGAGGAGACTTTCATTTCCATTGGCCAACATTGAGGAAACACCTGCTGCAGTTGCCATTCACTGTGGATCCCAAAACAAATTTGCTCTACTATAAATAGAGCTCAATTGTGGTCAGTTTGAGTACACCAAAGCCATCTAACAGATGCTTTCCTCAAAATCTCTTTCTCTTGGCAAAAATGCCTTTCTTAGCAAGGTAGCTATCGGGTTTTGAGTTTGAGAGCAATTCCAATCAAACCAATCACTCACACACCTCACATATATCACATATGAGCTGATCAAACACTTAGATTACTTCTGAAACATCAATTTCATGAAATCACCAGCTGGTTGCTCAAGGTTTTAACCAAAGTGCAGCTGAGGTACCACAAAGTGATCCAGCCAATTTCAATCAAGTCCAACCATCCAAACACGAGCTATAGGGTGTAGGGAAGCTGTTCAGATCATCACCACTCATCTGTAACACCTCCAAATCAAAAATCACTTTTAACTTGCTGTCACGACTTGGAGGTAAGCACATACTTGGTCATCTCTCAATCTATGCATATTTCCTCGCACAATAATTTGGCCATATGTTCATAATCATGCATGGAATGTTTTCCCTCAATTAATTGCATTGTTTGAATCGTGTATCAAAAATCCTAGGCTTCATGCAGAAATTAGAGTTCTTGAGGTCTCTTCATGATTTCTTGTTGTATGTTTAATTTAAATGAAATTAAAGTACATAGACATGATCGTGAGGTTGAGGCGAGCATAATGATATGTGGATTGCATGATATGATTACGTATTCATGGAGATTGGATAGAAAATGCAAATCTGAGAATTCAAGAACACGCGCGTGTTCTTCAGCCTGTTCTTGGCGCCATTTTTCATATATTCAAATATTTGAATTTTGTGATTTTGTTTAATTGATTCAAAAATTAATTTCTCTCTGAGTTTTAATGATTTTGAGTTGATTCTTTTTTTAATAATTCACAAAAATGTTAAAATATTTTATTTTCACAAAAAATCCCAAAAATATTATTTATTTCATATAATTGATATTTTTGTAAAGAATTAATATTTTGATTGTTTTTGGCATTTTAAATATTTTTTCTACATTGATTTTGCAACTTTTAATGCTTTCTAATTATTTTGTAGGTCAATACTTAATTTTTGAAGCATTAATCCAAGATCACAATTTGTTTTTCATGTGTAAAATAATTTTGATCATTTTTAATTGAATTTTTATTCAATTAAATACATTTTGAAAACAAATTAGAGTTTTGGATTAATTCAACCCTCATAAATCATTTTCAAAACTCTTTGGGCCTCTTGAGAGAGTGTAAGACCCATCCCCCCTTGTACAAAAACTTTTTGGGCCTCACTCATTGTATAAGTCCCTCTGTACAAGTAAACGGCGCGATCGTCGCCCGTTTAAAAATAAAAATCATCTGGGCCTCTCCTTGAGCTATAAGACCCATTCAAAACACTTTGGGCCTCTATTAGAGTGTAAGACCCAATCCCCCTTTTAACCAAAACATTTTGGGCTTCACTTATTGTATAAGTCCCTCTGCGTTAAAAGGAAACCTCGGCGCGATCGCCATTTTTAAACGAAAAATCATTTGGGCCTACCCTCGTGTTATAAGCCCCTCTCTTTTCTTTAAACCTTTTTGGGCCTCTTGAGAGAGTGTAAGACCCATCCCTTTGTACAGAAAACCATTTTTGGGCCCCAGTCACTTGTATAAGTCCCGCTGTACAAAGTCAAACAGTGTGCTCACTGATAAAACCCTGGGCCTCTCCTTGAGCTGTAAGCCCCAAATCTTTCTTTTTCAAAGCACTTTCTCCTTTGATTTTGAATATACTATTGTTTTCAATCTTTCTTTGTTGAACAACTAACCAAACAGCATGGAAGCACTACAACCGAGTAAGTGGTTATCGCTTTCGTTTACTGCTTTCATATTATAAACTGTATTGTGGGGCTGCTCACTGTAAGTCTCCTTTCATAAACTCATATCTACTGTGTAATAATAGTATAGATATTTCGAGTTTCCCCGGCAACTACGTCTAGAACTACGTGACACCGTTTCATTTATTCGTAGAAATAGACGCCTAGATCCCCAATAGGAGCACCAGATACAGTCTTCTCTTCGGCTGTCCTCCTTAGAAATCGTCAAGAAGCTCTACTCCTCAAGATGAATGTATTCTCCGTGAATGGCATCTTTGAGTTTCTTCCAAATTCTCGAACTTTCCTGACTTGATCTATTCCTTGTGGATAGCTTGCCTTGAATGTCTCGGGGTTTGGGTACCCACTACGTCATAATCTTGGACCTTAACTACGGAACCCTCTTTAAAAGCTAAAAGTCGCTGGATAGTAAACCTCGCACGTTTACCAGTGGTTTTTATCTTTAAAAGAGTTATCTCTCCTAATGGAAAGGAGGTGATAAACCCACGGGCTTCTTAAAAGCATCATCCTCCTCTTGGGCATTATTCAAGGACACTACGGCTTCTTAGAAGTATTCACAGCCTCCTCTTAGGCTTCGTATAATGATCTCTTCCTCCGGGAATGATAGCCTCCTCTTGGGCTTCGTACAAGGACCCGTCGGCTTCTTAAAAGTTTCCAGCCTCCTCTTGGGCTTCGTACAAATTGTCCCTGCGACCTCCTAGAGGTATAGGAACAGAACCTAGTCATCCTCATAGAACAGTCATTTCATAGAGTCTACTACTGTTTCTCAAAGCATAGTACAAAAGAAAAAAACTCTAGACTTGGACAGTCTAACTTCCTTGAGTCTCAAAGACATTCTCAAGCACCCTTCGTTAAATAGGAAGGAAACCCGCAAACTCGGACAGTGTCAATACCCTTTGGATTTCCCGTTTCCTCGAAGAGAAGGAAATATCCCTGATCCTCAAATCAAATCCCTGAGTACAGTGTTGCTCATATAAGAACTGATTTTCTCTTTTAAAATCAGTATATTGGATATGTCACTCAACTGAAACAAACCTTTAGCCTCCATCTCGGGCTTCGTACGAGATACAAAAACACTCTCTTGTTGAGTATCAAAGACTCTCTTGTTGAGTCAAACTTTTCGCCTCCATCTCGGACTTTGTACGAGATACAAAAAGGTTCTTATTGAGCTAAACAAACAATAGCCTCCATCTCGGGCTTTATACGAGATACCAAAAGACTCCATCGTCGGGTCAAAATCTTTTAGCCTCTCTCTCGGGCTTTGTACGAGACACAAAATAGCCTCCTCTTAGGCTTTGTATAATGATTTTCCTAGCGGAAATTAGCCTCCTCTTAGGCTTTGTATAAGAAAACCACTGGTTGATCCAATTAACCTTTTAGCATCAAAGTTGTGCCTCGTTCACAGTACACAAACATCAACAACTCCTTTCCTTTCATCTAATCGCTGTAAGCGGCAAGCCTCTGGATCATCTATATCCATGCCACTGTCCCTCTTTTAGCATGAGAAACTCCTAAGGAAAGATGGCATTGCTCTACACTGAGTTAAAGTCTTCTCCTTCAGGTTAAAACCCTTTCTTCGGAAATTATGGCATTGCTCGGATCCGCGTATCCCAGTTAAAGTAATTCTCCTTCCCCCTCTTTAGAGATGACCAATTCTCTCTAAAGCCGAGACCTTTCAGCTTCACGTCTTGGGCTTTGAACAAGACACAAATAGACCTTTCAGCTTCACATCTTGGGCTTTGAACAAGATACAAACCACCTTTCGCTTCACATCTTGGGCTTTGAACAAGATACAAACCACCTTTCGCTTCACGTCTTGGGCTTTGAACAAGACACCAAAAACACCCATTTCCTCCCATAGAATAGGAGGAACTACGAACGCTCTGATTTCCCTGTTTCGGTAAACGAGAATACGTAGGCATAAGATCGAAAGAAAAGATCTTAGCGAGCACAATCAACAAAAAACCCAAATCCCATCAATCAAAAGCAGTATTTCAAAAGCATCAGTCCTAACATCATAATCCTTGTTCCACGCCAGAAATCTTCTGCCCAGGTAAAAAAAAAAAAGAAAGAAAACAGTACTGGCGACATTGATAGCATCCGTAACCTAACAGACCGCTGTTTAAACTCAGTATGCAAAGCAGGGTTAATTGGAGACATCTATTTCCCTTCCTTATTCAGCTCACAATAGGATAAAAAATGAATCGACCTGTAGTTTTAAGCTCAAACCGCAGAGAGCGACCAGCGCTTAAGAACCGCGTCCAAAATCGCTCGCTACAGAAAAGTGGCGCCCACCGTGGGGCCCGTTCCTTTCTTTCAACTTCTCTTGTGTGAAAAATTACACAAATGGCGACTCTGATGGGGAGTCTCCTTTTCTGCCTTAGGGCATCATCCCCGTTTTCTACGAAAAATAGGAACTCTACCGAAGAGAAAGATTGACCTATGCTGGTCCATCTCTTAGGCAGGGAACCACAGATTGGGGCTTCCGCCGGGGAACCCATTTTCTGTCAGGAACTTAAGATTCTTAGCTTTAAAAGGTCTAGGATGTTTAGGACAAATATATATACTGCTTTTCCTAATTGCTATACGTGTTTATTTTTCTGCTAATGGGAATGTGTGTGATGCCGCATGTGGTGAGATTGAGTATACACCTAGAAAAGCCATCCCTTTCGTAGTGCGGAAGCTATCGGAAATAGCTGTTACGCGATACTACCCTCATTTGAGGCTGGTGATCTATTCTCGGTGAATGGCACTTACTCTAAGATTGCACACAACTCGCTGGCGATCCGCTTGTTGTCTGCCTTCCTGGGAGGAGCTGATGATAATGAGTACAGGTACAAAAATCACCCTAGTATAAACCTTTGGGGATGGGTAGAGCCTTGACTTCATGACAACGACCCTTTGACCCCATGTTTTTTCTATGTTTTTGTGTGCTGCATTCATGCATTCATTTAATAAAACATTAAAACATTCAAAAAAAAAACTTTCTCTTCTAGTCTCTCTATTTTTCAAATTAAACTAAGACTGTGATTGCAAATATCAGAGAAAAAGATTACGCTAATGGATTTCGGTAGAAGGAGAACTCACCAGTATACCTTCAAGGTTCCAAAACTAGGGGATTTGAGAAAGTTAGCGAGGATGATCGTTAACCCAGAGGCTTTCAGAGCCAAGCACGGTGGTTTGCTACCACTGTTAAGAGTCCATGTGATTGAGGGAATCATGGATGCGCTCATTCAGTTTTACGATCCGGTTTATCACTGTTTCACATTCTCGGATTACCAGCTATCACCAACGCTGGAGGAGTATTCTCATCTGGCTGATTTACATATCACCGATCGAGCTCCATTTTCTGGACTGGAAGAAATTCCCAAGAATCAAACTATTGCAAGAGCAATTCATTTGGACGAGTCTGAGGTCAGGACTCACATGATTACTAAGGGTGGCATCCAAGGTTTGCCAGTCCAGTTCTTGACAAAAAAGGCTCTATACTTCGCTAGTATAGGGAACGGGACTGCTTTTGAAAGCGTCTTTGTCTTGCTCACCTACGGGTTATTTTTGTTTCCCAACATCAATAACTTCGTCGATATCAACGCTATTAAGGTTTTTCTCATTGGAAACCCTGTGCCGACTTTGCTCGCAGATGCGTATCATTCTGTACACTTGGGAAATTTGTACAGCGGAGGGGAGATCACATGCTGTGTACCTCTGCTTTATAAATGGTTTATCTCTCACTTGCCCAAGTCTGCTGCTTTTTGGGATTGCAATAGTGTCTTACGTTGGTCGCAGAAGATCATGTCCCTCACCAACTCTGATATAGATTGGTGTAATAGGATTTATGAGGGAATCAGAATCATTAACTGTTGTGGAAACTTCCCCAATGTACCCCTCATAGGAACTAAAGGGGGAATCAACTACCATCCGGTATTGGTTCGCCGTCAATTTGGATACCCGATGAGACACATCCCACTGGGTGTTCATCTGGAAGGTCTTTTCTTCAAGGAAGGAGAAAACGACAGAGCACTAAAGATGGAAATAGTGCAAGCCTGGAAACATGTTCATAAGAAAGGACGAGAGTCTCTGGGAAAACCAGACTGTGTCTCGGTGGAGCCTTATCTCCATTGGGTACAAACCAGAGCTTGAAAGCTAAAAATGCCTTATCCTCGTTACGGAATTCTTCCGCCGAGGGAATCTGTCATGTACTTCATGACGGAAACTGAAAAGCTTCAGGTTACTCTCAACAAAGTTCAAAAGGAAAGAAGGTCTTGGAAGAACAAGTACCGCACCCTCGACGTCGAGTGTATCCAAATACAGCAACTACTAAAAGAGAAAGATGCTCTGATTGAAATTTTGGAGCGGCATGTTGTAGAGAATCAAGATGACCAAAGGAATTTGCTCACTCCTTTCACTTGGCAAAGGAATGACAACCCGACAACGGCCCAAGAGCCCCGGTCAAAGAAAAGGAAGATACCAGAATCAGCACCCGGTTTCTCCTCAGAGAGGACTCGGGACCCATTAGTTTAGGTTTCTGTTTCTGCACTTTGTAATCTACTGTATTTCCATTTCTGTAATCCTTTGGAATTCAATAAAAAAGGGTTTCCCCACTGTTTGATATTTGCAATCTAATTGTCGAAGTTTATTTTGATTAAACCAAAAAACAACAATTAATATAATCATTGCATTCATCATTCTCACATCGCGTATTCTTCTTCCCTACGAATCTCACGTTTGTGTCTCGATTCTAGAGTCAAACTGTCTCATTCATATAATACTCAGGCCAATCGTCTGAAAAAGATGGATGATCTTGAGGAAGAAAACAGAGAGTTGAAAGAAGAGATCGACGCTCTGAGAGAGGATATGAGAAAGCTTCGTAACGACATGCAAGCCATGGCAGAAGCTCAGCTACAAAGAACTGTGATCTCAGAGATCACCTCAACGCCCATAATAGAAAAGTATGATCCTAGGTATCAGATGCCGAAAGATCGTCCTTGGGGCATGCCTGTTAACTATATCCCGGAAGGATATGTTCCGCCGATCACTGAAGATCAGGGAATCGCAACAGAAGCCGCTGGGCCTGAAGGTTACAAACTTCGGGAAAGCGAAGATGCTAGGGGCATACTGAAGACTTCTGAAGGTTACAAACTTCGGGAGGCGCCAAGACTTACTGTCGTAGTCACGGTACCACCCCCTGTGGTGCACACTGTCCTGGAAGGACAGATTCCACAGACACCTTCTGGTAAGAAGGAAACTATGTTTGACAGAATGGATGAATTCCAGGAGCAGCTCTTGGAAATGCAGAAAGAGCTGCAAGCCATTCGCGGTCAGGATCTATTTGGAAAGGACGCCGCAGACCTCTGCTTGGTCCCAAATGTGAAAGTCCCGCACAAGTTCCAAGTGCCCGACTTTGAAAAATACAAGGGTAACTCTTGCCCTCAGAGCCATCTGGTGATGTATGCTCGGCGGATGTCAGCTCAGACGGAGAATCACGACCTGCTGATTCACTACTTTCAGGATAGTTTAACCGGTGCCGCACTCAAATGGTACATGGGTTTAAATCGTACTACGATCAGTACATTCAGAGATCTTGGTACTGCCTTCAATTTGGACATGGCACCCGACAGAGATCAACTCAGATCAATGTCGCAAAAGGAAAAGGAAACCTTTAAGGAGTATGCTCAAAGGTGGCGTGAAATTGCCGCTCAAATTTATCCACCTCTTGAGGAAAAAGAGATGACAAAAATCTTCTTAAAGACCTGTAGCGAGCGATTTTGGACGCGGTTCTTAAGCGCTGGTCGCTCTCTGCGGTTGAGCTTAAAACTACAGGTCGATTCATTTTTTATCCTATTGTGAGCTGAATAAGGAAGGGAAATAGATGTCTCCAATTAACCCTGCTTTGTATACTGAGTTTAAACAGCGGTCTGTTAGGTTACGGATGCTATCAATGTGGGGGGCCTTTGTACTGGTTATTTGTATTTTCGCCAATACTGTTTTCTTTCTTTTTTCTACCTGGGCAGAAGGTTTCTGGCGGGGAACAAGGATTAGGATGTTAGGACTGATGCTTTTGAAATACTGCTTTTAATTGATGGAGATATGGGATTTGGGTTTTTTGTTGATTGCGCTCGCTAAGATCTTTTCTTTCGATCTTATGCCTACGTATTTCCGTTTACCGAAATAGGGAAATCAGAGCGTTCGTAGTTCCTCCTATTCTATGGGAGGAAATGGGTGTTTTGGTGTCTTGTTCAAAGCCCAAGACGTGAAGCGAAAGGTGATTTGTATCTTGTTCAAAGCCCAAGATGTGAAGCTGAAAGGTCTATTTGTGTCTTGTTCAAAGCCCAAGACGTGAAGCTGAAAGATCTCGACTTTAGAGAGAATTTGTCATCTCTAAAGAGGGGGAAGGAGAATTACTTTAACTGGGATACGCGGATCCGAGCAATGCCATAATTTCCGAAGAAAGGGTTTTAACCTGAAGGAGAAGACTTTAACTCAGTGTAGAGCAATGACATCTTTCCTTAGGAATTTCTCATGCTAAAAGAGGGACAGTGGCATGGATGTAGATGATCCAGAGGCTTGCCGCTTACAGCGATTAGATGAAAGGAAAGGAGTTGTTGATGTTTGTGTACTGTGAACGAGGCACAGCTTTGATGCTAAAAGGTTGATTGGATCAACCAGTGGTTTTCTTATACAAAAGCCTAAGAGGAGGCTAATTTCCGCCAGGAAAATCATTATACAAAGCCTAAGAGGAGGCAATTTTGTGTCCCGTACAAAGCCCGAGAGAGAGGCTAAAAGTTTTTGACCCGACGATGGAGTCTTTTGGTATCTCGTATAAAGCCCAAGGTGGAGGCGAAAAGTTTGACTCAACAAGAGAGTCTTTGTGTCTCGTACGAAGCCCGAGAGAGGCTAAAAGTTTTAACTCAACAAGAGAGTCTTTTATACTCAACAAGAGAGTGTTTTTGTATCTCGTACGAAGCCCGAGATGGAGGCTAAAGGTTTGTTTCAGTTGAGTGACAGATCCAATATACTTATTTTAAAAGAGAAAATCAGTTCTTATATGAGCAACACTGTACTCAAGGATTTGATTTGAGGATCAGGGATATTTCCTTCTCTTTGAGGAAACGGGAAATCCAAAGGGTATTGAGACTGTCCGAGTCTGCAGGTTTCCTTCCTATTTAACGAAGGGGGTCACTTGAGAATGTCTTTGAGACTCAAGGAAGTTAGACTGTCCAAGTCTAGAGTTTTTTTTCTTTCGTACTATGCTTTGAGAAACAGTAGTAGACTCTATGAAAGGACTGTTCTATGAGGATGACTAGGTTCTGTTCCTATACCTCTAGGAGGTCGTCGGGACAATTTGTACGAAGCCCAAGAGGAGGCTGGAAACTTTTAAGAAGCCGACGGGTCCTTGTACGAAGCCCAAGAGGAGGCTATCATTCCCGGAGGAAGAGATCATTATACGAAGCCTAAGAGGAGGCTGTGAATACTTCTAAGAAGCGTAGTGTCCTTGAATAATGCCCAAGAGGAGGCCGATGCTTTTAAGAAGCCCGTGGGTCTTATCATCTCCTTTCCATTAGGAGAGATAACTCTTTTAAAGATAAAAAAACCACTGGTAAACGTGCGAGGTTTACTATCCAGCGACTTTTAGCTTTTAAAGAGGGTTCCGTAGTTAAGGTCCAAGATTATGACGTAGTGGGTACCCAAACCCCGAGACATTTAAGGCAAGCTATCCACAAGGAATAGATCAAGTCAGGAAAGTTCGAGAATTTGGAAGAAACTCAAAGATGCCATTCACAGAGAATACATTCATCTTGGGGAGTAGAGTTTCTTGACGATTCCTAAGGAGGACAGCCGAAGAGAAGACTGTATCTAGGCGTTTATTTCTACGAATAAATGAAACGGCGTCACCTAGTTCTAGACGTAGTTGCCGGGGAAACTCGAAATATCTATACTATTATTACACAGTAGATATGAGTTTATGAAAGGAGACTTACAGTGAGCAGCCCCACAATACAGTTTATAATATGAAAGCAGTAAATGAAAGCGATAACCACTTACTCGGTTGTAGTGCTTCCATGCTGTTTGGTTAGTTGTTCAACAAAGAAAGATTGAAAACAACAGTATATTCAAAATCAAAGGAGAAAGTGCTTTGAAAAAGAAAGATTTGGGGCTTACAGCTCAAGGAGAGGCCCAGGGTTTTATCAGTGAGCGCACTGTTTAACTTTGTACAGAGGGACTTATACAAGTGACTGAGGCCCAAAAAGGTTTTCTGTACAAAGGGATGGGTCTTACACTCTCTCAAGAGGCCCAAAAAGGTTTAAAGAAAAAGAGTGGGGCTTATAACACGAGGGTAGGCCCAGATGATTTTTCGTTTTAAAATGGCGATCGCGCCGAGGTTTTCTTTTAACGCAGAGGGACTTATACAATAAGTGAGGCCCAAAATGTTTTGGTTAAAAGGGGGATTGGGCCTTACACTCTAATAGAGGCCCAAAGTGTTTTGAATGGGTCTTATAGCTCAAGGAGAGGCCGAGATGATTTTTATTTTTAAACGGTCGACGATCGCACCGTTTACTTGTACAAAGGGACTTATACAATGAGTGAGGCCCAAAAAGTTTTTGTACAAGGGGGGATGGGTCTTACACTCTCTCAAGAGGCCCAAAGAGTTTTGAAAATGATTTATGAGGGTTGAATTAATCCAAAACCCTAATTTGTTTTCAAAATGTATTTAATTGAATAAAAATTCAATTAAAATGATCAAAAATTGTTTAACACATGGAAAACAAATTGTGATCTTGGATTAATGCTTCAAAAATTAAGTATTGACCTCCAAAATAATTAGAAAGCATTAAAAGTTGCAAAATCAATGTAGAAAAAATATTTAAAATGTCAAAAACAATTAAAATATTAATTCTTTGCAAAAATATAAATTATATGAAATAAATAATATTTTTGGGATTTTTTGTGAAAATAAAATATTTTAACATTTTTGTGAATTATTAAAAAAAGAATCAACTCAAAATCATTAAAACTCAGAGAGAAATTAATTTTTGAATCAATTAAACAAACTCACAAAATTCAAATATTTGAATTATTCAAAAATGGCGCCAAGAACAGCTGAAGAACACGCGCGTGTTCTTGGTTTCTCAGATTTGCATTTTCTATCCAATCTCCATGAATACGTAATCATATCATGCAATCCACATATCATTATGCTCGTCTCAACCTCACGATCATGTCTATGTACTTTAATTTCATTTAAATAAACATACAACAAGAAATCACGAAGAGACCTCAAGAACCCTAATTTCTGCATGAAGGCTAAGATTTTTGATACACGATTCAAACAATGCAATTAATTGAGGGAAAACATTCCATGCATGATTATGAACATATGGCCAAATTATTGTGCGAGGAAATATGCATAGATTGAGAGATGACCAAGTATGTGCTTACCTCCAAGTCGTGACAGCAAGAGCAGATGTGATTTTGAGTTGGAGGTGTTACAGATGAGTTGTGATGATCTGGACAGCTTCCCTACACCATATGGAGTGTGTTTGAACACTTGGATTGAATTGAAATGGACTGGATAGTTTATGGCATCTCAGCTGCAACTTCACTTCAAACTTGTGTGGATGGCAAGTGATTTTGAGATTTTGATGTTCCAGATGTTATGTGAGTGTTTGATCAGCTCATATGTGATGTATGTGAGGTGTGTGAGTGATTGGTTTGATTGGAATTGCTCTCAAACTCAAAACCCGATAGTGACTTGCCTTAGAAGGCAAAATTGGAGTGAAAGAAGAGATTTTGAGGAAAGCATCTGTTAGATGGCTTTGGTGTACTCAAACTGACCACAATTGAGCTCTATTTATAGTAGAGCAAGTTTGTTTTGCAAGGAATAGTGCATGGCAGCTGGTAAGTAGGTTTGGCCAATGTTGTCCAATGAAAATCCAAGTCTCCTCTAGCCATTGACTAGAGGTTAGGGCACAGAGCTTTGGTCCCCTTGGTCTTGGATAAGTCTTGACTGATTTCAGATGAGAATGGCTCAGTCCATGCCACCTTGATGGTTCCATTGAATGCCTCATTCCAAATTTGAAGTCTTGTCCCTATTTTGGCAACTCTAGGTTCAACATGCTATTCCTTGTTCCTTGGACCTTGGAGGCTTGGCTCAGTGATTGTCCCCTTTAGATTCAATCCTCTGAGGTGTCCAAGTGGATTGGAGCAATTGAATTTGGCTGATTTTGGCAAATCGACCAAAGTTGCAAATTCTGCCTTGCTTTGACAGATTTTAGCAAGGCAACTTGGCAATGTTGTATCTCATGGTGTAGGTTGAATTTGGCAATGTTCTTGGCCATTTTGGAAAGCTCTCACATGATACAACAACTGTTTGAACAAGTTTGGTTTTGATCTCTTTTGATTCCAAGTGAAAAATCCCCCTACATTTGGCAAAAAGTGAAGCAGAATCGGACTTAGTGAAAATTTCACTAAGTGTTGGAAAAAGTGACATTTTCACTTTTCAGCCACTTTGATCATTCCATAACTCAAAATCCTTAATGAATTGGAATGACTTGTAGTTGAAGTTTTTGTAGGTGATAATGAGGGCTACAAATCCATCTTTGGATGAGAAAAAATGGCCTTGTGGTTTAGGAGTTATGGTCCTCCAAAGTTGGTACCTTTGCCACTTTATTTTTAACTTAGAAAAATTTCTAAGTTTTATGGTTACCCCTTTTACAAGTTATCTCACTTTTCTTGATTTTTCTTGATGAATGATGATTCAAATCATACATTAACATCATTTTAGGGTTAAAAATCCATTTTGGTGAAAAATCTCAAAAAGTCAAAGTTGACTTTTGTGCACAGTTGACTTTTTATCAGATGAATTCCAAACTGTGCAATTCTTCAGGAAATCATGTCCTTGACCTAAATCAAACTTGATGGACATGTTCCATGGGTGTCATAGGGTATATTCAATCATGTATTAGGGTTTGGGAGCATGTCCTGCTCAAAAGTCAAAGTTACAGTTGACTTTTCTCTTAAAACCCTAATTGTGGTGCAGATGAAATTGAGACTTGTTGCTCAAGTTTCTTGGATTAATCCATTGTTCCAAATGGATCAATATGGTATATTAGAGACCCTCAAATCATCTCTTGAGATCTTGGCTCATGGTTTGTCCCAAAAGTCAACTTAGGGGTGAATTAGGTCAAGAAACCCTAATTCCTGATTTTTGATGAATGCATCCCCTGAGGCAAAATTGACTTGATGCATGGGTTCATGAGGTTCCATGAAGTATATTAGGTCATGTTTTGGATCATTGCCTTGTGCCCAGATGAAAATTTCCATCTGGAGGCCCTGGTCGACCAAAACCCTAATTTGGTGACACTGTCGATCTTTAGACTTGATCCACCTAGAAGGGAGCAGCCTTGTGCTTAATCCTTGAAGTGGGAGTCCTTTTTGATCCATTGTGGATGTTTAAGAGATTAGACAAGTTGAAGATCATGTCATTTCTTGATTGATCCTTTGTCTAAGCACTCAGAGAGGGCTTGAAACCCTAATTTTGATTGTATTGGATGCTCACCCATCTTTGGGGAGACTGATGAAGCATAATGGTTCATCCATATTGTGATGATGATTTTCACAATGATGGGAAATCTAAGTGGTCAAAATTTGGGGTATTATAGATGCCCCTATTTAATCTTCTTGGACCCGAAGGTGTGAATGACGAAGGGATTCGGGCATTCGGGGTGCAAGAGGATTAAATATCGGAATATCCAAAATTTTGATGGTGGTTATGAATGGTAGCTTACGCATTCATCTTCTTTAGCTAAGCAATGATGCTTAGAAAAGGTAAACTTCCCCTCGATCCTGGTCTTCAGCCAAGGAACTGGTCTCAGTTTTCTTTGTCAACTTCCCCTCGTTCTTGGTTTCCTACCAAGGAACTGGTCTTAATTTTTGATTTAAACTTCCCCTCGATCCTTGTTTCCTACCAAGGAACTGGTCTAAGTTTCTTTTGTCAATAAACTTTATTGACAAGGGACGCTATGCGTAGCGGCTTTCCTTCAAACTTCTCGCCGAATTTTCCTGGGGAGATGCCATTTGAGTGGAAAAAGTTTTGATGTCAGACTTGCTGGGGAACCCAGTCGTCTGAGTTGTAGAGTTGTACAAACTTCTCTGTTGGAGACGCCATTTGTCTCTACTGGGGGGAAAGCAGGTCTCTTGAGAGACTGCTGTCGCTTGGGATCTTACATCATACTTTTCTCGGGATCTTCCCGGAGAAACGCCATATGATGGGGTCCAATTTTGAGGTGTCGATGACCTTTTCATCAACGACTTTTCGGAGAAATACTGATGTACTGCCGAATCTCTGATCACGAGGCTTTCTCTGTGGATTTTCCTTAATCCGGGAAAGCAAGGATATCATCTTCAATGGCGAAGAGTGACATCTGTTGAAGGTTCTCTGATCTTTCAGAGGTTCAAGTTATCAAAGTGGCCAAGTGCCGACTCTGATCTAAAGATACACTGGTGGCGAGATTGTGCATACGCAACACTTCCTGACGAGGAAAGAACTGACAAACTCGATTGAGAAAACTGTTTATCACTAAGGGACAAGACCGGCTAGAGTGATAACGGTGCAATATGAAATGTAAATGCAAATAAAAAATGCATGAAGTACGTATGTATATGCTGACAAAACTGACGCGACATACAGACTAATGGATGAACACAATTGGATACTCGGCCATCGCGGGGCGAAGAAGTACCGTTGATTCAAAATAGCAATTCCACCTTGCTTAGGAGAAATAGTCCACGCGGGGAGCTATGTTGATCGGGCTTAGGAGATGAGAACTCGGCCGAAGATGTCAGACGAAACATGGTCTCTAACACAGTTGATCCCTTCATTCAGGCGAACTGGTTTAGAAGGAGCACTTTGATTCTGCACTTTGAAGTCCGCTTACTTCGGGAGAAGCGATCGATGTTCTTCTGATGTTCAACAACCAAAAGAAATGCCATCTTTAATTTAAAAGCAGAAAAAGTTTAACAAGTAAATTTATTTTTGTTTTATTTCAAGAATCGCTGATTAAGTTTAAACAACGTCGTTCTGTAAAGCTAAAACAAGTAAAGAATTACAAACAAAAGCACAAGGGCTCAAATTTTATTGATAAGATGGAGATCAGCCAAACGTGTGATTCCAAAGAGTATATACAAAGTTAGAAAATGGTAATTTACAGGGAAAAGGGCTACGTTGAAACATAACGACCACTATCCTACTACCAACTTTGAGTTCGGGACATCCTGAGCTTCCGTCGAAGATGACCTTTGACTGGAGATTTCCTCCGATAGATGATGTTGTAACTGCTGCTGAGGGACTTGCCTCTGTTGAACATAGTTACTTGCCATTATCCCTAATTTTTGCCTGGATTGTACTATGAGATTTCCAATCCATCGGGATGATTTTTCCATGTCTCTAACTTTTGCCTGGACCGCCCTTTCGGGTTTTCAATCCACCGAGACGTTTTTTTTTTAGGCGAAGTATTTCTTGACTACATCAACATTCGTGGGGTAGGCAAATTCTTCTCCGTCCATGGTTACAAGTCTCAAGGCGCCGCCTGAGAAAACTTTCGTGACCACATAGGGGCCGTCATAATTTGGGGTCCATTTGCCCCGAGAATCAGTGAGAAATGATTATATCTTCTTGAGCACAAGGTCTCCTTTCCTGAAGACACGAGGTCGGGCCTTTTTGTCGAACGCCCTCTTCATTCTCTGTTGATACAACTGACCGTGGCATAGTGCCGTGATTCGCTTCTCTTCGATCAGGTTCAGTTCGTCGTGTCGACTTTGACACCATTCAGCTTCGGTGAGCTTAGCTTCCATCAATACCCGGATTGATGGGATCTCTACTTCTATGGGGAGAACTGCCTCCATGCCATATACTAGAGAGAAAGGGGTTGCCCCTGTTGAAGTACGGACAGATGTGCGATAACCATGAAGAGCAAAGGGTAGAATTTCGTGCCAATCTTTATAGGTTACAATCATCTTTTGAACAATCTTCTTGATGTTCTTGTTAGCCGCTTCTACCGCTCCGTT
Source organism: Lathyrus tuberosus (assembly GCA_022829125.1). NCBI lineage: Eukaryota > Viridiplantae > Streptophyta > Magnoliopsida > Fabales > Fabaceae > Lathyrus > Lathyrus tuberosus. The sequence continues at coordinate 7,650,923 of JALAZF010000258.1, read as the reverse complement.
CATCTTGGGTCGGTAGGGAGATGAGTTATGGTGTTCGATCCTGAACTCTGCACACAACTCTTTCATCATCTTGTTGTTCAAGTTAGATCCATTATCAGTAATGATCTCGCTTGGAACACCATAACGGCAAATGATATTGTTTTTGATAAATCGGACCACCACTTGTCGGGTTACATTGGCGAATGACGCTGCTTCGACCCACTTGGTGAAATAGTCAATGGCTACCAGGATGAACCGATGTCCGTTTGAAGCCTTGGGCTCAATCATACCAATCATATCGATTCCCCATATGGAAAATGGCCACGGGGAAGAAAGAACTTTGAGATGTGATGGCGGTACATGAATTTTGTCGGAGTATATCTAACACTTGTGACACCTCCTCATGTACTTGTAGCAGTCGGATTCCATTGTCAACCAATAGTACCCGACCCTGAGAATTTTTCTCGCCATTGTGTGTCCGTTGGCATGAGTGCCAAAGGATCCTTCATGAATTTCTTTCATGAGCATGTCTGCTTCTGGTCTGTCGACACATCGGAGCAAGACCATGTCAAAATTTCTCTTATAAAGAGTGTCACCGCTCAGGAAGAAGTTTCCAGCCAATCTTCTGAGGGTTTTTTTGTCTTTTCTGAGTGCCCCAGATGGGTACTCTTGTTTCTGAAGGAAGCATTTGATATCGTGATACAAAGGTCTGTCGTCTATGACTGCTTCAATCGCGAAGATGTAAGCGGGCCATTCAAGGCGCCTTATGTCGATCTTAGGTATGTCATTCCATCGACCTACACTAATCATGGAAGATAGAGTGGCTAATGCATCAGCCATGTGATTCTCATCACGAGGGATGTGATGAAAGTCGATTCTCTTGAAGAAGGGTAACAACCTCCTTGCATAGTCTTTGTAAGGAATCAATCCTGATTGGTATGTGTTCCAATCTCCTTTTAACTGGTTAATAACCAGGGCTGAGTCGCCGTATACGTCCAAGTTTTTGATCCTTAAATCAATCGCTTCTTCGAGACCCATGATACATGCTTCGTATTCGGCCTCGTTGTTCGTACATTTGAACGTAAGTCTAGCAGTGAAAGGAATGTGGGAACCCTGAGGGGTAACAATGATTGCCCCAATTCCGTTTCCATAATGATTGACTGCTCCGTCAAAGATAAGCCCCCACTGGGAACCTGGTTCTGGCCCTTCACCGGGTAGCGGTTCATCGCAATCTTTCATCTTTAGATACATAACATCTTCGTCTGGGAAGTCAAACCTGATTGATTCTTGATCGTCAATCGGTTGATGAGCCAAATGATCGGCTAAAATACTTCCTTTAACAGATTTCTAAGCATAGTACTCTATGTCATATTCTGATAGTAACATCTGCCAACGGGCAATCCTTCCCGTGAGAGCAGGTTTTTCGAAAACGTACTTGATTGGATCCATTTCGGAGACCAACCAAGTAGTATGACGAATCATGTACTGGCGAAGACGTTTGGCTGCCCAAGCCAAAGCGCAACAAGTTTTCTCAAGCATTGTGTACCGAGTCTCGCAGTCGGTGAATTTCTTGCTTAGATAGTAAATGGCAGACTCTTTCCTTTTAGTTTCGTCTTGTTGGCCAAGTACACATCCCATTGAGTCCTCTAGGACTGTGAGGTAAATGATCAGTGGTCTTCCTTCCACTGGAGGTGATAGAATCGGCGGATTCAACAGATATTCTTTGATACTGTCGAAGGCAGTTTGGCAATCTTCTGACCAAACGCAATCCTGGTTCTTTTTGAGTAATTTGAAAATCGGCGCACATGTCGCGGTCATAAGGAATATGAATCTGGAGATGTAGTTCAAACGTTCCAGGAATCCTCTGACTTGTTTTTCAGTTTTCGGAGAAGGCATTTCTTGAATGGCCTTGACCTTGTCAGGATCAACTTCAATTCCTTTCTGGCTGACGATGAACCCTAGTAATTTCCCCGAACGGACACCGAAGGTGTACTTGTTAGGATTCAAGCGGAGCTTGAATTTTCTTAGACGTTCGAACAATTTTGACAGATGTTCAACGTGCTCCTCCTCTGTTCTTGATTTTGCAATCAAATCATCGACATATACCTCGATTTCCTTATGTATCATGTCATGAAACAGAGTAGTCATGGCCCTTTGATAGGTTGCCCCGGAATTCTTCAAACCGAACGGCATTACCTTGTAATAAAAGGTACCCCATGGGGTAATGAACGAAGTTTTCTCCATGTCTTTCGGAGCCATTTTGATCTGGTTATAGCCCGAGAATCCATCCATGAAGGAGAATACTTTGAATTTTGTTGTGCTGTCAACCAGCATGTCAATGTGTGGTAAAGGAAAGTCGTCCTTTGGACTTGCCTTGTTTAGATCTCTGTAATCAACACACATTCTGACCCTTCCGTCCTTTTTTGGGAACGGGTACGATGTTGGCTAACCATTGAGGATATTCAGATGTAGCGAGGAAACCCGCGTCGATCTGTTTCCGTACCTCCTCTTTGATTTTGACGGCCATGTCCGGGTGAGTCCGTCTCAACCTTTGCTTTACTGGCAGACATTCCGATCTCAATGGTAAGTGATGTTCCACGATGCTGGTATCCAACCCTGGCATATCCTGATAGGACCAAGCGAACACATCGGGAAATTCTTTGAGAAGCTTTATCAAACCCTCTTTGACAGTTGGACTGAGCAGTGCTCCAATCCTGATTTCTTTTCTCTCTTTTTCTGAACCCAAGTTTACCGTTTCCAACGGCTTTTTGTAAGGTTCAATGAACCTTTCCTCTTGTCTGAGTAGTCGGGAGATCTCTTCTGGAATTTGGTTGTCATTTTCTTCTTCAGCCTCGAATACCGGGAACTCAAAGTTGGAAGAAGGCATCGGATCGTATGTTTCAACGGGGTATAAAACAAGCAACCTGCATGACGTGATGATTCGTGTTTAGAAAAGATAGAGAGAAATGCAAGTGTGTGCAGTGTTTTTATTTTACTGCTTGTTTTTATTATTGAATGTTTTTTTTAGGATTACCATTTTCTAAAAAAGTAAAAAGAGAAAACAGCAATTAATGCGGAAATTACAGAACGACGTTATTTTATTAATGAACAAGTCGAATCTTGAAACTACAGCCTTATAAAACAAAACTCGGTCGCTTTGGGCAAAGCGAAGAGGGAAATTTACAGAAAGCGAGCCCTATCAAAACATCTGTTTCACCTGGGCAGGGCGAAAGGTTAAAGATGGCAATTACTTTGACTGATGAACGACCTTCGGAACCTCGACAGCAACCCATTGGCGGCGAACTCCTCGGTGAATCACAAAGTCTGGCACCTTCCTTGATTTGTCTTCAGAAATGACGCTGATTTCTGGTGGAGTAGGATCATTGGAATCTGTCTCCCAAGCAGAATTGTCGTAGGAGGATTCCTCTGTTGCATTTTGCATAGCATTGGTGCTCTCAGCTGTATCTCCCCATCCAGTTGACTGGATATCATCTGTACTTGACCATAAAGTCGTATTTTCCACTTGGTTGTCCCAGAGTATCCCAAACTTCTTTGGAACTGGAGGAGTCATCTCTCTCGATGACGTTGACCTCGGGAAAAGCATAGTTGATGAATTCTTGTCCTGCAATCTTTGCAGATTCATCTTCATGTTGAGTAGTTTCTGAATGACCTGAGTGTTGATCCCATGACATGGTGGGGACACAGGTATTCTGTTCAATGACGCTTAGCTGAGTTTCATTACTCGGCTGACTTTCTTGCCCCAAGTTTCCTGGATAAAGTTGCCACATTGGCAGACCATCCATCGGGCCATAGTAGTTGTGATCAGAGTTTTCTTTCATCAGAGTGTCTTCCTCTAATGAATTTGGCGGAGCACGGCATCCTTCCGGATCACAATCCCCGTAGATCATTTCGACATCTGATCTTGGTATAAATCTCGGACTTTCTGTAGGAAAGCAAAAAGGCATAGGCACCTCTTCCTGAGACATATAGCCGTCCTTGTTAAGGTAGGACTTCCATTCTTCATCTGTGTCAGAGGGATCTTCCTCATTGATAGCATGAACTGTCTGAGACACTGGGTGAAGAAAACCTCCACTGTGGAAGAAGTTTTGAAGGGGATGAAGACTTTCATCGTTGGCGGCTGTCTGGGTACAGGTCGCAGAAAAACCAAGACCCTTCTTTGTTTTATTGTCAATAGGAATGACAAGCCGTCCCCATCCTTTTGTATCGGTACTCTCGACCGCTTTGATAGCATCTTTGTATGAAGAAATTGAAGTTCCTTCTTCGGATTAACTGTCCTTGCTCACTGACAGTGCTTGGAATTGAGTTCCAATAACCTCCTTGGGTTCCACACAAGCAGATGATGATAGGTTACTCACAAGCAAGGCTTGTTCCCCACAAACCGTGACAAGTTGATCGTTCTTGACGAACTTTAGCTTTTGGTGGATGGTTGAATTAACCGCTCCAGCCTGATGTATCCAAGGTCTTCCTAATAAACAACTGTACGTTGCCCGGATGTCCATGACCTGGAAAGTGATTTGGAAAGTGTGAGGACCAATAGTTATGGGAAGATCAACTTCGCCGATAACTATTTTTCTGGATCCGACGAATGCTTTAACGACGACCTCGCTGACTCTCATCGGAGGGCCCTTGAATCATAATTGCATCAAAGTGGACTTCGGCATAACATTCAGGGCTGACCCTGTGTCTACCAGTACGTTGGCTAAAGCATCGCCCTGGCAGTTAATTGTAATGTTGAGCGCCATATTATGACGACGACCCTCTTCAAGTAATTCCTCATCACTAAATCCCAAATTATTGCAGGAAGTGATGTTAGAGACAATGCTATCGAATTGTCTGATTGTTACATCCTGTTCCATAAAGGCTTGCTCCAAGACTTTCTGTAGAGCCTCTCTGTGCGCTTCTGAACTGAGTAAAAGTGATAATACTGAGATCTTTGAAGGAGTCTATAACAGTTGATCAACAATGTTATATTCACTCCTTTGGATGAGATTTAGCATCTCATCTTTGTCTTTTGAAAAGTCGGGATTACTAGATTGACCGACTGGTGGATCAAGATTTTCCGCCTGAAGTTCCTTTTCTTTGTTGGATTCTCCAACCCCTCGGTTGAAGATTCGACCGCTCCGTGTTACACGACTGATGTCTGCAATATTCACGACGGAGGGTAATGGAATTTCCTTTCCATTCTCGATTATTGTTGCACCGTATTTGTAAGGGATTACCTTAGCTGATTCATACGGTAGTGGCCCCGGTAGATAGATGACTATGGGAACCTTCTGATTTTTCTGACCATCGTAAGTAATCTTGATCCGTTCCCGGTTGGGAATTTTGGATTCGTCAAGTAGAGGGATGATGGCAAAAATATCTCTGGTCCTATGATGACTAGAGATTGTGACAACATCCTCAACTTGATCGGCAAGGTAGTTCGGCGACCAAATGATGGGTCCTGAAACTGGATATGGACGAATTTCTCCATGATCGACCTGACCCTGAAGAGCTGCTCTCACAAGGTAACACCCTTGGTTACTTTCCGAAAAGACGCTACAACTGTCATAGTTGTGTGGTGGCACATGGCCATATCCACTCTGTCTACAATGCATCTTGACCAGATTGGTCCCCAATAAGAGTACATCGTGAATTTGATAGACATCGTTAGTCTCTTTCTCAATCAGATTGACTGCAGCTTTCTCGTGTTGAGGCAGCGGGTTCGTAAGAACATTAGGATTCGTATCTTTGAAAGATAAGAGCCCGCTCCTAACAAGCTTTTGCACGTCGGATTTGAAATTGAGGCAAGTCTCAATGTTATGCCCTGAACCTCCTTGATGATAAGGACATGTTTGATCCGCTTTAAACTAAAAAGGCAGATTTTCCAGAACTGAAAGGGGAGACTTAGTCTGGATGTGCCCCTTAGCCAGCAGTAACGGAAACAGCTCTGCGTACGTTACAGGTATAGGATCAAATCCTGGTGGCCGTGTTGTACGGTTGTTATTATATGGAGGACGAGCCTGCTGAAGAGGCTGTTGTGTCCTTTGCTGGTCAGGTTGGCTCTGCGCAACCTGAGGTTGATACATAGGAACAGGCGCGGGGCCGATAGCAGGAGTAACAGCTGCTACTGGCTGATAACGTCGCCTTTGCTTTTCGAGAGAGATATTACCAATATCTTGCTCTTTTTTCTTAGGGAGAGCACTACCGTATTTTTTAGTACCGCTCGTCGATCCAGTGTCTTTTACCAAACGTCCTTCTCGGACGGCTTCCTCAAGACGTACACCAATGCCGACCATTTCGGTGAAATCACTGGGCGCACTGGCAACCATTCGGTCATAGTAAAATGAGTTTAAGGTCTTTAAGAAGATTTTTGTCATCTCTTTTTCCTCAAGAGGTGGACAAATTTGAGCGGCAATTTCACGCCACCTTAGAGCATACTCCTTAAAGGTTTCCTTGTCCTTTTGTGACATTGATCTGAGTTGATCTCTGTCGGGTGCCATGTCCAAATTGTACTTGTATTGTTGGACGAAGGCAGTACCAAGATCTCTGAATGTATTGATCGTAGTACGGTTTAAACCCATGTACAATTTAAGTGCGGCACCGGTTAAACTATCCTGGAAGTAGTGAATCAGCAGGTCCTGATTCTCCGTCTGAGCTGACATCCGCCGAGCGTACATCACCAGATGGCTCTGAGGGCAAGAGTTACCCTTGTACTTTTCAAAGTCGGGCACTTGGAACTTGTGTGGGACTTTCACATTTGGGACCAAGCAGAGGTCTGCGGCGTCCTTTCCAAATAGATCCTGACCGCGAATGGCTTGCAGCTCTTTCTGCATTTCCAAGAACTGCTCCTGGAATTCCTCCATTCTGTCAAACATAGTTTCCTTCTTACCAGAAGGTGTTGGTGGAATCTGTCCTTCCGGGACAGTGTGCACCACAAGGGGTGGTACCGTGACTACGGCAGTAAGTCTTGGCGCCTCCCGAAGTTTGTAACCTTCAGGAGTCTTGAGTGTGCCCCTGGCATCTTCGCTTTCCCGAAGTTTATAACCTTCAGGCCCAGTGGCTTCTGTTGCGATTCCATGATCTTCAGTGATCGGCGGAACATATCCTTCCAGGATATAGTTAACAGGCATGCCCCAAGGACGATCTTTCGGCATCTGATACCTAGGATCATACTTTTCTATGATGGGCGTTGAGGTGATCTCTGAGATCACAGTTCTTTGTAGCTGAGCTTTTGCCATGGCTTGCATGTCGTTACGAAGCTTTCTCATATCCTCTCTCAGAGCGTCGATCTCTTCTTTCAACTCTCTGTTTTCTTCCTCAAGATCATCCATCTTTTTCTGACGATTGGCCCGAGTATTATATGAATGAGACAGTTTGACTCTAGAATCAAGACACAAATGTGAGATTCGTAGGGAAGAAGAATACGCGATGTGAGAATGATGAATGCAATGATTATATTAATTGTTATTTTTTTTTGTTTAATCAAAATAAACTTCGACAATTAGATTGCAAATATCAAACGGTGGGGAAACCCCTTTTTATTGAAATTCAAGGATTACAGAAATGGAAATACAGTAGATTACAAAGTGCAGAAACAGAAACCTAAACTAATGGGTCCGGAGTCCTCTCTGAGGAGAAACCGGGTGCTGACTCTGGTATCTTCCTTTTCTTTGACCGGGGCTCTTGGGCCGTTGTCGGGTTGTCATTCCTTTGCCAAGTGAAAGGAGTGAGCAAATTTCTTTGGTCATCTTGATTCTCTACAGCATGCTGCTCCAAAATTTCAATCAGAGCATCTTTCTCTTTTAGTAGTTGTTGTATTTGGATACACTCTACGTCGAGGGTGCGGTACTTGTTCTTCCAAGATTTTCTTTCCTTTTGAACTTTGTTGAGAGTAACTTGAAGCTTTTCAGTACTCGTCATGAAGTACATGACAGATTCCCTCGGTGGAAGAATTCTGTAACGAGAATAAGGCATTTTTAGCTTGAGAGCTCTGGTTTGTACCCAATGGAGATAAGGCTCCACCGAGACACAGTCCGGTTTTCCCAGAGACTCTCGTCCTTTCTTATGAACCTGTTTCCAAGCTTGCACTATTTCCATCTTTAGTTCTCTGTCATTTTCTCCTTCCTTGAAGAAAAGACCTTCCAGATGAACACCCAGTGGGATGTGTCTCATCGGGTATCCAAATTGACGAAGAGCCAATATCGGATGATAGTTGATTCCTCCTTTAGTTCCTATGAGGGGTACGCTGGGGAAGTTTCCATAACGGTCAATGATTCTGATTCCCTCATAAATCCTATTACACCAATCTATATCGGAATTGATGAGAGACATGATCTTCTGCGACCAACGTAAGACACTCTTGCAATCCCAAAAAGCAGCAGACTTGGGCAAGTGAGAGATAAACCATTTGTAGAGCAAAGGTACACAGCATGTGATCTCCCCTCCGCTGTACAAATTTCCCAAGTGTATAGAATGATACGCATCTGTGAGCAAAGTCGACACAGGGTTTCCAATGAGAAAAACCTTAATAGCGTTGATATCGACGAAGTTATTGATGTTGGGAAACAAAAATAACCCGTAGGTGAGCAAGACAAAGATGCTTTCAAAAGCAGTCTCGTTCCCTATACTAGCGAAGTATAGAGCTTTTTTTTTGTCAAGAACTGGGCTGGCAAACCTTGGATGCCACCCTTAGTGGTCATGTGAGTCCTGACCTCAGACTCGTCCAAATGAATTGCTATTGCAATAGTCTGATTCTTTGGAATTTCTTCCAGTCCAGAAAATGGAGCTCGATCAGTGATATGTAAATCAGTCAGATGAGAATACTTCTCCAGCGTTGGTGCTAGCTGGTAATCCGGGAATGTGAAACAGTGATAAACCGGATCGTAGAATTGAATGAGCGCGTCCATGATTCCCTTAATCACATGGACTCTCAACAGTGGTAGCAAACCACCGTGCTTAGCTCTGAAAGCCTCTGGGTTAACGATCATCCTCGCTAACTTTCTCAAATCCCCTAGTTTTGGAACCTTGAAGGTATACTGGTGAGTTCTCCTTCTACCGAAATCCATTAATGTAATCTTTTTCTCTGATATTTGCAATCACAGTCTTAGTTTAATTTGAAAAACAGAGAGACTAGAAGAGAAGTTTTTTGAATGTTTTAATGTTTTATTAAATGGATGCATGAATGCAGCACACAAAAACATAGAAAAAACATGGGGTCAAAGGGTCGTTGTCATGAAGTCAAGGCTCTACCCATCCCCAAAGGTTTATACTAGGGTGATTTTTGTACCTGTACTCATTATCATCAGCTCCTCCCAGGAAGGCAGGCAACAAGCGGATCGCCAGCGAGTTGTGTGCAATCTTAGAGTAAGTGCCATTCACCGAGAATAGATCACCAGCCTCAAATGAGGGTAGTATCGCGTAACAGCTATTTCTGATAGCTTCCGCACTACGAAAAAGGTTGGATTTTCTTAAGTGTATACTCAATCTAACCACATACGGCATCACCCGCATTCCCAGTAGCAGAAAAATAAACACGTATAGCAATTAGGAAAAGCAGTATATATATTTGTCCTAATCATCCTAGACTTATAAAGCTACGATTCTTAAGTTCCTGACAGAAATGGGTTCCCCGGCGGAAGCCCCAATCTGTGGTTCCCTTCCTAAGAGATGGACCAGCATAGGTCAATCTTTCTCTTCAGTAGAGTTCCCATTTTCCGTGGAAAACGGGGATGATGCCCTAAGGCAAAAAGATCTTGGCAAAGACTCCCCCGCAGAGTTGCCATTTTACAAGGAAAACAGAAAGAAAGAAAAACAAGGGAAGCCCCACGGTGGGCGCCACTTTTCTTGTGAAAAATGGGGACGACCGTGCCTAGATCTAATTTTGAACGGCCCCACGGTGGGCGCCACTTTTCTGTAGCGAGCGATTTTGGACGCGGTTCTTAAGCGCTGGTCGCTCTCTGCGGTTGAGCTTAAAACTACAGGTCGATTCATTTTTTATCCTATTGTGAGCTGAATAAGGAAGGGAAATAGATGTCTCCAATTAACCCTGCTTTGCATACTGAGTTTAAACAGCGGTCTGTTAGGTTACGGATGATATCAATGTGGGGGGCCTTTGTACTGGTTATTTGTATTTTCGCCAATACTGTTTTCTTTCTTTTTTCTACCTAGGCAGAAGGTTTCTGGCGGGGAACAAGGATTAGGATGTTAGGACTGATGCTTTTGAAATACTGCTTTTAATTGATGGAGATATGGGATTTGGGTTTTTTGTTGATTGCGCTCGCTAAGATCTTTTCTTTCGATCTTATGCCTACGTATTCCCGTTTACCGAAACAGGGAAATCAGAGCGTTCGTAGTTCCTCCTATTCTATGGGAGGAAATGGGTGTTTTGGTGTCTTGTTCAAAGCCCAAGACGTGAAGCGAAAGGTGATTTGTATCTTGTTCAAAGCCCAAGATGTGAAGCTGAAAGGTCTATTTGTGTCTTGTTCAAAGCCCAAGACGTGAAGCTGAAAGATCTCGACTTTAGAGAGAATTTGTCATCTCTAAAGAGGGGGAAGGAGAATTACTTTAACTGGGATACGCAGATCCGAGCAATGCCATAATTTCCGAAGAAAGGGTTTTAACCTGAAGGAGAAGACTTTAACTCAGTGTAGAGCAATGTCATCTTTCCTTAGGAATTTCTCATGCTAAAAGAGGGACAGTGGCATGGATGTAGATGATCCAGAGGCTTGCCGCTTACAGCGATTAGATGAAAGGAAAGGAGTTGTTGATGTTTGTGTACTGTGAACGAGGCACAGCTTTGATGCTAAAAGGTTGATTGGATCAACCAGTGGTTTTCTTATACAAAAGCCTAAGAGGAGGCTAATTTCCGCCAGGAAAATCATTATACAAAGCCTAAGAGGAGGCAATTTTGTGTCCCGTACAAAGCCCGAGAGAGAGGCTAAAAGTTTTTGACCCGACGATGGAGTCTTTTGGTATCTCGTATAAAGCCCAAGGTGGAGGCGAAAAGTTTGACTCAACAAGAGAGTCTTTGTGTCTCGTACGAAGCCCGAGAGAGAGGCTAAAAGTTTTGACTCAACAAGAGAGTCTTTTATACTCAACAAGAGAGTGTTTTTGTATCTCGTACGAAGCCCGAGATGGAGGCTAAAGGCTTGTTTCAGTTGAGTGACAGATCCAATATACTGATTTTAAAAGAGAAAATCAGTTCTTATATGAGCAACACTGTACTCAAGGATTTGATTTGAGGATCAGGGATATTTCCTTCTCTTTGAGGAAACGGGAAATCCAAAGGGTATTGAGACTGTCCGAGTCTGCGGGTTTCCTTCCTATTTAACGAAGGGGGTCACTTGAGAATGTCTTTGAGACTCAAGGAAGTTAGACTGTCCAAGTCTAGAGTTTTTTTTCTTTCGTACTATGCTTTGAGAAACAGTAGTAGACTCTATGAAAGGACTGTTCTATGAGGATGACTAGGTTCTGTTCCTATACCTCTAGGAGGTCGTCGGGACAATTTGTACGAAGCCCAAGAGGAGGCTGGAAACTTTTAAGAAGCCGACAGGTCCTTGTACGAAGCCCAAGAGGAGGCTATCATTCCCGGAGGAAGAGATCATTATACGAAGCCTAAGAGGAGGCTGTGAATACTTCTAAGAAGCCGTAGTGTCCTTGAATAATGCCCAAGAGGAGGCCGATGCTTTTAAGAAGCCCGTGGGTCTTATCATCTCCTTTCCATTAGGAGAGATAACTCTTTTAAAGATAATAACCACTGGTAAACGTGCGAGGTTTACTATCCAGCGACTTTTAGCTTTTAAAGAGGGTTCCTTAGTTAAGGTCCAAGATTATGACCGTAGTGGGTACCCAAACCCCGAGACATTTAAGGCAAGCTATCCACAAGGAATAGATCAAGTCAGGAAAGTTCGAGAATTTGGAAGAAACTCAAAGATGCCATTCACAGAGAATACATTCATCTTGGGGAGTAGAGTTTCTTGACGATTCCTAAGGAGGACAGCCGAAGAGAAGACTGTATCTAGGCGTTTATTTCTACGAATAAATGAAACGGCGTCACCTAGTTCTAGACGTAGTTGCCGGGGAAACTCGAAATATCTATACTATTATTACACAGTAGATATGAGTTTATAAAAGGAGACTTACAGTGAGCAGCCCCACAATACAGTTTATAATATGAAAGCAGTAAATGAAAGCGATAACCACTTACTCGGTTGTAGTGCTTCCATGCTGTTTGGTTAGTTGTTCAACAAAGAAAGATTGAAAACAACAGTATATTCAAAATCAAAGGAGAAAGTGCTTTGAAAAAGAAAGATTTGGGGCTTACAGCTCAAGGAGAGGCCCAGGGTTTTATCAGTGAGTGCACTGTTTGACTTTGTACAGAGGGACTTATACAAGTGACTGAGGCCCAAAAAGGTTTTCTGTACAAAGGGATGGGTCTTACACTTTCTCAAGAGGCCCAAAAAGGTTTAAAGAAAAAGAGTGGGGCTTATAACACGAGGGTAGGCCCAGATGATTTTTCGTTTTAAAATGGCGATCGCGCCGAGGTTTTCTTTTAACGCAGAGGGACTTATACAATAAGTGAGGCCCAAAATGTTTTGGTTAAAAGGGGGATTGGGCCTTACACTCTAATAGAGGCCCAAAGTGTTTTGAATGGGTCTTATAGCTCAAGGAGAGGCCCAGATGATTTTTATTTTTAAACGGGCGACGATCGCACCGTTTACTTGTACAAAGGGACTTATACAATGAGTGAGGCCCAAAAAGTTTTTGTACAAGGGGGGATGGGTCTTACACTCTCTCAAGAGGCCCAAAGAGTTTTGAAAATGATTTATGAGGGTTGAATTAATCCAAAACCCTAATTTGTTTTCAAAATGTATTTAATTGAATAAAAATTCAATTAAAATGATCAAAAATTGTTTAACACATGGAAAACAAATTGTGATCTTGGATTAATGCTTCAAAAATTAAGTATTGAGCTCCAAAATAATTAGAAAGCATTAAAAGTTGCAAAATCAATGTAGAAAAAATATTTAAAATGTCAAAAACAATTAAAATATTAATTCTTTGCAAAAATATCAATTATATTAAATAAATAATATTTTTGGGATTTTTTGTGAAAATAAAATATTTTAACATTTTTGTGAATTATTAAAAAAAGAATCAACTCAAAATCATTAAAACTCAGAGAGAAATTAATTTTTGAATCAATTAAACAAAATCACAAAATTCAAATATTTGAATTATTCAAAAATGGCGCCAAGAACAGGTGAAGAACACGCGCGTGTTCTTGGTTTCTCAGATTTTCATTTTCTATCCAATCTCCATGAATACGTAATCATATCATGCAATCCACATATCATTATGCTCGTCTCAACCTCACGATCATGTCTATGTACTTTAATTTCATTTAAATTAAACATACAACAAGAAATCATGAAGAGACCTCAAGAACCCTAATTTCTGCATGAAGGCTAGGATTTTTGATACACGATTCAAACAATGCAATTAATTGAGGGAAAACATTCCATGCATGATTATGAACATATGGCCAAATTATTGTGCGAGGAAATATGCATAGATTGAGAGATGACCAAGTATGTGCTTACCTCCAAGTCGTGACAGCAAGAGCAGATGTGATTTTGAGTTGGAGGTGTTACAGATGAGTTGTGATGATCTGGACAGCTTCCCTACACCATATGGAGTGTGTTTGAACACTTGGATTGAATTGAAATAGACTGGATAGTTTATGGCATCTCAGCTGCAACTTCACTTCAAACTTGTGTGGATGGCAAGTGATTTTGAGATTTTGATGTTCCAGATGTTATGTGAGTGTTTGATCAGCTCATATGTGATGTATGTGAGGTGTGTGAGTGATTGGTTTGATTGGAATTGCTCTCAAACTCAAAACCCGATAGTGACTTGCCTTAGAAGGCAAAATTGGAGTGAAAGAAGAGATTTTGAGGAAAGCATATGTTAGATGGCTTTGGTGTACTCAAACTGACCACAATTGAGCTCTATTTATAGTAGAGCAAGTTTTTTTTGCAAGGAATAGTGCATGGCAGCTGGTAAGTAGGTTTGGTCAATGTTGTCCAATGAAAATCTAAGTCTCCTCTAGCCATTGACTAGAGGTTAGGGCACAGAGCTTTGGTCCCCTTGGTCTTGGATAAGTCTTGACTGATTTCAGATGAGAATGGCTCAGTCCATGCCACCTTGATGGTTCCATTGAATGCCTCATTCCAAATTTGAAGTCTTGTCCCTATTTTGGCAACTCTAGGTTCAACTTGTTATTCCTTGTTCCTTGGACCTTGGAGGCTTGGCTCAGTGATTGTCCCCTTTAGATTCAATCCTCTGAGGTGTCCAAGTGGATTGGAGCAATTGAATTTGGCTGATTTTGGCAAATCGACCAAAGTTGCAAATTCTGCCTTGCTTTGACAGATTTCAGCAAGGCAACTTGGCAATGTTGTATCTCATGGTGTAGGTTGAATTTGGCAATGTTCTTGGCCATTTTGGAAAGCTCTCACATGATACAACAACTGTTTGAACAAGTTTGGTTCTGATCTCTTTTGATTCCAAGTGAAAAATCCCCCTACATTTGGCAAAAAGTGAAGCAGAATCTGACTTAGTGAAAATTTCACTAAGTGTTGGAAAAAGTGACATTTTCACTTTTCAGCCACTTTGATCACTCCATAACTCAAAATCCTTAATGAATTGGAATGACTTGTAGTTGAATTTTTTATAGGTGATAATAAGGGCTACAAATCCATCTTTGGATGAGAAAAAATGGCCTTGTGGTTTAGGAGTTATGGTCCTCCAAAGTTGGTACCTTTGCCACTTTATTTTTTAACTTAGAAAAATTTCTAAGTTTTATGGTTACCCCTTTTACAAGTTATCTCACTTTTCTTGATTTTTCTTGATGAATGATGATTCAAATCATACATTAACATCATTTTAGGGTTAAAAATCCATTTTGGTGAAAAATCTCAAAAAGTCAAAGTTGACTTTTGTGCACAGTTGACTTTTTATTAGATGAATTCCAAACTGTGTAATTCTTCAGGAAATCATGTCCTTGACCTAAATCAAACTTGATGGACATGTTCCATGGGTGTCATAGGGTATATTCAATCATGTATTAGGGTTTGGGAGCATGTCCTGGTCAAAAGTCAAAGTTACAGTTGACTTTCCTCTTAAAACCCTAATTGTGGTGCAGATGAAATTAAGACTTGTTGCTCAAGTTTCTTGGATCAATCCATTGTTCCAAATGGATCAATATGGTATATTAGAGACCCTTAAATCATCTCTTGAGGTCTTGGCTCATGGTTTGTCCCAAAAGTCAACTTAGGGGTGAATTAGGTCAAGAAACCCTAATTCCTGATTTTTGATGAATGCATCCCCTGAGGCAAAATTGACTTGATGCATGGGTTCATGAGGTTCCATGAAGTATATTAGGTCATGCTTTGGATCATTGCCTTGTGCCCAGATGAAAATTTCCATCTGGAGGCCCTGGTCGACCAAAACCCTAATTTGGCGACACTGTCGATCTTGAGACTTGATCCACCTAGAAGGGAGCAGCCTTGTGCTTAATCCTTGAAGTGGGAGTCCTTTTTTATCCATTGTGGATATTTAAGAGATTAGACAAGTTGAATATCATGTCATTTCTTGATTGATCCTTTGTCTAAGCACTCAGAGAGGGCTTGAAACCCTAATTTTGATTGTATTGGATGCTCACCCATCTTTGGGGAGACTGATGAAGCATGATGGTTCATCCATATTGTGATGATGATTTTCACAATGATGGGAAATCTAAGTGGTCAAAATTTGGGGTATTACAAGACCTTAAGCTCATTTTACTATGACCGAATGGTTGCCAGTGCGCCCAGTGATTTCACCGAAATGGTCGGCATGGGCATACGTCTTGAGGAAGCCGTCCGAGAAGGACGTTTGGTAAAAGACACTAGATCGACGAGCGGTACTAAAAAATACGGTAGTGCTCTCCCTAAGAAAAAAGAGCAAGATATTGGGAATATCTCTTTCGGAAAGCAAAGGCGTCGTTATCAGCCAGTAGCAGTTGTTACTCCTGCTATTGGCCCCGCGCCTGTTCCTATGTATCAACCTCAGGTTGCGCAGAGCCAACCTGACCAACAATGGACACAACAGCCTCTTCAGCAGGCTCGTCCTCCATATAACAACAACCGTACAACACGGCCACCAGGATTTGATCCTATACCCATAACGTACGCAGAGCTGTTTCCGTTACTGCTGGCTAAGGGGCACATTCAAACTAAGTCTCCCCTTTCAGTTCCAGAAAATCCGCCTTTTTGGTTTAAAGCGGATCAAACATGCCCTTATCATCAAGGAGGTTCAGGGCATAACATTGAGAATTGTCTTAATTTCAAATCTGACGTGCAAAAGCTTGTTAGGAGCGGGCTCTTGTCTTTCAAAGATACGAATCATAATGTTCTTACGAACCCGCTGCCTCAACACGAGAAAGCTGCAGTCAATCTGATTGAGAAAGAGACTAACAATGTCTATCAAATTCACGATGTACTCTTATTGGGGACCAATCTGGTCAAGATGCATTGTAGACAGAGTGGATATGGCCATGTGCCACCTCATAATTATCACCAGTGTGATATCTGCTCTAAAGACAACCAGGGATGTTCTGTAGTGCAAGTAGCTCTGCAGGAACAAATGGATCTTGAATGGATCCAAGAGCACCGAGTTCGTGGAGTTAACATGGTTTACACGAATTCCAACGTCATTCAAAACCACGACATCCGTGCGATGAATGTCAACTTGGTGGCGATGCACTCAAGGCAAAGCCAGTATCATAATCTGCCGCGGCACGATTACAGTTCCTGTCTGATTTGCTCGGTAAACAAACAGGGATGCTCTTTCATACAAGAGGCCCTTCAGTGTCAGATGGATCTTGGATGGATCCAAGACTACCATGATAGGAACTCCTATCAAATCAACATGGTTCAGATCTTCGACATCCGCGTAATGGATACCAACCTGGTAGAGTTACATGCTGAGCAGGTCTGACTTGGATTCTTAATATCACATGACTATCAAAATTGTAAAGCGGGTTGCAAAAACGATCGAGGTTGTACCCTTGTCCAGGAGGCACTTCAGCACTTGTTAAATCACTGGTGGATGCCAATCTATATGGACGAAGATACTCAGCAGATTAGTATCAATAACAGAAATCCTACTCGTCGTTAAAGTCAGGATGTCCGATCAATGGAAGGTAACCTAGTGAGATTACATTGTATTCAAAGTGGGCGTGGCCAGGTGCCACCACACAACTATGACAGTTGTAGCGTCTGTTCGGAAAGTAACCAAGGGTGTTACCTTGTGAGAGCAGCTCTTCAGCGTCAGGTCGATCATGGAGAAATTCGTCCATATCCAGGTTCAGGACCCATCATTTGGTCGCCGAACTACCTTGCCGAGCAAGTTGAGGATGTTGTCACGATCTCTGGTCATCACAGGACCAGGGATGTTTTTGCCATCATCCCTCTACTTGACAAATCTAGAGTTCCCAACCGGGAACGGATCAAGATTACTTATGATGGTCAGAAAAATCAGAAGGTTCCCATAGTCATCTATCTACCGGGGCCACTACCGTATGAATCAACTAAGGCAATCCCTTACAAATACGGTGCAACAATAATCGAGAATGGAAAGGAAATTCCATTACCCTCCGTCGTGAATATTGCAGACATCAGTCGTGTAACACGGAGCAGTCGAATCTTCAACCGAGGGGTTGGAGAATCCAACAAAGAAAAGGAACTTCAGGCGGAAATTCCTGATTCACCAGTCGGTCAATCTGGTAATCCCGACTTTTCAAAAGACAAAGATGAGATGCTAAAGCTCATCCAAATGAGTGAATACAACATTGTTGATCAACTGTTACAGACTCCTTCAAAGATCTCAGTAGTATCACTGTTACTCAGTTCAGAAGCACACGGAGAGGCTCTACAGAAAGTCTTGGAGCAAGCCTTTGTGGAACAGGATGTAACAATCAGACAATTCGATAGCATTGTCTCTAACATCACTTCCTGCAATAATTTGGGATTTAGTGATGAGGAATTACCTGAAGAGGGTCGCCGTCATAACATGGCGCTCAATATCACAGTTAACTGCCAGGACGATGCTTTAGCCAATGTACTGGTAGACACAGGGTCAGCCCTGAATGTTATGCCGAAGTCCACTTTGACACAATTATCATTTAAGGGCCCTCCGATGAGAGTCAGCGAGGTCGTCGTCAAAGCATTCGACGGATCCCGAAAAAAGGTTATCGGCGAAGTTGATCTTCCCATAACTATTGGTCCTCACACTTTCCAAATCACTTTCCAGGTCATGGACATTCGGGCAACATACAGTTGTTTATTAGGAAGACCTTGGATACATCAGGCTGGAGCGGTTACTTCAACCCTCCACCAAAAGCTAAAGTTCGTCAAGAACGATCAACTTGTCACGGTTTGTGGGGAACAAGCCTTGCTTGTGAGCAACTTATCCTCATCTACTTGTGTGGAACCCGAGGAGGTTATTGGAACTCAGTTCCAAGCACTATCGGTGAGCAAGAACGATCAATCCGAAGAAGGAACTTCAATTTCTTCATACAAAGATGCTATCAAAGCGGTCGAGAGTACCGATACAAAAGGATGGGGACGGCTTGTCATTCCTATTGACAATAAAACAAATAAGGGTCTTGGTTTTTCTGCAACCTGTACCCAGACAGCCGCCAACGATGAAAGTCTTCATCCCCTTCAAAACTTCTTCCACATCGGAGGTTTTCTTCACCCAGTGTCTCAGACAGTTCATGCTATCAATGAGGAAGATCCCTCTGACACAGATGAAGAATGGAAGTCCTACCTTAACAAGGACGGCTATATGTCTCAGGAAGAGGTGTCTATGCCTTGTTGCTTTCCTACAGAAAGTCCGAGATTTATACCAAGATCAGATGTCGAGATGATCTATGGGGATTGTGATCCGGAAGGATGTCGTGCTCCGCCAAATTCATTAGAGGAGAACACTCCGATGAAAGACAATTTTGATTACAACTACTATGGCCCAATGGATGGTCTGCCAATGTGGCAACCTTATCCAGGAAACTTGGGGCAAGAAAGTCAGCCGAGTAATGAAACTCAGTTGAGCGTCATTGAACAGAATACCTGTGTCCCCGCCATGTCATGGGATCAACACTCAGGTCATTCGGAAACTACTCAACATGAAGATGAATTCGCAACGTTTGCAGGACTTGAATTCATCAACTATGCTTTTCCTGAGGTCAACGTCATCGAGAGGGATGACTTCTCCAGCTCCAAAGAAGTTTGGGACACTTTGGGACAACCAAGTGGAAAATACGACTTTATGGTCAAGTACACTGCTCCCGAAAGCTCTCGTATCAGGCTCGAAGATATCCAGTCAACTGGATGGGGAGATACAGCTGAGAGCACCAATGCTATGCAAAATGCAACAGAGGAATCCTCCTACAACAATTCTGCCTGGGAGACAGATTCCAATGATCCTACTCCACCAGAAATCAGCGTCATTTCTGAAGACAAATCAAGGAAGGTGCCAGACTTTGTGATTCACCGAGGAGTTCGCCGCCAATGGGTTGTTGTCGAGGTTCCGAAGGTCGTTCGTCAGTCAAAGTAATTGCCATCTTTAACCTTTCACCCTGCCCAGGTGAAATGGATGTTTTGATAGGGCTCGCTTTTTAAATTTCCCTCTTCGCTTTGCCCAAAGCGACAGAGTTTTGTTTTATAGGGCTGTAGTTTCAAGATTCGACTTGTTCATTAATAAAATAACGCCGTTCTGTAATTTCCGCATTAATTACTGTTTTCTCTTTTTGCTTTTTCAGAAAATGGTAATCCTAAAAAAAACAATTCAAAAATAAAAACAAGTAGTAAAATAAATACACTGCACACACTTGCATTTTCTCTATCTCTTCTAAACACGAATCATCACGTCATGCAGATTGCTTGTTTTATACCCCGTTGAAACATACGATCCGATGCCTTCTCCCAACTTTGAGTTCCCGGTATTCGAGGCTGAAGAAGAAAATGACAACGAAATTCCAGAAGAAATCTCCCGACTACTCAGACAAGAGGAAAGGTCCATTGAACCTCACAAAGAGCCGTTGGAAACGGTAAACTTAGGTTTAGAAAAAGAGAGAAAAGAAATCAGGATTGGGGCACTGCTCAGTCCAACTGTCAAAGAAAGTTTGATAAAGCTTCTCAAAGAATTCCCCGATGTATTCGCTTGGTCCTATCAGGATATGCCAGGGTTGGATACCAGCATCGTGGAACATCACTTACCATTGAGATCGGAATGTCCGCCAGTAAAGCAAAGGTTGAGACGGACTCACCCGGACATGGCCATCAAAATCAAAGAGGAAGTACAGAAACAGATTGACGCGGGTTTCCTCGCTACATCTGAATATCCTCAATGGTTAGCCAACATCGTACCCGTTCCCAAAAAGGACGGAAAGGTCAGAATGTGTGTTGATTACAGAGATCTAAACAAGGCAAGTCCAAAGGACGACTTTCCTTTACCACACATTGACATGCTGGTAGACAGCACAGCAAAGTTCAAAGTATTCTCCTTCATGGATGGATTCTCGGGCTATAACTAGATCAAAATGGCGCCGAAAGACATGGAGAAAACTTCTTTCATTACCCCATGAGGTACCTTTTGTTACAAGGTAATGCCGTTCGGTTTGAAGAATGCCGGGGCGACCTATCAAAGGGCCATGACTACTCTGTTTCATGACATGATACATAAGGAAATCGAGGTATATGTCGATGATTTGATTGCAAAATCAAGAACAGAGGATGAGCACGTTGAACATCTGTCAAAATTGTTCGAACGTCTAAGAAAATTCAAGCTCCGCTTGAATCCTAACAAGTGCACCTTCGGTGTCCGTTCGGGGAAATTACTAGGGTCCATCGTCAGCCAGAAAGGAATTGAAGTTGATCCTGACAAGGTCAAGGCCATTCAAGAAATGCCTTCTCCGAAAACTGAAAAACAAGTCAGAGGATTCCTGGGACGTTTGAACTACATCTCCAGATTCATATTCCTTATGACCGCGACATGTGCGCCGATTTTCAAGTTACTCAAAAAGAATCAGGATTGCGTTTGGTCAAAAGATTGCCAAACCGCCTTCGACAGTATCAAGGAATATCTGTTGAATCCTCCGATCCTATCACCTCCAGTGGAAGGAAGACCACTGATCATTTACCTCACAGTCCTAGAGGACTCAATGGGATGTGTACTTGGCCAACAAGACGAAACTAAAAGGAAAGAGTCTGCCATTTACTATCTGAGCAAGAAATTCACCGACTGCGAGACTCGGTACACAATGCTTGAGAAAACTTGTTGCGCTTTGGCTTGGGCAGCCAAACGTCTTCGCCAGTACATGATTCGTCATACTACTTGGTTGGTCTCCGAAATGGATCCAATCAAGTACGTTTTCGAAAAACCTGCTCTCACGGGAAGGATTGCCCGTTGGCAGATGTTACTATCAGAATATGACATAGAGTACCATGCTCAGAAAGCCGTTAAAGGAAGTATTTTAGCCGATCATTTGGCTCATCAACCGATTGACGATCAAGAATCAATCGGTATTGACTTCCCAGACGAAGATGTCATGTATCTAAAGATGAAAGATTGCGATGAACCGCTACCCGGTGAAGGGCCAGAACCAGGTTCCCAGTGGGGACTTATCTTTGATGGAGCAGTCAATCATTATGGAAACAGAATTGGGGCAATCATTGTTACCCCTCAGGGTTCCCACATTCCTTTCACTGCTAGACTTACGTTCAAATGTACGAACAACGAGGCCGAATACGAAGCATGTATCATGGGTCTCGAAGAAGCGATTGATTTAAGGATCAAAAACTTGGACGTATATGGCGATTCAGCCTTGGTTATTAACCAGATAAAAGGAGATTGGAACACATACCAATCAGGATTGATTCCTTACAAAGACTATGCAAGGAGGTTGTTACCCTTCTTCAACAGAGTCGACTTTCATCACATCCCTCGTGATAAGAATCACATGGCTGATGCATTAGCCACTCTCTCTTCCATGATTAGTGTAGGTCGATGGAATGACATACCTAAGATCGACATTATGCGCCTTGAACGGCCCGCTTACATCTTCGCGATTGAAGCAGTCATAGACGACAGACCTTGGTATCACGATATCAAATGCTTCCTTCAGAAACAAGAGTACCCATCTGGGGCACTCAGAAAAGACAGGAAAACCCTCAGAAGATTGGCTGGAAACTTCTTCCTGAGCGGTGACACTCATTATAAGAGAAATTTTGACATGGTCTTTCTCCAATGTGTCGACAGACCAGAAGCAGACATGCTCATGAAAGAAATTCATGAAGGATCCTTTGGCACTCATGCCAACGGACACACAATGGCGAGAAAAATTCTCAGGGCCGGGTACTATTGGTTGACAATGGAATCCGACTGCTACAAGTACATGAGGAGGTGTCACAAGTGTCAGATATACTCCGACAAAATTCATGTACCGCCATCACATCTCAAAGTTCTTTCTTCCCCGTGGCCATTTTCCATATGGGGAATCGACATGATTGGTATGATTGAGCCCAAGGCTTCAAACGGACATCGGTTCATCCTGGTAGCCATTGACTATTTCACCAAGTGGGTCGAAGCAGCGTCATTCGCCAATGTAACCCGACAAGTGGTGGTCCGATTTATCAAAAACAATATCATCTGCCGTTATGGTGTTCCAAGCGAGATCATTACTGATAATGGATCTAACTTGAACAACAAGATGATGAAAGAGTTGTGTGCAGAGTTCAGGATCGAACACCATAACTCATCTCCCTACCGACCCAAGATGAACGGGGCGGTAGAAGCGGCTAACAAGAACATCAAGAAGATCGTTCAAAAGATGGTTGTAACCTACAAAGATTGGCACGAAATGCTACCCTTTGCTCTTCACGATTATCGAACATCTATCCGCACTTCAACAGGGGCAACCCCTTTCTCTCTAGTATATGGCATGGAAGCAGTGCTCCCCATAGAAGTAGAGATCCCATCAATCCGGGTATTGATGGAAGCTCAGCTCACCGAAGCTGAATGGTGTCAAAGTCGACACGACGACCTGAACCTGATCGAAGAGAAGCGAATCACGGCACTATGCCACGGTCAGTTGTATCAACAGAGAATGAAGAGGGCATTCGACAAAAAGGTCCGACCTCGCATCTTCAGAAAAGGAGACCTTGTGCTCAAGCAGATACAATCATTTCTCACTGATTCCCGGGGCAAATGGACCCCGAATTATGATGGCCCCTATGTGGTCACGAAAGCTTTCTCAGGCGGTGCCTTGAGACTTGCAACCATGGACGGAGAGGAATTTGCCTACCCCACGAATGTTGATGTAGTCAAGAAATACTTCGCCTAAAACTATAAAAAAAACGTCTCGGTGGATTGAAAACCCGAAAGGGCGGTCCAGGCAAAAGTTAGAGACATGAAAAGAATCATCCCGATGGATTGGAAATATCATAGTACAATCCAGGAAAAAGTTAGGGATAATGGCAAGTAACTATGTTCAACAGAGGCAAGTCCATCAGCAGCAGTTGCATCATCATCCGTCAGGAAAACTCCAGTCAAGGTCATCTTCGACAGAAGCTCAGGATGTCCCGAATTCAAAGTTGGTAGAAGGATAGTGGTCGTTATGTTTCAACGTAGCCCTTTTCCCTGTAAATTACCATTTTCTAACTTTGTATATACTCTTTGGAATCACGCGTTTGGCTGATCTCCATCTTATCAATAAAATTTGAGCCCTTGTGCTTTTGTTTGTAATTCTTTACTTGTTTTAGCTTTACAGAACGACGTTGTTTAAACTTAATCAGCGATTCTTGAAATAAAACAAAAATAAATTTACTTGTCAAACTTTTTCTGCTTTTAAATTAAAGATGGCATTTCTTTTGAATGTTGAACATCAGAAGAACATCGATCGCTTCTCCCGAAGTAAGCGAACTTCAAAGTGCAGAATCAAAGTACTCCTTCTAAGCCAGTGCGCCTGAATGACGGATCAACTGTATCAGATGCGGTTTTCCCATCTGATACCCTCGGCCGAGTTCTTATCTCCTAAGCCCGATCAACGGTATTCCCCACAGGGACTATCTCTCCTAAGCAAGGTGGAATTGCTATCTTGAACCAGCGGTATTTCTACGCGCCCCGCGATGGCCGAGTATCCAATTGTGTTCATCCATTAGTCTGTATGTCGCGTCAGTTTTGTCAGCATATACATACGTACATCATGCATTTTTTATTTACATTTACATTTCATATTGCATCGTTATCACTCTAGCCGGTCTTGTCCCCTAGTGATAAACTGTTTTCTCAATCGAGTTTGTCAGTTCTTTCCTCGTCAGGAAGTGTTGCGTCTGCACAATCTCGCCACCAGTGTATCTTTAGATCAGAGTCGGCACTTGGCCACTTTGATAACTTGAACCTCTGAAAGATCAGAGAACCTTCAACAGATGTCACTCTTCGCCATTGAAGATGATATCCTTGCTTTCCCGGATTAAGGAAAATCCACAGAGAAAGCCTCGTGATCAAAGATTCGGCAGCACGCCAGTTTTGCTCCGAAAAACCACTGATGAGAAGGTCATTGGCACCTCAAAATTGGATCCCATTATATGGCATTTCTCCGGGAAGATCCCGAGAAAAGTATGATGTAACCCCAAACGAAAACAATCTCTCAAGAGACTCATTTTCCCCAGTAGAATCGACAAATGGCATCTCCAAAATAGAGAAGTTTGTGTACCTCTACAACTCAGACGAATGGGTTCCCCAGCAAGTCTGACATCAAAACTTTTTCCACTCAAATGGCATCTCCCCAGGAAAATTCGGCGAGAAGTTTGAAGGAAAGCCGCTACGAATAGCGTCCCTTGTCAGTAAAGTTTATTGACAAAAGAAACTAAGACCAGTTCCTCGGTAGAAAACCAGGATCGAGGGGA
Source organism: Lathyrus tuberosus (assembly GCA_022829125.1). Taxonomy (NCBI): domain Eukaryota; kingdom Viridiplantae; phylum Streptophyta; class Magnoliopsida; order Fabales; family Fabaceae; genus Lathyrus; species Lathyrus tuberosus. The sequence goes on along the minus strand of JALAZF010000258.1, from coordinate 7,625,934 downwards.
AGTTTAAATCAGAAACTAAGACCAGTTCCTTGGTAGGAAACCAGGATCAAGGGGAAGTTTGGTTCCACAACTGAGACCAGTTCCTTGGTAGGAAACCAGGATCGAGGGGAAGTTTAAATCAGAAACTAAGACCAGTTCCTTGGTAGGAAACCAGGATCGAGGGGAAGTTTATTTCAAAAGAGACTGAGACCAGTTCCTTGGTAGGAGACCAGGATCGAGGGGAAGTTTACCTTTTCTAAGCATCATTACTTAGCTAAAGAAGATGAATGCGTAAGCTACCATTCATAACCACCACCAAAATTTCGGGTATTCTGATATTTAATCCTCTTGCACCCCGAATGCCCGAATCCCTTCGTCATTCACACCTTCGGGTCCAAGAAGATTAAATAGGGGCATCTGTAATACCCCAAATTTTGACCACTTAGATTTCCCATCATTGTGAAAATCATCATCACAATATGGATGAACCATCATGCTTCATTAGTCTCCCCAAAGATGGGTGAGCATCCACTACAATCAAAATTAGGGTTTCAAGCCCTCTCTGAGTGCTTAGACAAAGGATCAATCAAGAAATGACATGATCTTCAACTTGTCTAATCTCTTAAATATCCACAATGGATCAAAAAGGACTCCCACTTCAAGGATTAAGCACAAGGCTGCTCCCTTCTAGGTGGATCAAGTCTCAAGATCGACAGTGTCACCAAATTAGGGTTTTGGTCGACCAGGGCCTCCAGATGGAAATTTTCATCTGGGCAAAAGGCAATGATCCAAAACATAACCTAATATACTTCATGGAACCTCATGAACCCATGCATCAAGTTAATTTTGCCTCAGGGGATGCATTCATCAAAAATCAGGAATTAGGGTTTCTTGACCTAATTCACCCTTAAGTTGACTTTTGGGACAAACCATGAGCCAAGACCTCAAGAGATGATTTGAGGGTCTCTAATATACCATATTGATCCATTTGGGACAATGGATTAATCCAAGAAGTTTGAGCAACAAGTCTCAATTTCATCTGCACCACAATTAGGGTTTTAAGGGAAAAGTCAACTGTAACTTTGACTTTTGACCTGGACATGCTCCCAAACCCTAATACATGATTGAATATACCCTATGACACCCATGGAACATGTCCATCAAGTTTGATTTAGGTCAAGGACATGATTTCCTGAAGAATTGCACAGTTTGGAATTCATCTGATAAAAAGTCAACTGTGCACAAAAGTCAACTTTGACTTTTTGAGATTTTTCACCAAAATGGATTTTTAACCCTAAAATGATGTTAATGTATGATTTGAATCATCATTCATCAAGAAAAATCAAGAAAAGTGAGATAACTTGTAAAAGGGGTAACCATAAAACTTAGAAATTTTTCTAAGTTAAAAATAAAGTGGCAAAGGTACCAACTTTGGAGGACCATAACTCCTAAACCACAAGGCCATTTTTTCTCATCCAAAGATGGATTTGTAGCCCTCATTATCACCTACAAAAACTTCAACTACAAGTCATTCCAATTCATTAAGGATTTTGAGTTATGGAATGATCAAAGTGGCTGAAAAGTGAAAATGTCACTTTTTCCAACACTTAGTGAAATTTTCACTAAGTCAGATTCTGCCTCACTTTTTGCCAAATGTAGGGGGATTTTTCACTTGGAATCAAAAGAGATAAAAACCAAACTTGTTCAAACAGTTGTTGTATCATGTGAGAGCTTTCCAAAATGGCCAAGAACATTGCCAAATTTAACCTACACCATGAGATACCACATTGCCAAGTTGCCTTGCTGAAATCTATCAAGGCAAGGCAGAATTTGCAACTTTGGTCGATTTGCCAAAATCAGCCAAATTCAATTGCTCCTATCTACTTGGACACCTCAGAGGATTGAATCTAAAGGGGACAATCACTGAGCCAAGCCTCCAAAGTCCATGGAATAAGAAATAGCATGTTGAACCTAGAATGGCCAAAATAGGGACAAGACTTTAAATTTGGAATGAGGCATTCAATGAAACCATCAAGGTGGCATGGACTGAGTCATTCTCATCTGAAATTAGTCAAGACTTATCCAAGACCAAGGGGACCATAGCTCTGTGCCCTAACCTCTAGTCAATGGCTAGAGGAGACTTTCATTTCCATTGGCCAACATTGAGGAAACACCTGCTGCAGTTGCCATTCACTGTGGATCCCAAAACAAACTTGCTCTACTATAAATAGAGCTCAATTGTGGTCAGTTTGAGTACACCAAAGCCATCTAACAGATGCTTTCCTCAAAATCTCTTTCTCTTGGCAAAAATGCCTTTCTTAGCAAGGTAGCTATCGGGTTTTGAGTTTGAGAGCAATTCCAATCAAACCAATCGCTCACACACCTCACATATATCACATATGAGCTGATCAAACACTTAGATTAGTTCTGAAACATCAATTTCATGAAATCACCAGCTGGTTGCTCAAGGTTTTAACCAAAGTGCAGCTGAGGTACCACAAAGTGATCCAGCCAATTTCAATCAAGTCCAACCATCCAAACACGAGCTATAGGGTGTAGGGAAGCTGTTCAGATCATCACCACTCATCTGTAACACCTCCAAATCAAAAATCACTTTTAACTTGCTGTCACGACTTGGAGGTAAGCACATACTTGGTCATCTCTCAATCTATGCATATTTCCTCGCACAATAATTTGGCCATATGTTCATAATCATGCATGGAATGTTTTCCCTCAATTAATTGCATTGTTTGAATCGTGTATCAAAAATCCTAGGCTTCATGCAGAAATTAGGGTTCTTGAGGTCTCTTCGTGATTTCTTGTTGTATGTTTAATTTAAATGAAATTAAAGTACATAGACATGATCGTGAGGTTGAGGCGAGCATAATGATATGTGGATTGCATGATATGATTACGTATTCATGGAGATTGGATAGAAAATGCAAATCTGAGAATTCAAGAACACGCGCGTGTTCTTCAGCCTGTTCTTGGCGCCATTTTTCATATATTCAAATATTTGAATTTTGTGATTTTGTTTAATTGATTCAAAAATTAATTTCTCTCTGAGTTTTAATGATTTTGAGTTGATTCTTTTTTTAATAATTCACAAAAATGTTAAAATATTTTATTTTCACAAAAAATCCCAAAAATATTATTTATTTCATATAATTGATATTTTTGTAAAGAATTAATATTTTGATTGTTTTTGGCATTTTAAATATTTTTTCTACATTGATTTTGCAACTTTTAATGCTTTCTAATTATTTTGTAGGTCAATACTTAATTTTTGAAGCATTAATCCAAGATCACAATTTGTTTTTCATGTGTAAAATAATTTTGATCATTTTTAATTGAATTTTTATTCAATTAAATACATTTTGAAAACAAATTAGAGTTTTGGATTAATTCAACCCTCATAAATCATTTTCAAAACTCTTTGGGCCTCTTGAGAGAGTGTAAGACCCATCCCCCCTTGTACAAAAACTTTTTGGGCCTCACTCATTGTATAAGTCCCTCTATACAAGTAAACGGCGCGATCGTCGCCCGTTTAAAAATAAAAATCATCTGGGCCTCTCCTTGAGCTATAAGACCCATTCAAAACACTTTGGGCCTCTATTAGAGTGTAAGACCCAATCCCCCTTTTAACCAAAACATTTTGGGCTTCACTTATTGTATAAGTCCCTCTGCGTTAAAAGGAAACCTCGGCGCGATCGCCATTTTTAAACGAAAAATCATTTGGGCCTACCCTCGTGTTATAAGCCCCTCTCTTTTCTTTAAACCTTTTTGGGCCTCTTGAGAGAGTGTAAGACCCATCCCTTTGTACAGAAAACCATTTTTGGGCCCCAGTCACTTGTATAAGTCTCGCTGTACAAAGTCAAACAGTGTGCTCACTGATAAAACTCTGGGTCTCTCCTTGAGCTGTAAGCCCCAAATCTTTCTTTTTCAAAGCACTTTCTCCTTTGATTTTGAATATACTGTTGTTTTCAATCTTTCTTTGTTGAACAACTAACCAAACAGCATGGAAGCACTACAACCGAGTAAGTGGTTATCGCTTTCGTTTACTGCTTTCATATTATAAACTGTATTGTGGGGCTGCTCACTGTAAGTCTCCTTTCATAAACTCATATCTACTGTGTAATAATAGTATAGATATTTCGAGTTTCCCCGGCAACTACGTCTAGAACTAGGTGACACCGTTTCATTTATTCGTAGAAATAGACGCCTAGATCCCCAATAGGAGCACCAGATACAGTCTTCTCTTCGGCTGTCCTCCTTAGGAATCATCAAGAAGCTCTACTCCCCAAGATGAATGTATTCTCCGTGAATGGCATCTTTGAGTTTCTTCCAAATTCTAGAACTTTCCTGACTTGATATATTCCTTGTGGATAGCTTACCTTGAATGTCTCGGGGTTTGGGTACCCACTACGGTCATAATCTTGGACCTTAACTAAGGAACCCTCTTTAAAAGTTAAAAGTCGCTAGATAGTAAACCTCGCACGTTTACCAGTGGTTTTTATCTTTAAAAGAGTTATCTCTCCTAATGGAAAGGAGGTGATAAACCCACGGGCTTCTTAAAAGCATCGGCCTCCTCTTGGGCATTATTCAAGGACACTACGGCTTCTTAGAAGTATTCACAGCCTCCTCTTAGGCTTCGTATAATGATCTCTTCCTCCGGGAATGATAGCCTCCTCTTGGGCTTCGTACAAGGACTCGTCAGCTTCTTAAAAGTTTCCAGCCTCCTCTTGGGCTTCGTACAAATTGTCCCGATGACCTCCTAGAGGTATAGGAACAGAACCTAGTCATCCTCATAGAACAGTCCTTTCATAGAGTCTACTACTGTTTCTCAAAGCATAGTACAAAAGAAAAAAACTCTAGACTTGGACAGTCTAACTTCCTTGAGTCTCAAAGACATTCTCAAGCACCCTTCGTTAAATAGGAAGGAAACCCGCAGACTCGGACAGTCTCAATACCCTTTGGATTTCCCGTTTCCTCAAAGAGAAGAAAATATCCCTGATCCTCAAATCAAATCCCTGAGTACAGTGTTGCTCATATAAGAACTGATTTTCTCTTTTAAAATCAGTATATTGGATCTATCACTCAACTGAAACAAACCTTTAGCCTCCATCTCGGGCTTCGTACGAGATACAAAAACACTCTCTTGTTGAGTATCAACGACTCTCTTGTTGAGTCAAACTTTTCGCCTGCATCTCGGGCTTTGTACGAGATACAAAAAGGTTCTTATTGAGCTAAACAAACAATAGCCTCCATCTCGGGCTTTATACGAGATACCAAAAGACTCCGTCGTCGGGTCAAAATCTTTTAGCCTCTCTCTCGGGCTTTGTACGAGACACAAAATAGCCTCCTCTTAGGCTTTGTATAATGATTTTCCTAGCGAAAATTAGCCTCCTCTTAGGCTTTGTATAAGAAAACCACTGGTTGATCCAATTAACCTTTTAGCATCAAAGATGTGCCTCGTTCACAGTACACAAACATCAACAACTCCTTTCCTTTATCTAATCGCTGTAAGCGGCAAGCCTCTGGATTATCTATATCCATGCCACTGTCCCTCTTTTAGCATGAGAAATTCCTAAGGAAAGATGGCATTGCTCTACACTGAGTTAAAGTCTTCTCCTTCAGGTTAAAACCCTTTCTTCAGAAATTATGGCATTGCTCGGATCCGCGTATCCCATTTAAAGTAATTCTCCTTCCCCCTCTTTAGAGATGACAAATTCTCTCTAAAGTCGAGACCTTTCAGCTTCACGTCTTGGGCTTTAAACAAGACACAAATAGACCTTTCAGCTTCACATCTTGGGCTTTGAACAAGATACAAACCACCTTTCGCTTCACATCTTGGGCTTTGAACAAGATACAAACCACCTTTCGCTTCACGTCTTGGGCTTTGAACAAGACACCAAAAACACCCATTTCCTCCCATAGAATAGGAGGAACTACGAACGCTCTGATTTCCCTGTTTCGGTAAACGGGAATACGTAGGCATAAGATCGAAAGAAAAGATCTTAGTGAGCGCAATCAACAAAAAACCCAAATCCCATCAATCAAAAGCAGTATTTCAAAAGCATCAGTCCTAACATCCTAATCCTTGTTCCACGCTAGAAACCTTCTGCCCAGGTAAAAAAAAAAGAAAGAAAACAGTACTGGCGAAAATACAAATAACCAGTACAAGGCCCCCCCACATTGATAGCATCTGTAACCTAACAGACCGCTGTTTAAACTCAGTATGCAAAGCAAGGTTAATTGGATACATCTATTTCCCTTCCTTATTCAGCTCACAATAGGATAAAAAATGAATCGACCTGTAGTTTTAAGCTCAAACCGCAGAGAGCGACCAACGCTTAAGAACCGCGTCCAAAATCGCTCGCTACACTAAGAAAGCTGATGTTTCACAACCTAAGAAGATTGAGAAGAATACTGGTCCTAATCAGAAGAGAAAACAGCCACAAGGAGCTAGTCAGTATATGCCCCCACAATACCACAAGAGCATGCAAGCTGCTCAGTTCAAACAGCACATGTCTCATCAGGTGTCTCAACATCAGGGATATGGTTACACCAATGCTGTTCCTCATATCTATGGAATAAGAAAGCCACACCATCATGGGAGACAATCCAGGAAACAGCATTCCCATCCTTTTTATGGAAGAAGATGCCAGCATAATAGAAGGCAGGCCAGTTATGGTTGGAGGAGACCACATTATGGATGGCAGCCTAAGCAATCTCATCATGGCAGAAGATTCAGAGATGAAAGGGTGAGATGATTTTATTGTGGAAGGTTTGGACATATGCAGTACTCTTGCTACCAGCTGCATGGATACCCTCAGCCTCAAAACAGATGGAGAAAGTACAGGCCCAAAGTTGTTAAACAATGGGTACCTAAGGAGAAGGTGAAGTGCTTATTGGCTCACATGGCTGACAAAGAGTTTAAAGAAGGAACATGGTATTTTGACAGTGGGTGTTCCAAACACATGTCTGGATGTAGATCCATGTTTGCTGAAGTCAGCCATTGTCCCTCTCATGAGGTTATGTTTGGAGATGGAGGAAAAGGTGTTGTTGCAGGAGTTGGGAAAGTGAAAGGTGATGGTAGACCTGAACTTAACAATGTTCTGTTTGTCAGTGGTTTAAATGCAAATTTGATCAGCATAAGCCAGTTGTGTGATGAAGGTTACAAGGTAAACTACACTAAGCATGAGTGTGTGGTTTCTGATGAGCATAATCAGGTTGTTATGAAGGGTGCCAGAACCAAGGATAACTGCTATCAGTGGATTTCCCTTGAAGGTAGTTTAACTAATGATGTTCAGGTTGATGTTATAACATCAGATTATGATGTCAGGATGCTGAAAGGTCACTCAGAGGTAACAAGTTCTGATGTGAATCCTTTTAAATTTTTAAAAGGAAAGTCTTTATGGAGGGAAAATAGTAGTGATTGGTCTTTAAGAGGTACTCAAAATCAGGCGCCTTACCATATTGATTCTATATCAAGATTTATCAAAGGGTTCTCATCTCAACGATTCGTCTCCCTCAACATAATAGAAAAACCCTCTCTAAACCTAGGAATGATGTCATCTCCATCGAAGAACTCTGGTTCTCAAAGAACTGCACATGAACGAACTAGGGTTTCTCCAGACAAAGAGCTGGTTGACAAAGAACACATTCCAATGGCACTTCCCGAGTCAGGTAATTCTAAACCCCCAACCAAGATGAATAAAACTAAAACTAGGTCATCATCCTCTCATGCGGTTAAGGAGAAGTATGATGTAGACATGCATTTGGAGCAGATTGCCACCAAAATCCTTGAGAAGGGAATACGTATGAAAGGGATTTCTGTCCCTTTAAGGCAAATGCCTGCTGAACAGGTGGACTCTCAAAGTGAGGACATAAATCTTCAAAGAATGGCCTTGTCTGTGAGTCAAGAAGATGAAGGAGAAGATCTTGGTGATACTGATGGCATCTTTGATGTCAGAATATTGTCCCCTAGGAAAGAAAGTCACAGGAGTAAAGGGAAGGATCAGGTGGAGGTTATAGATGTTGATGACTCATCTGATAATGAAGATATGGTCAAGAATAAGAAAAGGACTTCAGTCGCAGACTCTCCCAAGTCGTGGAACAACGTTGCCAGGTCTGGCAAGAAGAGGAGAATCAGGGAAGAATCAGATTCAGAGTGTGATGTTCAAGACATCAACCCTGTGATGAAAGGAGCTGCTGATCAAGTACCTGATAACATCTCATCCATGTGGAACTGTGTGAGCCAACGAAGGATAGCTCTGGAAAGAGAGCTAGTAGGTGATGACTTAGAGTCTATTGGAATTGTAGATTTAATTAAGTTTGCTGGTCTCATAAGGACTGTGTCAGGATTGTCTAGTTGCTATGATAGACTGGTCAGAGAATTTATAGTGAATATCCCTGAGTCTATTGATAACAGCAAAAGCCTTACCTTCAGAAGAGTTACCTTCAGGGGTAAGTGTGTCTGGTTCTCTCCTAAGGTGATCAATACCTACTTAGGAAGAAGTGAGGAAGATGATGGAGAATTAGAAGTCTCCAATAATGCTATCTGCAAAGAGATCATAGCTGGGCAGGTTGAAGTTTGGCCTTCAAGAGGAAAGTTGTCAGCAAGTTTATTGAGTGTGAAATATGCTCTACTTCATAGAATAGGTACGGTTAACTGGGTTCCCACTAACCACAAGACCTTTGTTTCTGCTGGACTGGGAAAATTAGTCTATGTCATTGGAACAAAGAAACTAATTGATTATGGCTCTTACATCTATAATCAGACTATCAAGCACGCTGCAACAAGAGCTGTGAAATTGCCCATTGCATTTCCATCCCTCATTTGTGGGATAATTCTGTCTCAGCATCCTGGGATTCTTAATCAGGATGATAGTGTGAGTAAAAGGAAGCCTGGATTATCGTTACATCAGAAGCTTTTTAAAGGAAGACATGTTGCTGATAATGTTAAAGCATCTGCCTCAACATCAACTAATCCTGTTCATGTCAAGATTGAAATGATTTCTGAACTGGAGGAAGCCTGTAAAGAACTAGATGATGTCATCAGAGTAAACATTGAAAGGAAGGACAAGTTTAAAAAATTACTTATGTCCCTGAAGATGAAGGAAAAAGAAAGTGAGAAAATAGTTGCTGATAAGACAGATGAGTCTGACAATGACAGTCCAAAAGAGGATGAAGAAGACGGTGATCTCAGCTCAGATGATTAATGTTTATATTATTTATCTTAATTAGTAGTTTTAGTTTATTTTCTGTCGTTGTTTCAGCACGTGCTATGGTGGTTATGTAATTTGAATATTGTGCAGTTATATGCACCTGTTTATGTTTTTGGTTTCCTTCTATGATTTGTTTTGCCTGGTTGCTAACTGTGAGGCTAACAATGAGAGCTAGGGTGTACTGACTATAGTTATTAGGGCTTCTGATTGAAGCTTGTCTAATTGTGGCTAAAAAGGGGGAGAAATAACCAAGAGAGTCAAGAGTATCAAAGAATGCCAAGAATGCCAAATGCTGCTAAAGTGATGCAGATATTAAGGGGGAGTATTTGACTGCTGCCATGCTGGTTCATGATTGAGGGGGAGCAACATTGCTGGTTCATGATTGAGGGGGAGCAACATTGTTGAAAATTGCTGAAAATTGTTGCTGTTGAAGATGGTGCTGCAGCAGAGTTGTTGTGAAGGCTGCTGCTAGATGCTGAAGTAAATTGAAGCTACAGCTGTAGTTGAAGATAATATGTGCAGCTGTTTGAAGAGTGTAACTTGATTGCAGCTTAATGATATATGCCAGAAGTTGTTATGTGAGCAGCAGAGTTTTGTGAATTGAAGATGTTACTGATGCTGCTGCTTGGAGTTTCAAGTTTCAAGATTATTGATTGAAGTTTTTCCGCTGCTAAAGTCTCTGAAGGTGCAGAGTGCAGAGATTGTTTTAGCCAAAATTAGCCAAAGGGGGAGATTGTTAGTTCTTGGATTGGCTGGAATTTTGGTAAAACAAAGTATATTCAATGATGATGTCAAGGTACTGATGTTGCAACATTGAAGTCTTAACACTGGGCTGTGTTAAGTATTAAATTGCTGAAGTTGGATGTCTGATGTCACATAGGCGATGTTGTGACATCAGATCTGCAGAATTAACAACAACAGGAGGTGATGTTGTTAGGGTTGCGTGTTAGCTGGAATTGTGGAGAGCAAGCTGTCTCATTGGATGCGAATATCTTGGGATAGATATTTTCTGCTGCATAGGAGATCTGGTGCAGATTTGTAGGAGATTTAAAAGGTTGAAGATTTAAAAAGATTTTAGGAGAAAATCTGTTTTGAATATTCAGTTTTAAATAACAAATCTGGGAGATATTGTAGCAAGTCCAAGACCAATTCAAGGAGCTATATAAAGCGCACAATACCAAAGGAAAAAGTACAGAAAACATTCAGAAGATCAGGAGCTGGAGGCTTAGTATCTAGAGTTTGTTCAGAGTGCTTATATTTACACTATTCTAGGGTTTGAATAGGTGTTGTGTTTCTGTCCTCTCTAGAAGCTATGAAGCAATAGAGAGTGGTTGCTTGATCGAAGCTAGGAAGCAAGATCAAGGGTACTCAAAGTGGTTTCTTTGAGTGTTTGTAAGGGATTGAGTGGTGTTCTCATACCTAGGTGGTTTCTTAGGTAGGAAGTCATTAGTAGAGTATAAGTTTAGGAGATTGTCAACGGGTTGTTGAGTCTGTAAATTATATCTACAAGTAGTGAATTCCATCCCTGACTTGGTAGCCCCCAGAGTAGGTTGGTTGTGACCGAACTGGGTGAACAATTCTTTGTGTTGCTTTGTTACTGTTATTGCTGTCCATTGTGCAGAGTGTGTTGTTGTGACATCGCACCTTAACATCACACGTCTAATACCAGAATTTCAGGTTGACATCACTTTTCGCAACAAGAGACGAAAGATGGAGTGCAGTGTTAATATCGGGTCAAGTATTCAGTGAAAACATAATGAAAGTGATGAAAGAGGATACTATCAAAGCCAGCACACATGCAGTTACAGTCTTTGACCGTCATAGGCAAATTTTTAGTGTACAAAAAATAAGGACCATAATGAGGGGAGGCCAAATTTATCCTATGCTCTTAGACTAAACAGATGTTGGTGTGACTGTGGCAAGTACCAGGCCTTCCATGTACCTTGCTCACATGTCATTGTGGCATGCATGCTCGTCAGGATGCTTATAGCCACCTATTTGATGTTTACAATGCGATTAATGTTATGAATGTCTACAACGAAGGCTTCACAGTGCTACCAATGGAGGAATATTGGCCTCCATACCAAGGGGACATAGTTTGGCACAACGATGGGATGTGAAGAAAGAAAAAAGGATGCCCAAACAGCAAGCGTATAAGAACCAAAATGGATACGACTGATAAAATGATAAGAATATGCAGTATATGTCGTCATCCCGGACACAAAAAAATTGTCCCAATGTCGGAGCAACCTCTGCGTCATAATTTAGTTTATCCTTTCGATTGTTATAACATAATATTTTCATATATTAATGAGACTTTGTTACAACGATGTTAACAACAAACAACACATATTGCGAACTAACAACAAACAACACATACGACATATAAAACAAATAACAAAAAAGAAACATAAAACATTTCTAACTGATTACAACAATCAAACTAATGTCATTCGGTCTAAACATGACTTCTCTCGCATCCTTGTCAGTCTTAACGAGAATCCATCCACGCAGGCGAACAAGTCTCTCGATACTTTGAATTTTTTCTCCTTCACGAATGTCTCCTTCTAGCCACCGATCCAGCTCCCTCTTAAGTTTATTGAAATTTTGAATGTTCCAAAACAACATGTCCATCGGAGGCTTCTCTCTCAAATAGATGACTTTTTCCCACCTGCGGTGATACATGTTATCAGTAATACAAAGATATGAGATGAGTTGTGGAACTAAATGATCAGAACACCTCTATTTATAGAAAAAAAAATCCACTTTCAAGGCTGTCTCCAGATGACTTGGCGACACCCTTGTAAGTACTACACTGTGTCACAAATTGGGTTGACAACACCATGTGTTGTCTCCAATCCAATTGGCGACAACACATTGCCCTTGTGAAGGGTCACCAATCCAATTGGCGCTTGCATACAATCAGTACCGTAAAGTGGGGTACTTTAGGAAATACATTGAAAAGTTGGGTATTTTGGGAAAATTTTTGAAAAAATGGGTTATTTAGGTAAAAATTTCACAAAGTTATATTATTCTCTATAGTTGCATGTATGGATCAATAAAAATCTTATAAAAAATTGAATCAACCCAAACCGCATTGATTTGATTTGATTTGATTCAATTTTATATTTAAAAGACAACTGAACCAAATCGAACCATATATTTTTTTTCTCTTGCAGTTAGGATAAGTTTTTGCGTCAAAATGATCTAATCCGCACCACAAACATCCATAAAATCTCTCATTTCATAAATAAGTTTTATGATATGACCCCTAATAAATATCCCCTGCCTTGATCAATGAATTTTATGGCGTTGAATTACAACTTAATGTTCAAAATCCTTGTCAAATTAGTTGAATTTCCTAAGAAGGTTTGGATCCAAATTCAGATGGACATTGACTGACTATTTTTTTCAGTTTCCACAATCTGTTAAGGAAAAAAGTTACTAGTACATTTGAACATGGCTTTTCCCCTACCAACTCAATTTTACGCATACATGACTTAAAATCAAAGCACTGCATTGATTTTATTTTTCACCAACCTCCTTACCAAACAATACCGGTTATCACGTGCACTGCACTGCACTGTTTGGATTATGACAGTCAATAGATATGGATAAGTTACAAAATCTTAATTATGGAGTTTTTTTTTGGTCAAGTAATTATGGAGTATTTTATTAAAGAAATAAAGTTGTAAAAATTGAATAAGTAATTAAAGTAAATTTATTCTTTATATTAGTTACTCAATATATTTGAAAATAAAATATATTATAAAATATTTGCTTACGTATTCTTATTATATATATCATATAAAGAAATGATATAGATCATGTGTAAATACAAAATTACCATTACAAGAAAATTATATTTAATTTAAAAATTTTAATTTAATATTATTCTTCTGATAATTTTAACTTTAATTTTATTTTTAAAAAATTTAATTTAACAAATTAGTTATTAAATTTGATTTTTTGTATATTTTAAATTATATTTTATAAAGATAAATCTATCATTTATTTTCTTAGAGTATCATATTTTGCTATTTTTAATTCAACTTAAATTTAAATTAAAAATTTACACTAAAAAAACATGTCATAATCAAATTTTTATATCTTATTTCTTAACCTGTGCACCACACAAGTTCTTATCTGTTTTAACTTTTTTGTGTCATTTATGCACGCAAAATATTAATTTACTACTCAATCTTCAATCTTTATCATTAAAAAAAAATATTTTTTTAATATATAAAATCACAATTTTTAATATACATTTATTATTTTAAAGATATATTTATCCCGTTATAATATTTGTCTTTGAGGCGAGTGTATTTGGTATCTTACCATTTTTAATAAAGATGTCAAAGCTTTAAAAGAAATGGATTAATAATAGGAGTGATTTTGAGTTACTAATCCCACATGTTTCTAGAGAGAGAGAGGTGTTCCAACTTCTCTTTAGAACTTATCATGACCTCTCTTTTCTTATCTATTTTCTAAGGTTTGAAACTTTCTTTCAGAATTCTTTCTGGTTAATCTACCGCCGTAGTGGCTTTTCCCTTCCTTCTCTCTGAAGGTCTTTCATTGTTATCCTCCCCGTTTTATTCTTGCTTTTAACTGTGTGTGCCATTTTCCCTTTCACCGTTGGTGTTCGTTTTCTCCGTTTGTTGTTCCAGGATGGACAAATGGAAAAACATTCAGTTATCCAATGAGAAAGAAGAAGGAATCACGACAAAGGTCGAAGAAGTTTGCGAAGGAGAGATCTTTCAACGCACCCTTGCTGGAAATCTATGGACAGACAAAAGCTTTAATTCGAGAGCCTTTATCAGTACAATGACCGGTGCGTGGAAACTCAGAAATCCAGTAGAAGTCTAGGAGTTGAACAAGAACCTTTTCTTCTTCCGGTTCACTACAAAGAGGGATAATAAAGTTGTTCTAAAGAATTGGCCATGGAGTTTTGACAGGAATATACTCATTTTGAGTCACATATATAGTGAGGAGCAACCTTCAGATTTGAATATGAAGTATGGGACATTCTGGGTGCGAGTTTATGAGCTTCCATTGATGCACCGCTCAGAAGCCATGGCGAAAAAACTGGGAGGAATTCTAGGAAAATTTTAAGAGATGGACATGAAAGAAGCTCACAGAAATGGGAGATTCTTAAGAGTCGAGGTGAAAATTGATCTAAAAAAGCCACTTAAGAGGGGGACTGTGGTACCTTTCAAGACTGAACTGTAAATTGCAGAATGATAAACAACACAAAATATGATGACCCAATTCGGTGCAACTCACTTACATATGGGGGATACCAATCCAGGAAGAAGAATTCACTATCAGTAGTATAGTTTTATGTAAACAACCTCAGGTTTACAGAAAGCACCCACGCTAACCTATCACTACCCAATGAAGACTTTATCAATAGAAGACACATTTAATTGATAAGAGAAACCCGTCTCGCTCCCTAAATCACAACCTATGATTATTTAACAGTTAATACCTCATAATTGTATCATCCCTATTGAAAGACGCCCATTCCAATACAAAGTTCAGCCAAGCATCCTTGACTAACAAGCTAACTTGGATTTTCTTCAAAGCTTCATCCAAGAACACTACACGATTCATTGCTTACGGGCTTATGAATCTGTACAAGTACCTATGTCTACCACACTGCATCAAATCGATACAGAGGGAGACTTACAAGAGAAACCTGCGACTCTCAAAACATAAACCCTACTTTACAAAATAGGATTCCTAAGTCTATGTAATCCTCTGTCTCTTTTGCATTAGGTCTTGGTCTTCTTTTATACTCTTCTGCTGCCTTGGGCTTCAATCTTCTATTTATTGACCCCTTGATCCACTGATGTAATCATTCCTTGATTCTTGTACCAGATTTAGAACCTGTTATATTTGTCAAGTCAGAATGTCAAGACACTGTCTTCGACATATTTTTCGTGAAGTATTCTGCATTAAGTTTTATCCAAAGTTTAGTCAAACTTCAAGAGCTTTCAATCTCCCCCTTTTGACAAATTTTGGCTAACACTTTAATTTGGACAATAAACCCAGGGTGCTCCTAACGTCTCTTCACCCTTAGTGTGGGTTATGATTGGAATACGGTCATGACTCCAATGATGTTGGTGTACATGAGGAAGTTTCCCCATGAACCTATACTTCCTCACCTGGGGGGAAGAACCTTGAGACTTAGTCAGAATGTCAGAACATTCTGTCCAACATCCTTGCAAACCAGCTGTAAGAACAGACTCAACCCTTGTACTTTTCTCCCCCTTTTTAGCCAAAAATTGACAAACATGTCCAAGACAGACCCATACCCAAACTGAAGAAACCCACAATCGAACAAACCCCTTGACAACTCAGCACAACATAACATGAGACAATATGATGACTAGAACACCCTTTATATACAAGAGCATTTCTCTTAGGTTGTAACGAACCATTGAAAGTAACACATGTCCATTCAATGTGAACATTAAATGAAATTGTGTATTTTCAGAGACAAAAGTGCACCGGCCAAACCACATTTGACTATTTCTTCTTTTTAATGAGGACCATTCAAGGAATGCGCATTTTCCAAAACACATGTTTAACACGCGTTCCCTAAGACACAAATTCTCCATCGTCCAATGTTCTGACATCTTGTCAGACTTTGTATAGTCCCTCTTGTAGCATCTATTTAATCTCTTTCAACCAGAAGACCGAGATTAACTGGCCAAGATGTTAAGACATTTCTTCAAACATCTTTCAGTCAACAACAATTAGCAAGATACTTGTACTACTTCTAATTCAATCCATTGATACCCAATGACAGAATCAGAACCACCTGATAAATTCACCCAGAACTTATATCAATAGAGAAATGTCACGACATCTCGTCTGACATATCAAACTCACTTGAGGCAATCTATCACAAACTACTTGAAACCACAAACAATCTTGATAAGCAGTCTGCACCACTGCAGCAATACCTCTTAGATCAAGGAGCAACTCCTCATATCTAAGATAACCAGTGCTCCTCCAATGAACACTTTGTAGATGAATGGAAAATATAAGACGCATCTTCATGTCTTCAAGAGCGCACCCTCTATCTAACCTACCTGCTGAACACGATCATCAACTGCACTTATTGCTTCTTCTGACAAGAAATAATAATCACTCACACATGAACACCATCATGCTTCCCGTGAGGTCACATTAGGATCACCATCCTAAATTAACAAACTCTTGGATTGAGATCAAAGCTTCATTGATCCCTCTCTTCTTGAACCCATTTATACTCCACACGAATTCCTCTTGAATTCTCATGTACAGACCTCCATGTTCCTTGAGATAAAACCCAATTGATCTGGAATACTTCCTCAAAGAGACACACGTGGCCCCTTAATTTGCTATCTTTTTAACGATGTCAGATATCGTATACATGCTCCAGAACTTCTCATCCCATTTGCTCCACAAGCACCAAACTGATCTATTTCTAGCATGTCCCATTCACATCATACTTCCAAGACAATCCTTTACCCATCATTCTCCCGCATGATAAGATAAATACTTCTTAGACAAGATGTGAGTGTCAAGTTCTACACTCAGAACTTAGTATCCTACTCCAAGGATAACCAAACCAGAAAATGTTCTAACATCTGTTAGGACATCTTTCACACATCACAGACACCACACATCATGGTTCTTGATATGCTCCACCACTGGACTTACTATCTGCATAGCCATCCGACTGAAGGTCTTCAAACAATACTGCGCCACCAGCTTGATCAATAAGAGCTCCAGATAACCAAAGAGAGAAATAGACTCTCATCCACCAAAAGAAGGTATGCTTCCATCCTCAACCTAGAACTTCTACCACAAGCTCCAAGATGAACTAAATCCTCCTTACGTTTTCAACAAACTACCCTTCTGCCCAAGAGTAATTAGTTCCAAGCACCCTGCTTGAATGCACACTATGAAACCAACCAAATGTCACCTTTTGATTGATCTCACTCTTCTTCAGAACTCCCACAAGATACACTGATCCACCAATGAAATCTAATCTTCAAGTTACATGAACTACTTGCTCCATAGCAAGACATCTTGGATCCACCAAGCCTCTAGACATGTAACATCTTCTCAATCCACGACTCCCGCAAACTGCATGAGATAGACCTTTTTGGAGCATCCATAACTTCCATTCTCTTGTAGATCACCTTATCTTAAGCTGATGTGCCACATCACCGGCTGATATTCTGATGTTAAGCTATATGTCAGAACATTCTGATACGACATCCAGCTGCTGAATTCAGCTCCTCCTTCTGCCACTTAGAAGAACCTCCTCCCTTTAACAGAACAAGAGTTCCATGCTCTCATAAACTTGATTCAACAACCAAGTTTGAGTAAACAACCTCCATCCTGCTTAGACTTATCACAGATATTCCATACAAGCTCACACTTTAATGAATAACTGCTTTAAAATTTCAAAGACTTAACACCTGCCACGTCTGAATCTTCAGAAGATAAAGTAATCTTAGACTACACCATAGCCATACCAAAGAATGCCACTTTCCTTAGTAGAGCAGTCTGTAGAAAGTCAGAGATAACTGCCACTTAACCTTGACCTTCAAAAAGGAGCAAGATCCCGTGCTCATAAGTACCTAGATCAGAAATAAACTGATCCAAGCTTTGCTACCTCCAGATGCTTCTAGTAACAACTTGAACACACCTGCTGCACTCCAATATTCTTAGATCAGAAATAAACTGATCCAAGAATAATCCATCAAGATTATGATGTCTTCTTCTTCATCTTCCACATCACCATTGTCTAGACCGGTTTCTTGCCAGGAAACTATCCAGAGATCAGATGCTTCTGCTACACCAACTGAAGCAGATTCTTAGGTCACCACCTAAGATAACTATAACCAAAAGCTTATGCAGTACCCCTCCCATGATTCTGCACAAACCAGATGAAGAGATATTCCAACATCGTGTTGAACATCAACAATCTTGATCTTCACATACAAGAATAATCAATTAAATACTTGTGAGTAACACAAATAGCAATTGATCTTAAATCCTTATTCAATAATCATGTTTCACTGTTGAAGCTACACTCCACCAGATCACTTCATGAACACTTATTAAGTATTCAATCTTTTTAAAGTATCTCCTTTGACACACAACTTGTTGAGATACCAAGGCTGCCACCCTTGACTCAAGTAACTAAGATTCTCTCTGAACGAATCCCATTTACCTCAACAGTTCTGAAAACTCAAATCAGATTTAATTCACCCTTAGGATTAAGAGAGATGAATCCTTCCTTGCTATTTTGGATAGTGAAAATAAATCACCTTCACTTTCTTCAGGTTGTGTTTCATAGAAACACCTTCTAGTCAGAAGAATAACTAGAAGACTCCAGATGCACGACTAAGACGCCTTTATGAGTGGACTTGAGAGAATTCTCAAGTATCTTTGACAACCTAGCCGACCAATAATTTATCAAACTCCTAGAGCAAGAACTTGATAAACCTATACTCAACTCCTCTCCTCTTCAACTGACTTCAAACTGCGCCATGGAACCAAGCTTCCAAGTACCAAGTCACCATAACAGACATCTTCTAACAACTCTTTCCATTCCATCCCTCCCGACTTTGGAATAAAATATGCAGATATCTTCACATATAGAGGCCGGCGATTGAGATCTTCCACCATCTGTCTTCAGCAACAACTCCAGAATCCCATAATTCTAGAGCTCTTCCATCAGAAACATATGCAGCGGAACCACCAAGGAACAAATTCTATTTGCCCTAATAAGATGTCAGAACATCTTATAAGACACCCCAATAAGAGAACTAGCCACTTCTCTTGGAGTTGTTGTAGAACCTCCTCAGCAACATGAACAACCACCGGGTTGTTACCTTCGATCCAGAACATCCATCCCATCCATTAATACCCTTGAGTATGTCTGAGTTGATGATCTGATCTCCAAAACTCCTCCTTGTTTAAACGCCAGAAGTATCTCTCAAAGATCTCATCCAGAAACTGACAGGATGCCTGCTCTTATACCAATTGAAATTCTGGCATTGCAGACAATAAATGTCTTAACACATGTCAAGACATTGTTCTGCATAAACATTTAAATAAGAACATAACAACAGACAGATACATGAATATCAAAACTGCAACAACACATATGTTACGACATCGGATCCAACATGTTAATCAAGACTGAACTGTAAATTGCAGAATGATAAACAACACAGAATATGATGACCCAGTTCGGTGCAACTCACCTACATCTGAGGGATACTAATCCAGGAAGAAGAATTCACTATCAGTAGTATAGTTTTATGTAAACAACCTCAGGTTTACAGAAAGCACCCACGCTAACTTATCACTACCAAATAAAGACTTTATCATTAGAAGTCACATCTAATTGATAAGAGAAACCTATCTCACTCCCTAAATCACAACCTGTGATTATCTAACAGTTAATACCTCATAACTGTATCATCCCTATTGAAATACACCCCTTCCAATACAAAGTTCATTCAAGCATCCTTGACTAACAAGTTAACTTGGATTTGCTTCAAAGCTTCATCCAAGAACACTACACGATTCATTACCTACGGGCTTCTGAATCTGTACAAGTACCTATGTCTACCACACTGCATCAAATCGATACAGAGGGAGACTTACAAGAGAAACCTACGACTCTCAAAACCTAAACCCTACTTTACAAAATAGGATTCCTAAGTCTATGTCGTCCTCTGTCTCTTCTGCATTAGGTCTTGGTCTTCTTTTATACTCTTCTGCTGCCTTGGGCTTCAATCTTCTGTTTATTGACCTCTTGATCCACTGTTGTAATCATTCCTTGATTCTTGTACCAGATTTAGAACCTATTATATTTTTCAAGTCAGAATGTCAGGACATTGTCTTCGACATATTTTTCCTGCAGTATTCTTCATTAAGTTTTATCCAAAATTTAGTCAAACCTCATGAGCTTTCAGAACCTTTCACACTCCAAGAAGTTAAGGATGCTCTTGCTCAAATGCACCCCCTTAAAGGTCCTGGCCAAAATGGCTTACCTGCCCTGTTCTTTCATAATTACTGGCATATCGTGGGTAATGAGGTTGGAAAGCTTGTCTTAGATATTCTGAATCATGGAAAGGACCCGAGATTGCTAAACTCCACACACACTGCCCTTATCCCCAAATGCAAACACCCTGCGACACCCAAGGACTTCAGGCCTATCAGCCTCTGCAATGTCGTGATGAAGCTGGTTACAAAGTCGATTGCAAATAGAATCAAGAAAATCCTCCATGATGTCATTGATGAAGAGTAAAGTGGATTTGTATAAGGGCGTCTGATCACTGACAATGCATTAGTGGCCATGGAATGCTTCCATTGGCTAAATAATAAGAAGAAAGGGAAACGTGGCTACATGGCTCTGAAGTTAGACATGTCAAAGGCATATGATCAGCTGGAGTGGAATTTTATTACGAAAGTACTTTCTATGATGGGCTTTCCAAGCTACTTGGTGGATCTAATTGAGAGATGCATATCCACTGTCTCTTATAATGTCCTCCTTAATGGTCAACAATGTCGTTGTTTTGCTACTGGTGTCGGAGACCCACTCTCACCTTATCTTTTTATTCTATATGCAAATGTTCTTTCAGGCCTTATCAAGAAGGAGGTGAAGGATGGAAAGATTCATGGATTAAGGATTTCTAGAAAATCCCCAACGATATCTCACTTGTTTTTTGCAGATGATAACTTGCTTTTTGTTCGTGCAAATGCTAATGAGGCATTCAGAGTGCTTGAGGTCCTCGACAAATACCAACAATCTTCAGGCCAGGTGGTTAATCTAGACAAGTCTGAGGCATCTTTTAGTTAAAATATGGAAAAAGAAGAAGATAGAGATATGATCCGGTCAAGGATGGGAGTAAAGACTTTGGTATACCATGACAAATATCTGGGATTACCTGTGGTTTTTGGAAGATCCAAGAAGGAGGTGTTTGCTATGGTTGTGGAGAGAGTTTGGAAGAAAATCAAGGGATGGAAAGAGAAGTTTTTATCTCGAGCAGGGAAAGAAGTTCTCATTAAAGTTGTAGCCTAAACAATCCCTAGCTATATTATGAGCTGCTATAAGCTTCCTAAAGGAGTCTACAATGAAATTGAAGGATTGATCACAAAGTTTTGGTGGGACTCGAGGAATGAAGAGAGGAAGATTCATTGGTTAAGGTGGGACAAAATGGCAAGAGCTAAGAAGGATGAAGGCATGGGATTTTGAGGGATTAGTGAGTTTAACACCAACTTATTCGGGAAGCAGTACTGGAGATTTCTTAGGAAATAAGAGTCCCTTGTTGGTAGAATTTTGAAGGGAAGATTGTTCTGGACTGGACCAATGACTAGACATGGCCCAATCCGCTTTTGCTCTAGAGCGGCCCAAATTGACTAAGTCCAATCCACAGAGGGGCAAAAGTTACCTTTCTGCCCCTCCAACCGGGCAAGGAATGTAACATTCCTCGCCGGAATCACTGCCCGTTACGCATGGCTCCATTACTCCCCGAACAGCTATGGGCAGGTGCCCAGAACCATGCCTATGCCCGACATAACGGCTAGTTTTGGGCACCCTGCCCGACATACGGCTAGTTTGGGTAGTTACCTATTCTTTGGGGAAAACGGTTATTTCGCCCCGAAAATAGGACCGTTGGCCACGCGCTGGGGGCTCTATATAAACCCTCTCACTTGAGAGGGTCCGGTATCCAATATTCACCCTAAGAACTCATACTTTGTACTTGCCCCTTTTCTCTGACCTTTTCTTACTTGAGCGTCGGAGTACCTTGCAGGTACACCCCCTCCTCTCCATACGACCAACATCTCTGACGCACTTGGTGGCCCAATTCTACAGGATCTGATCCAGCCTTCACGATCAGTGGCGCCGTCTGTGGGAATCATTATTCTTCCCATCTTTCTTTCCTTAGAAACCGAAGATCAAAATAATTCTCAAAACATCATCACGATCATGGCCTCCCAAGATCGCACCAAGGATGCTCTCCAAACCACCATCCTCCCCGTCAATAAATCTGACGTTGACGGCCATTCATCTCTCCTCCGAGATACTCGTTTCCTCAGGGACGGAGCCACTGCTTCTCCTTCCCCTACCCCTGCTGATCGCAACAACGATCAGCCTTCACTTGACGTCCAGCCCGCTCCTGTTCTACCCAACGCCGACCCGGCCGTGGCGGCCTCCTGGAGGCGATCACAAAACCAACAGCCTGATCCTGCAGCAAAACGAGAGGATCGGGGCGTTAGAAGAGTCCAGCCGTCCAAGATCCCCTCCTCCGCGGAGGAACCAGCGACGATCAAGGAGCCCGCAGCCTCGGAGAGACATCGACCGAAGACTGCGCCAAGAACCTGATTCTCGCGCAGCCCGGAAGCGCGACCAGATCTCCCCGTGTGACCAGCACGCTCACGACCACAAGAGGACCCGAAGGAATGAACAATCGCCGCCGGTCAAGTCTAAAGGACGGGACCGCTCACCTTCTCCGCAAAGGAACCGCTCCCCTTCTCTCCGGAGGAACCGCCGCCGTGAGCATCCCGTTCGGTCCCCATCATACACCAGTTCTAGCAGCAACGACGAGCCTCGCGGCATGTTGTCCCAGGAGATCTTGGCTACCCGTCCCCCAAAAGGCTTGGAGAAACCCCATTCTTTGGGCACGTACAACGGAACCACGGACCCCGACGAGCACATCGAGAACATCGATGCGCTATTAGACTACTGCGGCGTACGAGGCACCACCAAATCTCGAGTGTTCCCGACCACGCTCCGCAAGGGAGCGATGACATGGTACAAGCAACTGCCCGAGGAATCCATTACCTCGTGGAGACAACTGGGCAGGATGTTCTCACGGCACGTCACAGCATCTCGCCGCCACCCCAAAACTGAGGCCTCCCTTGGGGCCATAATCCAAGGAAAAGATGAACCTCTCCGCGCATATATCGAGAGGTTCAACAAGGAAGCTGTACAAGTCCCTACAATAGACGAAATGAAGAAGTTTCTGCTCGAGCAAGGGCTCCGCCCAAGCTCCGAGTTTTCTAAAGCCATTGGCCTCATACCACCGAGGAACTTAGATGCCCTCCTCCTCAAAGCCCAATCACACATTCAGTACGAAGAGAAGGTTGCGGCCAGCAACGTCCGAGCATCACGACATCAGGAGAATGCTCGAGCATCCAGAGAAGAGGAAGCTTCGACATCTCATCGGGGTGAACGAAGGCGCGAGGACCGTCCTCGTGACTCCCATGACAACAAGGGACCCTCCGGGCGGTTCCATGACTACACCCCCTGACTGTCTCCAAGGAAAAGACATTGTCCGAATGTGCCAATTCGGAGTTCAAGCAAGCGGGGGTCTGGTTCCCCAAGCAACTGCCGAACAGGCCAAACTTGGACAAATCAAAATACTGTCATTTCCACAAGAGTCACGGCCACACTAAAGAGGCCTGCATCCATCTGAAGGATGCCATTGAGATACTGATCAGGGACGGCCACCTAAAACAGTTCGCGAAGAAGAAGGACACTCCCCGGCAGGACGCCCAGGAGTCCAAGAAGATAGAGGAGGAGGTACCCTCCTCGGAAGACGCCAATATACAGGTCGCTATGTCCATATCGCGACCAGAGGACTTCTACGTCCCAGACGGGCTCAGCACTCCTGCTTATTTCGCGGCCCACAGCCCGTGGGAGACATTTCCCTCCGCCTTGGTCATCTCTGGCGGGGGTTTCAACAAAGTCACTGTGGGCTCCGTGAAACGAAAGTTTGAGCACCTGATCAACACAAGCTCCAACAAGGTGACCACGCTTGATCAGGCCCAGAAGGGCTCCGTCCCCATCTCCTTCTACCGGGAGGAGCTCCTCGGGGGTTCCCCAAAATCAAGCATACCTTTGCTCGTCAGATCCCGGATGGCAACTTCGAGATCGTTCTGTTCGGCGAAGACCCCCAACGGGGAGTGAAGATTGGAGCGGACCTGCCCGACATTGCGAGGAAGCAGCTCAAAGCATGCCTCCAGGAGAATGCCAACTTCTTCGCATGGAGCGCCGCCGAAATGGCCGGCTTGGATCCGTCCATTGCCTGCCACTAGCTGACAATCGACCCGGCCGTCAAGGCCGTATCACAAGTAGGAGAAAGCTGTCTCCGGAGAAAACAGAGGCTTCCAAAAAAGCTGTAAAGGACCTCCTCGAGGCCAAATTTATTTCGGAGGCCAAGTACACGACTTGGTTGTCCAACGTTGTACTAGTTAAAAAATCTAATGGAAAATGGCGCATGTGCATTGATTACACCGATCTCAATAAGGCATGCCCGAAGGATGCCTACCCCCTCCCCAATATTGATAAACTCGTTGATAATTCTGCTGGTTTTAAACTTTTATCGTTCATGGACGCCTACTCGGGCT
Source organism: Lathyrus tuberosus (assembly GCA_022829125.1). NCBI lineage: Eukaryota > Viridiplantae > Streptophyta > Magnoliopsida > Fabales > Fabaceae > Lathyrus > Lathyrus tuberosus. Next base: position 7,601,290 of record JALAZF010000258.1, on the reverse strand, counting down.
ATAATCAAATTTCGATGGCAGTGTCCGTCAAAAAATATGCGGCCTTCATGACCGAATCGGGCAACTATTACTACAATGTAATGCCCTTCGGCCTGAAGAACGTCGGGGCAACGTACCAACGAATGATGAACAAGGTATTCCAGGGAGAAATAGGCGACATGCTCGAAGTCTACATGGACGACATGATCGTAAAATCCCACGAGGAAACCGATCATACTGCCCATTTGAGAAAGGTCTTCGAACAGGCCAGGAAATACAAAATGCGTTTTAATCCGGAGAAGTGCACGTTCGGTGTCCGGGCAGGCAAATTCCTCGGCTTCTACTTAACGAAACTAAGGATCGAAGCCAATCTCGACAAATGTCGGGCATTCTCTGAGTTTCCTACGCCCAAGTCCAAAAAATCCATCCAGTCCCTCAACGGGATGCTCGCGTCACTATCTCGTTTCGTGGCCAAGTCCGCCCAACACGCCCTACCATTCTTCAAACTCCTCTGCAAAGAGGCAGCATTCGAATGGACCGAGGAGTGTGACAAGGCCCTTCTACATCTGAAACAAGCGCTTTCAGAGCCACCGGTCCTCTCTCGCCCGGACAATGGCAAAACGTTGTACCTGTACCTCGCCGTAGCAACCGAAGCAGTGAGCGCCGCTCTCATCCGCGAGACACCTGACGGGCAGAAACCCATATATTTCACGAGCAAAGCGCTGCAAGGACCAAAGTTAAGATACCAACAGATAGAGAAGGTGGCACTGGCTCTCATCAATGCAGCCAGAAGATTAAGACACTACTTCCTGACTCACACGATCGTGATTCGAACAGATCAACCCATAAAACAGCTACTCGGACGACCAGATATGGTCGGCCGAATGCTCAAATGGTCGTTAGAACTGTCCGAATTTGACATCCAATATGAAAGCAGAAAAGCCCTCAAGGCCCAACCTCTAGCCGACTTCGTCGCAGAAATGACGTTCGCCAAATCCCCCGGGAGCGAAGCGCACAAATGGACCATTTTCGTCGACGGTGCCTCAAGCTCGGCGGGGAGCGGCGTGGGTATCATACTGGAGAGCGACGAAGGAATCATCGTCAAAGTATCGCTCACCCTGTCCTTCCCAACCTCCAACAACCAGGCTGAATACGAGGCCTTCCTCGCTAGGCTACGCCTGGCCAAAGACCTGGGCGCAGAAGAAGTCGTCATTTGCACGGATTCACAACTCGTGGCCCTCCAGGTCCGGGGAGAATATCAGGCCAAAAACGACAACCTGACCGAATACTTGGCCCTGGTCAAGAAAGAGATGGCGAAGTTCGCAACAGTGGAAGTAAAACACATTCCCCGTGAACATAACGTGCGAGCAGACGTGCTATCCAAACTTGCCAGCACAAAGAAGAAAGGTGGAAACAAATCTGTCATACAGGAAGTACTCCCTCGACCCAACATCGAGAAAGTCTCCCCGACACTCGATGTGCAGGTGATCGGCGACAACAACTGCTGGATGACCCCTGTCTACAACTATCTCGCCAAAAACGAACTTTCGTCCGACCCAAAGGAGGCCAGCACAGTCAGGCGAAGAGCCTGCTCTTACGTCTTGGTCAAAGATAAACTCTACAGGCAAGGATTCTCCATTCCACTGCTCAAATGCGTCGAGGAAGAGATGGTCACGCACATCCTGTGCGAAATACACGAAGGAATCAACGCCCAACATCTCGGAGGAAGGTCGCTTTCCCAGAAGGCCCTCTGAGCAGGATACTATTGGCCGACCATGCAGCACGACGCGAAAGAACGCGTGAAGAAATGCGATAAGTGCAATCGACACGGGGACATGCACCTAGCTCTGCCTAACGAGCTCAAGGCTATGTCCTCCCCGTGGCCATTCGCCTGGTGGGGCCTAGACATCCTAGGACCCTTCGTGGTAGGATCAAGTCAGAACAAATACCTAATACTGGGTGTAGACTATTTCACAAAATGGATAGAAGCGGAAGCTCTAGCTAAAATAACTGCCCTCAACATCCTGCGTTTCTACAAACGAAACATCCTTGCACGCTTCGGTATTCCCCAAGCTATAGTAACGGACAATGGGACGCAATTCACGGACAGGAAGTTCCAAGACTTCGTCGCCCAACTTGGTACGAAGCAATACTTTGCATCCGTAGAGCACCCTCAAATAAATGGACAGGCTGAAGCAGCCAACCGAGTCATCCTTCGAGGCCTCAAGCAAAGGCTGAACGAAACAAAGAAGGCATGGGTCGAGGAACTGCACAGCGTACTACGGGCATATTGTACAACTCCACACTCAACGACCGGGGAAACACCTTTCCGCCTAGCATACGGGACCGAGGCTGTAATTCCCGTCGAAGTTCACGTGCCCTCTAGGTGGACAGAGTCACCCCTGGACGAGGAGATGAACAATGAGTCATTGAGAGAAGAACTCGACCTCGTCGAGGAAATCCGAACTGGGGCAGCCCTCCGCGAAGCCTCACTTAAACAAAAAATTACCATCAGGCACAACGCCAAGGTGATACGACGAGAGTTCGATGTGGGAAGCCTTGTTCTAAGAAGAAACCACAAAGACTCTCGCGAAGGCAAACTAGCAGCCAACTGGGAAGGACCCTATCGCGTCCGAGCAAAAACGGAAAATGAGGCCTACTATCTAGAACATCTCACCGGGGAAGAACTTGCTCGACTATGGAACACTGAAAAGCTAAAACAAAACTACAGCTAAATTCTCGGTTCAACCCGTCGCAACGACGAACGTCAGCTACAGACCACTATGCACGTCTAGGTACAAGCGTCGCATATGAATAAAGCAGAACCTCGCTCAGTAACGAGCCAGGTAACTGCTCGACAACGGTCCTCGATCGAGCATCGCTGTCGTCAAAATACCATGACTGGCAGAACCCCAGCTCGCGATGGGACGTTTACGCCGCGAACTCAGGCCTCAAACGCGACCTGAGCTCCGCACCCCCGCCAGGATATTCCCCGACCGTTTGACTAGTTCCCCTCACTGCCGAACACATCTACAACGAGCAATCCCCATAAAATATTTGTGCAAGTCAAATACTCCCAATCACGGGCAGATACACATTCACAACGAACACCGGGCAACAATGTCACGACCACGAATCTCACGGACACCAGGTGTCACAAGCGCACTGAGACAATCCTCCTCGTCTTTAAACGACGGCTCCATGCTAGCTCCCCGGAGCAACGAACTGCCCTTAAGTCATCACTCCCATGCTCGGGAGCAACGACTTGGGGGGCTCCTGTTCTGGACTGGACCAATGGCTAGACATAGCCCAATCCGCTTCTGCTCCAAAGCGGCCCAAATTGCCTAAGTCCAATCCACAGAGGGGTAAAAGTTACCTTTCTGCCTCTCCAACCGGGCAAGGAATGCAACATTCCTCCCCAGAATCATTGCTCGTTACACACGGCTCCATTACTCCCCGAACAACTGTGGGCAGGTGCCCGGAACCATGCTTATGCCCGACATAACGGCTAGTTTTGGGCACCCTGCCCAACATAACGGCTAGTTTGGGTAGTTACCTATTATTTGGGGAAAACAGTTATTTCGCCCCAAAAATAGGACCGTTGGCCACGCGCTGGGGGCTCTATATAAACCCTCTCGCTTGAGAGGGTCAGGTATCCAATATTCACCCTAAGAACTCATACTTTGTACTTGCCTCTTTTCTCTGACCCTTTCTTACTTGAGCGTCATAGTACCTTGTAGGTACACCCCCTCCTGTCCATATGACCAGCATCCCTGACGCACTTGGTGGCCCAATTCTACAGGATCTGATCCAACCTTCACGATCAAAGATATTTTCCAAATTGTAGCATTGATGACTGCCCTACATGTTTTAATCCAAGCTATGCTTGGAGGAGCATTGTGAGTGCTAGAGAGCTGGTTCATCTGGGATCAAGATGGAGGATAGGGAATGGCTCAAAGGTGTCAGTGTTCAAGGACAGGTGGATTCTTGGAAATCCTGGTTTTAAGCTTTTGTATCATGGCAATGTTTTAGATTCTGATATGAAAGCTTGTGATTTAATTGATGAGGTTTCTGGTCGATGGAAGGAGGATTTGATATTCTCTTCCTTTGAACCGTCAGATGCATTTCAGATAGTTGGTATACCCTTATCCCAAAGAAATATTGATGATGAGCTCATCTGGCATTATGAAACTAAGGGTCATTATTCAGTGAGATCAACTTATCACTTGTGCATGAAGGATCGTCTTAGCTCAAGCCCTGTACTTTCTAATGACCCTCATCAAAATTTGTGGAAAATGATTTTGAAGACTCCCCTTCAGAATAAGGTCAGGAATTTCTTATGGAGATTAGCAAGGAACATTCTACCTTCAAGAGATAATCTCAGGAAGAAAGGTATCATTCTTGACTCATCTTGCCTCTTCTGCCATTCTCACCATGAGACAGCGGATCACATATTTCTGGACTGTGTTTTTGCTAAGCAGACTTTCTTTTCATCTATCATTTGCCTCAGAATCCCATCGAATGAAGGTATCTGTTGGCTAGAGAAAGATCTTACTGGGAAAGACTTCATAATCTGCCAATTAATTAGTGTCACTCTTTATAAAATCTGGTTGGCAAGAAACTCTCTCCTTTTCCAAGCTAGAGTCTCATCTCCTTTACAGGTTGCTACAGAAGCTTTGGACATGGTGCAGGAATTCAACGTGTGGAATAAGAGTAAGGATCAAAAGAACTCTCCCAACAGAGATGATACAGGAACTAAGGGGAATCAATACATCCTACAGGTGGATGCGGGGGTGTTTGAAGAGGGTGTTACAGCTTTTAGTTGTATTGTGAGGAACCATGAAAATAAGATTATTCTCTCAGCCTACAAGTCTGAAAAAAGGTTGTTAGATCCAACTGTTGCAGAATGCTTAGCCATCAGGTGGGGTATACAACTAGCTTTGAACATCAATGTTAATTACATCATGCTTCAGTCTGATTCTTCGAATATTGTGGATTGTATTAATTTGTGTGAGGATTTTTCTGTCATAGAACCTATTACAGAGGATTGTAGAGTCCTCCTTGGGAACTTTTCTTTTTGCTCTGTTATGTATATCAGTAGGAACAAAAATTTCCTTGCTCATAGTCTTATGAGAATTGGGAATTTTTTTGGTTTCAGGACTTGGTTAGGGGAATACCCCTTGATTGACCCTCAGGGTTCTGTTGTTCAGTTTTCTGCTTGTTAATGAAAATCTATTTTCTTATCAAAAAAATTAAAAAAATGGATTAATAGATGCATTAATTTTGATTTTTTTGTTACTTATAATAAATTAATAACTTAATAAAGGTTAGAGAATATAAATTAATTTTGCTCAATATGAAGTGGCTTATGAGTAATGTTTTAATTTATTGTTTGATGATGTATAATCATAATATGGAAGTACAAATAAGTGATTGCAATATTCAATTGATTTCGATAATCTGAATTGTCCTAGTTTGGAAGATCTTATTGGCAATAACTATGGTGAGTGGATGCATGGCTTCTCTAAATATTGGGTTCATGTTTTAAATTTTTGGTTGAGCTCTATATTATCCTCAAAGAGCTTTAGTTGAGTCTTATTGAAATTCTGGTATCAGACGTGTGATGTTAAGGAGCGATGTCACAACAACACACTCTGCACAATGGACAGCAATAACAGTAAAATAACACCAAGAATTGTTCACCTAATTCGGTCTAACTACCTACGTCTGGGGGCTACCAAGCCAGGGATGGAATTCACTACTTGTAGATATAATTTACAGACTCAACAACCCGTTGACAATCTCCTAAACTTATACTCTACTAATGACTTCCTACCTAAGAAACCACTTAGATATGAGAACACTACTCAATCCCTAAAACAATACTCAAAGAACACCCTCTTTGAGAACCCTTGATTCTGCTTCACATCTTTGATCAAGTTACACAACTCTCTCTGCTTAACAGCTTTAGAGAGGACAGAAAACGACTCAGCAATTCACCCTAGAATTCTGGTTATACAACTCGTACAAAATACTCAAGACACTCAGCCTATGCTCTTGATCTTCTCTCTGTATTTTCTGTACCTTTTCCTTTGGTCTTGTGCGCTTTATATAGCTCCTTGAATTGGGCTTGGACTTGTCACAATATTTGATCAGATTTGTTAATTAAAACTGAATCTTCAAAACAGATTTTATCCCCAAAATCTCTTTAAATCTTCAACCTTTTAATTCTCCAACAGACCTGCAATCAAATCTCCCATGTAACAGAAAATATCTATCCCAGGATATTCTCATCCAATGAGTCAACCACTCTCCACAATTCCAGCTAACACGCGAACCCTAATAACATCACAACCTGATGTTATCAGTTCTGCAGATCTAATGTCACAACATCGCCTATGTGACATCAGACATCCAGCTTCAGCAATTACAAACTTAACACAGCCCAGTGTTAAGACTTCAATGTTGCAACATCAACACCTTGACATCAACATTGAATATACTTTGTTTTACCAAAATTCTAGCCAATCCAAGAACTAACAATCTCCCCCTTTGGCTAATTTTGGCTAAAACAATCTCTGCACTCTGCATCTTCAGAGACTTTAGCAGCGGAATAACTTCAATCAAAAATCTTGAAACTCTTCTCATCAGCAGCAGTTTGACAATTTACATAGTCTTCATCACTTGATCTGCTGCAGCACCATCTTCACTATTGACAACAGCCAATTGGTGCTCCCTCTCAAGAATATGAACCAGCATCACAGCTGTTCAATAGCTCACCATGTGCAACACTTTTCTCCCCCTTTATGTCTGCTTGGCTGCACTCTTCAAATGCTAAGATATCTGCATCACTAGCTCAGTCTAAACTCCCCCTCAATAACTGCACTTCTGCATCACAACTAGCAGCACTCCTTGTCATTGCAGCACCTCTTGCATCTTGACTGACTCTTGACTATTTCTCCCCCTTTTTAGCCACAATTGGACAAACCTCAACAAGTAAGCACTTCTTCTATCAGCAATATCCACATTTTGGAAATCCAGACATATTCTTCATCCATCCAGTTATGAAGGCTTCACACAATCATCCACACAATGCCTTCCACTGAACTCTAAGTCAACTCCTCACACACCAAGACAAGTGTACAATCTATTCAAGACCATGATTCAATCTTGTCTTCAGACATCTCCTCAGAAGCATGTGCGCACAAGATTCAAACAATTTGCTTCATATGACTAGAACCATTCAAGGCCACACCAATCAACAGCCTAATGTCATAACATGCTATCTGACATTATATCCTCATAAGAGGCAACTAATCTCCACAAGCTTGATCAACATGCAATCTTCACAATAAATGCACCTTTGCTGCAAAATCCATAGACAAGTACTCCCCCTGTCATGATTAACAAATGCTCTAGATGGAGATGAACATTTGAGCACATTTTCTGAGTACATGCATTTTGGTACCACTGTCCCTTTCTCCAAAGGCTATCATACAATTCATCTTCACCATCCAAGGCAAACCTTCTACTTCATCATTCTCCCGTATGACTATGTAGATGCTCCTTAGATATAATGTAAGCACTAAGCTTCAGATCCAGAACAAAGACATCCTTCACCAAGGATACTCTTGACACTCTTGACACCAGGGTATTACATATGCTCCACAAATTCTCAGCTTACTTATAAGCTTTACTGAGATCCAGTCTCTTCAAGAGATCACAATTCCTCTATCCTTACATCCACCAGTAGTTGTTGAAACTGGTGAAGTCTTCAAAGACAGTAGACATGCTTTGCCAGAACAAGCTACTAACACATGACCATAATCTCCACCTCTTCTGACCAAAAATGCTAGAGCATCCAACTCCACATGTCCAATCTTAATCATCTTCCAGCAAACATGATGTTATAACATCTTTTGGGACATCAGCTTCTCACCACCATTCAAAGGACTCATTGCACAAGGAAGTCCTTCAAGAAGCTCCCAATAAAACACAGTCAGAGCAACTTATTCATACACACCTGAATACCATAAGTTCCCACACCCTCTCTGAACTATGTCCTAGCAAACTCAACCATATCCAGAGTATCTATACCAAATTCTTTTTCCAGAACATACTTCCACCATTTTATGAAAAGCACAGGAATGTTATCTGGTATGGCCTTTTGAATTTTCTCAGAAGTTCTAACAACAACGGCTTCCTTCATTTGAGAGATATCCTGGACATTATCATCAGACTTATCTCTAATCTTCCTATTTCTGGAAGAGATGAACACTTTACTCCTGGATTTTGTAGTACCATCCACATAGATCTTCTGTTTATCAGTTCTCATCTTTGGAGGTGACTCAATAGCTTTCCTCTTCCTTGATTTCAGTCGGTTAGCAACCCTAGGAACCACTTTTGCAATTAGTTCATCATCACTCTTCTTTATTTTAAGGCTAGAAGTACCTTTCTTGACTTGAGATGTTTTAACATCAGCTCTAGCATCTGCATCTTCCAACCTAAGGATTGTCAACTTGTGAAATTTTTCTTCTGAACTATAGGAGTCATTAGTCAGGTTGTCATCTTTCTTGGCCTTGCAAGTATTCAGCTCCCAACACTTCTTAAGGTCACAGCTTTTGATCCTTCCATCAGCATTGTTGACTCCTTCATCTTGCTCACATGACTGACTACTCAAGTTGGTTTTTAACACATCATCCAACTTAGGAGTAACAGCACCATAAGTCATTAACCCTGATTGACTTTTCACCATACTTTCACACTTGATGTCACCATCTGATGTTACAGCATCAACCTTAACATTATTAGATAAGCTGTCCACTTGAGGTATCCACTGATAGCAATTATCTTTGGATCTTACTCCCTTCATCACTACCTCATTCTGCTCATCAGCTACCACACATTCATCTTTGGTGTAGCTTACCTTGTAACCTTCATCACAAAGTTGACTTATGCTAATTAAATTAGCACTCAACCCTTGAACAAGGAGCACATTATCAAGAGTAAGACCATCATGATTCTTCACTCTTCCAACTCCTTCTACTACTCCTTTTTCACCATTGCCAAAAATAACATCATTTGCATGGCAAGGATTGAACTCTACCAAATGCTTCTTGGATCCAGTCATGTGCTTTGAACATCCACTGTCAAAATACCATGCATCCATAGCAAAATGTCCATCTGATGTGTGAGTAAATAGACATGTGACCTGAGCTTTAGGAACCCATTGTTTTACTACTTTGGGCCTGACCTCCTTCTGTCTGGGTTGAGGAGCAGAATTTGGATAACCATGAAGCTTGAAGCAAGAGAACTGCATATGTCTAAATCTGCCACAGTAGAAGCATCTAACTCTGTCATCTCTAAAGTGGTTAAACCTTCTGCCACCATGATGATGATGTTGCTGGTGCTGCCATCCATAGTGTTGATTTCCTCTTCTACGATAAGGCTGTTGTCTTCTACTACCATAGTTTGACTGTCTTCCATGGTAAGGATATTGTCTTTTGAACTGTCTCCTATGGTGATGAGGCTTCCTTCTTCCATAGTAATGAGGCACAACATTGTTGTATCCATACCCATAACCATACCAGTTGTCCTGATATTGAGACACCTTATGTGACATGACCTGTTTGAACCTTGCAGCTTGCATGCTCTTGTGATATTGGGGAGGCATATACTGACTAGCTCCTTGAGGCTGCTTTCTCTTCTGATGGGGACCATTCTTCTTCTCAATATTCTGGGGCTGTGATTGAGTCGCCTGCTCAAGTTTAGGCTCCTGAAGTTGAGACATAGGTTGAGACATCTCTACTTTGGTTCCTGAAGTGCTTGCTTCAGTAGATACCTTTCCCTCAATCACAAATCCTAATCCAGTCCTGTCTCCAGCTACCCTTTCCGTCTGAAGAATCTTGTCAAGTGTGTCTGTACCACAGCTCAGCATCCTAACCGACTTGGTCATTTGATCAAGGTGAGCTCTAACTAGCACCACTTCATTTTCCAGATCAGTCTTTTCATTCTCTAGCTGAGCAATTTGTTGCTTGTGGCACTTGTTCTTTTGACAAATCTCAGCACTTTTTAAACACAGCTCTTGATAGGTAGATGCTAACTCCTCATAAGTTACTTCTCCATCACTAGAATCATCATCAGAAACCACAGCTCCTGTTAAAGTTCTCACATGCTTTGCTGACTCACCTTCACTCTCACTATCCGAGTCAGACCAGGAGACTGTCATGCTCTTCTTCTGCTTTTTCAAGAAGGTGGGACATTCTTTCCTGACATGTCCATACCCTTCACACTCAAAGCACTGAACTCCTTTATCTTGGGTAGTTTTCTCTTCATCCTTCTTGCTGGTGTCAGAAGTCATGTTCTTGACATTAGGCCTGGAGTTATTATTCATTCTCTTGAATACTTTGGTGAACTGTCTTCCCAACATCACTATGGCCTGAGATAGATCCTCCTGCGATTCAGAACTCTTTCCTTTTTCTTCTGCATCATTTGACACCAAGGCTATACTTTTTGGCTTTTTTTTCTGGTTCTTCCTCATTCAACCCCAGCTCAAACGTTTGAAGAGATCCAATGAGCTCATCAACCCTCATCTTGCTGATGTCTTGTGATTCTTCAATGGCAGTAACCTTCATCTTATACTTCTTAGGAAGTGACCTAAGAATCTTTCTTACAAGCTTCTCATCTGACATTTTCTCACCAAGAGCACTAGAAGCATTAGCCAGCTTCAGAACATTCATGTGGAAGTCATGAATAGTTTCATTATCCTTCATCTTCAGGCTTTCAAATTTTGATGTTAAAATCTGAAGTCTCGACATCTTGACTCTAGATGTTCCTTCATGTGTTGCCTGCAAAATATCCCATGCTTCCTTAGCAACTTCACAGGTATTGATTAACCTGAAGATATTCTTATCCACTCCATTGAAGATGGAATTTAGAGCTTTGGAATTTCCAAGGGCAAGCTCATCTTCCTCCTTGGTCCATTCTTCTTCAGGCTTAGGCTTTGAGGTGTCTTCTTTGTCTTTGCCAGCATCATCTTTTTCACACATAACAGGAGCTTTCCATTCTTTAATAACAGCCTTCCAAGCCCTACTGTCCAAGGATTTTAAGAAGGTGGTCATCCTTGGCTTCCAATTGTCATAATTGGATCCATCCAAAATAGGGGGTCTGTTGACAAATCCTCCAACTTCTTTGTCCATCTTTACACCAGAAAGTAACTTCCCTAGATCTCACCCAGAAACAGACAGGATGCCTGCTCTGATACCAATTGAAATTCTGGTATCAGATGTGTGATGTTAAGGTGCGATGTCACAACAACACACTCTGCACAATGGACATCAATAACAGTAAAATAACACTAAGAATTGTTCACCCAGTTCGGTCTAACTACCTACGTCTGGGGGCTACCAAGCCAGGGATGGAATTCACTACTTGTAGATATAATTTACAGACTCAACAACCCGTTGACAATCTCCTAAACTTATACTCTACTAATGACTTCCTACCTAAGAAACCACTTAGATATGAGAACACTACTCAATCCCTAAAACAATACTCAAAGAACACCCTCTTTGAGAACCCTTGATTCTGCTTCACAGCTTTGATCAAGTTACACAACTCTCTCTGCTTAACAGCTTTAGAGAGGATAGAAAACGACTCAGCAATTCACCCTCGAATTCTGGTTATACAACTCGTACAAAATACTCAAGACACTCAGCCTATGCTCTTGATTTTCTCTCTGTATTTTCTGTACCTTTTCCTTTGGTCTTGTGCGCTTTATATAGCTCCTTGAATTGGGCTTGGACTTGTCACAATATTTGATCAGATTTGTTAATTAAAACTGAATCTTCAAAACAGATTTTATCCCCAAAATATTTTTAAATCTTCAGCCTTTTAATTCTCCAACAGACCTGCAATCAAATCTCCCATGTAACAGAAAATATCTATCCCAAGATATTCTCATCCAATGAGTCAACCACTCTCCATAATTCCAGCTAACACGCGAACCCTAATAACATCACAACCTGATGTTATCAGTTCTGCAGATCTAATGTCACAACATCGCCTATGTGACATCAGACATCCAGCTTCAGCAATTACAAACTTAACACAACCCAGTGTTAAGACTTCAATGTTGTAACATCAACACCTTGACATCAACATTGAATATACTTTGTTTTACCAAAATTCTAGCCAATCCAGGAACTAACAATCTCCCCCTTTGGCTAATTTTGGCTAAAACAATCTCTGCACTCTGCATCTTCAGAGACTTTAGCAGCGGAATAACTTCAATCAAAAATCTTGAAATTCTTCTCATCAGCAGCAGTTTGACAATTTACATAGTCTTCATCACTTGATCTGCTGCAGCACCATCTTCACTATTGACAACAGCCAATTGGTGCTCCCCCTCAAGAATATGAACCAGCATCACAGCTGTTCAGTAGTTCACCATGTGCAACACTTTTCTCCCCCTTTATGTCTGCTTGGCTGCACTATTCAAATGCTAAGATATCTGCATCACTAGCTCAGTCTAAACTCCCCCTCAATAACTGCACTTCTGCATCACAACTAGCAGCACTCCTTGTCATTGCAGCACCTCTTGCATCTTGACTGACTCTTGACTATTTCTCCCCCTTTTTAGCCACAATTGGACAAACCTCAACAAGTAAGCACTTCTTCTGTCAGCAATATCCACATTTTGGAAATCCAGACATATTCTTCATCCATCCAGTTATGAAGGCTTCACACAATCATCCACACAATGCCTTCCACTGAACTCTAAGTCAACTCCTCACACACCAAGACAAGTGTACAATCTATTCAAGACCATGATTCAATCTTGTCTTCAGACATCTCCTCAGAAGCATGTGCGCACAAGATTCAAACAATTTGCTTCATATGACTAGAACCATTCAAGGCCACACCAATCAACAGCCTAATGTCATAACATGCTATCTGACATTATATCCTCATAAGAGGCAACTAATCTCCGCAAGCTTGATCAACATGCAATCTTCACAATAAATGCACCTTTGCTGCAAAATCCATAGACAAGTACTCCCCCTGTCATGATTAACAAATGCTCTAGATGGAGATGAACATTTGAGCACATTTTTTGAGTACATGCATTTTGGTACCACTGTCCCTTTCTCCAAAGGCTATCATACAATTCATCTTCACCATCCAAGGCAAACCTTCTACTTCATCATTCTCCCGTATGACTATGTAGATGCTCCTTAGATATAATGTAAGCACTAAGCTTCAGATCCAGAACAAAGACATCCTTCACCAAGGATACTCTTGACACTCTTGACACCAGGGTATTACATATGCTCCACAAATTCTCAGTTTACTTATAAGCTTTACTGAGATCCAGTCTCTTCAAGAGATCACAATTCCTCTATCCTTACATCCACCAGTAGTTGTTGAAACTGGTGAAGTCTTCAAAGACAGTAGTCATGCTTTGCCAGAACAAGCTACTAAACACATGACCATAATCTCCACGTCTTCTGACCAAAAATGCTAGAGCATCCAACTCCACATGTCCAATCTTAATCATCTTCCAGCAAACATGATGTTATAACATCTTTTGGGACATCAGCTTCTCACCACCATTCAAAGGACTCATTGCACAAGGAAGTCCTTCAAGAAGCTCCCAATAAAACACAGTCAGAGCAACTTATTCATACACACCTGAATACCATAAGTTCCCACACCCTCTCTGAACTATGTCCTAGCAACCTCAACCATATCCAGAGTATCAATACCAAATTCTTTTTCCAGAACATACTTCCACCATTTTATGAAAAGCACAGGAATGTTATCTGGTATGGCCTTTTGAATTTTCTCAGAAGTTCTAACAACAACGGCTTCCTTCATTTGAGAGATATCCTGGACATTATCATCAGACTTATCTCTGATCTTCCTATTTCTGGAAGAGATGAACACTTTACTCCTGGATTTTGTAGTACCATCCACATAGATCTTCTGCTTATCAGTTCTCATCTTTGGAGGTGACTCAATAGCTTTCCTCTTCCTTGATTTCAGTCGGTTAGCAACCCCAGGAACCACTTTTGCAATTAGTTCATCATCACTCTTCTTTATTTTAAGGCTAGAAGTACCTTTCTTGACTTGAGATGTTTTAACATTAGCTCTAGCATCTGCATCTTCCAACCTAAGGATTGTCAACTTGTGAAATTTTTCTTCTGAACTATAGGAGTCATTAGTCAGGTTGTCATCTTTCTTGGCCTTGCAAGTATTCAGCTCCCAACACTTCTTAAGGTCACAGCTTTTGATCCTTCCATCAGCATTGTTGACTCCTTCATCTTGCTCACATGACTGACTACTCAAGTTGGTTTTTAACACATCATCCAACTTAGGAGTAACAGCACCATAAGTCATTAACCCTGATTGACTTTTCACCATACTTTCACACTTGATGTCACCATCTGATGTTACAGCATCAACCTTAACATTACTAGATAAGCTGTCCACTTGAGGTATCCACTGATAGCAATTATCTTTGGATCTTACTCCCTTCATCACTACCTCATTCTGCTCATCAGCTACCACACATTCATCTTTGGTGTAGCTTACCTTGTAACCTTCAACACAAAGTTGACTTATGTTAATTAAATTAGCACTCAACCCTTGAACAAGGAGCACATTATCAAGAGTAAGACCATCATGATTCTCCACTCTTCCAACTCCTTCTACTACTCCTTTTTCACCATTGCCAAAAATAACATCATTTGCATGGCAAGGATTGAACTCTACCAAATGCTTCTTGGATCCAGTCATGTGCTTTGAACATCCACTGTCAAAATACCATGCATCCATAGCAAAATGTCCATCTGATGTGTGAGCAAATAGACATGTGACCTGAGCTTTAGGAACCCATTGTTTTACTACTTTGGGCCTGACCTCCTTCTGTCTGGGTTGAGGAGCAGAATTTGGATAACCATGAAGCTTGAAGCAAGAGAACTGCATATGTCTAAATCTGCCACAGTAGAAGCATCTAACTCTGTCATCTCTAAAGTGGTTAAACCTTCTGCCACCATGATGATGATGTTGCTGGTGCTGCCATCCATAGTGTTGATTTCCTCTTCTATGATAAGGCTGTTGTCTTCTACTACCATAGTTTGACTGTCTTCCATGGTAAGGATATTGTCTTTTGAACTGTCTCCTATGGTGATGAGGCTTCCTTCTTCCATAGTAATGAGGCACAACATTGTTGTATCCATACCCATAACCATACCAGTTGTCCTGATATTGAGACACCTGATGTGACATGACCTGTTTGAACCTTGCAGCTTGCATGCTCTTGTGATATTGGGGAGGCATATACTGACTAGCTCCTTGAGGCTGCTTTCTCTTCTGATGGGGACCATTCTTCTTCTCAATATTCTGGGGCTGTGATTGAGTCGCCTGCTCAAGTTTAGGCTCCTGAAGTTGAGACATAGGTTGAGACATCTCTACTTTGGTTCCTGAAGTGCTTGCTTCAGTAGATACCTTTCCCTCAATCACAAATCCTAATCCAGTCCTGTCTCCAGCTACCCTTTCCGTCTGAAGAATCTTGTCAAGTGTGTCTATACCACAGCTCAGCATCCTAACCGACTTGGTCATTTGATCAAGGTGAGCTCTAACTAGCACCACTTCATTTTCCAGATCAGTCTTTTCATTCTCTAGCTGAGCAATTTGTTGCTTGTGGCACTTGTTCTTTTGACAAATCTCAGCACTTTTTAAACACAGCTCTTGATAGGTAGATGCTAACTCCTCATAAGTTACTTCTCCATCACTAGAATCATC
The DNA here is from genome assembly GCA_022829125.1 of Lathyrus tuberosus. Taxonomy (NCBI): domain Eukaryota; kingdom Viridiplantae; phylum Streptophyta; class Magnoliopsida; order Fabales; family Fabaceae; genus Lathyrus; species Lathyrus tuberosus. The sequence goes on along the minus strand of JALAZF010000258.1, from coordinate 7,585,504 downwards.
ATCAGAAACCACAGCTCCTGTTAAAGTTCTCACATGCTTTGCTGACTCACCTTCACTCTCACTATCCGAGTCAGACCAGGAGACTGTCATGCTCTTCTTCTGCTTTTTCAAGAAGGTGGGACATTCTTTCCTGACATGTTCATATCCTTCACACTCAAAGCACTGAACTCCTTTATCTTGGGTAGTTTTCTCTTCATCCTTCTTGCTGGTGTCAGAAGTCATGTTCTTGACATTAGGCCTGGAGTTATTATTCATTCTCTTGAATACTTTGGTGAACTGTCTTCCCAACATCACTATGGCCTGAGATAGATCCTCCTGCGATTCAGAACTCTTTCCTTTTTCTTCTGCATCATTTGACACCAAGGCTATACTTTTTGGCTTTTTTTTCTGGTTCTTCCTCATTCAACCCCAGCTCAAACGTTTGAAGAGATCCAATGAGCTCATCAACCCTCATCTTGATGATGTCTTGTGATTCTTCAATGGCAGTAACCTTCATCTTATACTTCTTAGGAAGTGACCTAAGAATCTTTCTTACAAGCTTCTCATCTGACATTTTCTCACCAAGAGCACTAGAAGCATTAGCCAGCTCCAGAACATTCATGTGGAAGTCATGAATAGTTTCATTATCCTTCATCTTCAGGCTTTCAAATTTTGATGTTAAAATCTGAAGTCTCGACATCTTGACTCTAGATGTTCCTTCATGTGTTGCCTGCAAAATATCCCATGCTTCCTTAGCAACTTCACAGGTATTGATTAACTTGAAGATATTCTTATCCACTCCATTGAAGATGGCATTTAGAGCTTTGGAATTTCCAAGGGCAAGCTCATCTTCCTCCTTGGTCCATTCTTCTTCAGGCTTAGGCTTTGAGGTGTCTTCTTTGTCTTTGCCAGCATCATCCTTTTCACACATAACAGGAGCTTTCCATTCTTTAATAACAGCCTTCCAAGCCCTACTGTCCAAGGATTTTAAGAAGGTGGTCATCCTTGGCTTCCAATAGTCATAATTGGATCCATCCAAAATAGGGGGTCTGTTGACAAATCCTCCGACTTCTTTGTCCATCTTTACACCAGAAAGTAACTTCCCTAGATCTCACCCAGAGACAGACAGGATGCCTGCTCTGATACCAATTGAAATTCTGGTATCAGATGTGTGATGTTAAGGTACGATGTCACAACAACACACTCTGCACAATGGACATCAATAACAGTAAAATAACACTAAGAATTTTTCACCCAGTTCGGTCTAACTACCTACGTCTGGGGGCTACCAAGCCAGGGATGGAATTCACTACTCGTAGATATAATTTACAGACTCAATAACCCGTTGACAATCTCCTAAACTTATACTCTACTAATGACTTCCTACCTAAGAAACCACTTAGATATGAGAACACTACTCAATCCCTAAAACAATACTCAAAGAACACCCTCTTTGAGAACCCTTGATTCTGCTTTACAGCTTTGATCAAGTTACACAACTCTCTCTGCTTAACAGCTTTAGGGAGGACAAAAAATGACTCAGCAATTCACCCTAGAATTCTGGTTATACAACTCGTACAAAATACTCAAGACACTCAGCCTATGCTCTTGATCTTCTCTCTGTATTTTCTGTACCTTTTCCTTTGGTCTTGTGCGCTTTATATAGCTCCTTGAATTGGGCTTGGACTTGTCACAATATTTGATCAGATTTGTTAATTAAAACTGAATCTTCAAAACAGATTTTATCCCCAAAATCTTTTTAAATCTTCAACCTTTTAATTCTCCAACAAACCTGCAATCAAATCTCCCATGTAACAGAAAATATCTATCCCAAGATATTCTCATCCAATGAGTCAACCACTCTCCACAATTCCAGCTAACACGCGAACCCTAATAACATCACAACCTGATGTTATCAGTTCTGCAGATCTAATGTCACAACATCGCCTATGTGACATCAGACATCCAGCTTCAGTAATTACAAACTTAACACAGCCCAGTGTTAAGACTTCAATGTTGCAACATCAACACCTTGACATCAACATTGAATATACTTTGTTTTACCAAAATTACAGCCAATCCAGGAACTAACACTTATTTTAAATAGGTTTTTGATCTGGACAATACTTACTTATTTGTTAGATTTGTGCATGTGACTCAATATGAAGTGGCCTTTATTAATTGAATAATTGTTTTTCCTTATTTTTAGTTACTTAGTTTTATTAGGCTTGAGGCAATTAGGGTTATTTTTGGGCTTTTGTCTTGACCTATAAAGGAATTGGTCCATTTATTTTGTAAGTGTGCATTCATAGATTATATTCATTTTTAATAGAAAAATTCTTATTGCACTCTATATACTTTTACGTACCGTCGGAGTAGAAGACATTTCCAACATACCAATGGATGTTTATTTGTGACATTTGAGATATTTTGAGTTTGTGTGAAATATAACACAAGAATACCTAAATTTATAGAAGATCTAACTCAATATGGACCACTCATTAACTTTCGTGTAGAGTTCGGATATATATCTTCGAAACCGCAACCTATTATTTTGTTTTGGAGATGTATCTCCGGAACTTCTCCTGAACCATTTCAAAAAAAAGAACCATATAAACAAAACCTTTTTTAGATGTATCTCCGGAACTTTTCCAGAAACATTTTCGAAACAGAACCATATAACAAAACCTTCATAAAGGCCAAATATGAACCAAATATGCATAGAGACCAAATACGAATAAAAGGTGAAAATATAACACTTCATTTATATTGAGATACAAATAATTACAGTTATTTGTTAGGTTAGACAAGAAATCAAAATGAATCGAAACATGTGTCGTCGGCTAAATATATAGGTGGTACCCCATTGGCTTTTATGCATTTGATTCCTTTTCAATGTTGTTCAATCTCTCGAATTCTTGCATATTTTCCATAAACTGATCCGGCCACATCTCGACTTTTGCGGTTGAATTAGCCGTCCACTCCGGTGATGTAAGTGGTACAGGGCAACCCGATTTCAAGTAAACTTGAACAAAATGACTTGAATTTAAAAGCCATCAAATTCACATGATACAATCATTTAGATTTTGGGGTGGTGTGGTGCACAATGGGAAAAAGGTTTCTGAAAAACCGTAGTGTGTCAGGTCAATGCACACCCTATCATATGCACATGCTATTAGGTGACCCTTTTCCGGGAAGCTCATCCATTTTGATTCTGGTGTCAGGCCACTCAAGCATGGAACAAGAGGCTCATAAACTACATTGAATTTTTCTTTATTTGCGTACAACCGTCTGTACAATTCTTTATTCGTCTTTAACTCTTGGATAAGTTGATGTCGGACAAGTGCATGACTATTTTCTCCTTTATGGAGTAAAGCCGAAATGGCTCGGTAACTGCAATTACCGTCCCCCACAACATTGACAATCCGCTCGATATATTTGTGCATAAAAACTGGCATCTTGTCGATGAATGGAATCTTCAGTGTAAGTGGCATCAGAGGTGGTTTGCTAACGCGAGCTCCTTTCATGACACTTTTTTTTGAGATTTTGGAGTCGGTGAGTCGGGAAAAACTTTGTCAACGTGTTCAAAATATGAAGGAGACCGTGTAGTCGAGTTGTCATTTGGTGTAGGCTTCATTTTATTCGGAGCCCATTTTGTTTTCACCGGTTGAGAAGGCAGTTTCATGTCGGTGGTTTCAGGATAGGCAATCTTACTCAATTGTTCTTTGATGTGGAGTTTCATATTGTCACTGGCCTTCGAAAATCTCCCTTGTATCACTTTCCATTCGGTCAAAATAGAGATATTCAATTTCTCGTCTTCCATGCATCCATCATCATTAAACCTAAGTCTATTCCAATGAGAGTAAACCTCGTCCATTATTATTGGTTCACCAAGTTTCACCTTTTTAGTAATAATACAAGCACATGGAAGACCATATGTTTTCACAATAGTGCAACCACACTTTGCGCTATCGAAGCCTACATTCCAACTTATTTAGCCTCGTGAAAAATATAACTCAAACCCGCCCAAGAAATGGCACCGACCAACTGAGAATATAAAGTGTTGTCTTTAAATTTGTGTTCCAAAACCGTGATTCTCCGAGCAAATGTTGTTAAAATTTCATTATGCTGGTTCTGAATCATGTGGTTCACGGCGTCCCGGTCTTTACACAAATTCTCTTTTTTATTTCCCAACCATTTTTTCAAAGTAGCATGGGCCGACTCAACTCTGTTAGTAGTTGTATTTCCAAGGTGTCTAACATTATCAGTCCACGCATAAACTATATTCTCATTCACCTGGTCAAGAATTATGCTTTCAACAAATCTGGATACTTTTCACACACTTTCCAGAAATGAATAACGGAATTGACATATAGTTCTTTTATGGAAGAATTTATTATATGATTCTATGCATCCACAATTTTTTCCACCATCACACCCGCCTTCACCAATTTCCACCTTCGGACTCTATTTGTTATGTCCCTACCGCGGGTTTAACACGACTTCTCACATTCTTTGTTATGTGAAACTTACAAACTAATGCATTAGAATAGGAAATACCTCTGCATCCGAATTCATCAATGTTGTATCGCGGTCGGTAACAATTGCTTTAGACATCTCACATTGGACCTTCAAAAGTGACTGACACACCTTTAATGCCCAAGTAAAATTGTCCTCTTTTTTACACTCAAGAAATTCAAAACCAACAAAATATATCTTCTCAGTTGAGGTAACACCAACCATCTCAAATAATGTAAGTCTATACTTGTTGGTCTTGTAGGTTGAATCAAGTATGAGCACCGTCGAAAATGTGTTGAACAATTTTATGGAATCAGGATGAGTCCAAAAAATATCTCTAACCATAACTCCATCATCGCACGTTCGATACCGGGACACGTAATTGTTACGTCCAACAGTTTTAAGAGTTGTCGCATCTCAGTTCTATCCCCCTAATCACCTTGTTAGTGAGGTACCAAATGTTATACGCTTGCTTGATATTTGATATATTGTCGGGTCACTTCTGTTTCAATGTTGCAAGAATATTTTTCGATTGAATAAGATTCAAGGTCATGTCACTAATAGATTCTTTCTCTTCCGGCTTGAGCCGACATACACTAGGGTGATCGAATAATTTTAAACACAAATCTTGGTTGTGCAAACTACAATTCACGTTAAATGTCCCAATTTTGTTTGCCAACATGTAACTGTAGCACCCCAAAATTTGCCCTACCTTTTCTAACTTTAATTGGCTTTGGTTTCGCATTCATCTACATCTTTCATTAGGTCATAATTCATAATCATTCATTTACATTAGGCTCCTAAGGCGTGGGATCAAGGTATTATGTGCAAGTTTGGGATTCTCTCTTGTTGTGAGATTCTCATTTTCATCTAGGTTTTTGAATTCATATTATCATGAATATCTTCCTATTCAGAGGTTCATCAAGCTGCAAGGTTTTCCTATTCAAAGGATTCGTCAGAAGCATTGGGTCATAATTTCTTTGGTGAATCAGGTTTTGGTCCCTTCTGAAATTCTGGTCAAGCACATCACTAAGATGTCGAACAGGATGTCGTGACACTTGATCTCTTCTTCTCACAAGGATTAAAGAAGACAGAATAAACAGCAGAAAGAAAATAACACACAAGAATTCTTAACCCAGTTCAGTGATCAACAACACCTACGTCTGGGGGCTACCAAGCCAGGAATGAAATCAAGTAAGTAGAATTGGTTCTAAGCTAAACTCCTAAGTTTACAACTTAGCACCTAGAAACTACCCTTCCTAGATTTCTACCTAAGACACTCCTATGTATAAGACCCTTCTCAATTCCCTTTCAATCACAGTAGTGACTAAAAATTACAACTCAATAAACTATCTTACTCGGGTATTCACGCAATACACGAGAGGCTCATAAAAGTACAAACCCTAGTATTCTATAACAGTTGTAAACTTCCAAACCTATTCTAGGTTAAATTCATCCTATTTATATTGCAAAACAGAGCTGGATTTGGGCTTCCAAATAATAGTAATCCAGCTCCAAAGAATCTGCGACCTATTCTTTTCTTCAATCCCCAAAAATGTCTCATTACATGGAAACCGCATATTCCTTTTAGAATCAGAATCTCTGATTCCTCAATCTCAGATGCCACCTAGGACCAAAACATATTCCAATCACATCTGGAAAACAGATACAGTTATTCCAAACTGTAACAGACAAATATATTGAATCAACATGATAGGACATCTTGTCTAACACCTTAAACTGCAGTTAGTTCATCATGTCAGGACATCTTGTCCAACATCTTTCTGCTAAGTTAGTTTTACCAAAATTGATGCCTACCCTGAGAACCAACCTTCTGAACTTCCTCGTAACCTAGATGAAGTAATTTCTACTTTTAAGGATAGTATGGTTATGAGATTCAAGACACTCTCTGATGAATCAAGTTCTAGCGAAGACCCTTATGCTTTGGGTGCTCTGTGGGATCAATTCAATCAATGGATGTCTGAGGAATTTCATAAGATTCAAAATCTTTCTGTTTAAACCAAAGACTATTTTGTTCAGCAAGGTGAAAAGAGGTTGAAAGATAAGAAGGAAGTTGAAGCTAAGCTAGCTGCTGAAAGGGAATTGGCTGAGAGGTTAGCCAAGGAAGCTCTAAATAGAGAAGCTGAACAATTGGCTAAGAAAGCTCCATATCAAGCTGCTGAAAACTCTAACTCTGATCCAGTGTTGAAAACTCTGACTAGCATTCAGAAGGAGCAAGAGTTGTTCAGATCAAGGATGGACAAGCAAGATGAAGTCACTTCCATCATTCAGAATGCACTTGCTCAAATCCTTCAGAGACTCCCTCCTCCTTCTCAACCTTAGGCACCTTCTTAGGCTACCCCATAGTTTTTCTTTGACTGTTTGTTTATCCTATGTTGTACTTTGAATTATCTTTTTGGTTTACCCTTTTTTATTATGACAAAAAGGGGGAGTATTTTAATGGAAAGTTATTTTGACAAATATCTTGTCTCTGAATCATAGCTCTAACATTCTAACACTTTAATTACAAATTTTCTTAGAATGTTTTTCAGGAACAATATTTATATTGACAATCTAATTCTGATTTAATCAGGCTCTGATATAACCAATCAAGCTCTGTTATCACACTCCGTTACCACTATAATCAAGCTCTGATATTATGGATCTGACTAGATCCTTGTAATCAGGCTCTGGTATCCCTAATCTGATAAGATTTTGTTTAAGTATTAGATTCAGGGGGAGCTTGATAAAGGGAAGTTTACTCTAAACTTATTTGTGTTATTTCCTATTAATTATCTTCGTACAAAATTGTGTTATCAAAATACATTGTTTTGTCATTATCAAAAAGGGGAAGATTGTTAGAACAAGATTTGTTTATGCAAGATATCTCTAAGTTTTGATAATAACAAAGTAGTATCTGTGTGAGAACAATTTTGGTACTCTAACGTTTATTTTCTAAAGAATTAACAAACAGGATCTGACTCTGATAAAGAGAGCGCTGACTCTGAAAGAGATCATGTGGAACGTCACTCTCAATTGACCAAAAGTCGCTTCTGCGACAAAAAAAGCAAGTTTGATTATGATCTGCTCAACTTTAGAAAGATTCTAAGAAGATAGTATGTTGATGCTGCAATGTTCTCTTGGATTATGGCTCTGAATATGACTCTAATAATTATCTTCTGAAGACTAAGTGCTAAAGACTCTGAAGACAAGGTTCTGCTGAACAACGTTCTGAAGACTTAAGTTTCTGAAGACTAAGTGCTGAAGACTCTGAAGACAAGGTTCTGCTGAACAACATTCTGAAGACTCTGAAGACTTAAGTTTCTGATAACCAATGGTTCTGAAGACAGAGTGCTGAAGACTCTAAAGACAAGGTTCTGGTGAACAAGTTCTGAAGACTCTAATGACTCAAGACTCTGAAGACCCAGTGATCAATTCTTCTGATCATGCTTCAACTATATCTATTCAGAAGCCTCTGATGAACAGAAGAAGATGAAACATTTGCGAGGGAAAATAGTACATAGTACATATCAAACATGTTCTTTTCCACTACCATCCCACTACCCTGATTTGGTGGTACAAAGGACAACTTTTGTGTACGATTTTCATTCCTGCAAATGACATTATTTCAAGTCGCCAGCAATCTTATTGATATTCCTGATCTGCCCTCCAGCGGATCTTTTTCTGGCTATATAAGGACTTGATCACTTGAAGAAAAAAGAAGACACTGATACATCTGAGAGAGACACATGCGTGAACAATAAAGCACCACAATACAAAGAAAAATACATTGTTCATACTGTATAGATTTTATTTGAGCTTTTCATAGTGTTTATATCAGCTTGTGTAGAAGCAATTCATTGTAAACATTAAATTTGTTCAAACAGTTGCTTGTATTCCTTAAGGGACCAGTTGGGTCAGAATCCTTAAGAAGAGACGGTTATTCGTTGTATGGTAGTCACCAGCAGTTGCTAGTGCAGTGTAATCAGTTTGGTTATAGTGGATTAAGTCCTTATGTATAAGGCGAAATCACCTTGGCGGGTGGACTAGATTAACTTGATAGTTTTCAAGTGAACTAGGATATATCGTGTGTCTTTCTCTATTGCTAGTTTATTTATGATCTTTGTTTGAGTTTCACAAAAAGCTTTCATTTTGAAAACCCAATTCAAACCTCCCTTTCTTGTGTTTTCTCACACCTTCACCCAACCCAACTCATTGATGAACGGGTTGGTTTGATTTAGATTTAGTCTTAAAAGTACGGGTTGAACACTCAACCCATCCCAAAGAATATTGATCGGATCAGATATTTTATTTTATCAAATTAGACCCAACCCAACCCGCGAACAACCCTAGTTGAAGCTGGTGCAAGAGTTTGAAATGTCTCATTTAGGGAATTTGTCATATTTTTTAGGGATGAAATTTGAAGACACAAGTGAAGGATTGTTTTTGCACCAGACAAAGTATGCCAAAGATATCTTGAAGAGATTCAAGATGAGCAACTATAATGCAGTTGCTACGCCATTAGAAATTAGAGCAAAGTTGAAGAAGGTGACAAATGATAAATTTTTTAGTGCGACACTATACAAATAAATCATTGGATCACTGAGGTATCTTTGCAATACCAGGTCAGAAATTTGTCAAAGTGTCAGATTGTTAAGCAAATTCATGGAGAAACCCCAAGAATGTCATGTCATTGCAGTCAAAAGAATGCTGAGATACATCAAAGGCACGATTGATCATGGTGTGCTGATGCCATGGCAGAAGAAGACCAAAACATATTCAGAAGTATATGGCTACATTGATTCAGATTCAATGGAGATCAAGACGAAAAGAAGAGTATTGCAGGCTAAATATTCATGATCTAAGGAGCTCTAATCTCATGGAGCTTAAGGAAACAAAACATTGCGGCTTTGTCATCATGTAAAGCTGAGTTTGTGGCTGCATCATATGCAGTATGTCAAGCAACATGGATAGAGATGTTACTCGAAGAGTTTAAGATAATGGAACATAGGAAAATGAAGTTGTTTGTCGAAAATAAGTCGGCTATCAACCTGGTGAATCATCCAGCGTGTCATGGTCAAAATAAACACATAAAAATGAGGTGTCATTTTTCGAGGGAATAAGTTAACAAAGGAAAGCTTGAACTTGAGCATACTGACATACTCACCAAACCTCTAAAGAAAGTTCAGTTCGACGAGTTGAAGAAAAACATCGGGATGAGAAGTCTCGAGAACATGAATTAGGGTGTGTGTTAGAAGTTGTAATTCAATGTTCTATCAAAAGCTAACATTCGACTATGTCGAAGTAGCTAATCGACGTGAAAGAGTTAGTTTTATTCGACAGAGTCGAATACATCATATAGTTGTGTTGAAATATAACTTGTAGTTTTGTACTTTACATTTTGTATGTTTTGGACTTAAGTCGGTTTGTATAATTTTTGGGTCTGAGCTTTAGTTACATATATAAAGGAATTGCATGATGTAAATCAAAACACACAACAACTTCTCTCAATACAAATTTTCTACAATTCAGTTTATAGTTCTCTCTATTTTCTCTCTTCTTCTTCTTTCTCATCTTTCTTGAAAACCCTTTGTTCCAACAAATAGAAAATTGGCTAAAATACAGTTTTGGTCCCCTTGCTTTATCAAACTTATGAAAATAGTCCCCCTGTTTATTTTTTAAACAGTTTTGGTCCCCCTAGCTCACTTATGACAAAAAACACGTTGATGTGGCAATTTTTAAAAATATATGGATGCTCAATGCTTACGTAGCAATACCCATGTGTAATATTTTCATTAATGAATACTTTTATAAAATGAAACTTAACTTTTAATTAACTTGTACTATTTTCTAAATTAAAACTTATTCATGCTATATCATGTGCAATACCCATTTTCATTGAAACTTATCTAGGCGAAGAACAGAGAACGAAACGAAATGAACAAAACGAAGAAGTTGGGAACGAAGTGAACGAAACGAAGAACAGAAAGTGTAACAAGAAGGTTGAAGAATCACTAGGTATTATCTGATTTGTTGACGTTTTTGTTCCTTAACCCCAACTTCAAATCCCTAAATTCAAATCCCTAACTATATTGTTGTTGTTCTATAATTTTATTCTGAATCAGCTTTGGAATATCAATCCCTAACTTCAAAGCTAAACCCTCAACTTGGACAAAGGAAGATCCGAAATTTTGTTCAAGGTGTGTATGTGTGATTTCTGACGTTTACTGTAAAGTATGATGTTAATTGTAATTTCTGATGTAAACTGTGTAATTTGTAGTTTGTGTTGTTCTGCCACAATATATGTTCTGCCACAAATGTATTAACTGTGTAATTTCTGATGTTCTGCCACAATATATTAACTGTGTAATTTCTGATGTTCTGCCACAATATATGTTCTGCCACAATATATTAATTGTGTAATTTCCAATGTTCTGCCACAATATATGTTCTGATATGCTATGTAATTTGTGTTGTTGTTTGTTCTTTTTGTTTTGGTGTAGGCCAGCTAAGACAAACGCAGTTAAACTTAGAATTAATCATGAAGGGAATATACTTCATTATCCTTGCAAGTTATATGTAGATGGAAAGGTAGATGAAATGAACTGGAAATGGGATGTCGATTTGATGTCTTATATGGAAATTTTTGAAGTAATTAAGTCACTAGGTTATGTAAGAGTCAAATGTATGTGGTACCAAGATCCGAAGTTTTCTCTTGAGCATGGACTTAGGCCTACGAACAATGATAAAGATGTACTAAAATTTGGGGAAAATTTGGAAGGTTATGATTATGCTGATATCTATGTTGAGCATACAGTCGATGAGCCCGATGTTGTAACAGAAGATGAAGTAAGGGAGTATGTTGAAGCTCAACAAGAAACAATAGATGTTGTCAAGACATATGCAATGAAGAAGAAAAAAAACTTGCAATTCAAGAAAAATTATAGTAAAAGAATAGTTATCAAGTGTGATAAAGAATGCCCTTTTCACATGAGATTTAGTAAAAGGGTAGCCAACCAATTCTGGCAGTTGGTGAGCCTGACCGATGATCATACTTGTCATAGGACCGTCAAGAATAGGCAAGCTAAAACTGAGTGGTTAGCTAAGAGGTTTATACTGCTCCTTAGACATACACCTGAAATGAGACCAAAAGGATTGATTGCAGAGTCACTTGAGAAGTGGGGTGTGAAGCTTTCATCGGCACAGGTATATAGGGCCAAGACAAGAGCAATGACGCTAATTCAAGGCGATGAGACTGAGCAGTATTCTAACTTGAGGAATTATGTCGAGGAATTGAGAAGATCTAATCCTAATAGTATAATGATTATTAAGTGTGGTATGTCTGATATTGGACCAGTTTTCGAGCGAATATATGTATGTCTTGAGGCGTGCAAAACTGCATTCACATATACTTGCAGCTTATGGTTTCATAGTTTCATTTCTTATGGTTTCATGGTTTCATTTCTTATGGTTTCATGTCATTCCAGCTTATGGTTTCATAGTTTCATTTCTTATGGTTTCATGGTTTCATTTCTTATGGTTTCATGTCATTCCAGCTTATGGTTTTATGGGTTCAAGTTCTTATGGTTTCATCTGTTATGCTTTTTACAGGGTTTGGTTCCAGCTATTGCTAACCTTGAACCAAATGTAGAACATAGATTGTGTGTTAAACATTTGTATGGGAATTGGAAGAAAAAGTATCCAGGTGTACACATGAAAGAGCTACTTTGGCAAGCAGCTAGAGCAACAGTTATTCCGGATTGGGAAAGAGCTATGCAAAAGATAAAAGCTATAAGTGAAGATGCGTGGAGAGACATGATAGAGATTCCACCTTCCATGTGGACTAGGTCGGCATTCCGCACAAATAGTCATTGTGATTTGTAGGTAAATAACATGTGCGAAGCGTTCAACATGGTTATTTTAGAGTACAGAGACAAGCCCATCATTACTTTGATTGAAGGGTTGAAGCATTACATAACGGTTAGGATAGTCAAACAAAAAAATCTCATGAGTCGGTTCAGAAAAACAATTTGTCTGAAGATTGAACAAACTATATAGAGGTTAAAGCGGGCGGCAAGAGATTGGACACCAACTTGGCACGGAGATGATGATTTCAACATTTTTAGTGTCACTACTGGTATGGACACTTATGAGGTGAATTTACAAAAACTTCATTGTGCATGCCGTAAATGGGATTTGAGTGGCATTCCATGTGTCCATGCCATCGTTTGTATCTTGCACAACAAAGCCGATGTTGACCCTTATGTTTCGGATTACTACAGGTAATATGTTTCACCCTTTGTATTCAATTCTGTTTTAGTATTCAATTCTGTTATAGTTTGCACATATATTCTGAAATTAGGCCAAATACATATATTCTGTTATTAGTATTCAATTCTGTTCAAATCTGATATAGTCTCCAATTGGTCTTATTGATTTTAATTTTGCACATATATTATGATATATTCAAATCTATTATATTGATATAGTCTCCAATTGGTCTTATTGATTTATCTGTTATATTGATATAGTCTCCAATTGGTCTTATTGATTTTAATTCTGCACATATATTATGATATTTTCAAATCTATTATAGTCTGCACATATATTCTGATATTAGTGTTCAATTCTGCAATTGGTAACCAATATCGGTAACTTATATTGATTATGATATACATTTGTGTACTGCAGAAAAACAAGTTTTATGGCAACGTATTCATACATCGTTCTCCCATCTAATGGTCCAAGACTTTGGCCAAAAGCTCAAGGGGCTCCAATTAATCCACCGGTGATGAGACGAGCTCCGGGTAGACCGAAGAAGAAGAGAAATAAAGCTAATGACGAACCGAGTTCAAGCAATGTATTACCAAGACATTCAGCAACTATAAAATGTAAGAGTTGTGGGAATTTCGGGCATAACTCGAGAACTTGCAAAGGAAAAACAGCGGTGGACCGACAATTGCCCAAAGGAGGTAACAAGGCAAAGAAGCAAAAGAAAGGTAAAAAGGCAGAGAAGCAAAAGAAAGGTCTGACAAAAGAACCACCAACCGTGTTGACACGGGACTCACAAACGCCACAAACACAAGACTGATGTAGTATTTTAGTTCACTTTTTAGAATAGGATTACAACTTTAATGTGTAACCTTTAATGTAAGATATGTAAGATGCTATCAATTTTTTAAAGAGGTTTACAACTTTAATGTGTAACCTTTAATGTAAGATGCTATAACTTTTTGGATGAATACCTTTTAAGGTGATAATATAACATAACTACAAGTATTATGGACAAGTCTTATTAAATTATGTGACATAAGAATTATGGAATGTATACCTCAATGTATTACTGTGACAAAAGAATTATGGAATGTATCAAAACATTACATCACAACAGAAAAATTATGTTATCACATTGTATTATGTTATCAATAAATTATGAATAGACAGAAGAATGGTATCACAACATTGTCAAAAGTTACATTGTAAGATGTAGTCAGAATTGAACATAAGATATGTAAGAAAATATGTAAAAGTTACATTATGCTATTATGTTTCACAGAAGACATGTAAGATGTAGTCACATTGTATCACAACAGCAGAAGTATGAATGGACAGAAGAATTGTATTATGTTAACAACATAGGTACATTGTCACATTGACAGAAGAACCAAAGTTACATTGTCAAAACATTGATACATTGTCAAAGTTACACTGTCATGGAACATCTAAACTTAAACAAAGTTACATTAAGACATTGATACATTGTCACATTGACAGAAGAACCAATGTTACATTGTCAAAACATTGATACATTGTCAAAGTTACATTGTCATAGAACATCTAGAATTAAACAAATCCTTACAACAATGACATCTAAACTTAAACAAATCCTTTTGTGATCAACATGATGATAAAAAATCGAGATAAAATCAACAACATAATCAACAACTTGTTCTTCTTCATGTCATCATTGTTCTTCTTTGTTAAACTATCTTTCTTCTTCAACTCATTAACCTTCTTAAAAAGCGAGTTAATCACTTCCTTTGACCGTTCCAGAATTTTATCATTGTACCAATCAAAATAAGAACAACCTTTCCTATCTTGTACCTGAATGAAATAGATGAGAAATTAGGGTTGTAATTACCCAAAAACGTCCAGAAGATGAATTAACTAAAAATTAGGGTTTTATATGCACCTTGAACAACCCACAACCATAAAACCTCCTACATGGATTCTCAGATGTTCACGCAGTAGCAAGTGGTGAATCCAATCCACAATAGCATTGGATCCTTCTCCTCCTAGAATGAGATGCAGAGCTTGAAATTTCCACAGACTCAGAACCCATTACACCAGACGACATTAACGAATGACAACGATGGTGAAGTGATAGAATAAGACGAAGACGAGATGAACCGAAGCTACAACGATGGAGAAGATGCTGTTGAGAGTGCTACAACGATGATGAGATGCTGCTCTAACGAAGATGAATATAAAACCTAAATTTCCTTTTTACAATAAACATTTAAAAAATAACATTTTTTTAATTTGTTTTTTTAATTTAATAATGACATGGTCTGAAATTAAATCCACGTGTAAGCATTGAGCATCCATATATTTAAAAAAATTGCCACATCAGTGTGTTTTTTGTGATAAGTGAGTTAGGGGGACCAGAACTGTTTAAAACAAGCAGACTATTTTCTTGAGTTTGATAAAACAAGGGGACCAAGACTGTATTTTAGCATAGAAATTTAAATTAATGAATATTAAATTTCATTATGTATTTTATGGTTTGATGAGTACTTTATAAGATGGAGATTGATAGGGTAAACATTTTGATTTTTTTTAAGGGTTAATAGCTATTTTGCCCCCTGCCATATAGGCGCTTTCCGAAAAACCCCCTGTAAAAAAAAACTTGCAAGAATTCCCCTAACATTTGAAGATTTTTTTTAATTTTGACCTTCATCACATCCAGTCATAAAAAATGCTGACGTGGAAGATATTTATTAGTTTTTTTAATTTTTTTTTCTTATGTGGATGACGAGTTGTTTTTTTTTTTAATTATTTTTATTTCCACGTAGGCATTTCATTTTATATTTATTGTTTGGTTTATTTTTAAAAATATATAAACATTCAAAAAATGCTAAAGGTGGGTATAGAACCCATGACCTCAATATCACATGAGAGAGGCACTACCACTAGGTTAGTTTGTCTTTTCTAATATGATATGCTATTCAAATGCTAAAGGTGGGTATAGAACCCATGACCTTAATATTCAGTATTTAATGATTTTTTTGATATTTAGTATATTTCTATTATTTAGTATATGTTATATATTGTAACTAAAATATTATTTAATATATTATTCATTATTTAATATTATTTAACGTTATTAACGTTATTATTACTAAAATATATTAATGTTATGACTAAAATATATTATGTTTTAATATTAATATTAATTTAGTTAAAATGTTTAAAAAATATATTAAATTAGATAAAACGTTAAGAAAATTAGTTTATACTATACTGTAATATTAGTTTAGAAACATTACTAAAAATATTACTGTAAAATTACTATACTGAAAATTAGTCAAAAATTAATTTATTAAATTAGTTTAACTAAAAATATATTAACGCTTATATTTAAATATTTTAACTAAATTAATATTAACATTTATATTTAAATGTTAATTATTGTACCATATTAACATACTAAATTAATATAATAAATTAATATACTAAATTAACATACTAAATTAACATTTTATTACTAAATTAATATACTAAATTAACATACTAAATTAATATACTAGTAATAATATTAGTTTAATAATGTTTTAAGTAAAACCCAAAATATTCAAATAAAACAAAAAAATATTCAATTAAAGTACTGTAGCAAAAATTAAATTAGTTTATTAGTATTATTAAAAACTATTAAACTATTAATAGAAACTATTAGTATTAAACTAAATTGAATAAATAAATTCTAACGTATTAGTAAATAAAAACTAAATTGAATAGCAATATTAAACTATTAGTATTATTAGAAATTATTAAACTAAATACTAAATTCTACTGTTAAAATAATTTAGTTCATATTAATAGAAAAAAAAATACTAAACATATAATATATATATTTTAAAAGTATGGAATAACATAAGAAGTGGATTGACATAGTGGTAAGGAGGGAAACCTATGAAAGAAAGGGGATGTGTTTAATTCCCACCTTCAACAAATTTTGAACATGTGACTTATATTTTGCAAGTTATTTTTTATAGAAGGATTTTTCGAAAAACGCCTATATGTCAAATTGTTGAATCACACTTAAATATTAGGCTAAAAATGCAATATTTGAAAATTTCAAAAACTGAATTTAAATAATTATAGTATAATGATTACAATTTAAGTTTGGGCTTTAACAATCGACATGTGTGCTATAATGTAAAACATTGTTAGTGTAACTAGTAAGATACCCGTGCGGAGCACGGGTAAAATTATTTGATATAATATTAAATATGTTTAAATGTAAATTTGAACGTTATAAAATATATTTATATATGTATTTAAATTTAAAATTAGTTATTAATTTTAAAATGAACAATGATTATATAAATACGATTGTAATAAAATACAAAGAGAAAAATGAACTTGTAAAATAAAATAAAAAATTAATATTTGATAATAAAGATTTTATTTTCGAAATTAAGGTAATTATTGATTAAAATAAAATATGTATTGTTTTTTATTGACCCGTGAAATATAAAGTTTATTTGATAGATATTAAAATGTATTTATATACATATGTAAATTTGAAGTGAATTCATAAGATGAAAAAAAAGAAAAAAAATTTGACCCGTGAATATATATGTCAATTGTATTAAAAAATCATGCAAAAAGAAGAAAAAAAAATTCATAATATGAAAAAAAGACAAAAAAAAAAAATTGATGCGATAATGACTCGTGAGATAAAAAAAATATTTGATGCGATTTAAAATATATTTAGATACAAATGCAAAATTTAAAATGATATACTTAATTGTAAAATGAATAATAATCATATAAATTAAATTGTATTAAATAATTATATAAAATAAAAAAAAAGGAATCATGAGATGAAGAGAGAAAAAAATTAACATTTAATTTTGTCTTTCAAATTAATGGTAGATTAAAATAAAATAGATATTGTGTTGATAGTGACCCGTGAGATAAATAAATCTTTAATTTTATTAAAATTAAAAATAGATTTTTGGTATTTTTAGTGATAATAATTAAATAGAGAAAAAAATTAAAATGAAAGTGATAAAGTGTGAGAAAAAGAAATGTGAGAGAGATTTGAAATTTGAATGAAGAGAGAGAATGAGTGTATGTAATATTTAATTGTGATTTTATTGGTAGAGATTGATAAATGAATGCCACTTGTCATGATATAATAGGATTGAGATTGAAAAAAAGTAAACATTAGTAGATTACTAAAATGTCCTTTTGTTAGTGTAAATAATTTGTGATAAAAGGGCAATTTTGAGAATTCATGCAATTGAATTATAATAGATAGATAGTAGATTACTAAAATGTCCTTTTGTTAGTGTAAATAATTTGTGATAAAAGGGCAATTTTGAGAATTCATGCAATTGAATTATAATAGATAGATAGTAGATTGTACAAAAAGCTCAAACATTAATTTTCATATTAGGTAATTTGGTTAAAACCTAAAATGTCAAAGATGTTGAGAAGCAATAACAAAATGCAATGGTGGTGATTAAAATATAAGTTTTGTCATTTTAAAAAGAAAATAAATAAATTAATATTTCCTTTCTCTCTCTTTCCCTGTGCACACTGCACCGGTCTCTATGGGCGACAACCTCAACAACCTCCTTCTTCTTCTCTCTCTACATAACCAAAATGATCCCATCAAACCCATTTTCACATTCATCTTCTCTCTCTCTTCCTCTCTCTTCCCACTCCCACTCCCACACCAACAACAACCATGGCTTCATCTTCCACTTCCTCCCTCTCTCTCACCACCCCCCATCTCACCACCCCTTCCACCACCAACCGCCTCTCTTCCCTCTCTTCCACCATCTCCCTCACCCGCTCACCAACCCCCACCCGTCTCTCCCTCTCCCAATCCCAAACCCACCTCCGCCGCACCGCCATCAAAGCCTCCGCCGCTTCAACGCTAACCACCGCGGAATCATCACTCGTTGAGAAATCAGTCAACACGATCCGGTTTCTAGCTGTTGATTCTGTCGAAAAGGCTAATTCGGGTCACCCGGGTTTACCCATGGGCTGTGCTCCATTGGGTCATATTCTTTACGATGAAGTTATGAGGTATAACCCAAAAAACCCGTTTTGGTTTAACCGTGATCGGTTTGTCTTGTCTGCTGGGCATGGGTGTATGCTTCAGTACGCTTTGCTTCATCTTGCTGGATACGACAGTGTTAAGGTAATCCCAAAAAAAACTATCTGGGTCGGGTCGATTTTTTCAAAGTTTGGATTTTTTTTATATGGGTTTGTGAATTTTGTTATTTGGGTTAAATGGGTATGTTTTGATCTGTGTGCTTATTTGTATATATAGATCTAGTAAATATCCCAATTTTGAAAAAAGTGATTTTTGTTTTGGTATTGTGACTGTGACTTGTGATTAAACAGTTTGGCAATATTAGCCTTTTGTTGTTTGGAAAAAATAGATGCAAATTGCTCTTTTAACACTATTTGGTTAATTTAGTTGCTTGTTTATTTGACACTATTAGGCTATAAATGGATATTTTAGAACCTGGGGAATGGAACGGAGCGGAATAAATATTTCAAACATGGAACAGAATGTTATTCCACGTTCCGCTCTATTCAATCATATTCCATCTATCCAAACATGGCTTAAGGGAAAAGGCTAGTGTGTTGAATATGAAAAGAGTGTGTTGTTAGGATTTCATTGTTTTTATCTTTGATTTATGGGAAATTGGCAAGTATTTATTTGCTTTTTGGGCTTGTTGATTTTAGACTCGAGTGTTGTTATTTCGGTTTAATTTTTAGGTAGAGGATTTGAAGGAATTTCGTCAATGGGAGAGCCGAACTCCTGGACACCCTGAGAATTTCGAGACTCCTGGAATTGAAGTCACAACAGGTTGGTTATAACTTGAAGTTTGTATTTTGTTTATTTTATGATACGGCATTGTAATTTCGTTTAGTTGATTTGGTGGTTGTTGTTTTTGTTGCTTTTGTTTGTTTATTTCATCTTTGGTTGAAAATTTTACAGGTCCCCTTGGTCAGGGAATTGCCAATGCAGTTGGTTTAGCTCTTGCAGAGAAGCACTTAGCTGCCAGATTTAACAAGCCCAACAACGAGATTATTGATCATTACACGTAAGATGACTAAATCCCGCGTTTCTCGTTTTCATCTTCTCTGTTCTAACGGCTTTAGTTGCGTGCTTCTTTTTGCTTACGGTACTTGTTTTCTATAGGTATTGTATAATGGGTGATGGTTGTCAAATGGAGGGAATTGCCAATGAAGCTTGCTCGCTTGCAGGACACTGGGGATTGGGGAAGTTAATAGCCTTTTATGATGACAATCACATTTCTATTGACGGTGACACGGAAATCGCGTTCACCGAGAGTGTTGACAGACGTTTCGAGGCACTCGGGTGGCATGTTATTTGGGTCAAGAATGGAAACACTGGCTATGATGAAATTCGTGCTGCCATTAAGGAAGCAAAAGCTGTCACGGACAAACCCACATTGATCAAGGTTAGTTTTAAATGGCTAATAGGTTTAGAAAATGAAACTATAGAATATGGAAATCAATTCAAGTCACGAGTTTTGTGCCTATCAATTTTTAATTAATTGCTGTCTGTTAGTATTTACCGATGTTCATCTATTTCACAGTTCACGACAACCATAGGATATGGTTCTCCAAATAAATCCAACTCCTACAGCGTGCATGGAAGTGCACTTGGTGCCAAAGAAGTTGACGCCACAAGAAACAATCTTGGATGGCCGTATGAGCCTTTCCACGTGCCCGAGGATGTCAAAAAGTATGGATGATGTAGTTATTGATTTCTCCGTTTTCCGTCGCGCTGTTGTGATAAATATGATAGATACTTAATAAGAATTGCTTTTTCGTATGTAGACATTGGAGTCGCCACATTTCCGAGGGTGCTGCAGTTGAATCTAAGTGGAATGCCAAGTTTGCTGAATATGAAAAGAAGTACAAGGAGGAAGCTAAAGTATTGAAATCGATCATCACTGGTGTTTTACTTGCTGGTTGGGAGAAAGCAATTCCGGTGAGTTAATTCCAAAATTTTAAGTTGTTCATAATCGCTTTTTTTTTTGTTGGTTTGATCACGAATCTACTAAGTTAATGAATGTCATATATGATCTATAAGGGCTTCAAAATATTATGTACAATAACAAAACTTGACTTCTAAGGATTTATTTATGGAATAATGATAGTGATCGACTTTTCAATTTGATTTCAGACATACACTCCAGAGATCCCAGCCGATGCGACCCGAAATCTATCCCAGCAAAACCTTAATGCCCTAGCAAAGGTTCTTCCCGGTCTGCTCGGTGGCAGTGCAGATCTTGCTTCTTCCAATATGACCTTACTGAAAGCGTCTGGAAACTTCCAAAGTGATTCTCCAGCAGAGCGTAACGTTAGATTCGGTGTTCGAGAGCATGGAATGGGAGCAATCTGCAACGGTATTGCTCTTCACAGCCCTGGACTGATTCCATATTGTGCAACTTTCTTTGTTTTCACCGATTACATGCGCGGTGCCATAAGGCTTTCTGCGCTATCCGAAGCCGGTGTTATCTATGTCATGACTCATGACTCAATAGGACTCGGAGAGGACGGTCCAACCCATCAGCCTATAGAACACCTGGCAAGTTTCCGGGCAATGCCAAATATCTTGATGCTTCGTCCCGCCGACGGTAACGAAACAGCTGGAGCATACAGAGTCGCCGTGCTCAACCGGAAGAGACCATCTATTCTCGCCCTTTCCAGACAAAAACTGCCTAACCTTCTCGGAACTTCCATCGAAGGAGTCGAAAAGGGTGGATACATCGTCTCAGACAACTCAACCGGAAACAAACCTGATCTCATTTTGATTGGAACCGGATCCGAATTGGAAATTGCTTACAAAGCTGGCGAGGATCTAAGAAAGGAAGGAAAGACGGTCAGAGTCGTTTCCTTTGTTTCTTGGGAGCTTTTCGACGAGCAATCCAATGCTTACAAGGAGAGTGTTCTCCCTGCGGCTGTTACGGCTAGGGTTAGCATTGAAGCCGGAACAACATTCGGGTGGGAGAAAATAGTTGGAAGCAAAGGAAAAGCAATCGGGATCGACCGTTTCGGAGCTAGTGCTCCTGCAGGAAGAATATACAAAGAGTTTGGTATCACTAAGGAGGCTGTTATTGCTGCAGCAAAAGAGCTTATTTAGAACAGTTTTTGCTGATTTAAGAACTTTTCTCTTTCATTTTTTTCTTCTGGTTTTGGTTTTGGGTTGATTTAACTACACAGACAAGGAAGTTTCAATAGCATTGTGGTGTTTGCTTGAATAAGAAAAAGGCTAGGCTACTTTGATTAGGATTGTGAAGAAGAGTTCACTAATAAAATTTTATGAACTTGTAAACTTTTTAAGCAATTGAGTTTTGTATTGCGACATTGTTATAAATAATTCAATGATGGTCACGAATGTTCTGTTCTGCTAGTTGTATGAATATTCCGTTTCACTTGTTAGTGTTTGCAATACACTATGCAATTTTTTATTTTATTTTTAAAATCTTGACAAAAATGCTCCACAAATTTTAGAATATGGATTATGTTTTTGAAACATTTAGATTATATATAATTTGAAATTGTTTAATATACAGCCAACATCTAACTAGCCGAATGTTGGAAACACGATTCTCACATCATCATCGTTTTTATGTCATGGTGGTTGAGATCACAATTTATTTGTTTCAGTTGGTCCTTCAGATCTGATGATGTAATACCGACATTAATCATGGACAAATTGGGAGGAGACCTTTTGTTGTAGTAAACTACAATTAGATTACAGTTTATTTTGATTAGTATGAGTAAAACGGGTGGGTGCAGTTTTTCTCTGATGTGTGTGAGGAAGAGTTTTTTTTGTCCTTGGTTATAATTTTGATGAAGACAAACACATCAACAAAAAGAAGAGTCAAAGCTTGAAGACTAGAGCAATCAAGTTCAAATTATCAAAAAGCTTTGGAAAATTAATGGAAGAATCAAGATGGTTAAATATGCATTACAATTCAAGTATATATATATCTTAATTACTCATAAAAATCATGCATATTCATCTTAAACCTTTCATGCATCTTTTAAAATGATTTTTAAATTAACTATTCTATTTTTGGTAAATTATGGCATTTCAAACCGCCGTAATAACACTTTTAAACCGCCACAATTTTCACAATTTTCTCAAAATGTAAAAATACTTTAATTTTTGAAAATGTATCAGGTGTAATCGATTAACCATTATAGGTTAACCGATTACCATTGAATCAGTGGCACTTTTTCATAAAAATTATGATGCAAACGAATTTTTGAATGCATATATGAACCATGACATCTATTCATGTATTTGTACTCTTTTAGAAATATGTTAAGACACTATATAAATTATACTTTTTAGAATTTAAACTCATCTCTCTTTCATAGCAATTCAAAACTTATATTCTCTCATTTTCAAAATCAAGTGTTCTTGACATAACTTTTTGTTGAAACTTTTGCACATCAATTTCATTACATTTTCAAATAGTTTCAACTACATAAATCATTAAGCACTTGTATTACATATTAAGAATTGTCTACTTGATAGAGAAGATCAATTCTAGCAATTGATATACATTGTTATACAAATTCAAACACTTGTAAAAATTCAGATTGTTGTGATTTCCTTGCTGTCCAGGATTGTTGGAAGCAAGAAAGTGAATAAGGGAGGATTTATCTCTTGTTGCACTTTGTAAAGATCATAAGGGGATTGTCCTTATTGATTTTGTTGCGTATGTTAGAAGATTATAGGGTCGGTCTTGGTGGAAGCCTTGTACAAAGATCTGACATAGTGGAAAATCTCTCACGGGGGGTGAGATGACTAGAGTACTCTTGGATTGTGAGGGGAACCGGGATATATCGTTGTGTCCTTTATTTTCTGCATTTATTTTTCAACATATTTACTTTCATATCATTTCTGAAAAATAACAAAACCAGTGCTAACGCTTCAAATTGAGAATAGTCAAATAAATCTAATTCACCCTCCTCTTAGAGACTGCATGATGCTCCGCAATTGCACAGATTTATCGAAGTAATATAAAAGATTGTCGAACCCACAGAGACCAATGTCAACCAACCGTTATCTATTGCTGCGATGTAAAGCTAAAACAATGATTAAAATGGTACGAATGAAAATATAAACGCTAATTACTAAAGGTTTGAAAATAACGATAAAACGAGCCCGAAATATGGATTCCGTGTTTCTAAGGGACTTGTAGAATACGGGTACTAATTATGACTATATGTCTATTCTGTAGAATATACCGACTTAAAGGCTCCGCCTCACGCTCTCACGGTCTTAACTAAAGGCATACATCTTAATCCCAAGATTTTGCTCTCGCTCGCCCGGTAACTAAGAAACACACTCTGAAAGCCAATAATATCCTAATCGCTTTCTAAAGCGCTCTCGCTGTATTTAGATATGATGCATAATTCCCACTATCCGGTTCACTCCTCACATTCTCGCGGATCTCGGCTTAAACCTTGATTTGCTTCTCACTCTCGTGACAAAACAATGTTAAATAACCTCTCACTCTCGTGACAAAACTACTTAAATTAAACTTGGAAATTAAAACCAAAATGACATATAATAATAATTTCGTACCTATTATTTTCTACGGAGTCCCGTCGGTAACGACAGTTTCATACGCCAGACTCAAAAATTTATCAAAACATGGAATTAAACGAAGACAAACTAAACATGATAATTATAATAAAGGACAACATGCTTGACAATTGTAAAAAACAGAACAATAGTAATAATAAACCGATAAATAAAGAACCTATAAATTGCAGGAAAATAAATGGAGACTGAAATAAACAGAACTGGAAATAAACTTCAATAAGATGATGACAAGATTGATCTAAGTATTACATAAATTGCAGGCCTAGATACTAATGGTGGAGTAGTTCCTCGATGTGAGAAAACTACTCGTTTTACAATAGTGATTTCTGCCTAAAACTATGAACAAATTTGACAGCGCTTCTCGCACGAACTTGGATGCCATGGTACTGCTTCTAGGGTCCTATTTATAGAGAAATATGGCTCTTAACTCCCCTTGGTTTCAAAATCAGAGAAAGAAGGGAAAAGGAGTTATTAAAACTCCCAAAAACTGCCAAAAACTGCTGCTGTTGAAAAACTGCTGTCTGCGACATAATGGCGAACACCGTGGGGTAATGGCAAAGCCATCTGGGGACGGCGAATGCCATTTGCTCACGGCGAACACCGTATCAGTAAAATAGCTGAATTTGCACTTTTTCTTCATTTTCTTGCTCTTTTTTCGATTTTCTCACACGGATACTTTTATTCGACAAAAACCTGAAACACAAACATAAAACATCATAATAATACAAGAAACAAGTAAAACGAAATTAAATTGCATGCGAATCGAGTTGAAATAAACGATATATTTTCACGTTCTCACCGCACATATACTTACAATGTGAACTGTAAATGAGCTAAACACACTATTTTATAAAAGTTCGTGTGCATTCTAGTTAATATAATGTGTTAATAAAACTTAAAGTGAACAATAGAATCAAATTGATTAACACATTTAGAATGATATAATCTAAAACATGCAAAATCTCCCTCAACATGAGTTCGAATTATAAAATTCAAATCCAACTGACATTTCTCAGGAGGGTTTTGAATTCTATAATTCAAGTCTGTCTTTTACAATATTAGAGTCCATTTTTAAGAATATACTTGAAGGATGTCAATTTAAGAGACCAATTCTAGATGGAGTGGATTTTAATCACTTGGATCCTAAAGACTTTATGGCATTGGAATTGCAATTTTGAAAAGAATTTAAAGAGGTGATTTGAATTTGCTAGGGAGAACCAAAGTTCCAACCCGAATTAATATAATTTCATCTTTCTAAAAAATGATAATTATGGGACATCTTAAAGGAGAACATCATTACTTTTGTTCATGAATTCCATTCAAATGTTGTACCACCAAAGGAAACAACTTCATCATTCCCTTGATACCTAAAACCGACCATTCTTAAGAGTTTAAAGATTATACACCAATTTGTCTCATTGATTGTATTTACTAAATCATAGCTAAAATTTTGGCATCAAGAATTAAAAAGGTATTGGAAAAGTTAATTCGGCAAACAACTTTTGCACCAAACATGCATATTTTAGATGGTGTGGTGATGGTGAACGAAATTATAGATTTGACAACACACATAAATGATAAATTCCTACCTAAAGTCGATTTCAAAAAGATATATGATTGTGTGGATTGAGATTACCTAAATTCCTATCTAAAGTTGATTTTAAAAAGGTATATGATTTTGTGAATTGAGATTACCTGAATTATATGATGGGAAGAATGAGTTTTAAGAGTAAATGACGAGAGCTTGTTGGAGTTTTAAGAATGAGTTTATCTAAAGTTGCATTTTTTAGAATCATATGTCAGTGTTTGTAAATGGCATCTCCGCCAATGAATTTAAAGCTGACTGAAGATTGAGCCAAGGAGACTTGTTGGCGTCTTTTTTGTTCTTGTTTGTTGCCGAAGTTTTATCTAAATCAACTCGAAAGGCAACCCAACTTGAAGATATTAGATAATTTTTAAGTTTCTCATGAGATGAAATATTGGGCAGTGGCAAAGTAGAGGAGGAACTAACAAGTTTTAACATGTTTCTTAGAAGCTTCAAGTTAATGTCAGGATGGGGATTAATTTCTTCAAAATTAAATTATGCATAATAAATCATAATGAAAACTTTATTAAGGCAATATCATTTTTTTTACTATGCAAAACATAATCCATACCTTTCAAGTTTTTAGGGCTTCCGATTCAAGCCAACCCAAGAAGGTGTGCAACTTGGTTACTAGTGATTGATAATTTAAAGAAAAGACTTGCTCTCGGAGAAGAAAACATCTATAAATTGAAGAATATAGTCACACTTATCAACCTTTTTCAACGGAAAATCACTGTTCTTTTTATCATTTTTCATGGCCTTTAAAAAGATAATTATTTCTTTAATTTTTTGGAGAAGATTGTTTTAAAGTAAAGAAAATTTGTTAAGTCAACTGAGACAAAATTTATAAGAGAAATGAAGAAAGTGACAGATATAAAAGATTTACAAACTTTTAAATTGACTTCGGTCATGTACGATCCTCTTATCTCAGAAATAGCAATTAGAAATAAAATTTTATAGGTTTTAAAGTCTATGGTGGATAGATATTTTGTCATCCAACTCTAGAATAAACTACAATAGGTTTTATTTTGCAAACAATCTTTTTGTAAGATTGGTAATGAGGAGTTTGTTAGATTTTGGTATGATCATTGGTTGAGTTATGAAATGCTAAAAACATGTATTTTCCACATTGTTTAAATTTGTCTTCAATAAAGAAGCATCCATTGCCACCTTAAATTTAGTTAGCCATAGTTTGCTGCATTTAGAATACGAGAAATGCGAAGATCTTCAAAGGAGAGAAAGTAAATATTCAAAAAGTTGTAATGACCTTAAAATCAATTTCGTGGACATGGTTTTTATACAAAGTTAACCAAAATTGTTGTCTAAGTATTGAAGAATGGTGGAACAATCCATTTCTTTGTCTTAGAAACCTAGTTGAATGCTTGCAAAATAATTTTTGCTTAAAAGAAGAAATTAAGTGGTATTGGACTATTGGTATTGGAAATTGTCTTCAATATTTTTCTTTCCTTTTTTTGTTTAAAAATGATAAATATTTAATAAAGGAGTCCCACATGGTTGGTGAGAATGAGATACTGTCTCCCTCACTAGTTGGCTGCTGATTCCTCTCACCAGCCCCATTCCCATTCCCCGCGCACTCACCTACCTATTCGTTAGTAGTAGTTGTGTTGTGATATGCAACCCCTCTATATTTCAATTTTAATTACTTAAAAAAAAACAAAATTGCATAACTATGATAGAGGAGGCTATGAATGTACAATTTTTTTTTGTCCATTTATTTGAAATAACTTAAATTGACAAGATGTAGTTTGTGTAATTTTTTATATAACTTATTATTATATTAGTTTCTTAGATAATAAAATAAAACTTTATAATAACAAACCAAATAATATAATATATAATCAAATAATTAGACATAAATAATTTATAAATTATAGTTAAAAATAAATCATTTATTAAAATTAAAATTAAAAGTTTATGGTATGTGATTTCTTTCAAATCATAGTTAATTTCAAAAAATAATTTTATCTATAAATATTTAATAAGAAAATAAGAGATGTATCGTCAAATTCAATCCAAAATTATATTAATATTTTTAGTAGATCGATAATTTCATATAGAATGATATTCATTAAATTTATATTTATTTTTTTTTTCAAATTTCATTTTATTTAATTTAACCCATTTTTTTACTCAGTATTTCATTTAACCTATTTTTAAACAAAAAATTAAAAATCTAAATAATGCATGAATCCAATCCAAAATATCCTAGGTCAATCAAAAACATCACCCAAAGCCAATCAATTGATTTTGAACCTATTTTCCTAGTTGGTAGGTGAAGTTCATGAATCAAAACTACATCTTTTTCACTCAACTTATTTTTCTTTAAGAAATTGAGCTTTGCATTGTATTAGTTGGTAACTAAAAACCCTTTTTCCTGTCAATCCAACAACCACACCTTTCACCAACCCCAAACTCAAAAACCCTACCAAAAGAGGGGTAGAGAGAACAACAACAATACATTGAAGCACCAAATCACAGAAAAATCAAATAAAGTTTGAAACTTTTAGGAAAATTGAAATGGCCCAGTTGAGTAGAATCAACAATCTTGTTCAAGGTACCCAAAATTTTCACCATTCTTCTAGTTCCCACAAACCCAAATCAGCAAATTCAGTTTCGTTGAAGTCTGGTCTTTGGGGCTCCTCAAAATCATGGACCTTGAAGCATAAAAATGGAGTCTTTGTTGGAATTTGTGATGTGGGTAGGGGGAATTCCTTTGTGCTGAAGGCTTCTGCTTCGGTTGCCGCCGCAGAGAAGCCGTCGACGGTGCCGGAGATTGTG
The DNA here is from genome assembly GCA_022829125.1 of Lathyrus tuberosus. NCBI lineage: Eukaryota > Viridiplantae > Streptophyta > Magnoliopsida > Fabales > Fabaceae > Lathyrus > Lathyrus tuberosus. Next base: position 7,556,711 of record JALAZF010000258.1, on the reverse strand, counting down.
CTGGAACCCATTAGTGAAATTTCTGGTACCATTACTTTGCCTGGATCAAAATCTCTATCCAATCGAATTCTGCTTCTAGCTGCTCTCTCTGAGGTGAAGTGAAGTTTTCTTTTAAGTTTAAACATTTTGTGATTCTGTGATTAGGAGCTGTAGTTTGCTGTGTTGTTGATTTTGAGTATAGTTTGATAGTGAAATTGAAGCATTCATATCCCATGGGAAAAAAGTAATTACATAAAGTGGTTTATTATCAGAAATGGGAATAGAACTGTGTCTAGGTGATTTGAATAGATTGCAGAGCTGCTAGATACTTATGTTTGGTTTCACGGCTGGATCACTTAGAATTGATTTTGACATGTTTGGTTGCCCTCGAGTAGAATTGATTCTGCTTTCTAGAATCGAGTAGAAATTGCTTTCTTTTAATTCCTTAATAGCTGTCGTGTTGAGTAGAAATTGTTCTACTATGTTTTATTCAGGGAACAACTGTTGTGGAGAACTTGTTAGATAGTGAGGATATTCATTACATGCTCGAGGCATTGAAGGTCCTTGGACTTCGAGTGGAAGACGACAAAACAACCAAGCAAGCAGTTGTGGAAGGCAGTGGGGGATTATTTCCCACCGGTAGAGAATCTAAAGATGAAGTTAATATATTCCTTGGAAATGCCGGTACGGCAATGCGTCCTTTGACGGCAGCCTTGGTTGCTGCAGGTGGAAATACAAGGTTTGTCATTATTTAACATGTCAAAGTCTAGTGTATAACATGTCTTACGAGCAACACATATTATCCGCAAAAATCTCACTACTTCCTTTCGTCGGAACATTATCTTCTAGCGTGATTTCTGGTTCGAGTCTCTAAATAGATCCACTTCATGTTCTATATATTTCAGATACATACTTGATGGAATTCCCCGGATGAGAGAAAGACCAATAGGGGATTTGGTTTCCGGGCTTAAGCAACTTGGTGCAGATGTTGATTGTTTTCTTGGCACAAATTGTCCACCCGTTCGTATAATTGGGAAGGGAGGACTTCCAGGGGGAAAGGTAAGGCTCACATTAGTTTTCATTTGATTTGATGTCGAATCAATAATCTCTCTATGTTTGTGTGTTTATATCACATCAATTGCTACAATGCTATTATTGCCACTTTTACATATCTATACCGACATCATCAAATTCCACAATAAATGATGCGAGAGTTTTCCAAGTCTTGAAATGTGTAGTCAAACTCTAATTAAGGAACTTCCCTTCCACTTTTAATTTTGTTATCCCGTCTTGCATGCAGGTGAAACTGTCCGGATCTATTAGCAGTCAGTACCTAACTGCTCTGCTTATGGCAGCACCGTTGGCTCTAGGCGATGTTGAAATTGAGATTATTGATAAGCTGATTTCTGTTCCGTATGTTGAAATGACTTTAAAATTGATGGAGCGCTTTGGAGTCTCTGTCGAACACAGTGATAATTGGGATAGGTTTTTGGTCCATGGAGGTCAAAAGTACAAGTAGGTTTCTATTCTTTCGAGGCACGTGATTTTTAATATTTTAATGCAATGAGAGTAATAACTGTTATTTCCTCTAAGGTCTCCCGGAAATGCTTTCGTTGAAGGTGATGCTTCTAGCGCTAGTTACTTCCTAGCTGGTGCAGCAGTTACCGGTGGAACCATCACGGTTATAGGCTGCGGGACAAGCAGTTTACAGGTATTTATGTATGACATAATTTAGAGTTTGTTTTATATCTTAATGCTTCTGTTTAACTTTTCCGTTTTATTTTGAAGGGAGATGTAAAATTTGCCGAAGTTCTTGAAAAGATGGGAGCTAAAGTTACGTGGACAGAAAACAGCGTCACAGTTACCGGGCCTCCTCGAGATTCTTCTGGTCGGAAAGTGTTGCAAGGCATTGATGTCAATATGAACAAGATGCCCGATGTTGCCATGACACTCGCTGTTGTTGCTCTATTTGCTAATGGTCCCACTGCTATTAGAGACGGTATGGTTTATCGGTTTGTCAAACTATTTATCGAACCTGTTTTCGCACATAAACTCATTTCTATTTTTCAGTGGCAAGCTGGAGAGTTAAAGAGACAGAAAGAATGATAGCAATCTGCACAGAACTCAGAAAGGTGAATCTCACGTCTCCGCTGATGCTTCCTTTGTAGTTTATCACCGATTTCTCACATATCACTGATTTATTTACCTTTGCTGATATTTCAGCTAGGAGCAACAGTCGAAGAAGGTCCTGATTACTGCGTGATAACACCACCTGAGAAACTGAATGTCACATCGATAGACACATACGACGATCATAGAATGGCTATGGCGTTTTCTCTTGCTGCTTGCGGCGATGTTCCGGTCACAATCAAGGATCCTGGTTGCACAAGGAAAACCTTCCCTGACTACTTTCAAGTCCTTGAGAGGTTCACAAAGCATTAAGCATTCTTGTACATTATTATGTAAGCAAGAGAGGTAAAAATGCTCACAAAGTTGTGAGTATTTTTGATTGATATGATTTTGTTTCTGAATGTTCTCTTGTAAGGAGGTTTTGAGATGATTTGTATTGTTGTTGAAATGATGCGGTAGTGATTTTATTGTATGAATGTAACTTAATTATCAATAATGACTTAAGGTCTGTTTGGATAAACAAGCACTTTGAGATAGTTGGTGTGCATTTGATTTTACAATGGCGAAAATTAATTTTGGTTAAAAATAAGTTTAAGGCACTTATTAATAATGATTAAACATGTATGTAAATTTTTATATATTAGCTATCTATACATTAAAATAAACTATCACCAAACTTTTTCATATATTCTTTTCTTTTTAAAAAATTGTACTTTGAGACAAATATTTATAATTTATTATTTTGGATAAATTTTGATTTTATGTTTATATTTCTCATTTCGCTACTGCCAATTCTTACATATAGGGAAGTTATGCAAGTAATTTTATAAATCTAGAGATGAGGGGGAGTGCAAATAATCTATAACATATATAAAAGGAATATTTGAGTTTGGTGTAGCTTATTTTTATTTCGATTATACTTTTTTTAATTTTTTTTAAAACTTCAACTTCTCTTTTACTAATTTTTTTTTATTAACTGTTAAATAGCAATTTACACAACTCTTTCATTCAATTTTTTTATATATAATTTTAATTAAAAAAAAACTAAACACATAAAAAGTACTGTTTATATTTTTATCAAATGCGCATAAAAAAAGAGGACAGACAGGCACGGAAAGTGCCTGTCTGGACACTAGTAGTCATAATAGCAAAGAATAAAATAACCTGCTCCCTCTTTTGGGCCTCTCTAGCTATGGGCTTTATATTACATAATAGTTTGTGGAGAAATTAACCTGCCACCTCAGTCATGCCATACACACTCTCAATCAGTATGAAAAGACAAAATTAACTCTGTAAAATATTTTTTAAAAATTTCATAATTTACAATTCTAGGACGGAAATTTCAAATATTTGGGGTGATACCGGAAATTTCAAATATTTGGGGTGATACCGAAAATTTCAAATGAACTATTGAAAATTTAGTAAATAGCGCGTTTTTCCACGAAAATTACAAAATTTACGGTATTTTGTTCCGGAAATTTTAAAATTTTCTGGAATTTTCTACCTGAAAGTTAAAATTTCTGGTATAGAACCCAATTTTTTACAGAAAATTTCAAAATTTTCGGTAGTTATAAAAATCTAGTTTTGTACCGGAAAATTTGAAATTTCCAGTAGTTATAAAAAGCTAGTTTTGTACCATAAGTTTTGAAATTTCTGGTAGTTGCCATTATTATTATTTTTTTCAATATTTATTTTTTCCTTCTTTTGCAGTGAAATCCAGAGGCAGGGACGACACTGCAAGGAGAGTTGTTGATCGAGCAGCAGACCAAAGTAGGGCTGACAGGGGTGCTGATGTTGAGTCTTTCAAGCTACGGGCAGGACGAGTGGTCCCAACCAGTTTACACCGGAAGCGGTTAGCTGATAGGGGTCATTTCTGGGCACCTCGTCCACTCGACGCTGGAAAGTTTGATCAGTAGAGCATGCTACAAATAAGGTGCTGCCAGATGTTCCTGTATCTGATCCCGTTGGTAAGGCAGTGGTTGAGCCGGTAGCTGATCCAGTTGATGCTCAGGAGGTTGGTTTGGAGGAGGTTACTCGGGTGGTATAGCCAGATGATGTTGTTGGTGAGTCGGACCCATCGGTTACTGTTGACACAGAGGTTACAACTTTTTCGACTAAGCCCTTTGTGCACACTAATGGAGGATTCCTAAGAGGATCCATCGACCAGTCGGTGCTTATAGAGTATGCTGAGCATGTGGCCTTACAATTATGGCATGGCGAGGTATATGTCTTTTAAGTTTAGCTTTAATTTTTGTTTATATATGTTTGTCACATGAGATATTAACTAATTTTTTAATATTTTGTTGTCACAAGAGCGACCCACATTGAAGGTGACATCACACAGGTCGAAGATGAAGGACTTTCCGAAGATTTTGATGCCTGAGCAGGTCAGTCAGATTATACGAGACTTCCAGCTGTTTGATTTTGATCACTGCTCCCTCACCATATTAGACGCTCCATTACTTAGTGCCTTTGTTGAGAGGTGGCACAAATTGACATCATCATTTCATCTTCCGTTCGGGGAGATGACTGTCACTCTGGATGATGTCTCCGCATTATTCCATCTCCCTATCGGTGGCAAATATAAGATCACCTTCGTATGCATTGGCTTCAGAAGATATATGATAAGCTTGTAGCTATTGAGAGGTATGAGGTTGCCGCTAGGGTGTACATGCTACATATAGTAACATGTACTCTCTTTGCGGATAATTCTGGTACTTATATTGGTGCCCGATACTTGTGCCTCTTCCGTAGCCTTGAGGATACTAGTTGGGCTTGGGGGTATGCTGCATTGACCCAATTATATACATCCCTTGAAGTGGCGACAATCTTTGAGACCAAACAACTTGATGGCTATTTGAGTCTGTTACATGTATACTTGAAATTATTATATGTTGTTGCTTTGAGACCAATCATATTTTTCACTGCTGGATATACGAGCATTTCCCTACCATTTGTGACAAGAGGGTGCAACATTACGAGGTTGGAGCCCCACGAGCGAAGAAGTGGAAGGTGAGACAGTCACATCCTGGTGGTGTTGACGAGTATAGGAGGAAGCTCGATGCCCTGATTGTAGATGATGTCATATGGATACCATACACTGGTCATAAAGTCCACTGTGAGTTCGAGGAGTCGTCATTATATTTAGGTTATATGCGATGGGAGACCATGGTTGCTAGACACATGCCTGAGAGATGTCTGCGATAATATGGCTATGTTCAGAGTATCCCACGACCAGTTCCAGATATTCCAGCTCCAGGGATTGACCGGTGGTTTCAAAGTAACTTCATCAGCTCTGTTCGTGCCATCAGAGATCGAGCAGTCACTGTTCAACACCCATCGCAGTGTGAGGATGGTTATCTAACGTGGTACCTCACTGTATCACACCCTCACATCACCCCACCTATAATTGATGTCGGGCCTTCTAATGACCAGGTACCTGTTGATGACATGTCACCGTCTCCTCCAGCAGATCACACTGATGACCAGCAGCGCCTCTAGATGATTGCAGTTATTATGGATAACCTCATGGGTTTGGTAAACTCAGATGATGAGGTTTAAACAGAAAAAACTTAACACTACAATATGATTAATAAATAAGAAAAACCTAAACACTACCATACGCTTCAAAGCGTTTCAGCATCTCCATTATTTTGTCAATAGATCTTGAAAGCTTAACATGTTACTTGATATGCCCTTTTTTTTATCCTATTGCGAAATGATCTCCACATTTCCTTCACGTCTTCGTCGATATTAAACTCAATAAGGTTGTATTTCACCATATCGTTAGTATCAATCCAATCTTCACGAAACTCGATCTTTCTTATCTTTTTGTTTTTGCCATCAGGCAATAATTCATTCCACTTTGGCGTCAGGCCGACAAGAGTGCCATCAGGAAGCCGAAACTCTACAAGAGGATAAGCTCCATTGAAGTACACTTCTACTTTAATAAAAATTGAGGAAGAGACATTTTTTGAGACGTGTTTATCAACAACACGTGACCTCTATTTATACAACTTTGTATCTATTCTGGACCACACAAACTTTCGGTGCAATCAAAACCATCCAAAACTGTCGGCAAAATCCTGATCATCTAAAAAATCAAACAAATGGAACTACTAGAAATTTCACTTAGGTTGAAATTTTCGGTATGACCACAGAAATTTGAAATTTCTGGAACAGTTTGAACATTAAAGGAAATTCCTAAATTTCCGGTACACCGGAAATTTCAAATGAACTATTGGAAATTTCATTATAACTATTAGAAATTTCATATGAGAATTTGATGTGCCTTCACCTAGGGGCAGTTTCGGAATTATGAAAAATGGGGGGGTGTCAGGTTTAATTTGGGGGGGGGGGGGGGGGGGGGGGGGGGTGGCAGGTTAAATTTTCTAGTTTGGGGTTACTCATTGCACCCTTATTAATTCCCTCAAATACTATGGCAATAAAAAATTTCTCTCTAGCACCATTCGGAGTTTGAAATCTGGACGCACCACACACTAATCAAGTTTATCAGAAACACACCCAATATAAAAAAATGTTCGGATTCCAATCTTTGAGTACACCCTTCAAAAATTGAAATCTAGAAACATCTTTTAGAATTCAAATATGCGTAACCCTTTTTAAAATTCTTATACTTATGATCATAACACTTTTTTTCGTAAACCCTCCCAATTTTTTTCCGCATTCCTATTCATTAATTTCGCTTGCAAACATAATTATATTGTATTTTGACATCCAAAGGATCACAATTGTAAGAAATTACAAGTGATTTAAATGTCTATCATTGATGATCATTGAAATAATCCATTTTTCCTTCATCATGAATGTCGTTCGAAGATTAAATTTTGGGTCCGTTAAATGTTGATTATAAGGATTTATTTGGTGATTGAATTCCGAATCATTTGAATGGTGACTGAAATTGTCTTTTTTTATTATTTATTTTATAAAAACAAGTTGTAGGTATAGTGCACTCTAATGTTGTCAACAAATCTAATGAATCAAAGGACGGTGATAAAAAATATCTTCATGTTGATGTTGGAAAAAAATTTACTAATAAATAGGAGATACTTTACATGAACATATGCTTCAATGGGTCTGTACGAAAGCTGCCAAATTAGTTTTGGCATTGTTATCGGGAGGTCAAATTCTACGTCTGATAAAAGATATACGATTGTTATGATGAGATGCAAAAGAACTTGCAAGTATAAAGAACCTATCTCGAATTTGAAACATGATGACACGAGGAACAAGGAAACATGTGTGTCCTTCTAAGTTGCGTGGATACCACAAGTTGAATAATACTTAGACATTTGGTATGATTTGTGGTCTATATAATCATGGATTAAGTAGTAAGTTAGTTGGTCATCCGTTTCTCTACCGTCAAAACTTCATAGAGAAGAAACTTGTTTCTAACATGACATTAAAGATGGTTAACCCCAAAAATATATTCACAATTTGAAAAGGAAAATACTTGAAAGTGTCTAAAATATTAAGCAACTATACAATTTTTACCATTGAAACAACAAGGCGATAAGAGGCCCAAGATTTGAAATACAACAATTGTTGAAACTATTGGATGAGCATCATGTATCCGGGTATGGAAAAACTATTCGAGATATATTTTAGACTCATTGTGATTTTATCAAGTTGTTCAACATATTTCCCACGATATTGATAATTAATTCAACATATAAAACCAACAAGTACATGCTTCCTCTTCTGGAAATGGTTGGCGTTACTTTTACAGAGATAGCTTATTCAGTTGACTTTGTGTTTTTGGATTGTGAAAAGGAGGATAATTTTACATGGGAGTTGAAAATGTGTTGGAATATGCTTATATACCTAGAAATAATTCCATAGGTGATCGTCACTGGTTGTGATACTAGACTGATGAATTTAGTTGCAAAGGTTTTCCCTACATCATATGCTTTATTATGTAGATATCATATAACAAAACTGTGAGAGGTAGACTTAAGCCTCTGATAGAGACCAAGCAAATCAAGGATAAAGACGGGAAAATTGTCAAACCTAATTAGATATTGGAAAGCATAATTAATGCCTAGAATGTTATAGTCAATTATTCTACAAAGAAGTTATATATCAAATATGTTATAGAGTTTAGAATGGTGTGCGCTATACATTCAAATTTCTTCAACTATGTTGAAAGTACAATATCAAACCACGTGAAGGAGAAAGCTGTTTGTGCATAAACTAATCAAGTTATAAAATTTGGAAATATCACATCTAATAGGGTTGAATATGCTAATTTTACATTGAAGAACTTGTTAAGAAATAGTAAGGACGATTGGGAATTAGTGAACCAAATGGTTCAACTGCAACATAGTGAGATACATACATCATTTGAGTGCAACATCACAATATTAAAACATAAATTCAAAGACAAAAATTTGTATTCAAATTGGTCGACATTATATCTCGAGTGAGATTGAAATTTATTTATCACAAAGTTGTACGATGCTTTTGGTGAGAGAACTAGAATTGATCGAGCAGTTTAGAGACATGAGTTTAGTATATGAGGAGACTCATGGAAGTGTGAAGTTGGGAATGTTGAAACTGACGAGTGGAATTCTCGAAGAAATCAAGGGAGGTCCGAAATCTGATTTAAGATTGGTTGATCAATTGGCCTTGATTAACCAAGGTAGCGGAGGTGAATTCCGGATTGATGAGAATGGCGTGATGAGGTTTAGAGATAGAGTGTGTGTTCTAGATGTTCCAGAAATTAAGAAGAGTATTCTTGAAGAAGGACATCGAAGTAGGATGAGTATTCATCCCGGTGTTACGAAGATGTATCAGGATTTACAGAAGTTGTTTTGGTGGCCAGGTATGAAGATGGAGATTGCTGAATTTTTTTATGCCTGTTTGACTTGTCAGAAGTCAAAGATTGAACATTAGAAGCCTTTGGGTATGATGCAACTTTTGAATATTCCGGAATGGAAATGGGATAGTATTTCCATGGATTTTGTGTCGGGATTGCCGGAGACTGCGAAGGGGAATGATTCGATTTAGGTGGTTGTGGATAGATTAACTAAATCGGATCATTTCTTACCGATGAAGATTAATCATTTTATGCAAAAGTTAGTTGAGTTGTACATTGAGGAAATTGTGCAGTTGCATGGGATACCTTCGAGTATTGTTTCAGATAGAGACCCGAGATTTACGTCGAGGTTCTGGAAAAGTTTGCAAGACGCTTTGGGTACTAAGTTGAGGATGAGTTATGCATATCATCTGCAGACGGATGGTCAGACAGAGAGGACTATCAGTCTTTGGAGGATTTGTTAAGGGCTTGTGTGTTGGACCAAGGAGGATCTTGGGATAGCCACTTGCCGTTGATTGAGTTCATGTACAACAACAATTTTCATGCTAGTATTGGAATGGAACCATATGAAGCATTGTATGGTAGGAGGTGTATGACTCCATTGTGTTGGTATGAGTCAAGCGAGAGTGATGTACTCGAACATGAGATTGTGCAGGAGACAACCAAGAAAATTAAGATGATCCAAGAGAGGATGAGAACTTTGCAGAGTCGTCAGAAGAGTTATCATGATAAGAGGAGGAAAACACTTGAATTCCAAGAGGGAGATCACATATTTTTGAGAGTTATGTCGGTAACTGGTGTGGGTCGAGCGTTGAAGTCTAGAAAGCTCACTCTGCGTTTTGTTGGTCCGTATCAGATTATGCAGAGGATATGAGAAGTAGCCTATCGAGTTGCTTTACCGTCGTACATTATGCAGAGGGAGATCTTCATGATGTGTTTCATGTATCCCAGTTGAGGAAATACATTCCGGATCCGTCGCATGTGATACAAATGGATGATGTACATGTGAGAGATAACCTGACTGTTGAAGCATCACCTGTGCGGATTGATGGTCGAGAAATGAAACAACTGCGGGGTAAGGACATTGCCTTGGTGAAAGTATTGTGGGGCGGACCAGCTGGTGAAAGTTGGACTTAGGAGAGTGAAGATCAATTGAGGGAGTCGTATCCGAATCTGTTTTCTTCAGGTAATTTTTTAGGGCAAAAATTCTTTGAGTGGGGGAGAGTTGTAGCACCCCGATATTTATATTTTAATATTTGCTAAATTGTTTGTGATTATCGGTGAATTTTGGTGAATTATTATGCATGATGTGTTCTTGTTGTGTGTTGTGGGGTGATGATGAGTTAAGGGAATAATATGATTATTTAGAAATTAAATAATTAATTAGAATTATTTTAGATTTATTGATAATAGAATAATATAGATTATGTTATTTAGACTATTATTATTAATTAAAATAAAATGAGTGGAAAGATCGAGGGCAAGGTGGTCATTATAGAAGTATTACTGAGGGTAAGTTGGGATAGGCATATTATGGATCCTAAGGGAAAGTTTGACAAAAGGGAAAATAGAAGTGGAGAAGTTCATTCTGAACGATCGTGTTTTGGAGAAACGACACTGAGAAAAAATTTAGAAGAGGCTAGGGCTCTAATAGATTACTTTAGAACTCAAGTAAAAGGATCAGGACTAAGAATCTAAGGTATGGGGAGTATTACTTTTCATTATAATTGATATAGGGTTTAGATGTATGTAGGTGGTTTTGGGGTTTTAGGGAAAATGTAGTAATATGAAGGTAATGTGATGATTCATGACGAAATAAGTGATAAAATGATGTAGTAGTGCTATTAAATGATGTATATGATGCCTATTATGAAGTGTTGTTGTTGTATTATGATATCTTGTGAATTATGTGCATTTTCGGATTGAACGATATTGGAATCGTAAGAGTTTTGGAGTCTGGACTGTGCAGAAAACACAACTGCAGAGTTGCTATTTTCGCGCTTTCGTCGGGCGAGACATATGCTTCGCCGAGCGAAGCTACTTTGCTCAGGAAGCGCCAGGCGAAAGGAGAGTCGAAGGAAGGATGAAAAAGAGGTGCTCCTGGAATTTTGTATGGGGAAGGCGTTTCGCCCCTGCTTCCCCGGGCGAGCAGGAGCTGACATTTAATTTATTTTACTTTTCTTCTGTCTTTTTTTTCTTTCTTTTGGTGCTGCGTTGTCTCACATGAAGTTAAATGATTAATATGATGTATTTCTAATAATGATGCTATGATGTAGTGTGACTCATTATGAGGGATATACTATGACGATTACATGAATGATGATGCAAATTTGACTAGCTGTGGCCGTGTTTATTGTGACGTGTTGCATCATGCATTCATAGCATATGTTAGGACTTCGGTCCAGCAACGATATTAGGACTTCGGTCCAGTGACGATGTTAGGACTTCGGTCCAGTGACGATGTTAGGACTCCGGTCCAGTAGTGGCCTCGATCCCATTGTGTGGATTGAGTGTGTTTTGTGATGTGCTCCGGTTCCAAGTGGGGATTGATCCTATGGTGGGGATCTTTGGAGGGAGATGACCATGTGTTCATCAAAGTGTTGGTACCACATGCATGAGTCATTTTGTTGCAATTCATACTAAGTGATATTGCATAAATATGAGTTAATAAATGTTTTGATGATGTTGTGACATAAGTGATGTTTTGACGATGATGATTTATTTATGACGTAATGACGTTGTGAATGACTTAACGAAGTGACAATGTGAGTACGTGTGTGATGTGTGACGGATATATGAAGTATGGATAATTGTTGTTGTAACTACTATATCTATTTCTTATACCTTTTGTAATAATTTGTGATTACTCACCCTGCCTGTTTGAATGTTACCTCTACGTGGGTAACGTGCAGGTGATCAAGGTTAACTCGTTGACGCATGAAGATTTAGCTTTGGAGTCAATTTATCTTATTTCCGTAAATTAAGAGGGTCTTGCTCTGATATGTAACATCGGGGTTTGGGAACGTTTGGTTTTGTGAAGTCGTTATTGATTTAAGAACATGTTTTTTAGAGTTTGTTATGCGATGATTTGTTTTATGTTGAGTTTTGATTATGATCAAAGGCCTTAAAGTCCTTTGATGAAAATTATGAAGTCATGTTGATACTAAGATTCCACTGCGAGGTTTCAATTATATGTGGAGTTATTAAGATAAATTTTATAATTATTTGAAATCCGTGTTACGGAGCAGGATGTGTGATAAGAATGTTTTTATGAAGCATGTGACACCCTTGTCGGTGATTTACTTTGATTTAATTATTGATTTATGCGTTAAATTATTTGTTGGATTTTAGAAAGGTGTTACAAGCGTAATGTTAACATAAGCAAATAAATAATAGCATAAAACACAAAGATTTATACTAGCTCCTCCCAAACTGAGAGTAGTCCAGTCCCCTTGCTTCACAAGAGATTTTCGTTATAATCAAAACATGATTACAATTGCTTATGCATTGTGTATAAGATATTTACAAATGCTCAGACCCAAGGTCCAAGAGTTCTTGCTCAAGCTACACTCGAGACTTTTGGCCCAGGTTCCACGAACCCAAGAATTCCGCTTAAGTCCCTCGGACCCATGTTTTCTGCTCCAAGTCTCATGAAACGAGCCTCCCTGCTTGAACCCCTCAGATTGAAGACTTACTGCTCCCAATTTCATGAACCGAGCCAACCTGCTCAAACCACACTGACCCAAGACTTATGCTGAATTAATCCACTTGATTAAAACTTTCACAACTCAAACACGTAGCAAAAGACTTATGTGGCTCAAGCATCTTGGCTCGAGACTTCCTTGCTTAAGTCTCAATGACTTAAGACTTCTGCTCAATCAACCTAGTTGATTAAGACTTGCATTGCTCAAGCACATAGCAAGAGACTTACATGGCTCGAGCATCTTGGCTAAAGACTTTCTTGCTTAAGTCCCAATGACTTAAGACTTTTGCTCAAGCACATAGCAAAAGACTTTGATCTAAACTGCTAAACAAGTTCAGCAGAATAGAGAACAAGGTGTACTTGATACAAGTATCAGAGGTACGATAAATCCCGATAACAAAGACCTAAAGCACTTAAGATTTCTAAGATATCTTAAGGCTTTTACAATTACAACCTACAATAAAAAATATGCATAAGGCTTTTACAATTACAACCTACAACAGAAAATATGCATATACAATTGTGTTGATAATTGCTGATCTTGTTACTCCTTCTTCTGGTTGATCCTTGTTAAAGATTCAGTTTGAACCTTCAGCCATATTCATAGCCTTTTTAGAAACTATTCGTTGAAGAGGTAACTTGATCAAGAGTTTTTGTTGTTATTCCATAGTACAAGAGACGTTGAAGATATATACACCAGAAGATCTTGATCCAATGTGTAACAATTTTAACCTTTGAGTCTTCAAGAGATTCTGTACTATTAGAGCCGTTGAGAGCAGATATCTATAAAGCATCTAAGCCTTTCTTGAGCCTTGAAATCTGTAGACTCTAGCTGCCAAACTGATTTGACAATACAACTTGCTTTCTACATTAGGAACATTTTCAACTTTATCACCAACTCTGAATGGTACCAGAAGCCAATTTGCATTCACTAAGTGTAGAGAAAATTATGTTGCTTCTTTTGATGGTGAGACCTTCAGCTTCAGAGTCTACGCCAGACATCACTTAACAAGTTTTATTCAGATTCTGCCACCAGAAGCTAACAATTCAGCAACTCTCAAAGTATGCTTAATGTAAAACAGATTCTGACTATAATATTTACAAGTATTAGAACATCCACACATGTAACACACATCAAATAAACCATTGTTCTTTCAATACTCTGTTAACATTAAAATCCAAAGAAAATATGTCATGAACAAATCTTGTTCTAACAATCACCATCATATTTTGAACATGTCGACTCACTTTTTGTAGATTTTCCGCTTTCACATTCCAAAATGGGTCTCAAATGTCACACACCAATGAGACAACACTTATTTGTCTATTTTCATATAAGTTACAAAACGAGTTGTATCCTGATTCCATTCTCTGTACACATCCTCGAGACAAAATTTGTTTGTCTATTTTAATATAAGTTACAAAATGAGGTGTGTTCAGAGTACAATCTTTGCACACACCCTGAGACATCATTTGTTTGTCTAGTTAGTTTAAGTTGCAAGAAATGAGTGTGTCCAGATTCCAATCTTCATACACACCTTAGAACAACAATAGGTTGTTTGTCGAACATTTTTCTATAATGACACATGGCAAAGAATATCATAATTACAATTAGGGTATACTTCTAAAATTAACAACAACAAAAAAAAAACTACTAAGTAGAACCTAAATAAAATGACAAACATATTTTCAATAATTAAAGAAAAAAATCCGTATTTTAAATTCATGATTGGACCTTAATAAAGTTCGAATTTTGAAATCCAAATTTTACAATAATAATAGTCCATAGTTTGAAATTTGGATTTGACGTATCGAAATTCATATCAGGATTAACCCTAACCCCCAAATGTCCCAAACTCAAACCAACCTTAAGTAGGAGAAAAATTATATAATATTTTTATTAGATGGAATATAATGTAGCTTAACTAGAATCTACGAAGAAATTGTATGCATCAAAATTAGAAAAAGTAAGGCAATGATGTGAAATTTACAAAATATTCTTCAAATGTGAAAAATAAATGACTGAAATTGATTAAGAAATTTAGTTTGAATGAAAATGAGTAGAAATTGGTAGATTTTAGAAAAAAAATGTTGAATTTGGATATTTGAGAGGTTCTGTGCGTGCTTTGCTACTTAATTTAGTTTGAATGAAAATGAGTAGAAATTGATAGATTTTTGAAAAAATGCAGAAACAAGTCGTGCTATATATATATATATATATATATAGGGACGACTCAAGCACTACTACAAAACGGCCAAACAACAACGCCAAGTTTATAATGGCATCCTATACACCGTTCTTATAGTGCGTACTGGATGCGCGCGCATTATTTTAATTAGAAATCTCAAGGGTATAATAACGGTTTTTATGAAAACCGTGGTGATACAATCTAGCTATCATGGGTTCGAACCTCATCGCCCTCAAATAGTTTATCCCTTTGATGTAAATGCTCCCTTTTTAAGTTTTATTAATATTTAACTAAAAAATAATAAGGATATCACGACGGATATTTCTCAAAACCGTTGTTACAAATTGAAGCTTCTTTTTATGTATTTTAAACACCAAGTATATATATCAATTTATCCATTGAAACAACCCTAACACCAACGCCGTCACCATTGTCGGGAAGAAGACAACAACAACAACAAAGTGTTCTACTTTAAGGTGTTGCAATGTCACATTTGAAGACAAAATCATCCAAAGGTGTTTCTACGTCTTGTTCCAGTGTAAAATCTCGATCTAGAAATTTTTGTGGTTGTGATGGTCGTATGGTTTCGTATCAATGCAAGAAGGGACAAAATAAAGGAAGGATTTTTTGGAGATGTCCATTTTGGAGGAGCGATGAAACATGTAATTTGTTCATATGGGATGAAGACGTGGGAGAAAGAGATGGAAATGACGATGAGAGCATTATGAAGTCAGAGTTGGAAGCTGTGGGCTATCTGAAGGTTATGTATGAGGATTTAAAGAAAAAGAACAAGAATTTAAAGAACAAACTGAAATCAGAGATATTTTCTGGAAATATCAAGATGTTATATTTTTTTGTCTCCTTTATGTTTAATATTTACCTTGTTATGAAATGTAATAGTTGAATTAGGATTCAAATTACATTGTTGATGTTTAAACTGCAGATGCATTGTGAATTACATTGTTGATGTTTAAACTGCAGATGCATTAAGTTAGAAGTTAAGGCGCACCTTTTCTTTTTTATTTATTTTAAAATTCATAAATAAAAGGGTTATCACTACGGTTCTTCTGGTTAACCGTAGTGATATATTTATAATAAATAAATACCTATGTATACAGTTTTTATTTATTTTAAAATTCACAGATAAAAGGGTTATCACTACGGTTATTCTGGTAAACCGTAGTGATATATTTATAATAAATAAATACATATCTATACGGTTGTTATTGTTAACCGTTGTGAAATAGTTTACCCATATATAAGCGAAATAACTTTCACTTAATTGACAGTAACGCCGTTGCCTTCAAAGTGAAACCCTAGAACCCATTTTTTCTCTTCGTTTTCACCATTAGCCGTAAATCTTATGCTTCATACATTAAGGTATTCTTCTTCTTCCATCTATTGTTAGATATTTCCCATTATCTCGTTTGTTGCATGTTATTTTTGTTGATTGTTCTCATTTTTTCAGATTCGTTTTCACTACCTTAACAAAGACCATACTTTGGAAACTTCATAATGTTTGTGTTGCTATGGAAAAATGTATAAGAAGCATGAAGCTATGATGGAAACTTCATCCACCTTGTACTTTTTTTTCATAGCATCACGAACAAGATGTTAGTAAATGAAGAAACAACAGTGTAAGCAAACTTTATCTAGTTTTAGAAGCAATGAAAAGAAGTATAAGAAGTATGAAGCTTTTGTGTAAGCTTCTTCCTTCTTATATTTCTTTTTCATGGCTTCCCAAACTAGTTCAACATCATAATTGATTCCTGTTCCGCGATTAGTTTCATTAAAAGGTGCGTTATTCCTGTTCCTCTCTTTACTCATCACTGGATTATGGTTTTAGGGTTTGTTTTCAACTGAGGATGCTCATTTTTAAAGTTTGCTTTGTTTCCTTTCAGGTTAAGGGGATGATACATGGTGATGATGCTGGTGGAAGCAAGCGTATTATATCAGTTTATAATTTTTGGATCTGGTATAGAATGTTGTTTGAGTTTATCATATTCTATTTACATTGTTTGTTTAACTAACCCTCACTTAAAGTTTGCTGGTGGTAGCAAGCGTATTATATGAGTTTATAATATCTGGATCTGGTATAGAATTTTGTTTGAGTTTATTATATTCTATGTAGATTGTTTGTTTCACTAACCCTCACTTAAAATACATTCAGTTAATTTGACATAGATACTTATAATTTGCAAATTAAGTTGTATTTGAAAATCAACTTAAACAAACCAATGTTGTTTTCTGATTGCATGCCTCTCATCATTTATCTCACGTTCTTTTATATATAGATTATAGTATAATGATCTGGCTCCTTAGATGCATCGCCATCTTCCAATATAGTTAAATCAAAGATGAGGCAAATTATCCAATGTCTTGTTATGGAAATTTAACTATAATCGAAGATAGCGATATATCGAAGGAATTAGATCAATAAACCACAATATATGTAAAAGAGCGTGAAATGCACGAAGAGACGAATGCAATCAGAAAACAACATTGGTTTGTTTAAGTTGGTTTTCAAGAACAGTTTAATTTGCAGATTATAGACATCTTCATCAAATTTAATCCATGTATATTTATTTAGTGAGGTGTTTGAAAAACAAGCAATCTACATTTAATATAATAAACTTAGGGTACTTACAACAACGGTTATATATTGTAACCGATATCATAAGTCATTTATGTTTTATATAAATTTGGTACTGATGGGTTTCGAACCCAGAATCTAAGTGTATGTATCGCAACGGTTTATTATCATAACCGTTGTGATATATGGCGCGCGTCCTGCCTTTCAACAACGGTTTCCAGACCGTTGTAGAAACAACGAACTTACAACGACAATCTACATAACAACGCCTTCGCCCGCGTCATTTTATGTCATTCCCAACCGTTGTTAAATGGGTTTTTCGTAGTAGTGAAGTGAGAACACTTGATTATTATGAGAAATGAGAATAATTAATCTTAACCATTAAATTTAAATTCATTGAAATTAATAGATTAGATTGATTTCTCTTTATATAGTCCTCTTTATTAAATAAAATACATCATTGTTAAAGTTATTTTAATGAATCAATATAGTCCTCTTCATCAAATTTAATCCATGTATATTTATTTAGTGAGGTGTTTAGAAAACAAGCAATCTACATTTAATATAATAAACTTAGGGTACTTACAACAACGGTTATATATTGTAACCGATATCATAAGTAATTTATGTTTTATATAAATTCGGTACTGATGGGCTTCGAACCCAGAATCTAAGTGTATGTATCGCAACAGTTTATTATCATAACCGTTGTGATATATAGCGCGCGTCCTGCCTTTCAACAACGGTTTCCAGACCGTTGTAGAAACAACGAACTTACAACGACAATCTACATAACAACGCCTTCGCCCGCGTCATTATATGTCATTCCCAACCGTTGTTAAATGGGTTTTTCGTAGTAGTGAAGTGAGAACACTTGATTATTATGAGAAATGAGAATAATTAATCTTAACCATTAAATTTCAATTCATTGAAATTAATGGATTAGATTGATTTCTCTTTATATAGTCCTCTTTATTAAATAAAATACATCATTGTTAAAGTTATTTTAACGAATCAATCTAGTCCATTAATTTCAATGAATTGAAATTTAATGATTAAGATTAATTGTTCTCATTTCTCATAATAAACAAGTGTTCTCACCTGAGTCGTCCTATATATATGGGAGGGGATCATTTGACACCGGCATCAAAATATTAACTTTGACACCAAATCCTACCCATTTATTATTATCCATTCAATGGTTACGA
This sequence comes from Lathyrus tuberosus, assembly GCA_022829125.1. Taxonomy (NCBI): domain Eukaryota; kingdom Viridiplantae; phylum Streptophyta; class Magnoliopsida; order Fabales; family Fabaceae; genus Lathyrus; species Lathyrus tuberosus. Next base: position 7,538,071 of record JALAZF010000258.1, on the reverse strand, counting down.
TATATTCACTTAAAACTAACATATGAGTGTTTTAAGGGAATTTATCTTATCCATTGAATGGATAATAATAAAAGGGTAGGATTAGGTGTCAAATATATATATATATATATATATATATATATATATATATATATATATATATTTCAATTTCTGTATGGTCTATTGTAGATTGAAAATCAAACATTTATATATTTTGCAATGAATACTTTTTTGCTTGATTTGTTGTAACGTGTGACATATCTGAATTTTAAAGTCAAAACAATAAAAAAGAAGAAGACATTTTTTAATTTTTAAAAAAATTCTGAGAAAATTAATTAGGGTACAATGAACAACCATAGTTTGAGTTTAAAACCCATACGAGCCTCTCATAGATGTATAAGTTTGTAAAACACCAAAATCACAATAAATAATATGTTAAAAAATATATAACACAAAACATTTTTGAACTAAATTCTCTACAATTAGAAAATCACCTACTTGAGGCAATCGCACAATCTAAGTCATGAAATAAATTTGATAGGGAGAACAAGGGGTCCTCCAACCCGAATACACAAACAAAGAGAAACAAAACACAGCTCAAGAACTAGCTATACAATTGAGAGGTGCAACAAACCAATCATAGAAAGAACAGGAACCTATTGCCTAAGCAAGGTAGCAAATCCACCTTCAAGACAGAAATTTGATACTATTGACAACCTCCATGACAGAAAAATTCTCTTCTCTAAATATAAAATTGTTCCTACCAATCCAAATACTCCAACATGTGAATGCCCAGATAACAGCTCCAAGATCTTTACCTGTCTTTTTCCGCACAGCTCTACCGAAATCCACAAGAGAAGAGGCGAAGTCATTGGACAAAACCACCTCAAATCCCAGCCAAACCTCCACTTCTTTCCATATGTTTTGCGCAGACTGACAGACCAGGAACAAATGAGAAGCGGTTTCCTCCTCCCCTCTGCAGCAGCTACAAGTCAGATTCGAGTTTACGTCGAGCACCCCTCTTTTGGCTAGCTAGACTTTGGTAGCGATTCTATCCCTCATTAATCTCCATAAAAAGACCTGAATCTTCGACGGCAACTTGGCGTTCCAAAGATATTTCAAACCAGCAGAAAAACCAGGTTCAATCTCCACCTGTTCGTTAGCCTGCTGTAACATAGCATAACAGGATGCAACTTAAAAATTATCGTCATCTGCAATATTCCAAATGAAAGAATCCTTTAACTGCACATTGAGGTCAACAGAATTTAGGAGAATGCACAAATTCTCCAATTCGCAACTCAACGCCGTATGGGGCTGGATGTTAGGCATCGAACATTTCCAAATCCACCTGTGGTCACTGTTAAAACCCGCTTCTGCCACAATAGCATACTTAAAGGAACACGCATTAAACACAAGGGGAAAAGCATGCTTCAGGCTGCAAACTCCTATCCACTGCCGTGCCAGAAGGGTGTCTTTCTACCATTCCCCAACTTATAGCTGACAGATTCAGCAAATGAGTCTGACAAGAGAGATTTATCGAAGCCGTTCAACATTAAATCTCTCCACCAAATTGAATCTTTGGGCCTGCCTTTAATACTGTCATTACAAAGAATTTGAACACCGAGATTACTCGAGGAAAATGCGTACCTAAATTCGAGTAAACCCCTCCAAAGAGCATTTTTGTCAGTAATAAAACGCCATTTCCATTTTTTAAGCAGAGCAGCATTAAAAGTTGCTATATTTTTCACCCCGAGACCTCCCTTTTCCTTCGGCAAACATACCGTCTTCCAGCTAACCCAATGTATGGTTCTTTTGTCTGCAGTTCCTCCCCATAAGAAGTTTGCTTGAATGTTTGAAATCTTCTTGAGGACAGCTTTTGGGGCCTTGTAGAAAGACAGTAAGAAAATCGGGAAGGCGTTCAAAGCCCAGTTTATCATTGTGACTCTCCCCCCTAAGGACAGATGCTCTCCTTTCCACACCGACAATCTGTTTCTCAGCCCATCAATCAACGGATTCCACATGCTGATCTTACGCAGACTCGCTCCCACAAATATGTCGAGGAATTTAAAGGGGAGGCTGCTCTCTTCACAATGTAAGAACTCAGCTGCAGCTTCCATGAACTGATTCTCTATATTGACTCCAAAGATTTTACTTTTGAAGAAGTTTACCTTGAGGCCAGAGATCAGTTCAAATCCTCTGAGAATCGCCTTCAAAGTCCACAGATTTTCCCAACTTGAATTGCCGACGAAAACCGTGTCGTCCGCGAATTGGATGATATCATGAGAGACACTCTCCGACACTTTGAAGCCATTATAAATGTCCAATTCTACAGCCTTTTTAGTCAAGCCATTTAACCCTTCCGTCACAAGAATGAACAAAAACGGAGATAGAGGGTCTCCTTGGCAAAGACCATTACCGACCGAGAACTCCTTCGTCGCACTCTCATTCACCAAAACCGAAGACGAACCTGTCATACCCCAAATTTTACCCTCAGATCCTCTGATCATTTCATATAATTTTAAATCGGTCTTTTCGCATTTTCAGTTAAACATCGTAGTCATGCATTTTTAATTTCATTGTCATTCTTGATCTTAAATTTTTTTACTTTAATTAAATATTTATATTAAATTTAGTTAGAATTGATTTAGTATTTCAATTTAGCTTTTTTATTTTTTATATACTTTACGTTAAATTTAGTTTTTAATATAGATTATTTTTAGTGTAATATTTAAGGGTTAAATAAGTTTTAGGTCCCTACAAATAAGCCAACTTTAAAGTTTGGTCCCTCAAATTTTTTTTTTCAAACTTTGGTCCTCTCAAAGTTTTCCATCCCTAATTCTAGTCCTCCCCGTTAATTTCCACTAACGGAGGATGATGTGGCGTACCATGTGTAACTATTCATTTGCATACGTGTTTTAATAATGCCACGCTGTAAATTCTGTATAAATGAAAATGTTAATAGCGATGGGTACAAGCTTCTCCTACGTTGTCCTCATTCCACAAACTCTAACCCTAACCCTTTTTTCCATACCAACTTCTCATTCTTCTTCTGTGTAATTGGAGGAGATGGATACACGAGTCTTATCATTTCCAGACTTTTATTTTTATTTATTTTTATTACTATTTTCATTTCCAGACTTTAAAACCCGTTTAGGTCTAGTTCTCCTTATTTATCGTCACTCCTTTGCATAAAGTCATAAATCAAATTAAAGAAAAAGAATGACAGAAATTCATGAATTGCCGGAAGAATGCATCGCCGCCATACTGTCTCGTACTACTCCCACTGACGCCGGCAGATTCTCCCTCATTTCCAAGACATTCCGTTCTACCGCCGACTCCGATGCCGTCTGGAATCAATTTCTCCCTTTCGATTCCAATTTCATAGCCTCTGTTGTTTCACAGTCTCCCTCCCTTGCCAACGCTCCTACCAAGAAGGCTCTCTATCTAGCTCTCTCTGATCGTCCAATCATCATCGATAATGGTCACAAGGTATTATTCTTGGTAACATTTAAGGGATTAGGTTTAGCCTATGTTTGGTATTTAAGGGCTTTTCCACATAATACTTGTAAGGTGAATTGATTTGATGTGCAGAGCTTTCAATTGGATAGAAAAAGTGGAAAATTGTGTTACACGCTTTCTGCTAGATCTCTTGGTATTATTTGGAGTTCTTATGATGAATATTGGGATTGGGTTGATATGCCTGATTCCAGGTTAACTATCACTTAACTTCTCTTTTTTTTGTTGTTGTGATAATACTTCAATACTATTATAATAGAATATTTATAGACCTGTATCAGTTATGTTGTCAATGGTATTGGCAATGTAGTTCTTGCCAATGATTTGAAGTGCACCCCTAGCTAGGGTTACTTCATCCTTACATTTTAACCTTTGCAACTTGTGTGCTACTTTTGGACAGGTTCCCTGAAGTCGCTGTGCTTCTTGATGTTTGCTGGCTTGAAATTGGTGGTACGTTAGGCACCACTGTATTGTCCCCAAATACTGAGTATGCAGCTTATTTTGTGTTCAAGATGATTGATGGCAAGGGATTTCAGAACTTTCCTGTGGAGTTATCGGTTGTTGTCGAAGGTGGACATAGTAGTACTAAAAGTGTATGTTTGATCCTCGTGGTAGGGCTCACCACAGGGTAGTAGGATTGCAACTTCCTATTGTGAGAACTGATGACAAGTTAACATGCAGTGATATAGATCTTGGTATCCTTCATCTATCTGGCAATGTTTTGATATGCATTCTTGAACAGATTCAGACTTTGGAATTAGTTTCAGAAACCAACAGAAGTAAATCTGAATGTGATAGCAAAATACTCAACAGTATAAAAAACTGCTTAACCTTTGCTTCCAAGTAAGTTTCAAAATGTCTTGTTAGGATAGGACATGCCTTTCTTTGATAAAATGTTAATGATCTATTAGGGAAGCAGTCAGTTAGCTTTGGTATTGAAGTTTGTTGAGTTAGTGTTATGAGATTGAAAAAATGTTTCGAAGTGGAAGAGCAGGTTATGTGATGTAGTGTTAGTTTGGATTAGTGAAGTTAGAGGTGGATGCTTGTTATTGTGTTAAGTTAGTTAAGAAGGTAAATTGTGTATTTGATGTTTGTTTCAATTCACTGGAAAGAAAATCATAATGATGTCCTCCTTTTGTAACTTGACAGGTTTAGGACCAACGGAGATGTCGGAAATGCTCCTAGCTTTCATAAATTTTAAATATTTTGCTCATCCGTATTGAGTTGAGTTATTGAACTCAAACGCACACAATTTGATCAAGTTGAATTTATCTCAAAGTAAAAGTTTGTGATAATTTTGACTCGAATTTCAAACTAAATCAAATCTTATGAGTCGATATTTAGAGAAACTTCTAAGTTTAACAAGAGTTTATAGTACTTGCCTATGCTTGAAAATGAAAATGAGTATTGGCTGTTTGTATTTCATTGTCTATCCTGAAACCATTATTGTAGCCGAGTCTCAATAAAAATTTGTTGATGATAAAATGATTTTTTTTAAACAAGTGATCATGAGAAATAGTTGATAGATTGCTTTATCGTAACTTGAAAAATGTATATTAAAGGTCCTACTTTATGCATTGTATAAGACAATTTATTGATAATGGTTGTTATTATACTTCTTTTTCTCTTCACGACATTAGTTATTGGGAGTGGATAATATTGAGTTGCAAGTTCAGGTTTGTTGATAATATTGAGAGTGTTTAAATAGCCACCCCATTTTGTTTACTTTTCTAGATTTGATGACTTTGATAATGAACAAGCATATGTATTTACTGTCTGGTTGTAGTACTGATCTTACTTGTAGCCTTGTTTTTCTGAATCTCTCTATCCTTCACGCATAAGATTGGCAATAACCTTTTCTCTGACTGTTAGGAGAATGCTATTTTTCTACGATTTGTGGTCACTAAGCAATTACGTAAAAATTTGATTATATGGCATTCTCCTAAATGTAGTGAAGTATTCTAAAAGAACCTCTTCCACTAAGCAAGTGGCTTTTAACATATTGAAATCATTCAGGTCCTTACAAGCATGAAAGTACTTATGGCTGAGGATTCTAACAATACTCAGAGTGATTCTTTCTTCCAGGTGAGAGTGCTTGCTTATGGAATGCCAATTGATGCATTTTGATCTTTAGGAAGCAAGGGATCTCATAAAGGGTGTGGCAACATTGCTCGAAATAAGTGTCTATATTCTGGCTGGTATTTCCACCATTTGTGCTCAACATTTTTGTAAGAGAACTGTTTTATAGTTGATAGAGTGGAACTCTAATCTTGGCAAAGCTAGCACCCTGATTTTTTTATTCTAGCTCCAATGGTGAAGAAGCTACATCACCTTCTCCAGCACCAGCACCGGCACCGACACTGGCACCGACACAATTTTGAGAAACATCATCATTCATGGGTTACACATGCATGTAGATTAGGTTTATTTTTGTTTTTGTTTTGGTTTAGGTTATGTTATTTGGAGCAAGTGATGGGTTCACAGGAGATCAAGTGATGGTTTATGTTATGTTACTTCATAATGTGGGATATTTATGGACTGAAGTTGTAAAAGTATGCCTATTATTACATCCACATATTTTTTAGTATGCACTTGATCAATGTTATAAGATGACAGTAAAACTATGTTAGAAAATTATAAGTGGTATTATGTTTTTGCAACACTGGGGTTATAATGAGAATCAATGAGTTGTGTATTACTAATATAATTGTGTGTTTAAATTAGCTAGACATTAGCTATGAATTAGCTGTAAAAATGGTGTGTTTAAATTAGTTAGAGATTAGCTATGAATTAGCTACAAAAATGGTGTGTTTAAATTACCTACAGATTAGCTAGGAATTAGCCAGGAAGTAGCTACAGATTAGCTACCATTTTTGGGTTTAATTATGATACTAATGTAAAAAAAATTAAAATTGAAACAATTGCCACGTGGCATACATGTCAACAATTTTTGACACGTTGGCATTGCCACATGTAAGCCATGTCATCAAAAAATTTCCACATGGCATGCCACATAAGCCACCGTTAGTGGAAACTAACGGGAGGGACTACAGTTAGAAACGGAAAACTTTAGGAGGACCAAACCTTGAAGAAAATTTTTATAGGGACCAAACTTGAATGTTGGGTTATTTTCAGGGACCTTATACATATTTAACCCAATATTTAACTTATTTTAATTCTAATTCCCTTTTATTTTTAGTCTAATTATATTTTAATTAGTTTAAGTTCATTAATCTAGTTTATTTTCATTTTTATTTTAATCTTAATTATAATTATAGTTTTATCTTCATGTAGATTATTTTAATTTATTTTTAATTTAGTTAATTCAATTAGTCTTTTAAAAATCACAAGCTGCCAAAACCCCCCTGCTATCCTGCACCGTCTCACAGACCTGCAACACATTGACTTACACCAAAGAACTCCCTGCTTTCTTTACACGCCAAATATCCTTGCTACACTCCTTGCCAACTTTGATCATATCAACAGAGTCCTGCTCAAAGCAGGCACTGCTACAATTTGCCATACTAATCGAAACTGAAAGGGACCTATCAAGATTTATCAGACAAGGTTATGGTATTCAAAACTTGTTTAAGAAGTTTTCATTTTGAATAAAAAGAAGGAGGAGGAGCCATTCTGAAAATAAGAAAATCTCAGAGAGATACTCACCTCTAAAAAAACCACACTTCAGAACTTTTTCAATAAAAAGCTTTAAAAACCATCACCAAACGATATACATTTCCGTCACCATTACAACACAATGAAATAACCAAACCTCAGCTCTCAAATACGCCATCTTTCCACGCTTCATTCACCGTCCCATAGCAGACCCTCACACAACTATTTTCTCCCGAAAACACTAATCTCCCTCCGTTTCCGTTTTCGACGACGCCGCTTTCCACCGTGTTTCACAACTCCAACACCATCCTTTGATTCCTCACCCAAAATCACCACAAACTCTTACAACCATTTTCATCATAAACTCACCCACCACTGTGAATAACCATACGCTTTCTGTCGAATCACCTCCACCATCATCGACGATACCAACCATTGTCGTTGCAACCACCACAACCGCGCGGATCATCCCGCCGCGACTTCCCCATCAACCACCAACAAACCATCCTCTCATACCCAATTTCTGAATCGCGCCTCCATACAGAACTCATTCTCTACCGTAATCTCAAAACCTCCGCCGTTGTGACAACCGCGACAAACTTACCATCTTAGTTCCTCCATCAACCTTCCGCCACCGCAAGTGGTTCAGAAGAAGAAACAGAGGAGCAGACCGCGTGAGATAGAGAGTGAGCAAAGACGGAGGAAGATTCGAGACGAGAAGAGGAAATCTTGAGGGGGAGATGATTGTGATTTTTTTGCTTTTCTCGGTTTCATTTTATTGTATCGTTTCACAGATAATGGAAAGCTGCAGCCGTTTTTTTCATTGTTTCAGGTTTAGGTTAAGATCATTTAAGACCCAAGCGGGTCATGGTGGCCGACCCGCTGATCCAGCTTCAACAATGGGCCTCTGCCCCCCATTCTCTCCCATGTATTATGGCCCATCTTCATTCTATAATTTGTTAACTTGATTTGCCTTTTTTAATTACAGCCATTGATTCTTAGGTTTTATTAATAAATTTATTTTAAGGTTTTTATTAATTATTTATTTTAAGATTTTTTATTTATTTTAAGAACATATTTTCCTATTTATTTTATTTACTTAAAACAATAAAAACTCAAAATATTTTTTTTATTTAGTTTGTTTAACTAATCTTTTGTTTTAGAATATAAAATATTTTAGATTTTTATTTTTTATTAATTAATTCCTTTGTCGATTTAATAGCTAACTTGTGACTTGACTTGATTTCGTAGCTTAGCTTTGGGTCCTTTCTTTCTGAACTTTTGATTTTTATTTTCAATTTCACTTTGGGCCAATGATATATAAAAAATCTTGATTGGTTGATTTTCTTCAAACCACTAAAAATCTTGATAAATATGAGGCCATATTTCATTTTTATTTTATCGGTCAATGAAAGTCAAATATCATAGATTATCGATTCCTCGATTAAATTTTGATTAAGATGCGACCATTTCAATTTCATTTCGATTTCCATTTCATTAAACAATTTTTATTAACTCGGACGAATAAGAGCCGTCAAGATCTAGCATCTTGGCACAACTCTTTGAACGATTGATTTCCGTCAAGTGTTCGTCGTCCATCAAACTTTTTCTTAATCAATACGAAAGAAGAGGACTGTTGGAATCCAGCATTCTAGCATAACCCTCGAATGATCAGTCCCGAGCCTGGCGCATTGGGATAGCTGTTCATTCTCTTCTTTAATTTTTTAAAACATCTAATATTAACTTGGACAAATAAGAGCCGTCAAGATCTAGCATCTTGGCACAACTCTTCGAGCAATTGATTTTCATCAAGCGTTCATTGTCCATAAAACAACTTTCATATCAATTTGGATGAATAAGGACCGTTAAGATCTAGCATCTTGGCATAACCCTTTTTGAGCTTTTTTATCATCAAAGCTTGTTGTCCATCAAATATTTTTCATTTCAACTTGGATGAATAAGAGCCGTCGAGATCTAGCATCTTGGCGTAACTCTTGGACCATTGATCGCTATCAATATTCATTGTCCAACAAACAATTTTACAATCAATCTTGAATGAAAAGGACTGTTAGAGTCTAGCACTCTGGCATAACCCTTTGGCATTCTTTAAACATATTCAAGCCACTTTTAAGCCACTAGCTTTTCCAAGAGATAGCCATTAATCTCTTCTCCTTCACCAACCTTTAACCCTTCATTCAAATCCTTTCATAAGAGATAGCCATTAATCTTTTCTCCTAAACAATTAATCCTCACAAGCTTTGCTTTCAAGCTTTTTTACCGTAGTAGCCTGAACTACGGATGCTCTAATTTCTCATTTACAATGAGAATACGTAGGCATAGGATTGCGAGATCCTAGCGAGCCACCTTTTCTTTTCTTCTACCTTTTCCTTTTTCCTTGACATCCAATGCCTTCTTGGATTCCACCTTTTCTTTTTTCTACCTTTGCCTTTTTCCTTTACTTCCAATGCCTTCTTGGATTCCACCTTTTCTTTTTTCTACCTTTTTCCTTTACATCCAATGCCTTCTTGGATTCCACCTTTTCCTCTACATCCAATGCCTTCTTGGATTCCACCTTTCCATTTTTCATCGTAGCCCCGAACTACAAAGGCTCTGAGTTCCTCATTGCACTGTGAGGATACGTAGGCACGAGATTGTGAAGTCTTGTCGAGCCCCCTAGTGATAAAAACCCTTAGGTCTCCCCTTTAAAAAATCCTAAAAACATTTCTCTCTCTTCCCATTCCAAGTAGAAGATTAGAAACAAACCTTAAGCTAACATACATTCGACCCTAACTAAATGGTTCCCGTTGAGTACAACGGACGTGAGGGGTGCTAATACCTTCCTATTGCGTAATCGACTCCCGAACTCAGACATTGGTTGCGATAACCATATCTTTATCCTTTCTTTTAAGGGTTTTATTTGATATTTTCCCTTTCCCTCTATGGAATAAATAAAGATTGGTGGCGACTCTGTTAAGTCCATCCCGCGGGCGTACGTGTAACACCCCTATCTATACCCCCAAATAATTAATTAAATCATTTAGGCACGTATACAAAATTTGATCAGAGTATAATTAAAACAACATGGCATAAAAAGGTATGTCACATTATACTTGAAATTAAACACATACAACACCTGCTCACAAAGATATGCAACAGTGGGGTAACTTTCACACAACAATGGATCTCAGTCCTTATACCCACATCTCAATATTTAGAATAAAAGCGGAAACATCTAAAATATTGAATAACAACCACATATATACATCAACATATATATATATATACCTCATGTTTATATACACAAATTCATCAGCAAGATACATATGCAAATGTATCACAAAAAGATCAAAACGTCCTAGCTACCCGGTGCTACATATCAGAGCCAACCGACCAACAAGGAAAATGAAGACACGCTTCACAAAAAGACCACCAGATACCTAATCTGCAATGCCTCATAGAGCATCATAAAACAGCAGAAGGGTGAGAAATATTATCATAATAACAATGCATATAATTATGTACTACAACATAAACATATAACACATATTCTCACCACAACTCCTCATATATCACAATATAGATATATCATCAAGCATATTCATTATGCATACATTCACCATTATCATCATTCCACATGAACACACACATACTTGTTCATTCAACAATGCATCATTATAAGATACAGTTTATATCATTTCCCATAAACATACATATATCAATGTTTACTATGTCACAATCATCACATCTCACTCAATATACATCGCAAGGCATATATATATAAAACCAAGCATATTTCTCATAATGCTTACTTTCACAATTCTTATTATTCCACATAAACATACACATATATGTTTATTCACCAATGCATCATTTAAAGATGAGAAATGCAAATCATAGAGACCTACTCACGACTCTATGCAAATGCAATGCGGTACCGACTCAATCCTCATTAGTTCTCTCAGGAACTCTGCTGGAACCATCGCTCATTACCAATGTAACTCCCCGTCGGGCCTACGATGTTCACCCATTGCTCACACCCCACATGGGCACACAATGTTTATGGATCACTCACACCCCACACGGGCACACGACCCGATCGCTCACACCCCACATGGGCACACGACCGTCTATAATCATCGTTCACACCCCACATGGGCACACGAGGTTATAGCGGATTCCCTCTGGAACCAATCTGTCGCTCACACCCCACACGGGCACACGACGTTTATGGATCGCTCACACCCCACATGGGCACACGACCCGATTGCTCACACCTCACCTAGGCACACAATCTTTTGTAATCATCGCTCACACCTCACATAGGAACACGACGATACAACAGATTCTCGTTAGAATCACTCCACACAAGAATGTACTTCATTATGCTTCACATGCAAAATGACTCAAGACATTCTTGAAATGCATACATATTCACAATATATTCATGCATTCATCTCATACAATCACATACAATCTATATACATTCACATCAATGCACTATCGTACGATTCGCATTCAAACACACAGTCAAAACGGTAAAAGTCGCTAAATAGCACTATTCCCGACTTTCCGACATAATAAAATCGGCCAACAGTTTCCACACCATCATAATCACAAAGTACAGCTCAAAAGCTTTCCAACGATATAAAGAACGCCTAAATCGGAATTACGGTTCGAGAATTATGAATCTTTAAAAGAAAAGAAAATTATAAAAAAAAAAAGCAAAAGCGCCCGGCGACAGGGATGTTTCGCCCGGCGACGCTTCAATTCCGCCTTCGCTTCGCCCGACGAAGAAGGGGCGAAGGAAACCCTCACAAACGTGAACCAAACCAGTAGCTTGACACTCTCTCGCCTCTCAATTCCGCCCGGCGAAGGCACGAACCGCCCGGCGCTCTGGGCATTTCGCCCGGCGCTTCACACCAGAAGCAGAATTTCTGCTTCGTTTTCACTGTTCCAAAACCCCCAAAAATTCCATTTTCTCCCCCAAATCATTTCCATCCGCAAAACAGTTAATAGCAATGATTCATATACTTATAGAGATCATACAACACAAATTATATCGATTTCTATCCGCGAAAACATCGATTTCTACCATTTTCTACACCAATGGGTTTATACCAAAACTCATGAAAATCAACAAAAACAACAATACAATCATACATAATTGTACACATTGCTAAGATAACAAGATTTCACACCCTTACCCGATTAATCGCGCTTGAAACGGAGTAATATTTGATTTTCCTCTTTTCCTCTTTTTCTCCTCTTCTTTCTCTTCTATTCTCTTTCTTTCTCTTCTTTTTCTTTTTCTTTTCTCCTTCTCTCATTTTCTCTCTCTCTTTCTATTTATATAAAAACATAAAACTTACCCAAGCAAAAGACCAAAATACCCCCCAACTCAAATATCTCCCAAACGCTCTCAAAATGTGATAAAACATAAACAACGATGAAAAATAATATATTGTCAAATAAAAGTCCAAAACAAAATAATATAATAATCAAATAATCAAATCGACTCGATTAAATAAAACTGACAAAAACTGGGGCATTACAACTCTCCCCCACTTAGACATTTTCGTCCTCGAAAATCTAACCCATACGAATAACTCCGGATACGACTCTCGCATCCGACTAACAAACCAACATGCCAACAAAAGGCACACCACAAATAACACAACTGACAAACCACCATGCTAACAGCAGATACAACAACAGCACGACAACGACGACAACAACAACGACAAGATGCAAAGCCCATACAATGCACTTGACGACCAACTCACAACTCAAGGAAAACCACGATACCAACACACAGGTTCACTCTAGAACCAAAACACAACAAGATCGTTACCATCACCACAGATAACACTCCCCTAATTCACCACAAGGAAATAGCCACACACACTCGAACCATCACGATGGAAACGAGGCAACAACACAAACAAGAACACAAGTTCCACGACACAACATCGATTCCACAACCTCTACAAAACCAGAATACCAACATCCTTGTCACACAACCTTATTACAACAATGCTACGATTCCCAATCGAACATATAACCAAAACATCCATCTACTTAGTAGCCCATGAATAATATTTAAACCTTTCACCTAACATTTCCATTCTGAAACGTCCAATGGTCTCATCATTCCTACATGTTCTCAATGTTCAACCTATGAACTCTTACAAGTCCCACACGTAAATACAAAATGTGCCACCTCACGCTTCCGCTGCGCACTCTGATTACTCGCAACCATCAAAACTATCAATTTCACGTCCAAAGTCTAACTCTTTCTCATATTCGCCAAAAATCACTGTTCACTTTAATATTACCAACCTCACACTCTCCTGTGTTATCTCATACACCATACACAAGTCTCGGAATTGCTCAAATAATTCTAACTCCCTGACCATCAAAATAGACATGCATAGAAACTTCCAACTTAACTTTTCAGGCACAACAACAGCTTTTCCCCGAAGGATAATCCAAGCCAAATTCATAACTCATCACGAACTCTAACCATCCTTGTTATCTCATACTCTATTCCTTTAGACCAAACAAGTACTCAATATCCTTGCGATTACCAGACACTTTGAACCTAGAACCATAAAGATAATACCTCCAACTATTCCAACACAATACCACCGCAACCAATTCCAAATCCATAATAATACAGATCCTTTTATAAATCCTCAATTGTCGTAAAGCATAAGCCACGACTTTACCCTCTTGCATTACCACGTTGACTAAACTCATCAAAGACACATCACAATACCCCACAACCAGTTTATTAGGATCACACAAAATCAAAGCTGAAACCGTAGACAAATTCTACTCCAGCTCACCAAAACTTACTCACAACGAACATCCAAACAAACGACTCACCCTTTGTAAGTCAACTGAGATACCAGAAGTACGAACTTAACAAAGTCTTCCATAACCTGTAATAACAACCAACTGAGTCCAAAAGTTTCTAATCTCCTTAACTAACTTGGGAGCCTCTCATGTAGAACTACATCTACTTCCGATGGATCCATTAACCATACTCTCATCTGAAATAACATTTCCAAGAAACTAACCCTTTTCAACCAAAATTCTCACTCGAATAACTTAGCATAAAACTTCGTCTCTTTTCAACACTTGTAATTCAAATCTCAAACACTTTACTCATTCTTCCTCTGAGTTTATAACAAATTCAAATATCCTCAATCGAAACCACTACGAACTTATCCAATTAAATATGGAAGATACGATTCCTCTACTCCATAAACATTAGAGACGCGTTACTGACACCAAATACCATCACTGTACGTTGCAATTCCCAACCAAAATCCAAAAGATATAAATCCTTAAAGCTTTTGCAAAACTTTTCACTGGGTAACTGGTTACTCACATACAAGCTTAACCGAGTAAATAACAACCTATTCCGAGGATAACAAACCTAACCAGTCACATTAAATCGATCAAAGCCTCAACTCACACAATTCACCACTCTTATCAAACATTCCAAACAATTGTAATTCACTCAAACTCAACCAAACCATTCTAGTCATCTGTTCATGAAAGTGGACACTTATTCTCAATCATTACTTTATTCAACTGTTAGTAATCCATACCCAATTTCTTCTCCTGACAGTCCAATTCCGCAATTCCAACATGTATCAACAACCAACCAAAAAGAATCCTCAAACACAATGTTACATCCACCCACAAGGGTTTCCTCACAATTTCCATTAATGCCTAAAAACTCCAAAGACTCCAAACCCACCAGAACTCTAAGTTTACTGTCCATAGTCTCAATGCCATTATACTTGTTATTCCATTCCATCATCCTTCCTTTTGTTACCAACAATACTGGAGCTCTCTAAGACAACACCTTAATGTTCCATCCAAAAACACATCTGAAAACTATGCCCAACTGACGGCCCATCACTGCGACTTCCTGCCAATTCCCAGAACACTACCATCACAGACAAAACAAACATCTTATTCCCATCTACTAAGAGTTTCCTACTTACTTAGCAGATATAAACCTCAACTATTCACCTTCGTCCAATTAAGTTCAATCTCCACTCTCTGTGAAGCAGTCCTTAAATAAAACCCAATCATTCTCTCTCAATGACTTCCCAACTGGACTAACATACCAAAACCTCTAATCCATTTCATCTTCCGATATTAGCATCTTTATCGACTCATCAAAACAATCTGTAATCATCTCCTTAAATTCCAAACAACTCATTTCACACACTATCAAAGCCGGAAAGACCCGCCTATTCCATCCAACATAATTTCCGTCTGCTATCAACAAGAGATTAAGGGTGATCAGTTCCTCAATTTGCCAATAGACAGTCGACAATCATGATGGGGCATAAACCGTCTTTACCAAACTATAATAGCCTTTCTTGCATCCCATACACAAAACTACCTAAGGCACAAATCCTTAGTTGACATAAACCTTACCTCCGCATTTCTTACGGAATCGGGAACAACACTGTCCAAACAACACTTACAATCTTGCAATTCACAACACACTGAGCCAGCGCTTCACACCTGAAGCAACATGGAGAAGTACCAGCTTCTCCCCCACTTATCTCATTCTAACTCCTGAAAACAAAGGATTAGAAAACCAGAAAGCACTGACAGTGTTTCACACACATATCACGTACTAAGGGACAAACAACAACGACAGTATTCAACTGTCACACCAACAGACTCAACAACTGACTCAACACTGGCTCTGATACCACTTAATGTAACACCCCTATTTATACCCCAAAATAATTAATTAAATCATTTAGGCACGTATACAAAATTTGATCAGAGTATAATTAAAACCACATGGCATAAAAAGGTATGTCACATTATACTTGAAATTAAACACATACAACACCTGCTCACAAAGATATGCAACAGTGGGGTAACTTTCACACAACAAAGGATCTCAGTCCTTATACCCACATCTTAATATTTAGAATAAAAGCGGAAACATCTAAAATATTGAATAACAACCACATATATACATCAACATATATATATACCTCATGTTTATATACACAAATTCATCAGCAAGATACATATGCAAATGTATCACAAAAAGATCAAAACGTCCTAGCTACCCGGTGCTACATATCAGAGCCAACCGACCAATAAGGAAAATGAAGACACGCTTCACAAAAAGACCACCAGATACGTAATCTGCAATGCCTCATAGAGCATCATAAAACAGCAGAAGGGTGAGAAATATTATCATAATAACAATGCATATAATTATGTACTACAACATAAACATATAACACATATTCTCACCACAACTCCTCATATATCACAATATAGATATATCATCAAGCATATTCATTATGCATACATTCAACATTATCATCATTCCACAAGAACACACACATACTTGTTCATTCAACAATGCATCATTATAAGATACAGTTTATATCATTTCCCATAAACATACATATATCAATGTTTACTATGTCACAATCATCACATCTCACTAAATATACATCGCAAGGCATATATATATATAAAACCAAGCATATTTCTCATAATGCTTACTTTCACAATTCTTATTATTCCACATAAACATACACATATATGTTTATTCACCAATGCATCATTTAAAGATGAGAAATGCAAATCATAGAGACCTACTCACGACTCTATACAAATGCAACGCGGTACCGACTCAATCCTCATTAGTTCTCTCAGGAACTCTGCTGGAACCATCGCTCGTTACCAATGTAACTCCCCGTCGGGCCTACGATGTTCACCCATTGCTCACACCCCACATGGGCACACAATGTTTATGGATCGCTCACACCCCACACGGGCACACGACCCGATCGCTCACACCCCACATGGGCACACGACCGTCTATAATCATCGCTCACACCCCACATGGGCACACGAGGTTATAGCAGATTCCCTCTGGAACCAATCTGTCGCTCACACCCCACACGGGCACACGACGTTTGTGGATCGCTCACACCCCACATGGGCACACGACCCGATTGCTCACACCTCACCTAGGCACACAATCTTTTGTAATCATCGCTCACACCTCACATAGGCACACGACGATACAACAGATTCTCGTTAGAATCACTCCACACAAGAATGTACTTCATTATGCTTCACATGCAAAATGACTCAAGACATTCTTGAAATGCATACATATTCACAATATATTCATGCATTCATCTCATACAATCACATACAATCTATATACATTCACATCAATGCACTATCGTACGATTCGCATTCAAACACACAGTCAAAACGGTAAAAGTCGCTAAATAGCACTATTCCCGACTTTCCGACATAATAAAATCGGCCAACAGTTTCCACACCATCATAATCACAAAGTATAGCTCAAAAGCTTTCCAACGATATAAAGAACGCCTAAATCGGAATTACGGTTCGAGAATTATGAATCTTTAAAAGAAAAGAAAATTATAAAAAAAAAAAGCAAAAGCGCCCGGCGACAGGGACGTTTCGCCCGGCGACGCTTCAATTCCGCCTTCGCTTCGCCCGACGAAGAAGGGGCGAAGGAAACCCTCACAAACGTGAACCAAACCAGTAGCTTGACACTCTCTCGCCTCTCAATTCCGCCCGGCGCTCTGGGCATTTCACCCGGCGCTTCACACCAGAAGCAGAATTTCTGCTTCGTTTTCACTGTTCCAAAACCCCCAAAAATTCCATTTTCTCCCCCAAATCATTTCCATCCGCAAAACAGTTAATAGCAATGATTCATATACTTATAGAGATCATACAACACAAATTATATCGATTTCTATCCGCGAAAACATCGATTTCTACCATTTTCTACACCAATGGGTTTATACCAAAACTCATGAAAATCAACAAAAACAACAATACAATCATACATAATCGTACACATTGCTAAGATAACAAGATTTCACACCCTTACCCGATTAATCGCGCTTGAAACGGAGTAATCTTTGATTTTCCTCTTTTCCTCTTTTTCCCTCTTCTTTCTCTTCTATTCTCTTTCTTTCTCTTCTTTTTCTTTTTCTTTTCTCCTTCTCTCATTTTCTCTCTCTCTTTCTATTTATATAAAAACATAAAACTTACCCAAGCAAAAGACCAAAATACCCCCCAGCTCAAATATCTCCCAAACGCTCTCAAAATGTGATAAAACATAAACAACGATGAAAAATAATATATTGTCAAATAAAAGTCCAAAACAAAATAATATAATAATCAAATAATCAAATCGACTCGATTAAATAAAACTGACAAAAACTGGGGCGTTACAGTACGATTGCGCCTCGCGAGGTCGTTCTCATTTTTCGAGGTACGACATAACCGTTGAACACAAGAGCCTCCATCCAGCTCTTCCAACGGGGGCCAAACTCCATCTTTTGAAGTAAGAAGCGTAAAAAATTCCAGCTTACACAATTGTAAGCTCTTTCGAAATCCACCTTCAACAAAAAACAATCTTTCCTAACACGTTTTGCCAGGTCCAGAATTTCGTTAATGACGACAACGCCATCGAACATGCTTCTTCCCTTAACAAAAGCCGATTGCTCCTTGGCCACCAAACTTCCTATAACAACCTGAAGTCTATTAGACAGGACCTTGGAAAGAATCTTCTGTAACGAGCTCACCAGACAAATAGGACGGTAACACTCTAAAGAGAGGGGGTTGGACACCTTAGGAATTAGAGTTAGGAACGATGCTGTTGTAGCCCTAGTTAAAGTAGGGTTAGAGTGGAAATCATGAACGAGCCGGAATACATCCTGTTTTATCACCTCCCAGCAGCCTTGAAAGAATTTGAAAGAAAAGCCGTCTGGACCCGGGCTCTTCGCCCCCTCACAATCCCAAACCGCCTTAGTGATCTCTTCTTCCGTTAAATCTCTCTCCAAACTGTTACTATCAGCAGCAGTTAATCTTCTAAAAGCTTCACCTCCCATGACAGGCCTTTTACAATCATTCTCCTTAAAATTGTTAAGGAAGTGATTATGAATCTCTTCCTTGATCTCCCACACCCCGTCTACTCTGACTCCTCCCGAATCAACGAAAGAAATGTGATTCCGTCTTTGTCTATTTTTCATAAACCTGTGGAAGCAAGCACTAAAGCATGTGCATTTTTGTTGGAATAATATAGTAAGGGTGAATAAGTGGGGAAATAGTTCCACATTGAATAGGAATGTGGTGGCTTAAGAATTTATAAGTGGGAGAATCCACTCACCTATCACCTTAAGATTTTAGATAGACAAGTGATATGTCTTTCACAAAGGTGCCTAGTTCTACACTATATATCAATATTCCCTTTCCTAAAACTCCTCTAACAATTTTTAATATATGCGTGTGATACAGCACTACGTATTTTACTATAAACATTATGTTTTGATAATAAAGTATGTAAAAAGTCCATCTTAAATTAACTAATAAATCATTGAAAATGATGATACATGGATTAAAAGAAAGGCAACCTTAATGAATTTGTATCTTTCTCTATCAATAAATCTCACATATTCACATTGCACATGGAAAAAGTGTTCATGAGGGATACTATTTTTTGTCCCTTACCTAAAAAGAGAGAAAGAGAATATTAATGAATTATTATAGAGTACCACCACCACCTTTTTCTCTTTAAAATTGTATGCTTTTAACTTTATATTTCTTCTTCATGTGTTTTTGCCTTCTTTGACGGTGATTAATATGATGATATTTTGTTGTCAATAGGTTTGAAGTTATAGAGATCGGGATTTTGGATTAAGACATTTGTTCAATTATTTTTATGAATTTGTTTTATGCGTTGTTTCATTTTTAAAAAAAGTCAAATTATTTTTTAGATTTTATAGATAGTATTAGTTCATGTTTGGAAAATTTACATAATTTACTTAAGAGAAACAAATTCTTTGCTACTTGAAAATTCCGATGGAGAAAGTATATCTAAAATAAGCAATATTCTGTAGGTTTATTTGATCTGTAAGCAAACATATAAATATAATAAAATAAATGTATATGATAAGATATATAATTGTATACAATTTTTCATTTAATAAATATTTAATAGTATTATTATAAAATATCTATTTTCCTATCCAAGTTTATAAACAACAATTTTTTTGCTTGTTTCAAATCATAAGTGAAAAATCAACTTTTATTTTATTTAATTATTGTTGTAAAAAAAGCATATTTTCAAGGTAAAAGTAAACTTAAATTGTAATTAATTTGATCTCTCTCATCTTCTATGATAAATAATAATTAAAATTACTTTTTTTCTCTCACAAAACGTGTTTTAAAAAAATAAAAATATTATACTTTAAATTATAGTTTTAATTTTTTATTTATATATTGAGACAAATGGAGTAAAATATTAAAATTACAAATCTACTCTTATAACATAATTGCATAAGTTTTTCTAAAATTAATTTTGTAATTATTATAACTTAACAAAAAATAATAAAAAATTAAAAGTAAATTTCATAATTACAATAAATTTAAATAATTCAATGACACAATCAAATAAATAATTTTAATGTTTTTATTAACATATATATATATATATATATATGGAAATGCTAACATACACTCAAAAATGGTGGGTCCCACAGAAAAATACACTACATCTATTTTCTTTCTATTTTTTTTTTCTTTATCTTTTTGATGTGGGTCCCACCCAAAATTGGTAGACCCCACACAAAAATATACTAAGGTGTATGTTGCTAATGCACATCTACATGAGTTTGTATTAGCATGACCCATATATATATATATATATATATATATATATATATATATATATATAATATGTTAATTAAAATTAATGAATTGATACTTTTAATTCGAAGAAAAGTTAAGTGCAAATATTTTATTATAAAAGTTTGAATTGCTTATTGTTATTTTTGCAGTTCATATTATTTTATTTGAGGACCGTCAGACAATAAATATAGATTGCTCTTTTAGTCAAAATTTGATCCATTTTCTTTTCATTTCACTTAAAACCTTAATTTCTCTTTTCTTTTCCAATTTACTTTCACAGATTTCTTCTTTATTCAAATCATTGTGTTGTGGAATCATTTTTCAATAAAAGAGTGATTGAATAACTTGGGTTAAGAGTGAGGAGTGAGAAGAGCGATCAATCATAAAGATTGATTATCGTTCAATCAAGATTGATTCAAATTATCTTCAGGATTAAGGTTAATTCCAATATCTGGTATCAGAGTTTGGTTGTGATTCTTTGAAGGCATAGCGTAATGACTTCTCATCCGAACAAACATTTTGTTAGAATCATAATATAGGTGGATTTTTGTTATCGTCTCCACAGGAATTGTCATGATATTTGGATGCTTGTCGTTCAATAGTTTACTGTTTCAAGAAAAAGGTTTTTCAAAGTTTCGTTTATAAATTGTCACGTTTTTAGTAGCAAATCTTATAAATTCTAAAGTGTTTGATTAATAAAGTATATCAAAATTATTTTTCATCAACCCTAACTTATATGTATTCTTTCAATTTTGCATGTGTGTCATACCCTAATTTTTAACCCTAAGATTTCACCTTCATTTGCATCATTTTCATAGCATCAAGCACCTTTTGTGTGTGTTATTATATTTTTGCTAACCCCATTTGAAAATACAAAAAATATGGGTTTTACTTGCTATGCTTACAAGCTGGGGTTTTACTTCAAGAAGTTCAAGCAAATGATCAATCAAGGATTTGTGTGACTCTCCACTCCTCAAGAACCTCCACTCATTCATGGTGATTTAGAGTTTCCCTCCATTGATAATCAAGTTTGAGTGTGCATCAATTCAAGTTCACAAGGATCTCATGGCTTAGAATGTGATTCAAAGGTTTCAAATGCATCTTTGTGGCCCATTCATGTGTTTAAGATGACTTGAGAAGTTTGATATATTGATAGTTGAAAATTTTTGGTTAATTGTTAAAAATTCAATAGATGCTCAAAGTCAAAATTTGACTTTTGACATTTTTTTGGTCAACTACGGACTTTTCGAGTCAATAATCGAGAAAGTGTGGAAAATGATTGAGGTTGGTCAAGTTAAATCAAGAAAATCGAAGAAAGAAAATCATATGTTTGAAAGAAACACAAAGAGGATAAAAAATAATGCAATGACAAAGTTGTAATAATACGTGAGGATCAAGAGGGAAGGCAATGACATTTTTGTAATTATCAAAAAGCAGTTGAGGATCAGGGTGAGGATCAACATCACTCAATGGTAAAATGGTAATATTTGTATATGCTTGGGGATCAAGTAAAGAATATACCATACGTGGGCACCAATCAATGGCAAAGTTGTAATTATCAAAAAGCAGTTGAGGATCAGCGTGAGGATCAACATGAGGATCATCATTGCTTAATGGCAATTTTGTAAATATTGATATTCTCATTTACACTACTAATGACAGTTTTGTAATTACTGATGGCAAACTTGTAATTAGAAGTTGATACTCAGGACAGTCTTGGTACTCAAGAATGGGGAGGATCAAGAATCCTATATATAGTCCATTTGTTTTCTTCATTAGGGGGGATTCAAGGAGATCATTGAGGATTAATTCAAGAGGAATTCAAGAAAAATGGTCATGAAATTCTTCCAAACATCATATTCTCACTAAATTCATTGTCACATAAGAGGCGAAACTTCGAATCTCCTGATTTTCCCACTTCCCTTATATCAAATATAACTCATCCAATGCATTGAAACCCATCATTCCAACACACTTCTAGGGGCTCAGTGAAGTTATAAACATCATCATATCTCATCTGAAAGTACTCTAGAAGGTGCATTGGACACACTCCAATAGGTAAACTTTCTTGATTTTCGAACTCTCTCTTTAAGGTATCATTTTCATCCATTCAAGTTACCATTGTGTTTATCTTGAAATGTTGAGTGAAAACCCCATGAAAATGGGTATTGGTTGATCATATATGGTACTAAATTCTTTTTTTTTTCTTTCCAATTGTTTTAACTTTCATCTTTATTTTTAACAAAAAATATAAAAAAAACATTTTAATTATTTTCTTCTTATTTTATTTTTCATATTAAAAAATCCCAAAAATATTTATTATTTTTGTATTAATGGTTTATCTTTATTTATTTTTAATTTAAACCTTAAAAATCAAAGATTTTTTTTTTTTGGCTTAAATGCATTTTTAGCCCCCTATTTACATATTTTTAACGTTTTAGTCTCCCTTTTAATTTTTTTAGCCTTTTAGTCCCTTTAGTTGTCATTTTTTGGGATTTTTTGTAGCCCCCCTCCTGTTTTGATTATGTGGCGTTGAAACTGCTGAGTGTGCATGCTTAGTCATATGCCATGTCAGTTAATCTAAATGACATGTCATTAATATATTCCAATAAAATTTGTAGTCCCCTAATATTTTAATGTTACACAATTTTATTATGAACCCTAATTTATGCGTGTTCATCCCTTTCTTCAATTTCTGGAATCCTGCTACTACTCTTCTCCTCCACGTCTGCTACTTCGTTCTCTCCACATCTTCTACATCGTATTGTCCATGTCTGGTTATTCCCAAACAAGCAGTCGCATGAAACCCCATTCGAACTTCAAATCAACCCATGGCGAATGTATGTGCGGCCTAGAAGCACCACTTATGACATCATGGACTGAGTCTAACCCAGGAAGACGATTTTATGGCTGTGGGATGTATAAGGTAATATTTGTCTATGATTTATCACTTCTACTTTCTCCAATCATTTACACTTATGGTTGTTTCTCTTATGTTTCTTGTAGCTTGTGGGACAAAAGAGGTGTGGTTATTTTGTTTGGTATGACGAAGAGATGAGCCCAAGAGCAAAAGAAATGATTACAACTTTGAAGGAAAAATTATGCTCAGAGCAAAATAAGGTTAATGAAGGCATGGTCAAAGAGGCTGAGTTGAAGATGAAGATCAAGTACCTTAATATGCAACTGAAGTTTACATGTGTTATGAGCTTTGTAATGTTATTAGGTTTAGTTGTAACAAGTGTAATGAAGTAGATTGTGATTCAAATTGATGTTGTATGTTTATGGTTTATTTGTAAGAAGTGACAATATGAATGTAACCCATGAATTGATGAATGAGAATGAATATTTTTGGTTTAATATGTTTATGGTTTATATGGTATTTGCTTTAATATGATTATGGTTTATATGATATCTTGGTTATATGGATTTGGAAAAGCTGATGCAAAAGCAGGATTATATGATTATGGTTTATATGATATCTTGGTTATATGGATTTAGAAAAGCTGATGCAGAAGCAGGATTATATGATTATGGTTTCATATGATTATGGTTTAATATGATTATGGTTTAACTGACATGGCATATGACTAAGCATGCACACTAAGCAATTTCAACGCCACATAATCAAATCAGGAGGGGGACTACAAAAAATCCCAAAAAAATGACAACTAAAGGGAGTAAAAGGCTGAAAAATTAAAAGGGGGACTAAAACGTTAAAAATATGTAAATACGGGGACTAAAAGTGCATTTAAGCCAAAACTTTTTATTCATCCTTGTTATTTGTTTCATTTTCACATTAAAAAAAATCAAAAATATTTGTACTCTTTTATTTATTAGAGTTTTGGTTCTATTTAAAAAAACACACTTTGATTAATTAATTGACACACCTTCCATTGTGTTCATTCCTTGTCTATTCACATATTAGGACTAATTTAACCTTAGGACTTTTAAACCACTTTCTTCTACAAACCATTAGCCTTCCCAAGAGATAGCCTTTAATCTTTTGTAACCTTTAACCCTTCCTTTAATTCTCAATAGAGATAGCTATTAATCTCTTCTCCATTTGCCACCTTTGGCTTTACATTTATAATTAACCTTGTCATAGAGATATCCATTAATCTCTTCTCCCTTTACAACCTTTAGCTCTTCATTCAAATCCTTTTATAAGAGATATCCATTAATCTCTTCACCTTTACAATCAATCCTCACAAGCTTTGCTTTCAAGCTTTTCACCCGTGGTTCCACGAACTACGGACGCTATGATTTCTCAAGTTCCTCTTGAGAATACGTAGGCACAAGGCCCCGATCCTTGGCGAGCACACTTTTCTTTTTAACCCTTTTCTTTTTTACACCCTTTTACCCCGTAGTGAGGGGAACTACGAATGCTCTGATTCCATTCCCGTCAGGATACGTAGGCACAAGATGCGATGTCTTGGCGAGCATACTTAGTAAATTAACCCCTAGGTCTTTCCCTTAGCACATTTTCCCTAGAAAGCAAACAATAACATAACACAAATAATAATAAGAGGTTCCTGTAGAGTACTACAGATACTTAGGATACTAACATCTTCCCTAGGTATAACCAACCCCCGTACCTTTAATCTCTCTTTGCTCAGCTTTAGGCCTTGCTTTTTTCCTTTGCATTTTACTTAGGGTTTTTGTTCGATCTTTTCTCCCTTCCCTTGGATAAATTAAAGATCGGTGGTGATATCATTGTTTTGTGATTCAAGTTAATTAATAGCTTGATATCCGTTTTTCACTGCGACAGAAAATGGCGACTTCACTGGGGACATTGTTCAGTGGGTTGAGCCTAACTTGTTGTATTTGTGTTATCTTACATGTTTGCTTGCTTGTATATTTGTACATGTTTATATCTGTATATATACCTGTTGTACTTGGGTTTTTCTGTGTGCATGGTGTTTATTTTGAGTTGTGAGGATAAATCCTAACCCAGATTTGAGTGTACACTTATGATAGGATGATGGATATAGTCAAGGAGACTTCGAGGGAGTAGTCCCAAAGGAGTTGACTTGAGATTCCACACTCGGTTGAGGCCCTCTCGGGGGTGGTATAGGTTGAACGAGCAATCGTGAATGCATTGCAACTTTTGACCTAGGAGCTTGTGAAGCTAAAGACCTTTAGTATCCCTTCACCCCACTTTGGCCTCTTAGGACATAGTGCGATGACTATGAGGGAGTAGTCCCAAAGTAGTTGATACACGACACTACACTCAGACGAGACTCTCTTGAGAATATTATCGACTACCGAGTGATTTGGGAAATTGATAATATCTGAAAGACGGGTTGTTGACTCTAGGAACTTCTTAGAACCCTGCTTTACGAATACATGAACCCTAGTACACACCCTGTGGTTGGTTCTTTACCCAGACTCCATGCTGAGATCCCGAACCTTCGATCCTGTTGCATGTGTTTTGCATCATGTCTTGCATCGAGTTACATATCATTTGCATCTTTGCATGATTCATTGCATACATCCGTTTATCTAGCAACTCATTTCCAGTTGTCTCTATCTCCAATAGCGTCACCTGTGAGTCGTCAAGTTGATTCCTCGACACAAGTACCATACTAGAGCTAACTACAAACGCAAGATGTCAGAGCAAGAGGTACACAGTGCTGAGATCCGAATGGATATCGACGACCTTAAGTCAAGCATGACTAAACTCACCGAGATGGTCTAAGTCTTGATTTCTAGAGGAGATCAACCCCAAAGGACTGTCATCCAGGAAGTTTTAAGCACTGACCCTCCACCTGTTCTGGTGTCACCTTCAACTTGGCCCGAGTTTGGTTTGCCACACAATTACTCTCCACTGATTGCATCTACTGCTATGATTGTTCAGATCTCCATGCCTGTATTTCTAGCTCCTGTTTTTACCGAGCCCAGACCTATGGTCCATGCTGTTACCCAGATTGTCCGAGCTCCCTTTGAAAATCTCCCCTTTGAGAATCCCCTCTATGAGTACAATGTTGCCAGTGTTCAGGGTGAAGACCGTGAATACTTTGTTGAACCTGAGGTTGTTCGAGAACAATTTCAGACCATAGACAAGAGACTTAGAGTTGTTGAGGGTACTGACTTCTTTAGTGTAGATGCGGACACCATGTGCCTAGTTTCTGACCTTGTTATGTCTGCTAAATTCAAAACTCCAGAATGTGTGAAATATAAGGGTCACTCTTGTCCAAGGGCTCAGTTGGTCATGTACTTTCGAAAGATGGTTGCTTATACCAACAATCAGAAAATGTTTATCCACTGTTTTCAAGACATCTTGAGTGGAGCCTCACTCAAATGGTATATGAGTCTCGAGCAAAACTCCATCCATTGCTTCCAGGATCTCGCAAATGCCTTCATAAAGCAGTATAAGTATAACCTCGACATTGCTCCTAATCGCCGCCAGCTTCAAAACATGACTCAACACGAGAAGGAATCATTTAAGGAGTATGCTCAGCGCTGGAGAGAGTTGGCTTCCCAAGTTGAACCCCCTTTGGCCGGAAAAGAGTTGACTGGAATGTTCATGGACACCCTGTCTCTATTCTATTGGGAGAAGATGATCGGAAGTGTTTCCTCCAACTTCACTGATTTGGTTACTATTGGCCAAAGGCTCGAGGAAGGAATCAAGAACGGTAAAGTGTCCAAGGCTGCTGAGTCTTCCAATGGTGTGAAGAAATCCTATGGGAACTTTCAGAAGAAGAGGGAAGATCAGACTAATGTTGTCATGACTGAAGCGAGAAGGCCTCGTCCTATACCTCAGTATGCTAATCACCCTACCATTGCTGCTGTTACTCATGTGGTTTCTGCTCCACGCCCAACTCAAGCTCCTCAATGTCCGACTGTAGGACAAAACCAGTACCATAATAGGAATCGATTTGATCCTATTCCCATGACGTACACCGAATTATATCCTGGTTTGGTTCATAAAGGTTTGATTACCACAAGGACTATGCCTCCTCCTCCAAATCCTCTTCTAGCCGACTATAGGGCTGATCTTCATTGTGAATACCATCAAGGTGGTGCAGGACATAACTTGGAAGGTTGCTATGCGTTGAAGGGTAGAGTACAAGAGCTGATTAGAAATGATATCCTCTCCTTTCGGGACTCCAATCCTAATGTCCGGACGAATCCTCTGCCAGGGCACGACAAGTGAAGCTTCAGTCGACTTCAGCCCATCTACTTCCCCAAAGACAGGACAACTCATCCTTGTTGGTGATTAGTCAATAGGCCATGTTTCTTTCCATTTGTAATTTCCTTGTTTGAATTGTGTTTGTTTGCTTTCAAACTTGTTTATTTTGAATGTTAATTTAAATGAAATGAGCATTGCAATATTTTGATTCAATTCATCGGTTATTTGCATCTTTATGCATTCTCTTTCAAAATACATATCTTGTTCATTTTCTTTTATCAAACTTTTGATTATGCAAAGATTTGAGGGAGGATGATGAAAACAAAATACTCATAATTGCTGTTGGTATAATTTTGAATCAAGACTTTGCTGACGATGTAAGACATTGTTTCAATTCCCAAACACTAGAGACATAAGGAAGATAATCCCTCGTCAACCCCTTCGAGCCTAGAAGTTGGAGTTTCTTTCTGTACCAAAAAAACTCGCATTCTTAACCTGGGGCAGGGTAGTTCTCAGTTAACTTGATTGTGCATTCAAATACAAGAGTTTCATACAAGACACCTTTCAATAAAAGTTTACATTCATAAGTCGTCCTTCGCACACAACAAGCAGGTGTCAAAGATGTCTTTCAAATCGGAAGCCAATGATGGTTCACTGTAATCATTAAGCTAGGAAGTCACAACCTTTCAACTCTTCCAAATTAAATGAATAAATGTTGTACAAATTATTCCCAATGTGATAAATAAAGAAGGATCATCAATAAATCCTTACTCAAAGAATGATCCGAGAACTTTTCAAGGCAAAAGCTAAGAAAGATGGGAAGCTCATGACCTTACCTTATGCAAAGAGAAATAAGAACAAGCTTGTATGACAACAGAATAGAAGAGAGGGTGACTGTTAAAGAAATTCATTAATTCTCGAGCTATCGACAACATCAAAACCCCTTGGGGTTAGAATATGTGTGTCAATTAACTGAATGTAGGATTGGAGTTCATCACGAAGAAAGGGTGGGTACAAATAAACTTTGAGCCATTATCCTTTGTTTCAAAAACCGTGAACCATGCCACGTTACAACCCTCAAAAGACCTAACTGAAGCAAGGTTATTTTGACAGCATACTACAATAAGGTTGCGTAAACTGACTCCAAAAATATTTTTGCAAATAATTTGTTTTGGCACCATACGTTTGCTTTACCTTTTACTTTGAATGTCTTAAACCACCGTGTTTTGACCAATGATTCATACGCTTTGCATCATTCCAACAATGATTTTGATTTCAAAAATTGCATAAACTTTGCATTAAAATTACCATGTTTGAATGAACAGTTTTTTTTCAAACTAACTTTTTCTCAAGGAATTTTCAAACGGTTGAGAAACATGGTCGGTGATCCTATCAGGGGCAAGTTCCTTCCGAATCCTGTTGAGAATCAGTTTAAGTTTGGTTGTTCAATGCAAGTCCTTCTCAGAATTAGTTTATCTAGAAGATCTTTCAAGACTCATACTAGGGCAAGTTTTCCAAGTAAACAGTAAAACAGTCATTTACATCATCAGACAAGATGAAGCAATGATAAGTTCATCTACAACAGCCAGCCAATCTGGGGAATTTTACTAAAAGAGTCCCCAAGCAGCTCTCCATCCTTCCTCGAAGGATTTTCAACTTGATACTGCTTACCAATGTGGCAAAGATATATTCAACAACAACATCTTTAGTCCCTAAAGCTTAGTGGAAGTGATCTCCGTGTTGAGGAATTAGTTTTCCAGTCTTGTATTCTCCCCAAAAAGAGTCGAGCCATGTCATCGAAATCTGCATTGCACTTGCATTTGATCATATATCATATGCATAATTCATATACATATGCATAGCATGAGTGTTTCATCCTCATCTGCATTCTCCATAAGTTGTGTCGTTGTCAACGTCTTACCTTATGGTCAAAGTCCAATTTACCTGGCACCTACCCAACATATATTGTCGTGTCTACCCAATGTTTTCTTGGGTATCTCCTTGTTCATATTCATCTAACGCTTTCTTGGATACTGTGATTTCTTTTATCCAATGCTTTCTTGGGTATCTCCTTGTTCACATTCATCCAATGCTTTCTTGGATACTGTGATTCCTTTTATCCAATGCTTTCTTGGGTATCTCCTTGTTCACATTCATCCAACGCTTTCTTGGATACTGTGATTCCTTTTATCCAATGCTTTCTCGGGTATCTCCTTGTTCACATTCATCCAATGCTTTCTTGGATACTGTGATTCCTTTACATCCAATGCCTTCTTAGATATCACCTTTTATCTCATTTACATCTGATGCCTTCTCAGATATTATGAGTTTACCTTTCATTCAAAGCCATTATTGGATGTCTGGTGTATTTCTGTCCAATGCTTTCTTGGATTACCCTTTTATCTCATTTACATCTGATGCATTCTCAAATATTATGAGTTTGCCTTTCATTCAAAGCCATTATTGGATGTCTGGTGTCTTTCTGTCCAATGCTTTCTTGGATTACCCTTTTTATCTCATTTACATCTGTTACCTTCTCAGATATTATGAGTTTGCCTTTCATTCAAAGTCATTATTGGATGTCTGGTGTCTTTTTGTCCAATGCTTTCTTGGATTACCCTTTTTATCTCATTCTCTTCAGATGCCTTCTCAGATATTATGAGTTTGCCTTTCATTCAAAGCCATTATTGGATTTCTGGTGTCTTTCTGTCCAATGCCTTCTTGGATTACCCTTTTTATCTCATTTTCATCCAATGCCATTCTTGGATCCCTACCTTGTTCACAGTCATCTAAAGCCATTATTAGATATTGTGATTATACCTTCATTCAAAGCCATTATTGCATGTCTGGTGTCCTTTCATCCAATGCCATTCTTGGATGTTGCATATGTTTATCTCTCTGATGTTTTCCCAGATTGAGTATTTTGTTCTGATGTTCTTCCAGAACCCCTTTGTGCCTATCTGGTGTTCTTCCAGATACGACTTTGCTTCTGATGTTTTTCCAGAACTACTTGTGTATATCTGACTTTCTTCCAGATACAACCTTGTTTATATGATGTTCTACCAAATGATGTTGTTTATCTGATGTTCTTCCAGATATGTCTTCAAAATATTTTCTCGTACATTTAATGCTTTTCTAAATGTTTCACTTGTATCTTCAGATTTGGTCTCGTCCACAACTAATGTTTTTCTAGATGTTTCTGATATTTTTTAGATTGTGTTACCTTTCAGCATCTGATACTTTTTTGGATGTCTGTGTCTCTGTTTGGGGTCTATCCCTATCTTTCCAAGTATTACTGGATGCTCTTTATCGCCCTGACGGATTTCTATAATACCTTGTTTTCCCGTTGTTCTCTTCTTGCAATAGTTCATCTTCTATAGTTTCATTCCCCACAGAACTCAGAGTCTTGCATTCATATCATTTCATAAGCATCTTTTAGTATCTTAGGGCCAAAAATTGCGCATGTCTGTATTTAAGTCTCTCGAATCTTGTCGAGACGAAAATTTAAATCTTCATATCTCCAGATAGAAGAAACTTAAATAGGGGCATCTGTCATACCCTAAGTTTTAACCCTAAGATTTCACCTTCATTTTCATCATTTGCATAGCATCAAACACCTTTTGTGTGTGTTAATATATTTTTGCTAAGCCCATTTGAAAATACAAAAAATATGTGTTTTACTTGCTTTGCTTACAAGCTAGGGTTTTACTTTAAGAAGTTCAAGCAAATGATCAATCAAGGATTTGTGTGATTCTCCAATCCTCAAGAACCTCCACTCATTCATGGTGATTTAGAGTTTCCCTCCATCGATAATCAAGTTTGAGTGTGCGTCAATTCAAGTTCATAAGGATCTCATGGCTTAGAACGTGATTCAAAGGTTTCAAATGCATCTTTGTGGCCCATTCATGTGTTTAAGATGACTCGAGAAGTTTGATCTATTGATAGTTGAAGAATTTTGGTTCAATCGTTAAAAATTCAATAGATGCTCAAAGGCAAAGTTTGACTTTTGACATTTTTTGGTCAACTACAGACTTTTTGAGTCAATAATTGAGAAAGTGTGTAAAATGATTGAGGTTGGTCAAGTTAAATCAAGAAAATCGAAGAAAGAAAATCATATGTTTGAAAGAAACACAAAGAGGATAAAAAATAATGCAATGGGAAAGTTGTAATAATGCGTAAGGATCAAGAGGGAAGGCAATGACATTTTTGTAATTATCAAAAAGCAGTTGAGGATCAGCGTCACTCAATGGCAAAATGGTAATATTTGTACATGCTTGGGGATCAAGTAAAGAATATACCATACGTGGGCACCAATCAATGATAAAGTTGTAATTATCAAAAAGCAGTTGAGGATCAGCATGAGGATCAACATTGCTTAATGACAATTTTGTAAATAGTGATATTCTCATTTACACTACTAATGGCAGTTTTGTAATTACTGGTGGCAAACTTGTAATTAGAAGCTGATACTCAGGGCAGTCCTGGTACTCAAGAATGGAGAGGATCAAGAATCCTATATATAACCCATTTGTTTTCTTCATTAGGAGGGGATTCAAGGAGATTCATAGAGGATTGATTCAAGAGGAATTCAAGGAAAATGGTCAAGAAATTCTTCCAAACATCATATTTTCACTAAATTCATTGTCACATAAGAGTCGAAACTTCGAATCTCCCAATTTTTCCCACTTCCCTTATATCAAATATAACTCATCCAATACATTGAAATCCAGCATTCCAACACATTTCTGGGGGCTCAGTGAAGTTATAAACATCATCACATCTCATCTGGAAGTACTCTAGAAGGTGCATTGAACACACTCTAATAGGTAAACTTTCTTGATTTTCGAACTCTCTCTTTAAGGTATAATTTTCATCCATTCAAGTTATCATTGTGTTTATCTTGAACTGTTGAGTGAAAACCCAATGAAAATAGGTATTGGTTGATCATATATGGTACTAAATTCTATTTTTTTCTTTCCAATTGTTTTAACTTTCATCTTTATTTAAAAAAAAATATAAAAAAAACATTTTAATTATTTTCTTCTTATTTTATTTTTCATATTAAAAAATCCCAAAAGTATTTTTATTTTTGTATTAATTGTTTATCTTTGTTTATTTTTAATTTAAACCTTAAAAATCAAAGAAAACATTTTATTCATCCTTGTTATTTGTTTCATTTTCATATTAAAAAATATCAAAAATATTTGTACTCTTTTATTTATTAGAGTTTTGGTTCTATTTAAAAAAAACACTTTGATTAATTAATTGACACATCTTCCATTGTGTTCATTCTTTGTCTATTCACATATTAGGACTAATTCAACCTTAGGACTTTTAAACCACTTTCATCTACAAACCATTATCCTTCCCAAGAGATAGCCATTAATCTCTTGTAACCTTTAACCCTTCCTTTAACTCTATATAGAGATAGCTATTAATCTCTTCTCCATTTGCCACCTTTGGCTTTACATTTATAATTAACCTTGTCATAGAGATAGCCATTAATCTCTTCTCCCTTTACAACCTTTAACTCTTCATTCAAATCATTTCATAAGATATAGCCATTAATATCTTCACCTTTACAATCAATCCTCACAAGCTTTGCTTTCAAGCCTTTCACCCGTGGTTCCACGAACTACGGATGCTCTGATTTCTCAAGTTCCTCTTGAGAATACGTAGGCACAAGGCTCCGATCCTTGGCGAGCACACTTTTCTATTTAACCCTTTTCTTTTTTACACCCTTTTACCCCGTAGTGAGGGGAACTATGAATGCTCTGATTCCATTCCCATCAGGATACGTAGGCACGAGATGCGATGTCTTGGCGAGCATACTTAGTAAATAAACCCCTAGGTCTTTCCCTTAGCACACTTTCCTTAGCAAGCAAACAATAACATAACATAAATACTAACAAGAGGTTCCTGTAGAGTACTGCAGATACTTAGGATGCTAACACCTTTCCTAGGTATAATCAATCCCCGTACCTTTGATCTCTCTTTGCTTAGCTTTAGGCCTTACTTTTTGCTTTGCATTTTACTTAGGGTTTTTGTTCGATCTTTTCTCCATTCTCTTGGATAAATTAAAGATCGGTGGTGATATCATTGTTTTGTGATTCAAGTTAATTAATAGCTTGATATCTGTTTTTCAATGCGACAATGTGAAGTCGGATCTGAATAATATCATCACGCATTCTCTCAACACCGTCTATCTCTAGAGAGGCGTCGTGAGAAATACTGTATTCATCGCTACACGATCTCTACATATAACAACCAATATAGTACGCTTTAAGTTCAACACAAAACAACTATGAACCATAGACCGATCTCTCCAATATATAAATCGATAGATGAATATTTTAGGTCAAGTTCCACAAAATCTATGTCTAGAGTTTTACAAAACAAGAATGGATCATTAAGAACAAAAATATTCATCATATATTAATCATCACTTGTTCACATACAAGGCCAATATAAAGAAATACATAAAGCTAATGGTAGACTACCTCTACCTTTGATACAAAGGAAATTAGCTACCCATAACCATGGTAGCTTTCTTTACAAGTAATGAGAGAATATGAATGAGCATCCACGTCGAAGAATCGAACTCGGATGGGAATCCAACTTCTATTTACAAAATATCACCTTTTGGTGAAGAAATGCTGAGAAATGAGGTTTCTAGGTGAAAAATGGGTTATGATCCCCAAAAGGTGTGAAAATTACTTATATAGTACAACTAGAATCTAAAAAGTTTACCCAGCGAACTCATTCGTCGCCCAGTAAACTCTACTTTATGGCACCTGAAGTGCCTCTGAACAGTTGAACCGCCCCTAAGGAATTTACAAAGTTCATTGTGCGAGCAATTCTTAGCCCTGTGAACTATTTCGCTATAAGTTCTCACAACGAACTTATGGTAATTTAGCCACTGACTTCAGTTTGAAATGGTTTACTGGTCCTTCGCTGCAACCTCGCCTAGCGAACATTCGCTACCAGTTTGCTCAGTGAACTTAGTACCCTTTTCCTACTGCCATTAATCTGATATGGTTTGCTAGGGCTTCGCCATGAGCTCTCCCAGCGAACATTCGGTGCTAATCCTCGTTGGATGTTCGCACAACGAACATGCTAAATCTCTTCTTTTCCTTTGGCTTCCTTGTCCATTTACTTTTGTCTCACACTTTGATGTTTTATGCCTAATTCCTGCACAATAACACAAAAATCAAAGCAACCAAAGGTATTTTCAACATAATTGAAGAATATCATGAAAACATGGAGTAAATCCAA
Organism: Lathyrus tuberosus; assembly: GCA_022829125.1. NCBI lineage: Eukaryota > Viridiplantae > Streptophyta > Magnoliopsida > Fabales > Fabaceae > Lathyrus > Lathyrus tuberosus. The sequence goes on along the minus strand of JALAZF010000258.1, from coordinate 7,502,808 downwards.
CAAAACATAACAAATGAGATGAAAATGCCAATAAACATGGATCAGTTTAAAGCATGTTTGGCATTCAACACATTTTCCAGTGAATATTCCAATATTGAATGGTAAGAATTATGAGAATTATGAAAATTAATTTACTCAGCATATGGAAACTGATAAAAACAAAGTGTTGATCAAAGATAAGATGATGAGAGTTCTCGACTCAGGAGGTAGGTTAATCTTGAAGGCACCTATGCCTCAGAACAGAACCTTCAAAATTAAACTAAATGTGATGTAGCATAAGTGTTTGCCAACTGCAGCTAACAAAGATGAATGGCTATGGCACTCCAGACTTGGCCATCTCAACTTCAAAGACATCAGAAATCTGAAGAGAAGAGACATAGTTTCAGGATTACCAGAAATGGACATTCCAAATGAAGTGTGTGAAGAATGTGTTCAAGTAAAGCAACACAAGAATAACTTCAAAAAAGATGCAGGAAGCAAGTTAAAGGCAGTTCTTGAAGTGATATACTCTAATGTGTGTGGTCCTATCCAGGTAGATTTGATTAGAGGTAACAGATACTTTGTCATATTCACAGATGATTACAGTCGAAAATTGTGTAGATACCTAATCAAGAAGAAAAATGATGTGCTTGAGGCATTCACAATGTTAAAATCTATTGGGAGACCGTCATGGTCTCCAAGCTTGGTTTCTCAAGTCGGTCATCACTATATATAGTGACGAGTTAGGAGTTTTAATAGGATGATGGGTTGGGAGTTTTAACAGGATGACAGGCATCACCCAGGTGACGAGTTACCCGTCATGCTATTAGAAGGGGCGTTTTTGTCCCTGTTGTGAGGTTTGAGTTGTCGGTTCATAATTTTAATGTTTTTTTTGTAGTTGGGCGATAATTGGATATTGTTTGGTCGTGTTGGTGTGGTTAATTAAGTATTATGAATTTAATTAATTATGGTAGAATTATCATTGTTAATTTCTAATTGAATTTCCTAAATGTTGTCGTTTACATGGTGTAGCAATTGTATGGAATGTATATGATGTTGTTTGGTGATGTTATATGATGTGAATGTCACTAGTATTATTGTGAGATACATACTTATATGGTGATTAATTAGGTATTGTTGGTGTGATGATAAATAGTTCAGAGGGGGGACTATTTGTGTGCTTGTATGCATTGTTATTATGATTGTTGGATAGTAGTTCGGAAGGGGGAATTACTATTGTGTGTCAATACATGTTGTTTATGGTTAGAAGGGGTCATTAACCATTATTATTATTGTTTCACTTATTTGTATTGACATGCATCATTGTGTCGTGTCGTTGAAAGAGACATGTTTGCCAGTTCAGAAAGATGGGAGTAATGGCTTATCCCAAGCTCAGAAGAGGGGGCTTAGAGCTCGGAAGTGGTGTTGGAGGGGGGGTCATGGGTTCAAAAAGAGGAACCCGGTTCTTGAGAGAACCAAATGTTGAGTCGGTACCACATGCATAGTGTCACGTTGTATCGTTATATATATATATATATATGTGTGTGTGTGTGTGTGTGTATGTGTGTGTGTGTGTTTGTGTGTGTATTGACATGAATGACTATGATATTGTGGTGATGTTGGTTGTGTATTAAATGTATGATATGTTGTGTGATTATCTACATTTGCCTTCTTTACACCGTTTAATATAGAAGTTTATTGCTCACCCCCTTTTTCTTAATGTTGTCCACCATGGACATCTTACAGATAATCAGGAGTAAAGTTGTTGCTGTGTATGGAAGGTGGCTTGTTGGAGCTATTCTTCATTTATTTATTGTTTATCTCAAATTAGTGGTTTTAGTGCTGTGATCTTGTAACATCGGGAACGAGACATTTTACTATGTTTTAAGTTAATGTTGAATTATGTGGTTTAAATTTATATACTTTATTTACGAAATTTAAATTGAAGTTGTTATGTTATGATTTTCCATTGCATGTTGTCAAACGTTCTGATGAGTATTTGGATGGTTGTCGTAGTGACACCTTAAATTATCGATTAAATATTTTTATATAAGTTTTGATGTTTAGGGTGTTACACCCTATACTCCACAGCAAAATGGAAATGTAGAGAGAAAGAATAGAGCCATCATGAACATGGTGAGGAGTATGCCAAGAGGCAATCATTTACCTAATGAACTATGGGGTGAGGCTGTGTCGACTGCAACATACGTCTTGAACAGATGTCCGACTAGGAATCTAGATGGAATCATACCAGAAGAATGTTGGTTTGGTTTTAAGCCTAGCTTAAGTCATATGAAGGCGTTTGAATCTATAACACATAAACATATGTCTGATCAGTTGAGAAGGAAGCTTGATGACAAGTCAAGCTAAATGATCCTAATAGGATATCACTCTGCTGGTGGATACAAACTGTTCAATCTCTTGAACAAACAAGTTATGATCAGCAGAGATATGATCATATATAAGATGAAGGAGAGAGATTGGAAAGACAATGTCAAGAAGGATTCCGTGAGAATTCTATGTGATGAACCAACTAGTGAGGCTGACAGAGAAGTTCGACAAGAAGTCAGAGGTCAAGCAGGCACAAGCAAACCTCAAAGAATAAGAAACATGCCTGCAAGGTTGTAGAAATGTGTGATTACATAAGGTGAGGTGGTTGATGATGAAGGTGAACTTGTTCATTATGCTTTTTATGCAGATACTGAGCCAGTCTATGTAACTGAGGCATTGAAGGACTCGAAATGGACACAAGCAATGAATGAAGAATTGAAGACCACAAAAGTTAACAATACATGGTCACTAGTAGAATTTCCACATGGCAAGAAGAAAATTGATATGAAGTGGGTTTATAAAGGAAGCTAAATTGAAAAGGAGAAGTAACCATACAGAAAGCATGACTTGTAGCTAATGGATTTCTTCAGAGAGAAGGAATAAACTTTGATGAAGTCTTTGCACCAGTTGCTAAGATCGAAATAATTAGGTTGGCTGTTGGTCTAGAAAACATTAATAACTAGTATATGTGTTATATGGATGTGAAATGTGCATTTCTGAATGGCCCTGTAGATTAAGAGGTTAATGTAGCACAACCGATCGGTTTTGTGAAGCAAGGCCAAGAAAACAAGGTATACAGGCTGCACAAAGTTGTGTATGGACTCAAGTAAGCTCCAAGAGCTTAAAATAAGAAGATAGATAGTTTCCTAAGAGAGAAGGAATTTATAAAGTGCACAACTGAGCATGGAGTATATGTCAAAAAAAGCAGGAGTGAACTGCTTATACTATGTCTCTATGTCGATGACATGTTGATAATAGGTAGCTGCAAGAAGGTGATCGAAGAATTCAAAGGTGATCTAAATAAGGAATTTAAAATGTTTGACTTGGAAAACATTTCATGCTTCCTTGATATTAAATTCTATAAGAGTAATAGAGGCTTGATTATGCATCAAGGATGACATATAAGTAAAATACTCTAAAGATTTGAGATGGATTATGCAATGAAACTTTGACTCTTGCTGAACCAATACTGTGATTTTTAAAGGACTTATATGAAAATGATGTTGATCCAACTCAATACGGAAGACTCGTTGGATCACTAAGATACCTTTTTCACACAAGGTCGTATCTAGCATACAATGTAGGTATGGTGAGTAGATTCATGCAGAAGCCAAAGGTATCTCACCTTGCAGCCACAAAAAGGATACTAAGGTATCTCAAAGGAACTCTCGACTATGGAATTTTGTTTCCCACATCAGATGAAGGAAAAGAATGCAAACTAGTGGGATACACCGACTCGAGTTGGTGTGGTGATGCTGAAGATAGAAAATTCACAATTGTGTATGTGTTTATGCTAGTTGGTGCACCACTTGCATGGAGTTCAAGAAAGGAACCGATAGTAGAGTTTTTGTCATGCGAGGAGGAGTACATAACTACCTCTCTCTGTGCATGTCAAGAAACATGGATGGTGAACCTGATCGAGGAAATTTTAGGAGACGACCAAGGAGCAATGGTCACGAAGATCGACAACATGTTTGTTATCAACCTGACCAAGAACCCGATAGCACATGGAAGAAGCAAACATATCAATATGAGGTTCCATTATCTTTGAGAGCAAGTAGTTAATGGGAAACTAAACTTGGAACACTGCAGAACTGAAAATCAGATTGCAGACATCATAATGAAGGTTGTGCAGGTCAAATTGTTCAAGAGATTAGGAATAATGATGAATGTAGATAGGTTAGACACAATGAATTAGGTGGTGTGTTAAATATCTAATTCTTTGTGTTAAGCATGTTGTATGATTCGACAGAGTCGAAGTCAAATGTATTATGTAGTAGTCGAAGTAGATAGCTCTCGAAGGAGTTAACCTCGACAAAGTTAAACTTATCATTTATTTTGTTAATTAGTTAGAGATTACTTGATGGGCAAGTAATCTCGTTTATAAATAGGGAGGTACTCTACTATTGTAAGAAGTTAAATAAGTGAAATTTAGTAAGAATAAATGCAAAGAGAAACTTTGGAAAATTTGATCCATCTTCTTCCCCTTTCTCTCAAAACCCTAATTTCTCTTTTATTCCACAATTCACTTTCACAAATTTATTTTCTTTTCAAATCATTGTGCGGAAGAATCATATTGCAATCAAGGAGTGGTTGAATCACTCGAGTGAAGAGTGAGGAACGAGAAAAATGATCAAACAGAAAGATTGATTCTCTTTCAATCAAGATTGATTCGGATTATCTCCAAGATTGGCGTTAATTCCAACAAGTTTTTATATGCAAAAATGGTTTTGGCTACAATGTCAAGCGATGAGACTTGACTTAAATAAATTTGCTGGAAAAATTAATTTGTACTTATGGAAAATTCAAATCAATTACGTGTTGATATAATTAAGATTATACAAGGCGTTGAAAGGTAACATTTCCTACATGGACAACAAGAAGTATGAGGAACTATATTTGAGAGCTTCAAGTACCATTAACATGTTTTTGCCTATGATTATTCTTTCAAATATTTTTAGTACATCGGTAGGCAAAGAGTTTTCAGAGAAACTTGAAGGGTTATATCAAGGAAAGATTATTCCAAATCGATTGTTGTTAAAAGAGCAGTTTCATAACTTGCGTATGGATGAAAATACATAGGTATTTGTTCATCTAAGTATTCTCAATTGCATTATTTATGAATAAAAATTATTGGATTCAAGATTAATGTTGTAGATAGAATTGAGACTCATATGGTATCTTCCATCTTTTAATAAGCATATTAGACTTGTTTTAATATATGAGAAGAAAATTTTGAGTTTTGAAGAAGTTACTAGTAAAATTATTTGTGAAGAAAGAATAATGAAGAGTGGGGATAATACTTCATCAAACTATATTGAAAATGGATCAAAGATGTTGAAAATGCAGAAATATTGGGCGTGTAAAGAATAAGTGTCTTAATGAAGCAACATCAAAAAGGGCTCTGAGTTAAATGTTAGCGTACCTCTCTCGCTTTGAGAGGTGATGATTTTTTTTTTGAAAATTGAGAAACATGTTTTCATGACATCTGATGTCATGGAAAAGGATGCACAATTGCTAGAGGATTAACACACGAACATTGATTGATATTGATGCAAAATGTGTTGTGAGATTAAGTCGATTGTTGAAGAACTTCTTGCCGACATGAAAGTTGCACCTTAAGCTTTCAGCATGAATTTCGACATGTGGAAATTCTGAGAGTGAGTTAATTTCAAGTGAATTATACTCTTCTTCTGGTGAAGTATGATAGATTTTGAACTATGATTTTGAATGAAGACAATCTAAAAACTCTTGGAGTGATGTACCTTCAAGTGACTATTCTCTTTATGGTGGAGTATGATAATTCATTTGAACTATGATTGTCTGTATAGACAATGAAAGTTCTGTATTATTTTCAAACAAGGTGGAGATTGTTGGTGTTGGTTGAAAATATACGAAATAGTCTCACATCTCTTAGTTTTGTAAAAGGATTAATGATCCAAGACTATATAAATGATTCAAGTTCTTCATTACAAAATGTACTAGTCAAAAACATTATAACTTGTATTTTACTTTTTTTTCTCTTATATTTTTTTATTAAAATATTATAAGGGGTAATTAAATATTTGTTTTGAGGCTTTGAGATGGTTGATGATATCTATGAATTGTACCAATTTTTCACATATTTTTATTTTATGTTTGTTATTTGATAACGATCGAAATTTTTCTCTGATTTAAAATTTCAATATTATATTTTTGTGTCTATTTTCCATCTTCAATTTTTTCAATTTTGTGTCTATTTCTCTAATTTAAAATTTCACATTATTTTGTTGCTTTATTTTTTTATGTCTATTATCACCTTCAATTTTATTTTATCACCTTCAATTCCATTGATCAAAAGGCCTATTAACACATACAAACACAAACACACTTAATCTAAGAAGACATGGATTGAATATATAGAATCCATCGATTAAAATGCCTACTCACACATAAAAACACAAACACAATCTAAAAAGATAGTTTTGTCATATAAGACCCGAAATAAAAAATTTACGAAAGCTTGATTGAATTTAAGACCCACCGATTAGAATGTGACACATTATGAATAATTATAAGTGTTTATTATATTAGTGATGGAGGATACTTTGTCTTCATCTTTTGATTATTTTGCACTATTCCATACGTGTACTTTGCACATGGAATTTCTGGCCCTAACATAAATTGGAACATAAGGATTCTTGCCAGATGCTTTTGCCTTCGTTTTCAAGTTTGTTTGCACTTCAAGTTGTCCATTCAATGCACCTCTTTCACTCTCAACTAATAAAAATAAAAAATGTCCTTTAACTCTTAAAAATGTTTGCCATTTTTCCTTTAACTCTTAAATGTTGGGAAGATGCCACATGGCAAACATTTTTTCTTGTTTTTTCTTATTAAAAAAATCAACTCCAGTCTCTGTTGCATTTTCATGATTTGTATGAGTTTAGAATCAAATCATATTTTTTAGTTTCACGTATTAGTTTCAGTTTAGAGTAAATTGTTGTACTCAAGTTTTCTTGGAGCATCCCGTTATTATTATTCAAAGTCACTTCTATCTTCATCGGGCTTTTTTATTCCATTGTTATAGATTTCAATTTCTATTGTTAATTATGATTGCAAATTTGATATATGGTTTGTTTGTGAAGTTTTTTTACTATGAGTGAATAATCTTTTAGGGGCTAAAGGTCTCCGTATCCATGAGAACTCTTACAAATTGATTACAAGAAATTTGTTTACATTTTATTTTAAAATTAAATTTGAATTTTAAAACTATATCTTTTACGAAAGTAAAGACTGTCTAGACAATGATCATACACAGAAGGGGTATGTTTCGGTACTCGAAAGTAGATTATTAAACAATTGAGTACGAGTCATGAAAGTATTCGGACTCAGTTGAGAAAAGTTCGAATTTTTATAGTCGTGCGAAAAAGGATTTTTGATGAATAATTCGGGCTAGCGAGAGCATACAGATTATTTATTTTAGGCAGGACAACATACTGACGAAAATAGGTGTTTTCCATATTTATCTATTTTTTATAATTGTATCAAATTTCTCATAATTAAAATTAAGGAACATATGGATATGTCTGAGCAAGCATCATGAACCCTAGGTCATGTTTGTCTTATAATTTTTATCTCGTTTTAATTTAATATATTTTCATAAAAACCAATTTTCAATCGCTCTGGATTTACACCGATAAAATAGGATTCAATATTCAACATTTGGTCTTTGTGGTTCGATAATCTCTTTTCTATACTACAACAAATTGTCATACACTTGCAGCGTGTCAAGTTTTTGACGCCATTGCCGGAGACCAACTATGTTTGACAATGATTATTCTATTTTGTTAACGTAGATATTAGATAACATTTTTATTTTTCTGTTGCAATAGTTCTCTCACTACCCTTGTATGCAAAGAACTCATTCTATTGATAATTTAGTCGATCGTATAAACGAAATTAAGCATTTCTTACACGAGAGATGACGAAATCTAAGACAACAGGAGATGGATACACCAGTAATTGACAATAAGCCTCTAAAGGACTATGTGGTTCCTACCGATGAGGAACAACACAGTAGCATTATGCATCCTCCTATCGCGGCAAATAATTTTGAACTTAAACCATCATTGATAGGCATGGTCCAACAAGACCAATTCTCTAGGTAACCTTTGGAAAACTCAAATCTACATCTATCTATTTTTGTTTATAAATTGTGGTACCGTAAAGGCCAATGGTGTTGATCAAAACGCCATCCGCATCCGATTATTCCCTTTCTTACTAAGAGATCGAAAAGAAATTAAAAAATTGAGTTAGTAAGAATTGAGTTAGTAAGAGGAGTAGAGGCAAGATAGGGAATATGGGAGTAAGTTGATGGTAATAAGAGAATAACCTAATTAAGGAGAATTAGGTTTCCGTTTAAATATAAAATATAAGAGTTAGAACATTTTACAGTATGTGAAAACATTTTGGAGAATTAGAGAAAGGGGCAAGAGAGGCAACCTAGGGCTTGAGGAAGAGGGAGAGATCACCATTGTTGTAGAGTTTGGTTTGCTGGAAAATCGGATAAGGAGGAAGATTTCTCTTCTATGGGTGTATATTGTATGAAGGGTAGAGAGGGATCGTGACCTTCTTCTAGGTTTTCCTTTAGTTCAACCAATGATGATGTTTGTATGTGTTCTTGATGAAAGTTGTGTGGATTATACCCAATTGTTGTGATTGATTGATTAATCGATGTAGTATAATATATTTTCAAAGTTATGAAATTGATATAAAATGTTAAATTCATGATATGATGTGTTTGAGTGTTGAGATATGAATTGGCATGATGTATGACGGTTAAGGGTTGAAGAAAATGACGTTTAACGTGGGATTTTTTTTGAAGAAATTGCATATGACAATCAATTTGATAAGAAGAAAATGAAGGTTATTTTTTAAAAGACTTTGGAGTTTATTGTTTTCTGATCTTCATTCAAGGATTTCTCTCAAGTGATTTTGGGTAGAGTTTAAAGACTATTGTAAAAAGGGAACTTAAATATCTTGACATTTTTAAAGTTTAAAGTGGTTCAATTAAGATTTATAAGGGGATTTTAACAACACAATTTATTAGTTATGTGAAAGATTCAAGGAGATCAAGAAATATGAATATGTAGCTTTGGTTTTAGGCTTATTTTGCATATTTTTTATGATATCATTTTGTACCAAACAACTATATAACTAAATTGAATTAGTGGAATACACAATTCGGATGAACATCCATTAGAGATTGGATTAAATGCCACGCGAGGACGAAATGTATCAAACGAGTATAAACTTGGTGCATCACTTCTCTCTCTCTGATTATATATATATATATATATATATATATATATATATATATATATATATATATATATATATATATATATATATATATATATATATATTATAGGTTTATTAATTTATTAGATTCACATGATTTAAGATTTTTTTTTTGTTAGTAGTGATTTGATTCATAAGTCTAGGTTTGATTAGAATTAGCTCTCAAATTTATTTATTTACTGATTATATTATATAAGTTATAATATTAGAATGTTTAAGATTTTAATCTAGATATATTAATATCACTCAATTTGAATCTTACACTACTATAAATAAAATATCTTATCTCGGTCGCGAAATGGCTTTTACCTCAGTTATCCAGGCGAGGTAACGAATAGCGACATGAAAAGTTGCCACTTTCCCCCAGGTTTTTTAAAACCGAGGTTAGAAAGTAAATGATCATTGGTTCGATCCCTAGCAACAACATATTTTTATTTTCCAAATTTTGTTGAGCGCTACATATAGCTCTCAATTTTATTTAAAAACCGAGGTAATAACTTCGGTTTTAAGTAATAACCGATGAGTTAAATCTTATTTATCGTCATATATAATTTATTTTAAATCTCATTTTCACTCGCCTGTATCATATCATTATAAGTCTGGTAAATAGAAAATACCAAATTTACATTGTTTTAAATCTTGTAAATATAGAAACTACAAAATATGTGACAAAATTGGAATATATGATATCATTTAAAATCTTGTAAACACAAAATAACAAATTATCATTGTTTTCAAAACCAGGTGTACAAATTTACGTTGTTCTCATCATGACAGAATACACACATTTACATATTTACAGATAAAAATGACAAAACATTTGTACATATATAAATTAAGATTATAACAACCAAGAAAAACTATTGTTTTCGAGATTCAAAACAAGATAAGAAGGCACCTGCCCAAGGTGATCATATGTCATCTATATCTTCTTTTGAGTATGGTGTTTTGTCGTTAAACTCTCTTAGAGTTAGGCCTAACACAACCTTACAAAACCGATTGGTAAGGTGAGGGGTGTCACTCTATATAAACTATTTCATTGCTCTATCTCCAACCAATGTGGGACTTTTGGATCTTCCTAATACACTCCCTCACGCCCATCACTCTTTTTGGGCTTGGTGCGTGGATTTTAAACGGTGGGCTTCCCAAAGTCCGATCGATAGGCTCTGATACTGTAATACCCCATATTATTTAAGTGCTCAATTGGATATCAGAAGAGATCAATTATTTTATTAAGAAGACAGATTGATGTTTGTTAGTTCAAGAGAGTATTTAAAGGTAACTCTAATAATTGATGAATTTGGTTGAGATGACAAAATATCAATTGGAGATATTTTACTCTATTGGATTATATTATATAATAAGTATTATATATATATATATATATATATATATATATATATATATATATATATATATATATATATGTTATAAGAGAAAGAAAAAGAATAGTTAGAAAAGAAGAAGAAAAGAAGAAAGTGGAAGAAAGAAGAGAAAGAGGAAAATGGAAAAGAAGGAAGAGCTTGGATCTTCATCATCTCTTCATCGATTCATCATCTTCTTCAAACTCCTCTTTGATTACCAGGTGGGTTCTAGTTAGACACTCTAAGTTCTAGAAATCTATGATTTTGGACTTAGGTTAGATTTGAGAGAAAATGATTTAACGAACAAATCAATGAAATCTAACGGATGAACTTTGATATAAATTGCGTAGTGTAGTCGTAATATGCATGTGATCAATTGATGATGCTTGTTTGTATGTTTGGAAATGATTTGGTATGGAAATGGTGGGATTTGAGGCCATTGGAACCCCTAAAAACGCAGAAAAAGAATTCTGCTTCTGATGCGATTCGCCAGGCGAATCAGGACTCGCCAGGCGAATTGGGTTTCGCCACTGTCTCGCCGGGCGAAGTACTGGAGAAGGGGGATTCGCCAGGCGAAATCCTAAGTCGCCAGGCGAATTTGAAGAGACAGAACATGTGTTGGCTACTGGAACTTGTGGGTTTTCCAAAAATGAGGATTCGCCACTGGTTCGCCAGGCGAAGTACTGGCGAAGGGGGATTCGCCAGGAGAAATCCAAAGTCGCCAGGCGAATCTGGCTGTTTCTCAATAATTTTATTTTCTTTGAAAATCCATAACTTTTGATCCGTAACTCGGATCGAGACGTTCTTTATATCGTTGGAAATCTACGATGATCCTCTACCCAATAAAAAGTGGAAACTAGGGGTATGATGTCAGATTAATTATTTAGTGGAAATGAATGAGAATAATGTTATGTGATATGTTTAGGAATTGATATCTTTTGGATCGTAAATCCGATCGAGGCATAATTATAGCCGATGTAAAGCTGTGAAAATATCCTACGGGATAAAAGTGAAAAGTATTGTTTTCGATACCCGATTAAATGAATCGGAAGGAACCCAGAAGTGATGTTTTATACGTTATGCTATTATATGTGTTACTTGTAATATTTGTGATTATACCATGTCTATCTAATTGTGAATTGTGAATGAAAGAAATATGCATGTTTAAAATATGAATTTGGAAGAGTGAGGAAACTTTACTCCAAAACAAATGGCATAGTTAAGATTGTTATAATTATAGGTTCTAAATAGAATTGTGATAGAAACTCTGGATGGCGACGCTTGTGCATTCATTGACGAGTTCTGGCCTAGAGTAGATAACTTAATGACAACGTCCGTGCATGAGAGGCCGAGGCGTGTGTCCATTACCGTATGGTATAGAAATGAGTGAAACACTAGTATGGAACATGTGTAATTGTTATGTTTTATTGTTAAAGGCATGAGAGGCCTAAAGGCATGAGAGGCCTAAGGGCTAATGTGGCCTAGTGATTGTCGAATACAATCACGTTTGTGTATATGATCACGTAATCATAACCATTTCCTTTTGAGTTGCCCTTGAGAGGCCTTCACGAGTCTCGAGCTCCTCTGAAGTGCAGGCAAAATTACTTGGCAGGTTTGATTCCCGTGTGTAGTACGAATAGAGCCTATATATAAAGGTAAAGAGACTTGTGACGGTGTACGGGCTGTGTGAAGTGACGAATTAAGGCGATAATGTGTCCCTTAATTCCGAATCCATTTCGTATGCCAAGTAAATTACAAGGATCCATGACTTGGGTCGACTTCTAGACGTAGAAGCGGACGGGAAAAGAGGATGCCTTGGTACAGGTTATCGATTAGTGATATTTTGAGTTGATGAACTCATGAGCATGTTTCCATATAGTGTGAGATTGTGAACTCAAGGTCATTTCCCTTCCCCTTGACTTGAGTTAGGATTGGTTAGAACCTTGTAAAGCCGAAAGAATCCATAGGATAGGGAACTCACTGAGATTTGATGTATCTCACCCCACTATTGTTGATTATTTTCAGGTTTTGAGTACAGGTTTGGTTTACAAGTGGTGCTATGCTTGGATGTTTCAAGAGAAGCTTAGTTGAGCTTATTCCGCTGTGTATTTGTAGTATACAATTGAGGATATTGTATATTGCTCTTAGATTTTATATTTTTGGCTAATTTCCATATCTTGTACCATAGATTGTATTATGTTTTAGAATGGTCAAGTATGTGAATTACACCATTAGGCACTTATGATGGTGTCAGTACCAAATAAAATGCTTGTATTGTATTATTCTAGATAAATATTATACAGGGCGTTACAATTGGTATCAGAGCAGGTCGTGTCCTCGACCTAGCCTTGAAACATCATAAGTAAATCTTTTCCTACCTCTTAAGTGTGTCTTGCCATCATGAAACTTAATATCATACTATGTAGTGTTGGGCCTGATCAACCTAATACTATGTATGTGATAGGTAGAATCATGGTTGGGCGACCACGAGGACTCCGTAGTGTTGTCGGAACTTGTGCTGTGAGGGTAGGCTCAAGTCAAGAGTTAGTAGTGTGGAGTTTTGGTCAGCTCGGTTGAGGTCTTAGTAGAAGTTGTGTTTTGGGTAGCATGGAAATTAAAGAGTGGTGTGTTGTTCAAGTAATCCTTTGGAATGGATGGAGTCCGAAAGTTAAGGATCTCTATTGGACGATTGGTTGAGATATTGAGGAATATGTAAAGTCGCTAGTGGAGCTGGATTAACCACTAGTATTGATAAGAATTTCAAGTAATCTCATTCTGTGGAAAAGAAAAGTTGTTTTGTGGAATGTGTGACGTAAGGTCCGAAAGTGAAACAAGTATGGGTCGGACGAAGGGTAATAGATGAGTCGCGCGTATTCAGATGAAGAGAGATTAAGTTCGAGATATTAAAGTAAGGTTTTCTGTTTCCAAGTAAGAGACCACTTTGGAACTTGGAATTTGCTAAATTACCCAAGGAAACAGTAGAAGGTATTGTGTCGGAGGAAGTTTGAGCTTCATTAGTAATAGAAAGGGTAGTGATACGGACCGGCAGAAGTTGTATTAAGAAACAGAGTAAGTACCTTGGATTTAAGGGAATTTTAGTATGACGATTTTATATTTGGACATAAGAGGATTACAATGGAGAGCAAAGTAAACGTGGTATGGAAAACGGTATTAGCGGTATGTTATGAGAAAGTTACACTTTGGTATTAAGAATAAGCGTAGTAGTAGCACCATGGTCACAAGCGTACGTGATGAATTCTTATTCTTGAGACAAGTATGAAGGGACGTACTTTGTGGAACAGTGAACGTTGTGTCCTAAGAAGAAAGATTGCGGTAAACAACGAGGAGCACATCAAGACTTATTACGAACTAAGTGTAAATCATGGAACGGTTTATACCGGAAGGGTTTTATGAATGGTTAACGAGAATTGTTGGTTGCGAATCTTTTGTTAAGTGAATTTGGTGTAAATGGGATGTGCAATGGATAGTGAAGGGTAAGAAATCCCGGTTAGTGTGCACGTAGTGATGGAAAGGTTCTTCAAGAGGATGCATTGCCCCGATTTAGTTGCAAGTATAGAGAAACTCCTGTATTTGTGAATAATTGGAATATTCAGAATCTACCTTTTGTTGGACCAAGGACGTAGTTGATTTAGTTCTCACCAAGGAGTTCAAGTGAGAGGGAATGAGATGGTATGCTTGTTATGAGATGTCCGTCGTTTTGCGGTACCATATAATAGTTGTGTGATGGTTTTGTTTATGGACGAATCAAGCATGAGTTGTGGCTAAAACCTTAGAATGCCGTCATTATTGGTTTCCCGCTAGTGTAATTGTTTGAGCAGGAAAATGAACTTTCCCGCCGAAGAGTTTTCGTGTGACCGCGTCAGAATTTGGAATTTTGCTTGTCACTGGGTTGGAGTGTGTCGTCTGTATGTTTTGACTTTGTCGGTTTTACCTGAGTGGATCATGGTTGGTGAATTTTATAAAGTTACAGAGCCACGAGTTGAGAATGATATTATGGGTTAGATCAAGATGGATTGATGGTTTTGGGTAGGGATGGCTTCGAATTAAAAGGAATTATTCAATTTCAGTTTCTGCAGTAGTGTAAACCGATTAACACAATGGGGTTAACCGATTAACACGTGCATGAAAGATGTTTTACGTTGGATTTTGAGAAGTTAACCGATTAGCTCAGATGGGTAATAGATTAACATGGGTGTAAATTGTGAAATCCCTTAGGAACCTTCATCTGTGTTTTGTTACCTTATGTTGCTCCGATGGGAGAGTGTTGCGTGAATGGAAAATGGAATAGCAAGTAAATGAAAGACGGATTTGTGCTTTGAAATCGTAATTTCTGGAAAGGTGTTGCATAGTTGACCACTTGTTCAGACGACGGGGGAGTTTGACTTTTGGGAACGTAATCTTGTGAATTGTGTGGAGTATGAGAAATGTCTTAAGTGTATTACTGTTGAAAGCCTTAAGGACGAATTGGAGAATACTCACGAAGTGTTGACCTCGTAAGGAATATTTCAGTGTGTAAGTATGGTGTTAGTAAAGTATGAACAGTTGGTCAGAATTAATATTTGTTAACTTCCGTGCATCCATGGTGTTGGGTTTAGACTCCGTGAGAGAGGTACCAGTTGTGTGCAGTTGAGTTTTACCCAGAGAAGGAAATTTGAAGGTTATCCTTCCAAGTACGAGTAAGAATTGGACATTCCGAAGTTAAGCATGTAACTTGGAATCGTTTATGAAACAGAACGAATGAGAAAAGTGGATTCAATTAAGAAACGTGGCATGGCCTTCGAAAGTGTAGGTGTATGTAGAGTGTTGTATGTGAATTGGTGAGTAATAAGGAAACTCACAATTGTGCTTTAGATGGTTTAAGTTTCGTTAAATGGTGACTCACTTATGATTGAAGTTCTGGGTTGGTGTTACGTCATTTTGGATTGAGATCTCGAAATCAACAAGAAACCTTGAGTGAATCAGAAAACCGCGAGGAGAATCGATTTGGAATGTGATAACCAGAACCAGAGGTTGTTAAACTGTTTTGGATATATTATTTCGAGTTTAGAATGGATTTGGAGTTATGAATGTTATGGTCGTAGCAATGTAACTCCTGTACTTTTATCGTCTGAAGAGTATTGGACAGATGTTAAGATATTGTGTGTTGACGAGGAAATTGTTCTACTATAAGACGTCAACAAGTTCTTGTACCGTTGGTTAGTAAGGATCCCAGTGGATAAGTGTGTTTCTCCGTGGACTGCTAGCTAAGTGTTAATGCTTAAGAATTCGTGGTGTTCCACTGGTTGGATTTGGATTGCGCAGTGGAAGGTGACAGACGAAAGAGTTAAGCCAGGATAATAAGAATTTAGAAAGATTATTGCTGGTAAGTATGAAAATAAGAGGATCTTGTTCTAAAGTGTGTTACCTTTTGGTGTGATACGAAGGAGATGAAATATCGGATTTAACGAGTACAGTGTGCAGCATCAGACCAAATGGAACTGGTAAAAGAAGTTGTTTGATAATCTATGAAGTGGTTTTGAACATTAAAGAATTTATGAAAGGATAGTCGTCGTTGATTGCATGAAGTTAAGGAATCACTGATTTACATCGCAAAGATTTGTTGAGTGTTTGTTATCCTGAACCAAGATAAGGTGTTACGCTTTTGTTTGTGACTCGGTCGAGGAATGTAGAATGGTACCTTGTTTCTGAAGTAAGAATGCGACCAAGTGTTTTGTAAAGAACAACAGATGAATTACAGAAAAGGCAAGGCTAGAAGTTAACCCATTATTGGAATAAGAGTATGACTAAGGAGATGAAGTTTGATAACTCGTGAAAATAAGGATTTTGGTCTGTGAAGTCAAGTTGGAATTGAGATACGTCAGAATCTAAACAGAAGTAAAGTTGAGTGTGAGTCTAAGACCATGCTGCTACCGGTGGTTAGTGTCGAATAGAGGAAATTCGGGGGCAAATTTCAATTTAAGGGGGGGAGAGTGTAATACCCCATATTATTTAAGTGCTCAATTGGATATCAGAAGGGATCAATTATTTTATTAAGAAGACAGATTGATATTTGTTAGTTCAAGAGAGTATTTTAAGGTAACTCTAATAATTGATCAATTGGGTTAAGATGACAAAATATCAATTGGAGACATTTTACTCTATTGGATTATATTATCTAATAAGTATTATATATATATATATATATATATATATATATATATATATATATATATATATATATATATATATATATATATATATATATGTTATAAGAGAAAGAAAAAGAATAGTTAGAAAAGAAGAAGAAAAGAAGAAAGTGGGAGAAAGAAGAGAAAGAGGAAAATGGAAAAGAAGGAAGAGCTTGGATCTTCATCATCTCTTCATCGATTCATCATATTCTTCAAACTCCTCTTCGATTACTAGGTGGGTTCTAATTAGACACTCTAAGTTCTAGAAATCTATGATTTTGGACTTAGGTTAGATTTGAGAGAAAATGATTTAACGAACAAATCAATGAAATCTAACGGATGAAATTTGATATAAATTGCGTAGTGTAGTCGTAATATGCATGTGATCAATTGATGATGCTTGTTTGGATGTTTGGAAATGATTTGGTATGGAATTGGTGGGATTTGAGGCCATTGGAACCCCTAAAAACGCAGAAAAAGAATTCTGCTTCTGATGCGATTCGCCAGGCGAATCAGGACTCTCCAGGCGAATTGGGTTTCGCCACTGTCTCGCCGGGCAAAGTACTGGTGAAGGGGGATTCGCCAGGCGAAATCCTAAGTCGCCAGATGAATCTGGCTGTTTCTCAATAATTTTCTTTTCTTTGAAAATCCATAACTTTTGATCCGTAACTCGGATCAAGACGTTCTTTATATCGTTGGAAAGTTATGATGATCCTCTACCCAATAAAAAGTGGAAACTAGGGGTATGATGTCAGATTAATTATTTAGTGGAAATGAATGAGAATAATGTTATGTGATATGTTTAGGAATTGATATCTTTTGGACCGTAAATCCGATCGAGGCATAATTATAGCCAATGTAAAGCTGTAAAAATATCCTACGGGATAAAAGTGAAAAGTATTGTTTTCGATACCCGATTAAATGAATCGGAGGGAACCCATAAGTGATGTTTTATACGTTATGCTATTATATGTGTTACTTGTAATATTTGTGATTATACCATGTCTATCTAATTGTGAATTGTGAATGAAAGAAATATGCATGTTTAAAATATGAATTTGGAAGAGTGAGGAAACTTTACCCCAAAACAAATGGCATAGTTAAGATTGTTATAATTCTAGGTTGTGAATAGTTTTGTGATAGAAACTCTGGATGGCGACGCTCGTGCATTCATTGACGAGTTCTGGCCTAGAGTAGATAACTTAATGACAACGCCCGTGCATGAGAGGCCGAGGCATGTGTCCATTACCGTATGGTATAGAAATGAGTGAAACACTAGTATGGAACATGTGTAATTATTATGTTTTATTGTTAAAGGCATGAGAGGCATAAGGGCTAATGTGGCCTGGTGATTGTCGAATACAATCACGTTTGTGTATATGATCACGTAATCGTAACCATTTCCTTTTGAGTTGCCCTTGAGAGGCCTTCACGAGTCTCAAGCTCCTCTGAAGTGCAGGCAGAATTACTTGGCAGTGTAGCGAGCGATTTTGGACGTGGTTCTTAAGCACCGTCGCTCTGGGGTACTACAGGTCGATTCATTTTTTTTCCTATTGAAGCTGATGAAGGAAGGGAAATAGATGTCTCCAACTAACCCTGCTTGCAAACTGAGGTTAAACAGTCAAAACTGTTGGTTTACAGATGCAGTTTTAGTTCGTGGGCCTCTCTCTGCTTATTTTGTTCAGAACGAAATACCGGGACTGCTCATGGGGAATTTGTTGGGATGGTGCACTAGATTGGCTGGAGGTAGGGGAATCTTGGTTTTTTGATTAGTGTGCTCGCTAAGATTCTTTTGCAATCTTATGCCTACGTATTCCCGAGATAGGGAAATCAGAGCGATCGTAGTTCCTCCTATTCTATGGGAGGAAATGGTGTTTTGGTGTCTTGTTCAAAGCCCAAGACATGAAGCTAAAGGTGGTTTATATCTTGTTCAAAGCCCAAGATGTGAAGCTGAAGAGTCTATTTGTATCTTGTTTGAAGCCCAAGATGTGAAGCTAAAAGGGTGTTGACTTTAGAGAGAATTTGTCATCTCTAAAGGGGAATATTTGGTATGTTTGGCACAACTGTTGGGTGACTGATTATAAAGGAGAATTACTTTAACTGGGATATGAGAATCCAGAAATGCCGTAATTTCCTTTATAGGGGATTTTCAACCTGAAGGAGAAGACTTTAACTCAGTTTAGAGCAACACCATCTTTCCTTAGGAATTTCTCATGCTAAAAGAGGGACAGTGGCATGGATGTAACTAATCCAGAGGCTTGCCGCTTACAGCAATTAGACGAGGGAAAAGGAGTTGTTGATGTTTGTATGCTGTGACCAAAGCATGATTTGATGCTAAAAGGTTGATTGACTTAACCGGGGTTTTCTTCATACAAAGCCTAAGAGGAGGCTATTGACCCAACAAGAGGATGCTTTTGTGTCTCGTACGAAGCCCGAGATAGAGGCTAAAAGGGTTGACTCAACAAGAGAGTGTTTTTATATGTGTCTTGTACGAAGCCCAAGACGGAGGCTAAAAGGGTTTGACTCAACAAGAGAGTTTTTTATACTCACCAAGAGAGTGATTTGTATCTCGTACGAAGCCCGAGATGGAGGCTGAAGGTTTGACTCAACAAGAGAGTCTTTTATACTCAACAAGAGAGTGTTTTTGTATCTCGTACGAAGCCCAAGATGGAGGCTAAAAGGTGTGACTCAACAAGAGAGTCTTTTATACTCAACAAGAGAGTGTTTTGTATCTCGTACGAAGCCCGGGATGGAGGCTAAAAGAGGATTGACTCAACAAGAGAGTCTTTTATACTCAACAAGAGGGTGTTTTTGTATCTCGTATGAAGCCCGAGATGGAGGCTCACAATGTTTGACTCAACAAGAGAGTCTTTTATACTCAGCAAGAGAGTGATTTTGTATCTCGTACGAAGCCCGAGATGGAGGCTGCAAAGGTTAGCTCTACTGGGGAGAATCATTGTATAAAGCCCAAGAGGAGGCTAGGGTTACTGTTTCAGTTGAGTGACAGGTCCAGTATGTTGGTTAAAAGAGAAAACCAGATCTTCTATGGGTAATGTTATACTTATGGATTTGATCTGAGGACCGGTATTATTTCCGGTTCTTTAAGGAAACGGGGAATCCGAAGGGTATCGAGATTGCCCAAGTCTACGGGTGTTTTTTCCTATTTTTGAAAGGAACTTGAGAATGTATTCGAGACTCAAGGAGATTAGACTGTCCAAGTCTAGAGTTTTATCTTTTGTACTATGCTTAAAAGAGATCAAGAGACAGTATGTTCGCCGTAGGAAGATCTAGACTCTTTGAAAGACTGTTCTATTAAGATGACTAATTTCTATTCCTATACCTTTAAGAGGTCGTCGGGACAATTTGTACGAAGTCCAAGAGGAGGCGAGAAAAACTTTTAAGAAGCCGAAGGGACAATTTGTACGAAGCCTAAGAGGAGGCTATCTTTCCGGAGGAAGAATCATTATACGAAGCCTAAGAGGAGGCTGTGAAAACTTCTAAGAAGCCGACGGGTCCTTGTACAACGCCCAAGAGGAGGCGGGGATGCTTTTAGGAAGCCTGTGGGTCCTTGCACTAAGCCCAAGAGGAGGCTGATGAACAGTTCCAGAAGGGGTTTCACTTGGAACATTGGCCTTCTGTATATGAACTATTCAAGGGGGAGATTTCTTAGATCTAGTTATCTAAAATTGTTGTAAAAGAAAATTCTCATGGTTTAGGTTATGTTGAAATATCCGGGAGAACGTCGGAGGTAAGGAGACGAGGTTTTGTCTAGTTCTAGACGTAGTTGCCGGGGAAAACTCTAAATATCTATACTAGTATTACACAGTCGATATGAGTTTATGAAAGAAGACTTACAGTGAAACAGCCCCACAATACAGTTATATACATATGAAAGCGGGTAAACACTTAATCGGTTGTAGAGCGTCTATACTGTATTGTTAGTTGTTCAACAAAGGAATTGAAAATAACAGTATGTTACAAAATCAAAGGAGAAAGTGCTTTTGAAAGGAAAATTGGGGCTTACAGCTCAAGGAGAGGCCCAGGGTTTAATCAGTGATCGCACTATTGTTTTGTACAGGGACTTATACAAGTGACTGAGGCCCAAGAAATGTTTTCTGTACAAGGGGATGGGTCTTACATGTAGAAGCAAGCTTCACTCACATTGAGTTTTGATGAAGACAACACAACAAGCTCTCTACAAAGATAATATGCAAAAAGAAAGAGAATCAAGCTACATGAAGTACAAGAAGTTCAAGTTCAAGAAGATATCCTAAGTACTATCAAGTTGAATCAATTAGCTTCAAGTGTTCAAGTATCATGAAGATCAAAGGTTGAACAAAGATCGATCGTGAAGATTGATAGCATCATATTCTCAAGACATCAAAGTTATATCAAGATTGATATCAACCTACTATCAATACATAATCTTATTATCAAGAATATTTTTCTGTTTTACCTTGTTGTCCAGGATTGTTGGAAACAAGTGAGTGTTTTTGAAGAGGATTGTTCTTCATACACTTATTTACCTATAGGTTAGATAGTAAGCATCACTATTGGTGATATTAGGCTGTACAATAATTCTAAACTATAGTGAACTCTCTTTCGTGTTGAAGGAGGAGTGGAGTACTCTCGGGCTGTGAGGGGAACCACTATAATTCTCTTGTGTCATTTTTCCTTTCCGCACTTTACTTTCAAGCACTTATCATCTAACGAAAAAATAACCAAGAACCGGTAAAAAGATCGAAGAAATTTTTAAGAACCTAATTCACCCCCCCTCTTAGGCACATTTACACTTACATTACACTCTCTCAAGAGGCCCAAAATGATTGAAAGTGAACAAAGATGGGTCTTATAGCTCAAGGAGAAGCCCAGAGTTTATTTTGAAAAGGGCGAAGATCGCGCCGAGGTTTTGAAAACATCGTGGGTCTTATACAATGACTGAGGCCCAAAAGTTTTTGGTTTCAAAAGGGGATTGAGTCTTACACTCTATTAGAGGCCCAAAAATGGTTTTGAATGGGTCTTATAGCTCGAGGAGAGGCCCAGATGGTTTGTTTTAAATGGGCGATTATCGCGCCGAACTTTTGAAATACAATGGGACTTATACAATATTTTAGGCCCAAAATAGGTTTGTATTTACAAAGGATTGAGTCTTACACTCTATTAGAGGCCCATGAGTGTTCGGAAAAGTTTGTTAGGGTAAAAATCAATAAAACCCTAATTTCATCATTTTTTAATATAATTATTAAAAGAAAATTAATACAAATGATAAAAATTCCAAATAAGTTTGAATAAACAACTTGTGATTTTGGTTTTAGGTTTGAAAAATGAGGCTTTCATCACAAGATGAATTAAAACCTACTTGGTTTTTATTTTCCAAAATGGATATTTATTTTTAAAAGGTTTAAAAACAAATAAAAGACATTTATTCACAAAAATACTAATTATATTAAATAAATAATATAAATCTATTTTTTTTTGTGGAGTAAAATATTTCAACATTTTTGTGATTTTTTTCAAAAAGAACCAATAAAAAATAATTAAAATTGAGGGAGTTATTAATTTTCCAATTAATTAACAAAACATGAAAATATTGGAAAAAATAGCAAAATGTGAGAAAACACAAAATGGTGTGGGTGGGGTTTGAACCCACGACCTCAAGGTTATAGGGCGCGCGCCTTACCACTGGGGTGGTGATACATCCGTTGATTGAAACAAACCAACAAATACATAAGGCTTGCCTTGTGTCCTAGGCCTGGCCAAGGCAAGGCAAGGCAAGTTTTGGCTCAGAAACGTGAAAGCCATAACTTTCTCATTTCTCCATGGATTGAGACAAAATTTAGGTCTATCCTGCCTAGAATTTCACAAGGAATCCAATGGTGGTGGTGTTTTTTAGATCATGTCCCTATGATAATGATGCTCAAGGAGCAATTGATGAACTTTTAAGTGAATGCAAAATTCTATATAAAACCATCTCATCTCAAAAGAAACAAATATCCATCTTGGAAGAAAATATTGAGAAAATGGAAAATAAGTTCAAAGATGAAAAAGAAGAATTAATCAAGAATTTTGCATGCACTAAATGTGAGTCACTTGCTTTTCAAATAGTTCAAATGAAAAGAGTCCTAGAAAGATATGAGAAAGGACAAGTTGGATTGGAACATGTTCTTAGTAGTCAAAGATACTCAAATGATAAAAGTGGTCTAGGTTACTCAAGATTTTCTAAACAAACTTCTAACAAGACCATTTTTGTAAAAGCTAAAGAACAAATTCCTTTAGAGAAAAGTGACAAGCCTAAAATGGTTCAACAATATAACAAAAGGAAAAGAAATAATAATAAGAAGTCTTATAATAAGAAGAAATCTTATCCCCCTAGATATAAAAGCAACTTTGAGCCTACTTGTTTCTATTGTGGTATTAAAGGTCATACTCCTAATGCATGTTATATTAGAAACTTTAGTGTCGCTCAAGGCCATTATGTATGGGTCAAGAAAGGAACTAACTTTGAAGGACCCAAGGCAATTTGGGTACCTAATAAAACGTAACTCTTTTTTGTAGGTATGCTTGAAGACCTCTTCAAATCAATGGTATCTTGATAGTGGATGTTCGAGGCACATGACGGGTGACCTAAGCAAATTTTCACATATAACGCTTAAGGCCAAAGGATATGTTACTTATGGTGACAACAACAAAGGAAGAATCCTTGGCGTAGGCATCATTGGTTCACCGCCTTCAACAACTATAGAAGATGTCCTATATGTGGAAGGTTTATAGCATAGTCTCCTTAGCATTAGCCAATTGTGTGAGCGAGGTTTCAAAGTCAACTTCACTAAAGATGAATGATTGATTGAAAACAAAGTTACTCATGAAGTTATGCTAAAAGGTAAAAGAGTTAATAACATATTTTTAATTTCCTTAGATAACTTGTCTTTGAATGTTAGGTGTTTCTTGGCAAACAACAATGAATCATGGTTATGGCATAAGAGGTTTGCTCATATTCATATGGAGCACTTGAATAAGTTGATCAAGCATGACTTAGTCATTGGATTGCCGAAGATCAAATTCATCAAAGATGGGTTGTGTGGCGCTTGCCAAAAAGGAAAGCAAACCAAATCAACTTTCACATCCAAGAATGTGGTGTCCACAACTAGGCCACTACAATTGTTGCACATGGATCTCTTTGGTCCATCGAGAACAAAAAGCTTCGGAGGTAATGTTTATGCATTAGTTATTGTTGATGATTTCTCTAGATATACTTGGACATTGTTTTTAGTGCAGAAAAGTTATGCTTTCAAAGCCTTCAAGAAGTATGCAAAACAAATACAAAATGAGAAGTCTCTTACAATTGCCTCCATTAGAAGCGACCATGGTGGAGAATTCCAAAATGCCTCATTTGAAGAATTTTGTGAAGAACATGGAATCTCACACAATTTCTCCGCACCAAGGACTCCTCAACAAAATGGTGTCGTAGAAAGGAAGAATAGATCATTGGTGGAACTTGCAAGGACAATGCTAAGTGATTCAAATCTTCCTAAGTATTTTTGGGCGGATGCGGTGAGCACGACATGTTTTGTAAGTAACTGTGTCAATATTAGACCTATTCTCAAGAAGACCCCTTATGAACTTTTTAAAGGGAGAAACCCAAATATTTATTTCTTTCATATTTTTGGATGCAAGTGCTTTGTCCTAAACAATGACAAAGACAATCTCGGTAAGTTCGACGAAAAGTCGGATGAAGGTATTTTTCTTGGTTATTCTCTTTCAAGTAAAGCTTTTAGAGTTTTTAATAAAAGAACTTTAACAATAGAAGAATCTATGCATGTCAAATTTGATGAATCTAACCCCTCGAAAGAGGATATTATTGTTTGTGATAATGATGATGATCTTGTAGAAATTCACAAAGAAGATACTTCTAAAGACTTCATTGAAAATCTAGAAGAAAAACAAGAAGAACATCATGATGAACCGATTCAACAAAAGTCGATCAACAATGATCTACCAAAAGAATGGAGAACACATAGGGATCACCCAATCGACAAAGTCATCGGAGACATAAGTCAAGGTGTAGCAACAAGACTAAATCTCAAAGATGCATGCTTGAATATGGCGTTCGTTTCTCAAATAGAACCCTCCAAAGTTAATGAAGCTCTTGAAGATGATCAATGGATCATTGCCATGCAAGAAAAGTTAAACCAATTTGAAAGAAATCAAGTTTGGGAACTTGTCCCTAAACCAAGCGATAAACATATCATCGGAACAAGATGGGTATTTAAGAACAAACTTGATGAAAATGGAATTATTGTTCGTAACAAAGCAAGATTGGTGGCTCAAGGGTACAATCAAGAAGAAGGAATTGACTTTGAAGAAACATTCGCTCCGGTTGCAAGGTTAGAAGTTATTCGTTTATTACTTGCTTATGCTTGCTCAATGAATTTTCAGTTATTTCAAATGGACGTCAAAAGCGCCTTCCTAAATGGATATATCAACGAAGAAGTCTATGTCAAACAACCTCCGGGTTTTGAAGACTTCAAGCATCCTTCACATGTATACAAGTTGAAGAAAGCTCTCTATGGTTTAAAACAAGCACCAAGGGCATGGTATGATCGTCTAAGTAATTTCTTATGCGAAAAAGGTTTTGAAAAAGGCAAGGTAGACAAGACTTTGTTCATTAAGAGGATAAAGAATAATACCTTACTTGTTCAAGTGTACGTGGACGACATTATCTTTGGTTCAACAAACAATCAACTATGTGAAGAATTTGATTCAATGATGCAAGGCGAGTTTGAAATGTCTATGATGGGAAAAATGAATTATTTCCTTGGATTACAAATCAAGCAACAAAAGGACGAAATCTTCATCAACCAATCGAAGTATTGCAAAGAATTATTAAAGAGATTTGATATGGATGGTTGTAAAGCTATGTCAACACCAATGGGATCCGGAACCTACATTGATCAAGACGAATCGGGAACATCGGTTGATATTACGAAGTATCGAGGTATGATTGGTTCTTTATTATATTTGACGGCAAGCCGTCCTGACATAATGTTTAGTGTGTGTTTATGTGCTCGCTTCCAAGCAAATCCAAAGGAGTCACATCTCACGGCGGTCAAAAGAATCATGAAGTATCTCAAGGGAACGACAAATGTTGGCTTATGGTATCCTAAAGGTAGTGTTTGTACTTTAATCGGTTATTCTGACGCGGATTATGCAGGTTGTAAAACGGATAGAAAAAGCACGAGTGGAACATGTCACATCCTCGGAAATGCACTAGTTTCGTGGTCTTGTAAGAAACAAGCATGCGTTGCACTTAGTACGGCCGAAGCGGAGTACATAGCAGCTGGTAGTTGTTGTGCACAAAACCTTTGGTTAAAGCAAAAATTAAGCGACTACGGAATTGATCTTGGTTGCATTCCTCTCCGGTGCGACAACACAAGTGCAATCAACATTACGAAGAATCCCGTCATGCACTCAAGGACCAAACACATTGACATTCGACATCACTTTCTTCGTGATCATGTGCTTAAAGGCGATGTCGAAGTGACGTTTGTTGATACTCATAACCAACTAGCAGATATCCTCACCAAACCGCTCGCAAAAGAATCATTCTACAAAATTAGGCGAGAACTTGGTATCTTGGATGAAGGTGATATCTAAACACATCTTTAAATTATTATTCATCAAGTTATTTTCATCAAAAATTTGGCTAAATATATATGTTACCATGATATAATATTAGTATATTTGTGTTGCACATGTTTTCCTTAAGTTTCATACTTGTTACCTTTGTTATTGTGAAATTTTTTATTCTGTTAATCGGTTAACCCAGGGAGTTAATCGATTAACACCTGTAGCCTTTAAATTTGTGGAAATTTTGATTCTGTTAATCGATTAACCTAGGACGTTAACCGATTAACCTGAGCTCACGTGGAATCTTTAAAATTAAAACGTATCTACTTTTGTTTTATGTGTATGGTTATTATGTATGTATGTATGTATGTTATAATTATGAACTGTCATTGTTTTGGAATCCTCTTCCTTTTTGCTAATGACAATGGGGGAGAAGGATTGGTTTCTCTAACATTTTTGTGCAGAAAATTATTACCCTCATGAATTCAGGGGGAGCTCCACTTTAGGGGGAGAATCAAACTTAGAGAAACATCAAGTCTAAAGATTCAATCTTTCAATGGATTGGTTGTCATCATAAAAAAGGGGGAGATTGTAGAAGCAAGCTTCACTCACATTGAGTTTTGATGAAGACAACACAACAAGCTCTCTACAAAGATAATATGCAAAAAGAAAGAGAATCAAGCTACATGAAGTACAAGAAGTTCAAGTTCAAGAAGATATCCTAAGTACTATCAAGTTGAATCAATTAGCTTCAAGTGTTCAAGTATCATAAAGATCAAAGGTTGAACAAAGATCGATCGTGAAGATTGATAACATCATATTCTCAAGACATCAAAGTTATATCAAGATTGATATCAACCTACTATCAAGACATAATCTCATTATCAAGAATGTTTTTCTGTTTTACCTTGTTGTCCAGGATTGTTGGAAACAAGTGAGTGTTTTTGAAGAGGATTGTTCTTCATACACTTATTTACCTATAGGTTAGATAGTAAGCATCACTATTGGTGTGATTAGGCTGTACAATAATTCTAAACTATAGTGAACTCTCTTTCGTGTTGAAGGAGAAGTGGAGTACTCTCGGGCTGTGAGGGGAACCACTATAATTCTCTTGTGTCATTTTTCCTTTCCGCACTTTACTTTCAAGCACTTATCATCTAACGGAAAAATAACCAAGAACCGGTAAAAAGATCGAAGAAATTTTTAAGAACCTAATTCACCCCCCCTCCTCTTAGGCGCATTTACACTTACATTACACTCTCTCAAGAGGCCCAAAATGATTGAAAGTGAACAAAGATGGGTCTTATAGCTCAAGGAGAAGCCCAGAGTTTATTTTGAAAAGGGCGAAGATCGCGTCGAGGTTTTGAAAACACCGTGGGTCTTATACAATGACTGAGGCCCAAAAGTTTTTGGTTTCAAAAGGGGATTGAGTCTTACACTCTATTAGAGGCCCAAAAATGGTTTTGAATGGGTCTTATAGCTCGAGGAGAGGCCCAGATGGTTTGTTTTAAATGGGCGATGATCGCGCCGAACTTTTGAAATACAATGGGACTTATACAACATTTTAGGCCCAAAATAGGTTTGTATTTACAAAGGATTGGGTCTTACACTCTATTAAAGGCCCATGAGTGTTCGAAAAAGTTTGTTAGGGTAAAAATCAATAAAACCCTAATTTCATCATTTTTTAATATAATTATTCAAAGAAAATTAATACAAATGATAAAAATTCCAAATAAGTTTGAATAAACAACTTGTGATTTTGGTTTTAGGTTTGAAAAATGAGGCTTTCATCACAAGATGAATTAAAACCTACTTGGTTTTTATTTTCCAAAATGGATATTTATTTTTAAAAGGTTTAAAAACAAATAAAAGACATTTATTCACAAAAATACTAATTATATTAAATAAATAATATAAATCTATTTTTTTTGTGGAGTAAAATGTTTCAACATTTTTGTGATTTTTTTCAAAAAGAGCCAATAAAAAATAATTAAAATTGAGGGAGTTATTAATTTTCCAATTAATTAACAAAACATGAAAATATTGGAAAAAATAGCAAAATGTGAGAAAACACAAAATGGTGTGGGTGGGGTTTGAACCCACGACCTCAAGGTTATAGGGCGCGCGCCTTACCACTGGGGTGGTGATACATCCGTTGATTGAAATAAACCAATAAATACATAAGGCTTGCCTTGTGTCCTAGGCCTGGCCAAGGCAAGGCAAGGCAAGTTTTGGCTCAGAAACGTGAAAGCCATAACTTTCTCATTTCTCCATGGATTGAGACAAAATTTAGGTCTATCCTGCCTAGAATTTCACAAAGAATCCAATGGTGGTGGTGTTTTTTAGATCATGTCCCTATTTTAAAACCCGATAGTGGTTTTGAAATAGGCCTCTAATTGCATTTTCTGTGTTATCTCATGATACAGGCAAGGATTACATGATAAATTGATGCAAACACAACACATATGACATGTAGAAGAGATGCATGATCAGTGGGCTTCAAAGCAATGCATATTTTGGAAAGTTCAAGTCATGGTGCTTACCTCTTTTTGAGCTTTTGGAGTTTTTTGTGCAATCTGCCAAGTTTCTTGTCCCAAAAATGGTTTGATGCTTTGGACACTCTCAAATGATCCCTTAGAAGCTTTTAGGATGATTGGAATCATCTAGAACCTGCAAAAACAAAAACTGGCACTTTCTTGCAAAAGGGGTTAAAATGGCCAAAATAGTAACTCTCTCAAATGGTGTTCTAGATGTTGGGAGCCATTTGGGACAGGTCAAGGATGATATTTGGAGTGTGTTTGAGGCTTTATCTGGTTTGGAAAGTGACTGAATCAAGACATGGCTTGAAAAATGCAAAAAAGCCTATTTTGAGGTTTTGAGATGTGACTTTGAGATTTAAGGATTACAGGTCACTTGTGTGAGTTTGGACAGCTTAGATATGACATATTGGATGTGTTTGGATCATGAGCTGTGATGGAAATGCTCTCTAACTCAAAAACTCAGAGTTACCTTTCTAAAGAAGGTATTTTTGCCTAAAGAAAGTGATTTTGAGGAAAGCATCTGTTTGATGGCTTTGGTGTACTCAAACTAAGCACAAATGAGCTCTATTTATAGTAGAGCAAGTTTGTTTTGGGATCAATAGTGAATGGCAACTGCAACAGAGGTTTGGCCAATGTTGATCAATAGGAATCCAAGTCTCCTCTAGCCATTGACTAGAGGTTAGAGCACAGAGTTGTGGTTCCCTAGTTGTTGGATGAATCTTAACTGAATTCAGTTGGAGGAAGCTCAGTTCATGCCACCTTGGTGCATCCATTAAATGTTCCAATCCAAAATTGGAGTCTTGTCCCTCCTTTATGGATTTCTAGGTTTGGCATGTTACTTCTTGCTCCAAAGACTTTGGAGGCTTGGATCAATGTTTGTTCCCTTTAGATTTGATCCTCAGATGTGTCCAAAGTGATGACAAGGCTTGGAATTATCTGATTTTGCCAAATTGAGCAAAAGTACAAAATTCTTTCTAGCCTTGGCAGTTTTCAGCAAGGCATATTGCCATTGTCATATCTCATGGCTCAAGTGGAATTTGATGGAGTTCTTGGACATTTTGGAAAGCCCTCATATGATACAATAATTGTTTGATCATAATTGGTTTTGATACTTTTTGGATCCAAGTGAAAAATGCCCCTACATTTGGAAAAAAGTGAAGGCAGATTCTGACTTAGTGAAAATTTCACTAAGTGTTGGAAAAAAGTGACATTTCCACTTTTTGTGATTTTGATCATTCCATAATTTAAAATCCATGGGGAATTGGAATGAGTGGTAGTTGAAGCTTTTGTAGAGGGCCACGAGAGCTACAAATCCAGCTTTGGATGGGAAAAAAATGGCCTTGTGGTTTAGGAGTTATGATCCTCCAAAGTTGGTACCCTAGCCACTTTTTTCCATAACTTAGAAAATTTTCTAAGTTTTTTATGGTTACCCCTTTTACAAGTTATCCCACTTTTCTTGATTTTTCTTGATGAATGATGATTCCAATCATACATTAACATCATTTTGGGGTCAAAGAACCATAATTGTGAAAAATCTCAAAAAGTCAAAGTTTGACTTTTGTGCACAGTTGACTTTTTGTCAGATGAATTCCAAACTGTGCGATCCTCTATGAAATCAAGTCCTTGACCTAAATCAAACTTGATGGATTGATTTCATAGGTGTTATAGGGTGTATTGAATCATGTCTTAGGGTTTGGGAGCATGTCCTGGTCAAAAGTCAAAGGTACAGTTGACTTTTTCCACGAAACCCTAACTGTGGTTCTGATGAAATTGAAACTTGTTGCTCAAGCTTCTTGGATCAATCCATTGTTGCAAATGGATCAATGTGATGTATTTGAGACCGTCAAATCCCCTCTTTAGGTCTTGGCTTATGTTTTGTCCTAAAAGTCAACTTAGGGGTGATTAGGTCAAGAAACCCTAATTCCTGATTTTTGACGTATGCATCCCCTGAGGCTAAATTGACTTGGTGATTGGGTTTATGATGTCCCTTGGAGCATCATAGGTTATGCTTTGAAGCATTGGCTCATGCCCAGAGGAAAATTTCCATCTGGAGGCCCTGGTCGACCAAACCCTAATTTGGTGACACTGGTGATCTTAAGGCTTGATCCACCTAGAAGGGAGAAGCCTTGTGCTTAATCCTTGAAGTGGGAGTCCTTTTGATCCTTTGTGGATGTTTGAGAGGCTAGAAAAGTTGAAGATAATGTCATTTCTTGATTGATCCTTTGTCTAAGAGCTCTGAGAGGTCTTGAAACCCTAAGTCTGATTGTAGTGGATGCTCACCCATCTTTGGGGAGACTAATGGTTCATCCATATTGTGATGATGATTTGCACAATGATGGGAAATCTTAGTGGTCAAAATTTGGGGTATGACAGATGCCCCTATTTAATCTTCTTGGACCCGAAGGTGTGAATGGCGAAGGTATTCGGGCATTCGGGGTGCAAGAGGATTAAATACCAGAATACTCGAAATTTTGATGGTGGTTATGAATGGCAGTTTGCGCATTCTTCCTCTTTTGCTAAGCAATGATGCTTAGAAAAGGTAAACTTCCCCTCGATCCTGGTTTCCTACCAAGTAACTGGTCTCGGTTTCTGATTTAAACTTCCCCTCGATCCTGATTTCCCACCAAGGAACTGGTCTCAATTTCTGAAATAAACTTCCCCTCGATCCTGGTTTCCTACCAAGGAACTGGTCTCAGTTTTCGATATAAACCTCCCCTCGATCCTGGTTTCCTACCAAGGATCTGGTCTCAATTTCTGAAATAAACTTCCCCTCGATTCTGGTTTCCTACCAAGGATCTGGTCTTGGTTTCTTTTGTCAATAAACTTTATTGACAAGGGACGCTATTTGTAGCGGTTCTCCTCAAACTTCTCGCCGAATTTTCCTAGAGAGATGCCATTTGATAGAAAAACTTTTGATGTCAGACTTGCCGGGGAACCCATCTGTCCGAATAGTAGAGGGGTACAAACTTCTCTGTTAGAGATGCCATTTGTCGACTCTACTGGGGAAAATGAGCCTTCTTGAGAGACTGTTTTCATTTGGGGATATTACATCATACTTTTCTCGAGATCTTCTCAGAGAAATTCCATACCATGTACCCCAATTTTGAGGTGCCGATGACTTTGTTGACATTGACATTCTGGAGAGAAGGACCAATGTGTTGCTGAAAGTCTTTAGTTGAGAGGCTTTCTCTAGGGATTTTCCTTAATCCGGGAAAGCGAAGATATCATCTTCCATGGCGAAGAGTGATGCTGGATGAGGGTTCTCTGGTTTTTCAAAGGTTCAAGTTATCAAAGTGGTCAAGGGCCGGCTTCACTCCAGAAATAAACTGGAGGAGGGAGGTAGCTCAGATGCAACATTTCCTGACGAGGAAAGAACTGACAACTCGATTGAGAGAACTGTTATCACTAGGGGCTAAGACCGACCAGAGTGATAGTGATGCAACATGAATATGAACGCAAAGTAGTAATGCATGATGTATGTGTGTATATGCTGACAAAACTGACACGGCATACAATCTAATAGATGAACACGACTGGATACTCAGCCACTGCTGGGGATGAAGAGGTATCGCTGGTTCAAGATAGCAATTATGCCTTGCTCAGGAGAAGTAGTCCTCGTAGGGAGCTACGTTGGTCGGGCTTAGGAGATAAGAACTCTGTCGGGGGTGTCAGATGAAACAATGGTCTCTAACATAGCTGATCCTTCATTAAGGTGCACTGGTTTAGAAGGAGTACTTTGATTCTGCACTTTGAAGCTTAACCGCCTTTAGGAGAAGCCATCGATATTCTTTCGATGTTCAACAGTCAAAAGAATTTGCCATCTTTATTTTAAGCAGAAAAATTTTACAAGTAAATTCATTTTTGTTTTATTTCAAGAATCGTTGATCATGTTAAAATGTCGTCCTGTAAAGCTAAAACAAATAAGAATTGCAAACAAAAGCACAAGGGCTCAAATTTTATTGATAGGATGGAAATCAGCCAAACGTGTGATTCCATAGAGTATTTACAAAGTTAGAAAATGGTAATTTAAGGGAAAAGGGCTACATTGAAACATAACGACCACTATCCTTCTACCAACTTTGACTTCGGGGCATCCTGAGCTTCTGTCGAAGATGACCTTGACTGGAGTTTTCCTGACGGATGATGTAACTGCTGCCGAGGGACTTGCCCCTTTGTCGAACGTAGTTACTTGCCATTATCCCTAATTTTTGCCTAGATTGTACTTTGAGGTTTCCAATCCACCGGGATGATTTTTAATCACGTCTCTAATTTTTGCCTGGATCGCCCTTTCGGGTTTTCAATCCACCGAGACTTTTTTTTATTTAGGCGAAGTATTTCTTGACTACGTCAACATTTGTGGGGTAGGCAAATTCCTCTCCGTCCATGATTGCAAGTCTCAAGGCGCCGCCTGAGAAAGGTTTCTTGACCACATAGGGGTCGTCATAATTCGGAGTCCATTTGCCCCGGAAATCAGTGAGAAATGATTGTATCTTCTTGAGCACAAGGTCTCATTTTCTGAAGACGCGAGGTCAGACCTTTTTGTCGAACGCCTTCTTCATTCTTTGCTGATACAACTGACCATGGCATATTGCCGTGATTCGCTTTTCTTCGATCAGATTCAGTTCATCGTGCCAACTTTGGCACGATTCAGCTTCTGTAAGCTTAGCTTCCATCAATACCCGGATTGATGGGATCTCTACTTCTATGGGGAGTACTGCCTCCATGCCATATACTAGAGAGAAAGGGGTAGTCCCTGTTGAAGTGCGGACAGATGTGCGATAACCATGAAGAGCAAAGGGTAGCATCTCGTGCCAATCTTTGTAGGTTACGACCATCTTTTGAACAATCTTCTTGATGTTCTTGTTAGCTGCCTCTACCGCTCCGTTCATCTTGGGTCGGTAGGGAGATGAGTTATGGTGTTCGATCTTGAACTCTGTGCACAACTCTTTCATCATCTTGTTGTTCAAGTTAGATCCATTATCAGTAATGATCTGGCTCGAAACTCCATAACGGCAGATGATATTATTTTTGATAAACCGGACCACCACTTGTCGGGTTACATTAGCGTATGACGCTGCTTCGACCCACTTGGTGAAGTAGTCAATGGCTACCAGGATGAACCGATGTCCGTTTGAAGCCTTAGGTTCGATCATGCCAATCATGTCGATTCCCCAAATGGAAAAAGGCCATGGGGAAGAATGAACTTTGAGATGTGTAGGCGGTACATGAACTTTGTCAGAGTATATATGACACTTGTGACACCTCCTCATGTACTTGTAGCAGTTGGATTCCATGGTCAACCAGTAGTACCCTGCTCTCAGAATTTTTTCGCCACTGTGTGTCTGTTGGCATGAGTGCTAAAGGATCCTTCATGAATTTCTTTTATCAGCATGTCTGCTTCTGGTCTGTCTACACATCGGAGCAAGACCATGTCAAAGTTTCTCTTATAGAGTGTATCACCGCTCAAGAAGAAACTACCAGCCAGCCTTCTGAGGGTCTTTCTATCTTTCCTGGATGCCCCAGGTGGGTACTCTTGTTTCTGAAGGAAGCATTTGATATCGTGATACCAAGGTTTGTCGTCTATGACTGCTTCAATCGTGAAGATGTAAGCGGGCCGTTCAAGGCGCATTATGTCGATCTTAGGTAAGTCATTTCATTGACCTACACTAATCATGGAAGAGAGAGTGGCTAATGCATCACCCATATGATTCTTCTCACGAGGGATATGATGAAACTCGACTCTGTTGAAGAAGGGTAACAACCTTCTTGCGTAATCTTTGTACGGAATCAATCCTGATTAGTATGTGTTCCAATCTCCTTTGATCTGATTGACGAACAAAGCTGATTCGCCATATACATCCAAGTTCTTGATCCTCAAATCAATCGCTTCCTCGAGACCCATGATACAAGCTTCGTATTCGGCCTCATTGTTTGTGCATTTGAACGTAAGTCTAGCGGTGAAAGGAATGTGGCTACCCTGAGGTGTTATGATAATTGCCCCAATTCCATTTCTGTAATGATTAACAGCTCCGTCAAAGATAAGCCCCCATTGGGAATCTGGTTTTGGCCCTACTCTGGGTAGCGGTTCATCGCAGTCTTTCATTTTTAGATACATGACATCTTCGTCTGGGAAGTCAAATCTGACTGATTCCTGATCGTCAATCGGTTGATGAGCCGAATGATCAGCTAAAACACTTCCTTTAACGATTTTCTGAGCGTGGTACTCTATGTCATATTCTGATAACAACATCTGCCAACGGGCAATCCTTCCTGTGAGAGCAGGCTTTTCAAAGACATACTTGTTTGGATCCATTTCAAAGATTAACCAAGTGGTGTGACGAATCATGTACTGGCGAAGACGTTTAGCTGCCCAAGCCAGAGCGCAGCAAGTTTTCTCGAGCACAGTGTACCGAGCCCCGCAGTCGGTGAATTTCTTGCTCAAATAGTAGATGGCAGACTCTTTTCTTTTTGTTTCGTCTTGTTGGCCAAGTACACAACCCATTGAGTCTTCCAAGACTGTTAAATAGATGATCAGCGG
Source organism: Lathyrus tuberosus (assembly GCA_022829125.1). Taxonomy (NCBI): domain Eukaryota; kingdom Viridiplantae; phylum Streptophyta; class Magnoliopsida; order Fabales; family Fabaceae; genus Lathyrus; species Lathyrus tuberosus. The sequence continues at coordinate 7,467,182 of JALAZF010000258.1, read as the reverse complement.
TCTTCATTCAACTGGAGGTGATAGAATCGGCGGGTTCGACAGGTATTCCTTGGTACTGTCGAAGGCGGTTTGACAGTCTTCTGTCCAAACGCAGTCCTGTAGAGTGCTTTCCAGACGCACCACCGCTCAATTGTACGGAGATATGCACCGCTGAATTAGAGATATTTGCTCCACACATCATCAATCTTCCATTCTACGTTGAAATACTTACACATGTTTTATATCATTTATTATGTGTTGAAATAAAATAGTGTGTTAATTCTTTCTTTCCATTATCATCTTTATTTTCTATCCTTTGTTTGCTTTTTTCAAACTAATTAAAAAAAAGATACTAACACAACTTGAACTCTTATTTTTTGTGTGTTTATCACTACTTTCACATCTTTATCTTATAACGTGACTCTGTTGGAAATTCACCACACCCTATGGTGATTCCGCTTCAATCTTGATCTCAAGATTGATAACCAACCCACAAACAATACATAATGACAATGAAAGAAGAAGAACAGACAAGAACAGCAAGAAAGAAAAGAGAGAGAAGAGAAATATTTGGAGAAAATTGTCACCCACGAACTATGGGATTTTTCTTGTTATTGATTACTTGCTAAAACTGCAACTGTGATTGTTACAAGTACTGTGATAGTCTTCACTACTTGATATCCTTCTCAATTCTACAAAGCATCTATTTATAGACTTAGATTTACAAAGGCCCAAAATATCAAATCTAATCTAAACAAATCTAAATCCAGTCAAATAAAATCTAACACAATTCTGTCGAAACAACCTAAACAATTCGACACGACACTAAGCTATGAATGCTTCGACTTCGACACTATGAATTACATTTAACACACCACCCAATTCATTGTGTCTAAACTATCTACATTCATCATCGATCTTAGTCTTCTGAAGGCTTCGACCTGCACTCCATTCGTCATGATATCTGCAATCTGATTCTCAGTTCTGCAGTGTTCCAGATTCATCTTCCCTTCTGCTACCTGCTCTCGAAGATAATGGAACCTCATTTTGATGTGCTTGCTTCGGCCGTGTGCTATTGGATTCTTCGCCAAGTTGATAGCTGACATGCTGTCGATCTTCATGGTAATTGCTCCATGATTCTTCCCTGTAATCTCTTCGACCAAGTTCACCATCCAGGTTGCTTGACATGCACAAAGAGAAGCAGTTATATATTCTGCTTCGCATGATGACAATGCCACTACTGGCTCGTTTCTCGAACTCCAAGCAACTGGTGCACCACCTAACATAAACACGTATCCAGCTGTGGATTTTCTATCCTCAGCATCACTACACCAACTGGAGTCGGTGTATCCCACTAACTTGCATTCTTTCCCTTCATCAGCTGTAGGAAACAAAATACCATAGTCGAGAGTCCCCTTCAGATACCTCAGTATCCTCTTCGTCGCTGTTAGGTGTGATACCTTTGACTTCTGCATGAATCTACTTACCATACCAACACTGTATGCTAAGTCAGGCCTTGTGTGACAAAGGTATCGAAGTGACCCAATAAGTCTTCTGTATTGGGTTTGGTTGACATCATCTTCATCTGAATCCTTCGACAGTTGTAGTCTGGTCTCAGCCGGAGTTGAAGTTGAGTTGCATCTTGCATCTCAAATCTCTTGAGTATTTCGCCTGCATATCTTCTTTGGTGCATCATCAAACCTCTACTAGTCTTGTAGAATTCGATGCCAAGGAAATATGAGAGATTTCCCAAGTCTGACATTTCAAACTCCTCACTTAGATCATGTTTGAAATCTTCGATCTCCTTCTTGCAACTACCTGCTATCAACAAATCATCGACATAGAGGCATAGTATAAGCAATTCATTATTGCTTCTCCTTACATACACTCCATGCTCAGTCGTACACTTCACAAATTCCTTCTACCTTAAGAAGCTGTCGATTTTCTTATTCCAAGCTCTTGGAGCTTGCTTAAGTCCATATAGGGCTTTATGCAGCCTGTACACCTTTCCTTCTTAGCCTCGTTTCACAAACCCAGCTGGTTGTGCGACATAAATTTCTTCATCTAGGGGACCATTAAGGAATGCACACTTCATGTCCATCTGACATGTGTGCCAATTGTTCATATTTGCTAGACCAACAACCAACCTGATTGTTTTGATCCTAGCAACAGGTGCGAACACTTCATCGAAGTCGATTCCTTCCTTCTGAAGAAATCCTTTCGCCACAATTCTTGCCTTGTGTCGAGTTAATTCTCCTCTAGGATTCACCTTTACCTTGTAAACCCACTTCACATCAATTGCCTTCTTGCCTTGAGGCAATTCGATAAGTGACCATGTGTTGTTGACTTCGATGGACTCTAACTCTTCATTTATTGCTTTCACCCACTTCGAATCTTTCAATGCCTCAGCTGCATTGACTGGTTCGACATTTGCGTATAAAGCATAATGTACCAGCTCACCCTCTTCATCGATCGCATCATCTGATGTAACTACACATTCTTGCAACCTTGCAGGCATGTGTCTTGTTCGTCGAGGTCTGCTTGAACCTGCTTTATCTGCAACTGGTTCATGTCGAACTTCTCTTTCGACTTCAGTGACTGGTTCTTCACAAGAGATTCTCACTGAATCCTTCTTGGCTTTCTCTTTCCAATCACATTCTTTAAGCTCATCTATGATCACGTCCCTGCTGATCACTACTTGCTTATTCACTGGGTCGAACAACTTGTAACCTCCAGTCGAATGATATCCTATCAAGATCATCTTATTTGACTTGTCATCAAGTTTTCTTCTCAACTGATCTGGCACATGTCTATGTGCTATAGATCCAAACACCTTCAGGTAACTGAGACTAGGCTTAACACCAGACCAACATTCTTCTGGTGTGACTCCTTCAAGCTTCTTCGTCAGACATCCGTTTAAAATATACGTTGCTGTCGAAACTGCTTCTCCCCATAATTCTTTGTGTAGATGCTTTCCATTCAACATACTTCTCACCATATTCATGATGGTTCTGTTCTTTCGTTCTGCAACTCCATTTTGCTGTGGTGTATAGGGTGGCACCACCTCATGCACAATCCCTTCCTTTTCACATAATGTATCGAACTCTTTCGACACATACTCTCCACCACCATCTGTCCTTAGAATTTTTAGCTTTCAACCACTTTGTCTTTCGACCATGGATTTGAATCTGGAAAATACCTCAATCACATCACTTTTCTTCTTGATGAGGTAAGTCCACAACTTTCGACTGAAATCATCTATAAACGTGACAAAATATCTGCTGCCACCAATCGAATCCACCTGGATTGGACCACATACATCAAAGTATATGACTTCCAGAATTGCCTTCGACTTCCTTCCTGCATCCTTGCTGAAGTTATTCTTGTGTTGTTTCAACTTAACACACTCTTCACAGACTTCACTTAGAATGTCGATTTTTGGTAATCCTGAAACCATATTTCTTCTCTTCAGCTCTCTGATGTCATTGAAGTTTAGATGGCCTAGTCGAAAATTCCATAACCACTCATCTCTGCTGGCTGCTGTTGCTAGACACTTGTGCTCCATCACCTTGAGTTCAATCTTGAAGGTCCTATTCTGAGACATTGGAGCCTTCAAGATCAACCTACCACCTGCGTCGAGAACTCTCATCATCTTGTCTTCGACAACTACTTTGTAGTTCTTCTCGACAAGCTGCCCTATACTGAGCAAATTACTCTTCATGCATGGTATGTACAACACATTGGAAATTATTGACCTTTTGTCATCTTTCCTCATAATCAGAACATCACCAACACCTTCAGCTGCTAGAGTGTTGTCATCTGCAAACTTCACTGTGTTCTTCGACGAGGGCTTCATGTTGACAAACCAATCTTTCCTTCCAGTCATGTGTGATGAGCATCCTGAGTCCAAGTACCACTAATCTTGGAATCTTTCTTCATATTTCGTTGTGACCATCAGCAACGTCTCTTCTTCTTCATGTTTCGCCAGCTTTGCATCAGTTTCTTGATTTTTCTTCTTTTCTGGACAATCACTAACATAGTGACCATACTTCTGACAATTGAAACATTGAATGTGACTTATGTCTGGCTTTCGACCATGATCGCGACTTTATCAGTCTATCGTGGTTACTAACTACAAGCGCGCAGTCTATCGCGTAGTTTTAAAAGATATCGAACCCACAGGGACCGATAATCAAACTAGTGTTGTCTGGTTGTTACTATGTTTAGCTAAGGCGGATGATTTCTAGAAGTTAAGATGCAAACAGGAAACTATAATTAAACTATAATTTAGATTTGATTAAAGTATAACGGAATATCGGTACGTAATTCATCAATCATCGGGGATCCAATAGATCGTCGGCTTATTAGTCAAAATAGTTTTCAGTAGAAAAATACCAATTTAAAAGTCTTTACCTCACACTCTCGTGTTATTGGCTCTAACTATATTCCTAAATCAGAATGCCTGCTCTCGCTAGCCCATTTGAATTTAAAAATACTTTTTGAAAGTTAATAAGTCCTAATTGCTTTTAAAGCGCTCTCGCTGTATTTAAAACCAAAGTCCCAATTCAGTTATCCAGTTAAAATCTCAAACTCCCGTTTTATTGATTGTAACCTTCGTTACTTTCTCACTCTCGTAACAAATGTCAATTAAAATAAGAAATTGGAGCCATAAAATAATAGTGTCAAAGTTTACCTACGATCGATCGGAACCCTTTCCGATCGACTTAATTACATACCGATATAAATAATTTAGCCGGTCATTTTAACAGACATACACAAACATAAACAATAAAACATTAATGCAGACATGATATTTAAAAGTAAAGGAAATTATATTAACTGAATAAAAACCTAGAAACAATGAATCTTAATTACGCGATCCTCCACAAGCCGGCAGGATTCACTTTGCTCGTACAATTAAACTTAAAATGAAACAACTGCTAAACTAGCTAACTAGTTCAAGTGCAATAGTTCCCCAGTGTAGGAAACTATTGCTTTGGACGGTAAGAAAAAAAAAACGGGAAAGGTAGTGCAAAGAATTGAAAGCTCTGAACTCAGGAAAAATCTCGTAAAAATCTTAGGGGGGGAGAGAGACGATCTCTTGTGAAGTAAACTGCTCTATTTATAGCCCTTGAGAGTTGGCGAGAATCAGGGAGAGAAAAACTCAGGTAGGTGCACACGACCGAAAGTCTCTGAGGTGCTGGTTGATCGTGGCCTTTGTTGAGTTGTAACCGTTGAGAGGCCACGTAGTTAAAAATAAGTTTCTGAGAAGTTGGTTTGTGCCGGTCTTCATGGCCTTGTGACGAGCGTCATAGCTTTTAGCTTGTGACGGTCGTAACGCCTATGTTACAGTCGTAACGCTTCCTTAATGCATAATCCTTATTTCTGCTGTCAAAACACCTGCTTTTCTTCTATTTTCTTCTGTTTTCTTCTTCTTTCTTCTTGCTGGTTGACTTAAGGAGAATTCCTGAAAATGAACTTAATACTCGCAAATACATTGTTAACAAACGAAAATAACGAGGTAAATCAATGTAATTCGGGGCAAAATATACTATGTAATATCGCATCATCAAACTCCCCTACACTTGAACCTTTGCTTGTTCTCAAACAAATAATCATTTCAAAAGCATTGATCCAGTGCACATACCTGACACTCCTCCGAGTCGTACATAGTTGTGCGGCCTTTTGTTTGAAACGATAGATACTCAAACAAACACCAGAGATACATTAATGACACCAAACATGGAACATGGTCATAAACCTACCTTTTACATACCAGTCCGAATCATTCTATTATAGATTCACCTAATGCTTCTATTTCGCCCGTTTTCATTCTGACGCAATCACATTAAGCCCTTTGCCTTTGCACGCACATAGTAGAGTAGCTTGTTAGTGATTTTGATCCTTTAAACGAGGGGTCTGGTACACAAGTGCGGTACCCCTTTTTGTACATATTATGCTTGTAAGTTGTGGGGGATCGAACCTTAGTCCGCCCTACCGAGCTCAGTACCAGATACCTCTGAACCAACTAACAACAGATTTCTATTGCCTTTTTGCATCACTTGCATTCTTTAGATTTGGTACATTTCTATTTCCTCAGTCAAAGGCGTGAAATTTTTCAATTTTTAGCAACTTGAGGTATCAATCACTTATCTTCGTCGGCTCTCCACGTAGCTTGTGCTTAGGCGGTACTGACTGCTAATATAAACTACTAGGGGCTAATTTAGAATTTGCAGCTTAAGGTAACGGTATAATAGGTACTCAAACTGATGACGCAAATATGAGAGGTCTAAGGTGTCAAGACGGTATCAATTTTGTTCATACTTTCTCAAGTCTCCAACATAGCCTACTCGTAAGACAACCTATATACTCTAAGGACGTGTCGAGTTATGCATCGAATCAATAAAAAAAATTTATGTTAAGGCAAAATAAAGTGGGGAAATTGGATAGTACGGAAAACATATTCATATACTAGCTAGGAAGTACATTAAAGTTAATAAAAAGGAAATAACAACATAAACTAGCAAATAAACTAAAACGAATGTTTCCTCTCCCACACTGAGTCTAACATTGTCCTTAATGTTTAGCAATAGTATAAAAAGAAACGAATATCAAAACAGAAAAAGCGAAAAGAAAAACTACTGGGGCCCTCGTGATCTGCCACGAGCTCGTCCCTGTCCACCCTGTGCATGGGGATGTGGCATACCCACATGATAGACGTAGTCGTACAAGCTATCTACCCTCATAGTCAAAGAGCCCATCTCATCTATGATGCTTGACATCTTGCGATCCATCCTCTCTCCATGCTCGCGTTGGTCTTATTGAATTTGCCGCATGAGACCCATCATTTCAGCGTGCTGAGTCTGGTGTCTCTGGTCTTGCAAGGCATCTAACTCATTTCTCTGTATGATGGCCGCGAGGATGTCCTCATTAGTGGCAGGGGCGCGGTCGCTTCGTCGACGGCGTCGGGAGGATGAGCTAGCTGGTTACGTTTCAGGTGGCTGGGGGTCATTTTCAGGGAGGCCATGCTCCATTTCATCATAATCATCTCTGGCCTGACCTTCTGGTGCAGCCATATCAGGCTCAGGTGCATCCAAATCAAATAACCAGTTTGCCATGTTTTTTGGATCAATTCGAGCAGCACAGGGCAAGACAATACTCTTACCTTGTTTCGTACCACAGGGTTGTATATGTTATCGCGTCTAAGTCTAATCAGGTGTGAGCTGCGACAATATTCCAAATCTAGATACACCGCCGGTACAGAAGGTAAGTGGGTAAGCTTGTCTCCCAAATTCAAAGCCAGTGCGATAGAGGTAACTAATCCACCAAAACAGAAAGCAGCGGTACCTCTCGCACAACTGGAGCTAATATGTGATAGCAGGAATGAAATGGCGTTGACCGGTACGGGTGTAAATACACAATGTATAAAGAAGAGCTCCTTTAAATTTACCTTATGATTATTGACTCTTCCGAAGATGGTATGCCCCAAAATGCGCTGATAGTACCGTATAGCTGGGTTATGGATATATGTAGCATTAAGTCCCTCCCAGCTATCAGCTCTTTCGCCTGTTAAAGTTCTCCAAATTTCAAATGCCATGTTCGTCCAGTTAGGATCGCGTGGCACACGGTACTGCACATTGTCGCCTTGTGGAAATTTTAGCTTGGCGGCAAGCTCGTCTTGAGAAAGAGAGTACTCGATGTTAAACATCCTAAAAGAGGCAGACCCGGTGAGAAACTGCGCGTCGTCTGAAGGGGTGTTGTAGGAAAAGGAGCTGAGGAATTCCAATGTCAGAGCTTCGTATGACGGAAGGTTTTGTGTGCAAATGTGAGTTAGCCCCGAATTATGAAGCATCCAACGAACTCCTTCCAACAAGCCAAGCTCTTCTAGACAGGGAATGTCAAGATAGCGCGTGGGTTGAATTGATCGTTTGTGGAACTTGAGATACTTCTCCCTTTGATGCTCACTCGCTTGGCCATCACGAAAAATTATATGTGAAAGGTCTGGTTGTTGAGCCATTGTGCATGCAAGAGTTTTTGGTTTTAGAATGTGGGTTGGTTACGGGACAGAGGTGGGATTTGGAGTGAATTGAGTGGGTTTTAATAGAGAAAGATGTGGTGAGTGGGTGAATTAGTGGTGAATAAATGGTGATATTGAACGGTGTGGAGTTATGGTGGGAGTGACAATCAATAGTGAGTGGGACGGTTGCAGAAAAATGGAAGAAGAAAGGATACGAGGGGTTTGTCACGAATATAACAGGGTTTAACTGTGTGACGGTTGTCACAGATGTTATTACGGTCGTCACCCTTTGTGATGCCTGTGACGGACGTCACATGGTTGTCACGGTCATAACGGCCCACTTTCAATAAACCTCAGGCATTTCAACTTCACCTCCAGCAATGCATATATTTATTAAACAGCACATAACATTTCACGCAATAATAATATATTTGAACCACACATAACATTTCACGCAATAATATATTTGAACCACAGTAGTATGAAAATAATTGCAAAGGGAATTTATTTAAAGCTGCAAGCATAGCAAGTAACAGAGTATAAAATTAAATACCAATGAAAATGAAAATGCATTAACTGAAGCAAAATTGTTCAAAATTGTTCAGTATCCAAAAGTGACAGTAACAGATGCAAACGCATCAATGAGTTTAATTTAAATCCAACAGTGAAAAATTAATACTTCAAGGGGAAATGGAAATGCAGTAAATTAGTCAAAAACAGTAAAAATCAGTTGCGCCCGCGTCTCAATGATTCCACCTCTTGGTTCAGGTGGTCCAGTTGCTCAACTGTGGTATCCATTAGACCGATAAAGTCAAGACGGATAAGTTGAAGTTGGTCTCTCATGGCATGAAGTTCAGTACGGAAAGCTTCAAGTGTAGTATGGATGTTTGCATGAGGGACAGTATTAGTATCATTCATAGGATGCTCAGGAAAATCATGATAGTGAGGAGGAGTTTCAGGGTCAATCTCAATATTAGACACATGACTATCAAGTTCTTTTTCAGACTGTGGCCCATCTAAATCATAAAGCCAGTTATGGCGGTTATGCACACTAGTTCGCTTGTGATCAGGCAGTGTAAAATGTGAAACAACTTCATTATTGATCAGGAGTTGAAACGGGGGTGGTCCAAGATTTCTAATAAGTCCTCGGTTAAAAGAGAAGGTGATATTCATTGGTCTATATCCTCCTAACGGGTTCACTCGAGAAAGACGTGTCCTAAATCCCATGGCTTCAGCAATTTTTGTTACAAGGCCACCTACCAAAATGGGACCATGATTAGCTTGAGCAATCCCGCGGAGGTTATCAAGCATAAAGGTAGCCCCATTAACAGGTCGGGACTAAAACACACAAAACATAATAAATAGCTCATCTCTAGATACTAGGGTGTCATTATCAGCTTTTCCAAAAAGGGTGAAGGCTAAAATCATATGAAAGTATCTTATGGCCGGGTTGTGAATTTCAGTGGACACCATAGGGTGCGGGTCATGATATGGTCATCCTGAAATACTACTCCAGAAAAAGTTCAGTTCATCTTCCATTAATAAATCCTCCCGCGCCATGGAGAAAACGTCGGGTCCATTGAGAAAATCCAACAGTTCCGCGATCTCTCTGATGTTGAAACGGCACGTGTACCCAAATAGCCTAAAGATTATCCTACCCCTATTAAATCCCATGCCATGGTTAGGGTCGTAGGACAATGAACTTAAAAATTCTAGGGTCAGTCTGTGGTAAGTCGGGTGCTTTTTCCTAGCAAAACCCTCCCAGCCTATCTGGTTAAACATAAAGTCTATGCTATCACCTATGCCTAAGGCAGTCAAGGTAGGTCCATGGGGAAAATTAGTTAGGGCCATAGGTCTAAGAGAGAGAGCCTCATAGCGGTGCCATTGGACAGCGTCCCTGAATAGCACAACCATGGTGTCTTCATTATCCATCTTATCAGTTAATCGGAAAAGTAAAACAAATGGAGAAGGAAGAAGGTAGAAAAAGATGAGAATCCTGGAGGCATAAATTGAGACAATCAGTACTGATTTTTAAAACAATTGAAAAATACCGCATCGGTAAGTAAAGTATATTTTGACAAAGATAATAAGAAAAATAACGAAGTGAAAACAAAATAAAAGATAAAGATAAAGATAAAGAGAAACAAAGTAATAAACCAAAAACAAATTTCGTGGGTTGCCTCCCACTCAGCGTTTCATTTAACGTCGGGAGCTCGACAGTTTATAAGAATCATTAGCTTAAGGGGGATGTAGGCATTTCTTCTAGTTTTAGAGCAGTTGAATAATCTCTATTGTCTACGCAGTGATAGTGTTTTAAACGTTGTCAGTTTACGATGAACGGTTCACTAGATCTACCTTTTATTTCAACTGCACCACTTAACAAGACTTTGGTAACCTCAAAGGGACCAGACCACCTAGAATGAAGCTTACCTGGGAAGAATTTAAGTCTAGAATTAAATAAAAGCACAATATCCCCTATTTCAAATTATTTCCTTGCTATGCGTCTGTCATGCCATTTTTTTGTTCTTTCTTTGTATATCCTAGCATTCTCATAGGCATCTAATCAAAGTTCGCCTAGTTCATGTAAGTCCAAAATTCTCCTTTTGCCCGCAGCGGTATAATTTAGATTAATAGTTTTGATAGCCCAATAGGCTTTATGTTCTATTTCTACCGGCAGGTGACAAGATTTGCCATAGACTAGTTTAAACGGCGTGGTTCCTATGGGGGTTTTGTAAGCGGTTCTATATTCCCATAAAGCTTCGTGTAGTTTAGAAGACCAATCTTTCCTAGAGGTGGCAACGATCTTTTTTAGAATCTGTTTAATTTCTCTGTTTGATACCTCTACTTGCCCACTCGTTTGGGGGTGGTAAGGTGTTGCTACACGGTGTTTGACTCCATATTTTGATAGAAGTTTCTCAAAGATTTTTGAGATAAAGTGGGAACCTCCATCACTGATTACCAGTCTCGGAACACCGAATCTAGGAAAAATTATGTTCTTAAAGAGCTTATTCACTACTCGTGCGTCATTGGTAGGAGCTGTTATAGCTTCGATCCATTTTGAGACGTAATCGACAGCGACGAGTATGTACTTGTTACCAAAAGAGGATGGAAATGGTCCCATGAAGTCTATTCCCCACACGTCAAAGACTTCTACTTCTAGGATGCCCTTTTGAGGCATTTCATCGCGTCTTGAGACCTTGCCAGTATGTTGACACCGGTCGCAATTGATAACTGCGATATGGACATCCTTCCATAGAGTAGGCCAAAAGAGGTTTGCTTGCAATATCTTAGCACAAGTCTTTGAAGTGCTCGCGTGCCCACCATAGGGGGCGGAATGACAATGAGAAATTATATCTTCTACCTCATCTTCGGGTACACAACGACGGAAGATACCATCGGTGCCCCTCTTAAAGAGAAGTGGTTCGTCCCAATAATAGTGTTTAAGGTCGTGGAAGAATTTCTTCTTTTGTTGATAGGTTAGATCCGGGTGGCAGTACTCCAGCTGCTAAATAGTTGACAAAATCAGCATACCATGGCGGCGTGGTTTTAGTGTAAACAGATTTTACTACTTCATTGGTTTCTGTATCAGTATAAGTCAGAGATTGTTCAATTGTATTACTTTCTAACTGGGCTAAGAGTCTTTCATAAGGGAAATCTTCATTAATAGGTACTTGTTCAGGTTGAATATTTTCCATTCTCGACAGGTGGTCAACTACTACATTTTCAGTGCCCTTCTTGTCTTTGATTTCCAAGTCAAATTCTTGTAGAATTAGAATCCACCTCAGATGCCTTGGTTTGGCGTCTTTTTTACTTAATAGGTACCTGATTGCGGCGTGGTCGGTATAGATGATTATTTTTGCTCCTACTAGGTAGGAACGAAATTTATCCAAAGCGAACACGACAACCAAGAGTTCCTTTTCTGTGGTAGTGTAGTTCATTTGTGCATGATCCAAGGTTCTACTGGCGTAGTAGATTGCATGAAGCTTTTTATCCTTTCTTTGTCCTAGGACTGAACCTACAGCGTAATCACTCGCGTCGCACATGATTTTGAATGGTTCATTCCAATCTAGGGGTTGCATAATGGGTGCTGATATTAAAGCTTGCTTAAGTGTTCGAAATGCGTCTAAGCATTTGTCATCAAAGACGAATTCAGCGTCTTTCATCAATAGCTCAGTTAGGGGTTTGGTTATCTTAGAGAAATCTTTAATGAAACGTCGATAAAAACCGGAGTGTCCTAGAAAACTTCTTATTTCTCTAACGGTTTTCGGCGACTGGAGATTTTCTATAACTTCGATTTTTGCCTTATCGACTTCAATTCCTCTGTCGGATACTATATGTCCTAGTACAATTCCTTGTCGGACCATGAAATGGCATTTTCCCAATTGAGTACTAGGTTGACACTTACACATCGTTCAAGCACCATTTCGAGGTTTGATAGACATCCTTCAAAACTTTCCCCACAGACAGAGAAATCGTCCATAAAGACCTCCATTATACCATCTAAGAAGTCAGAGAAGATGGACATCATGCATCTCTGGAATGTTGCAGGTGTGTTACATAATCCGAAAGTCATTCGCCGATAGGAAAAAGTGCCATAGGGACACGTGAAAGTAGTTTTTTCTTGGTCGTCAGGATGGATAGGAATTCGGAAAAATCCTGAATATCCGTCTAAATAGAAAAAATATGAGTGTTTAGCCAGACGTTCAAGCATTTGATCTATGAAGGGTAAAGGGAAATGATCTTTACGAGTGGCTTTGTTTAGTTTCCTATAGTCGATACACATTCTCCATCCGGTTTGAGTACGTCATGCTACAGATTCGCCTTTTTCATTATTGATGAATGTAACACCTCATTTCTTGGGTACAACGTGAACTGGGCTAACCCATTCACTATCAGATATTGGGTATATGATTCCTGCTTCTAACAGCATTTGCACTTCCCTCTTAACGACATCACTCAGAATGGGATTGATTCTCCTTTGATGTTCTCTAGAGGTTTTACAGTCTTCCTCAAGCATGATGCGATGCATACAGATAGAGGGACTTATTCCTTTTAAATCTAAGATGTTATAGCCTAAGGCAATGGGGGTACTTTCTCAGGACATGTAATAATTTTCCGGTTTCTATTTGTCCTAAATCTGCGTTGACTATAATTGGTCGTTCGAGTTCTGTATCTAGGAATTCATACCTTAGATCTTTGGGTAGTGTCTTCAGTTCTACAGCTGGTTTCTTTGGGCAAGGTATAGGGTCAGGAGTGAGTGCGAGACATTCACTTAGATTATTATCTTGGTATTCACCACGCCAATTATCATCTTCAAAAATTGGTGGCATTGGAATTCTCAGCACTTCAGAATATGTATTTTGGTGTTTTTCCATTTCTTTAACGCATTCATCAATAACATCTAGGAAACAGCACGAATCTTCTATAGCAGGTGCTTTGAAGAATTGTGAGAGGATAAATTCTACCTTTTCTTCGCCAACCTCAAAAGTCAGTTTTCCTTTTTTCACATCTATGATGGCTCCGGTTGTGGCTAGGAATGGTCTTCCTAAAATGATAGGGATGTTTGAGTCTTCCTTAATGTCCATAATTATGAAATCTGTAGGAATATAGAATTGTCCTATGCGTACTAGAATGTTTTCTAACATACCTAGAGGAAATTTCACTGATCGATCAGCTAGTTGTACAGACATTCTTGTTGGTCTCAGTTCTCCCATGTTAAGTCTTTTACAAATAGATAAGGGCATTAGGCTAATGCTGGCTCCTAAGTTGCACAGGGCTTTGTCTATGACAAACTTTCCAATCACACATGGTATAGAGAAACTACCAGGGTCTTTTAGCTTAGGAGGCATGTTGTTTTGGATTATAGCGCTACACTCTGCAGTAAGCATAACAGTTTTAGTATCCTCAAGCTTTTTCTTATTAGTTAATATTTCTTTTAAGAACTTAGCAAAGGAGGGCATTTGTGTGATTGCTTCTATAAAAGGTATTGTGACATTCAATTGCTTCAGAAGTTCAACGAATTTCTTAAATTGCCCTATGTTTTTAGATTTAGCGAATCTTTGAGGATACGGGATATGTGGTTTATAGGGTGGCGGAGGCACATATGGTTCTTCTTTCTCTTCGGCCTCTTTACCATCATCTTCCTTTTCGTTTTCCTTTAGTTCGTCTTCCTTTTCAGACTTCTTACTAGGATTTTGGTACATGGCTGGATTTTTTATCCTTGGGTCAGTGGGTCCTTCTAGTTCTGTTCCACTTCGAAGTGTTATAGCATTTGCGTGTCCCTTCTGATTAGGTTGAGGTTGTCCTAGAAGATTACCAGCTGGGGCAACGGTAACTGCTTGCTGTTGAGCCACTTGTGAGATTTGTGTTTCTAACATTTTGTTGTGGGTGGCTAGAGCATCAACGTTGTTGGCTAATTGTTTAATTTGCTCACCAGTGTGAACATTCTGGTTAAGGAACTCCTTGTTTTGTTGAGCTTGTGCAGCAATGAAGTTGTCCCTCATGATTTCAAGGTTTGACTTCCTAGGAACGTTAGCAGTGGGTTTTTGATATCCTGGCGGCACAGCAGGCGCTTGGCCCGGTGCATACAGAGCGTTATTATTCTTATACGAATAGTTAGGATGGTTTTTCCAGCCAGGGTTGTAGGTATTTGTATAAGGGTTTCCTTGAGCATAATTCACTTGATTAGTGGAGACTCCGGCCAAAATTTGACATTCGGGGGCAGCATGTCCAGGTACTCCGCATAATTCGCAGTTTGGAGCTACAGCAGCCACGGTTGCTGCGGGTGTTATGGTCAAGTTATCTATCTTTTGAGCAAGGGCATCTACATTAGCATGGACATGATCAAGGCTACTAACTTCGTACTTTACACCTTTCGTTTGGGATTTTTCCACTGACATTCTTTCACCTCCCCATTGGTAATGGCTTTGAGCCATGCTTTCGATGAGTTGATAAGCTTCGGCATAAGGTTTGTCCATAAGTGTACCACCAGCGACGACATCTATTATCATTCTTGTATTGTACAAGAGACCATTGTAAAACGTATGGATGACTAACCAATCTTCAAGACCATGATGCAGACACATCCTCATCATATCTTTGTATCTTTCCCATGCGTCGTAGAGAGACTCAGTATCTTTTTGTCGAAATCCATTAATTTAGGCTCTCAGCATAGCTGTTTTGCTTGGTGGAAAATATCATGCTAAGAATACCTTTTTCAACTCATCCCACGTAGTAACGGAGTTTGATGGCAAGGATTGCAACCAAGCCCAAGCTCAGTCTCTTAATGAGAAAGGAAAAAGACGTAGTCTTATCGCGTCTGGAGTTACACCATTTGCCTTCACTATGTCTGCGTACTGCACAAACTTGGTCAAATGTTCATTAGGATCGTCTGTAGGATTTCCAGAAAATTGATGTTGTTGTACGGCTGACAACAATGAGGGTTTCAACTCGAAATCGTTTCGATTGATAGCAGGGGCAGCAATGCTGTTATGTGGTTCTTGCTGAGACGGGGTAGCGTAATACTTAAGAGGACGGTTCTGTGGTCCATCAGCCATGTCTTTTTCTGATTTTGATTCAGAGTCAAGTTCTGTTTCAGATCGGATTCGGATTGAGATTCAGGTTCTGATAAAGGAAAAGGTATTTCGTGGTTTAAGCAATATTCTTGGATTCGTCTTTTTACGCTAAGAAGACGTTCAGGTTCGTCTGTCGGTCGCGTGAGGTCTTCGCCTTTTGAGCGAGTACTTGGCATACAACCGACAAATTAGGGAATTTGTTGCCTAAGTCTATACGTCGCAACAAATGAATCACACTATTGACTAAATCAGTCCCCGGCAACGACGCCAAAAACTTGGTCGCGACTTTATGAGTCTATCGTGGTTACTAACTGCAAGCGCACAGTCTATCGCGTAGTTTTAAAAGATATCGAACCCACAGGGACCGATAATCAAACTAGTGCTATCTGGTTGTTACTATATTTAGCTAAGGCGGATGATTTCTAGAAGTTAAGATGCAAACAGGAAACTATAATTAAACTAGAATTTAGATTTAATTAAAGTATAACGGAGTATCGGTACGTAATTCATCAATCATCGGGGATCCAATAGATCGTCGGCTTATTAGTCAAAATAGTTTTCAGTAGAAAAATACCAATTTAAAAGTCTTTACGTCACACTCTCGTGTTATTGGCTCTAACTATATTCCTAAATCAGAATGCCTGTTCTCGCTAGCCCATTTGAATTTAAAAATACTTTTTGAAAGTTAATAAGTCCTAATTGCTTTTAAAGCGCTCTCGCTGTATTTAAAACCAATGTCCCAGTTCAGCTATCCGGTTAAAATCTCAAACTCCCGTTTTATTGATTATAACCTTCGTTACTTTCTTACTCTCGTAACAAAAGTCAATTAAAATAAGAAATTGGAGACAGAAAATTATAGTGTCAAAGTTTACCTACGATCGATCGGACCCCTTTCCGATCGACTTAATTACATACCGATATAAATGATTTAGCCAGACATTTTAACAGACATACACAAACATAAACAATAAAACATTAATGCAGACATGATATTTAAAAGTAAATGACAATTATATTAACTGAATAAAAACCTGGAAACAATGAATCTTAAGTACGCGATCCTCCACAAGCCGGCAGGATTCGCTTTGCTCATACAATTAAACTTAAAATGAAACAACTGCTAAACTAACTAACTAGTTCAAGTGCAATAGTTCCCCAGTGTAGGAAACTATTGCTTTGGACGGTAAAAAAAAAACGGGAAAGGTAATGCAAAGAATTGAAAGCTCTGAACTCAGGAAAAATCTCGTAAAAATCTTAGGGGGGGGGGGGGAGAGAGACGATCTTTTGTGAAGTAAACTGCTCTATTTATAGCCCTTGAGAGTTGGCGAGAATCAGGGAGAGAAAAACTCAGGTAGGTGCACACGACCGAAAGTCTGAGGTGCTGGTTGATCGTGGCCTTTGTTGAGTTGTAGCCGTTGAGAGGCCACGTAGTTAAAAATCAGTTTCTGAGAAGTTGGCTTGTGCCGGTCGTCATGGCCTTGTGACAAGCGTCATAGCTTTTAGCTTGTGACGGTCGTAACGCCTATGTTACGCTCGTAACGCTTCCTTAATGCAGAATCCTTATTTCTGCTGTCAAAACACCTGCTTTTCTTCTATTTTCTTCTGTTTTCTTCTTCTTTCTTCTTGCTGGTTGACTTAAGGAGAATTCCTGAAAATGAACTTAATACTCGCAAATACAATGTTAACAAACGAAAATAACGAGGTAAATCAATGTAATTCGGGGCAAAATATACTATGTAATATCGCATCATCAGACCACCACTTTTCCTTTACCTGCAGCACCACCTCTTTGGTTGCCTTGGTTCCAAGGTTTCTTCTGAGTCGAATTACTGCCTCCTCTACCTTTGTTGCCATTCACGTTTCCTTTGCCTTTCCTTTCCTTTTCTGACTGGGCCTGCAAAGCCATATCACTCTTCGACTTGGCTGCAGCTCTTTCAGCCATCCTTTGTTCATGAGACTCAAGCGTCCCTTGAAGCTCTTCCTTTGTCAATGCTAACAAGTCTTTCGACTCTTCTATGGCTACTACCACGTGGTCGAATTTTGGAGCCAATGACCTCAAGATCTTTGAAACAACTGACCTTGATGTCAACACCTCTCCACATACTTTGATTTGATTTACCAGTTTTGTAACTCTGGTGAAGAAATCTGTAATACTTTCGTTGTCTTCCATCTGAAGCAACTCATAGGTTCTCTTATGAGTTTGTAACCTCACCTCATTCACCTTCTCTGCGCCTCCAAACGACCTTGGAAGAATCTCCCATGCTTCCTTTGCTGAATCTACATCGCTAACTTTTTCAAGTTATCTGGATCAACACATTGATGGATTATAAACAACGCTTTATAATCTTTCTTCTTCAATTCTTTGTGTGCAGCCTTTTCTTGATCCGTCGCGTTCTCCCCAAGCGGTGTTACTCCTTCCTTCACAAGATCCCAAAGATCTTGATAACAGAAAACCACCTTGATCTGCTTGCACCAATTCTCATAATTATCTTTCTTGAGAATTGGTAGGTCGCCGGAAAGTGCCCATTTGAATGATTCATAGCCATCACGATTTTCCTCCTTGAATCGCAACCGGAGCTCTAGATACTAGATGTTGGAAATTCACCACACCCTATGGTGATTCCGCTTCAATCTTGATCTCAAGATTGATAACCAACCCACAAACAATACGTAATGACAATGAAAGAAGAAGAACAAACAAGAACAACAAGAAAGAAAAGAGTGAGAAGAGAAATATTTGGAGAAAATTGTCACCCACGAACTGTGGGATTTTTCTTGTTATTGATCACTTGCTAAAACTGCAACTGTGATTGTTACAAGTATTGTGATAGTCTTCACTACTTGATATCCTTCTCAATTCTACAAAGCATCTATTTATAGACTTAGATTTACAAAGGCCCAAAACTCTAAAGGCCCAAAATATCAAATCTAATCTAAACAAATCTAAATCCAATCAAGTCAAATCTAACACGATTATGTCGAAACAACCTAAACAATTCGACACGACACTAAGCTATGAATGCTTCGACTTCGACACTATGAATTACATTTAACAGACTCCATATAAATGATCAATTTGGTTAGTAGTGTTACAAACATGAAATACGTTTACAACGAAAAACTTTAGAGTTTCACTGAACTTTGATTGATTATAATATATCCACAACTCTCGTGATCCTTTGTGGACTTAGAAAAACTTGGATATTTGATTGAATTAAATTATACCTACCTTTGTTCATCTAAAGGTAAATCCATATGGCCCTAAATTTGTTTCTTTGTTGTTTATTACTAACAACTTGTTTACACCTTATATTTCAACCAAAATGAACAAAATAGACAATAAATAGATATGAGAACTCCCTTCAACTTATAACAAGTCAGGAAGTCAACAGAGTAGGAACACAAAATTTTTAAGCCACAATTATATGGATAATGATCGTACCTGGATCAGACAGTTATTCAGTGGCTAGCAACGTCGTATGGACTTCAGCTCCGGTGATGTTGAAAGATGGCGCGGGGGGGGGGGGGGGAGGTGTACCTGCAAGGTACTCTGACACTCAAGTAAGATAACGGTCAGAGAAAGGCAAGTACAGAAAAAAGTTAGAGTGTATGAGATTGTGTAACCTGACCCTCTCAAGTGAGAGGGTATTTATAGAGAGCCCCCAGCGTGGGGCCAACGGTTACTAGCACTGGGCTGGATTGCGAGGCCCAATCCAAGTAACTGTCAGGGCTTACGTGGCGTAGTGAAGACCAGCACGTGGTCTTCGCCCTAGGGTAACCATTCCTAGATCTCCAGAATTAGGGCAGACCGATTCCATCGGGAGTGGGTGGTTACAAGAGAACGTGTCCTCGCAGGGAGGAGTTTTGTGTGTCGGGGAGAGACGTGTCCTCGCGGGGAGGATTCTCATATGCAGAAGGAGATGGCTCCTCGAGGGGGGAGAACCTGAGTGCCGAGGAGGAGTGAGCCCAGAGAGGCTTAGCGCCTCTGCCCGATGCTCTATGCCGTGTGTGCCCGACCACCGTCGAGGTGTGGCGTGTGCCCGACACTGTTGAGGTGGGCAAGTGCTCGAAATTGGTCGTGCTAAGAGGCCTTTGTTGGGCCATCCCAAGACGTGTAGGTTGGGCCTGCTCGATTGAGGAGCGGACCCCGACCCAGTCCAGAACAGGAGCCCCCAAGTCGTTGCTCTGAGGTGTCGGAGTAATGACTTAAGGGCCAGCTATGTCGAGGACTTATCTAGTCGGGGAAGGGATTCTAGACGAGGAGCGGTTGGTCAAACGAGGAGAAATAAATCGATCTGCTCGGGCTGGACTGGTCGCGGATGTGCGACGTCGCGGGGATATGAGAAGTCTGAAGCGAGGCGAATGGAAGGACGCGTGTTGGGGAATGAAAAGACGCGTGTGAGAAAGCGTGTGCCACGTGTCACACCTCATCATTCCCTAGGGCGGCTACGCTAGGGTAGCGTAATCGATTGCCTAGGAAATCCTCGAGTCCCGTGAGGCCCTTATAAATAGGGATCATCTCGTCTCGTTTGCACTTTTGCTCCCCCTTCGCTCAGACTCTCTCTCTCTCTTTCTTCTCTACTTCGCCACCATACGCCGCCATCAACTGCCGTGCCGGAACCCTACCGGAAGCGTTCTTTAATAAGTTTCTCTCTTTTTTCTCCTTTCGTTTGCATTTATAGGGTGGTTTTATGGTGAACTTATGAAGTTCTTCATGGAAATCACGAAATCTCCGGTGAAAATGATGGGATTTCTTAGTTTCTTGTTGCATATCGCGGGGAGAAGGGATGAATAACTCGGGGACACGAAGAATGTCCCTAGGACACGAGATGAAACTCTCGGGGTCCTCGCCAATATTTCTTCGGTGTGAGGGAATCCTCCCAACACGGCATGCCGGTAACCTGAGGATGGTCACGGGGAGGCTCGTCGGTTGCCTCAGGGGCGTGGACGAGCGCGGCGGTCTCGAAACCCCGACGCTCCCTCTTCACCCTTTCACTTGAACAATGGTGGAGGGGTGAATTTGATATGGATCATCGAATTCACCGTTTCCTTATGCTTTTCAGGTATATGGAAGCTTTGTCCGTTTCTGTGGCCGTGGGATCGTTGGACGTCGACGACCAGCCCGACTCTCCAATGGCGCCAATCACTAGTGTCGAGGAACGTCCCCTTACGGAGTGGGTTAGCGAAGAACCGCAAAATATGGCTTCCCAGTTCGTCGACGGAGACGAGGACGATATTTTTTGTACTGTCAAGCACCAGCTGGTGGGTTCGTTGAAGTCGTGGAAGGTGTTCCGTCCCCAAGCACACCATCGTATATGCTCGACCTACCAAGGGATGAGGTTCCCTCTTTACGAGTTCATGTTCGACGAGGCGGGGTGACGTTTGCCCTTTACGGACTTCCAACAAGCAGTGTTCGTCTGGCTACGCTTGGCGCCTTCGCAGCTTCACCCTAACTCCCTCGCTTTTATCCGAGCCTTCGAGCTCTTATATAAATAACTTCGGATCGGGGCAACCGTGCCTCTTTTCTTTCGCATCTTCCACCTCCAGCGACAGGCCTCCGACGGCAGACACGGTTGGGTGTCTTTTAAACAAACGAGCAGTCTCTTCCACACCTACCTGGATTCTGTTCACGACTTTAAATACCGCTATTTTATCGTGAGGCCGGTCACGCTTGAAGCTGTGAATTCGGTGTATCGTGGAGTTTCCCGCGAGGTGGACGGGCAGACGGAGGAGGTCTTCGAGCCGAGATTCCCCTTGTTCTGGACGGAAGAACACTTCAAAAAGGGGACGGACAGCTACAAAGTCAGTCCTGGCCGTCTTGACGAGGGGGATCGCCTAGCCTACGAGAGGATAGCCGCTTTTGTCAATGGTTTTAATAAAGCCAAGTTCATGACGATGGACAGGGAATTCGTCTGGGGAGACGACGGGCAGGTGTTAAGGAAACGTCGTTTGATCAATACGAGGGCCCTCCTCGAGATGTTCTCCGATGAGGATGCTCTCGAGCTGCTAGGTGGTGACATCTTCTTCGACTCACTTTTTCCTTCGTGTCCTGGTCTCTGATTTATTGACATTTATTTTCTTTTTGCAGGTAAGATGTCGACTGCTGAGGAGCGCTTCAAAAAGTTGAAGGCTACCCGCCTTTCGAAGAAGGGAGGTAAAGGCCGTATCGAGCAACTCCGATCATAGGTCCTCGGTCCTACTCCAGCCACCGGGGGTTCTTCTGGTTCTCCCCAGGACATCGACTCCCCCAGCACTCAGAGCTCCCCAAAGAGACAACGGCTTGTCGATCCGGTGGACGTCGACCTCACCGGGGACGAAAGCCCTCCTGCTGTGAAGTTTGTGCTCCCGCCTTGCAACTCGAGGCCGGACTTCTTCATGGGGAATAATTCCCTATGTGTGGGTGACCCCGAAGCTCAGACCATCTTAGGCGTCGACAGGGTTTCTTGGAGAAGGGCGCTGGTGGAGGATGTGTCCGCGGTGATGCGGGTTTGTGCTGCTGCCTTGGTTCTGAACGACGAGGCGTGCCCCGAAGACAAGCTGAACAGGCTGCGAGAGAGTTTCAGGTCCATCTCAGCCGAAATGGAGAAGGTGGGCAAGGAGTTGGCTGACTGCAAAAGCCAGAACCAGGCCCAGGTCGAGCTTCAAGGGAAGTTGGAGGAGAAGTTGAAGAATGCTGAGGAGGAGCGGAAACGTCTCTTGGCGAGGGACGTGAGCTTGAAGAGGCTGCTCGCCTGACCGAGGAGGAGAGGGATCGTCTCTTGGCAAGGAACGCCGAGCTGGAGAAGGTTGTCTGCCCGGCTGATGAGGAAACCGAAGAAGACAGGTTGCTGACTTCGCGGGCAGCGCTGATAGCGAAGCTAAGGGAAGTCGAGCAAGTCAACCTCGTGGCGGCTGACATAGGTTTCAGGAACGCCGTGCAGCAGCTTCAGGTTCTAAACCCCGGCCTCATAACTTCAGGGACTGATCCCGACTATGAGGTGGTCGACAGTCAGATCGTGCATCCGATGTAAGAGGACGAGGTTGTCGAACACGAACAGCCCGAGGGGACCGTCGCCGAGTAGGTTTTTCCTTTCTCATTTTGTTTGGCCTGCGAGCCAATTTATTTTTCGATGCCTATGCTCGGCCTGCGTGCCAGGGGCTTTTTGATACTTACTTGTTTGTAATATTTGTACGCTGGGCTTCTGTTCGATCAATGCATTTTTGTTTGTCTGCTCGTGTTATGCTTGTATATTTTCGCTTGTGTGTGATGTTATTGTATTTGCTATACTTTATTTATTTTTGAAGTAATAGAGATTTTGGGGCTTGCTCGACTTCGATAATCCTCGACTGCGTGGATAGCTGGTCGAGTGGCCGGAAGTGTATTCCGACCTTCAACGAGGCTAAGAGCTCGGTCTAGGTCTTAGCTTCATGGCGTGAACTTCCCATCGCGAGCTGGGTGTTCTGCCTAATTAGTACGACGACGCAAGAGCTTGATCGAGGTGTCCTCGTTGGATCAAAGTACTCGCGCATACACAACGCAACCCTTGACCAACGTGTTTCGTATAGAGGTGTCGCGCTTGTACCCTAGTGCGTCCCCGTAACCGCGATGCTAGTGTGTCGCGGGCAGTGCTTAACTGTAATACTGTTTTAGCTTCTCAGCGTTCCATGGTCGAGCAAGTTCTTCCCCGTGCAGATTTTCTAGGAAGTAGGCTCCTGTCCCCGTTTTCGCGCGGACGCGGTACGGGCTCTCCCAGTTCGCGACGAGTTTGCCTTCTCGCGAATCTTTCTGGTTCCTTCGTAGGACGAGGGTGCCTACTTGAAAATCACGTTTGATGTCTTTGTCGTTATAACGCAAAGTTATTTTCTGTTAAAGTGAAGCTTCTCGTAGAGAAGCGCCCGAACGCGTCTCCTCGACGAAATCGAGTTCTTCCTGCAGGGCTTCGTCATTCGCGTCTCCGTCGATGGGGGCTTCTGTCCTCCTCGAGGGTTCCCTGATCTCCACGGGGATCACCGCTTCCGTTTCGTAGGTTAGACGAAAAGGGGTCTCCCCGGTCGTGGAATATGGGGTTGTTCGGTAGGCCCAGAGGACAATGTGTAGCTCCTCGACCCACCGTTGTTTGGCATCGCCTAATCGACGTTTCAGTCCCCAGAGGATTACTCTGTTCGCCGCTTCGGCCTGCCCGTTTATTTACGGGTGCTCGACCGACGTGAAGTGCTGCTTCGTGCCTAGTTTGGTGACGAAGTCTTGGAAGTTCCTGTCAGTGAACTGTGTTTCGTTGTCGGTGACAATAGCTTGGGGCACGCTGAATCGGGCAAGGATGTTCCTCTTGTAGAAACGTAGTATGTTGAAGGCCGTGATTTTGGCCAACGCTTCTGCCTCGATCCATTTCATAAAATAATCCACCCCGACAATGAGGTACTTGTTCTGATACGATCCCACGACGAAGGGTCCGAGGATATCCATTCCCCACCATGCGAACGGCCACGGGGAGGACAATGTTTTGAGCTCGTTCAGGGGTGCGAGGTGCATGTCCCCATGCTGCTGGCATCTATCGCACTTCTTGACGTGTTCCTTGGCGTCCTGTTGCATGGTGGGCCAGTAATACCCTGCTCGAAGTGCCTTACGGGCTAACGATCGCCCGCCGAGGTGTTGTGCATTGATTCCCTCGTGGATTTCCTGGAGTATGCCGGGGACCTTGGTCTCCTCGACGCACCTGAGTAGGGGGATAGAAAACCCTTGCCGGTATAGCTTATCCTCGACTATCGTGTACGAGCACGCCCGCCGCTTGACCATCCCTACTTCCTTGGGATCTTCGGGCAGTCTTCCCGTCGTGAGGTATTTGTATACCGGGGTCATCCAGCAATTACTGTCCCCAATGGTATTCACGTCCGTCGCTGGAACAGGTTTGTCTATGCTCGGGCGGGAAAGCACCTCCTGTATGACGGATTTGTTCCTGCCTTTCTTCTTTGTGCTCGCCAATTTGGACAAGACATTTGCTCGGGTATTGTGCTCGCGAGGGATGTGCGTTACTTCTGCTGAGGTGAATTTTTTCATCTTTTCTTTTACCAAGGTCAAGTATTCGATGAGGCTGTCGTTCCGGACTTGTGAGGCCACGAGCTGGGAGTCGGTGAAGATTTTGACTTCCTTGGCGCCGAGGTCCTCGGCCAACCGAAGCCCGGCGAGGAAAGCCTCGTACTCTGCTTGGTTGTTCGACGTCGGGAAGGATAGTTCGAGGGATACCTCGATCAGGATGCCTTCCTTATTTTCGAGGATGATGCCCGCCCCGCTTCCCTTCGGGCTGGATGCTTCGTCGACATAGATCGTCCTTTTTTTGGGATCCGTTGGTCGAAGGTTCCGGGGCAGTCATCTCCGCCACAAAGTCGGCCAATACCTGAGCCTTCAGGGCTTTCCTTCCCTCGTATCGGATGTCAAACTCGACGAGTTCGAGCGACCACCTGAGCATCCTCCCCGCCATATCCGGTCATCCAAGGAGTTGCCTTATAGGTTGTTCGGTCCTTACGACGACAGTGTGGGCTAAGAAGTAGTGGCGTAGCCTCTTGGCCGCGGTGACGAGGGCCAGGGCGACTTTTTCTATCTGCTGATACCTGAGCTCGGGGCCTTGGAGGGCTTTGCTCGTGAAGTAAATCGGTTTCTGCCCGTCGTGAGTTTCCTGAATGAGGACGGCACTGACCGCTTCACTCGTGATTGCGAGATACAAGAAAAGTGTCTCCCCGCTCTCGGGCCGTGAGAGGACCGGGGGTTGCGATAGGACTTGTTTTAGGTGGAAGAGCACCTTCTCGCATTCTTCGCTCCATTCAAATGTCGCTTTTTGTCGAAGAAGTTTGAAAAATGGGAGTGCGTATTGCGCAGACTTGGCGACGAAGCGGGAGAGGGCGGTGAGCATCCCGGTCAATGATTGTATTGACTTCTTCGAGTCCGGAGTAGGGATCTCGGAGAAAGCCCTACACTTGTCGGGGTTGGCTTCGATTCCTCGCTCTGTGAGGTAGAAGCCGAGGAACTTACCTGCCCGAACGTCGAAGGTGCATTTGTCGGGATTGAATCTCATACGACATCTCCTCGCTGTGTCGAACACCTTCTTGAGGTGCGCGACATGGTCGACTTCTTCCGCGGATTTGACGATCATGTCGTCCATATAAACCTTGAGCATGTCGCCGATTTCATCCCGGAAAACCTTGTTCATCATCCGTTGGTAGGTCGCACCGGCGTTCTTCAGGCCGAAGGGCATCACGTTGTAGTAGTAATTGCACGACTCGGTCATGAAAGCCGTGTGCTGTTTGTCGACCTTATCCATGGGAATTTGGTTGTATCTTGAGTAGGCGTCCATGAAGGATAATAGTTTGTAACCTGCAGAATTGTCGACCAACTGGTCGATGTTAGGCAAAGGATAACAGTCTTTCGGGCATGCCCGGTTAAGATCAGTATAGTCAACACACATCCTCCATTTTCCATTATTCTTTTTGACAAGTACAATGTTGGACAGCAAGGTTATGTACCTGGCCTCCAAAATAAAATTCGCCTCTAGGAGGTCTTTTACAACTTTTTTAGCAGCCTCCGCTTTTTCGGGAGTCTGCTTACGCCTACGTTGAGCTATGGCCCTAGCGGCCAGATCTACTGCGAGCTGATGGCAAGCCACCTCGGGGTCAAGGCCAGGCATCTCGGAGGCGCTCCACGCGAACAGATCAGCGTTCTCCCGGAGACATATCTTCAGTTGCTCCTTTGCCAGGTCGGGGATTCTGGTGTCAATCTTCACGTTACAGTATGGATCGTCCCCGAGAGCCACGAGCTCAAAGTCTCCGTCTGGGATGGGGCGCGTTGGGTGGAGAGGTCGCCCGTTGTTTTCCACCTGGAGGTCGAGGTCTTCTGCTCCGTCATCCTCGGGTTTGCCCGGGAACCTGCTGTCGAGGTCAACCGCGTTGACGCGCGGGAGAGGCCTCTGTTCGGTGTCTGGGGATGACTTTGCTCCGGTCTTGGGCTTAGAGCCGATGGAACTTATGCCTTTGATGGCAGCGTCGAAGCACGTCCTGGCCGCGTCTATGTCCCCGTGCATTGTAACTACCCATCCCCTGGCTGTGTAGTACTTCATTTTGAGGTGGACTGTTGACGGCACCGCTGTAAGTTCGGCCAGGGTGGTCCTCCCGAGGATGCAGTTGTAGAGGGATGGACATTCGACCACCAGGAAGCGGGTCTTCACTTGTTGGGCAGTGTCTTCGGCCCCGAATGTGACCATCAGCTCAACGTAGCCCCATGGTCTGGTGGTGGTGCCATTGAACCCCTGCAGATCTGAACCGACGTACGGGGTCAGATGTCTCTCGTCGAGCTGGAGAGTCCCGAATAGATGAGCGTACATAATGTCGATCGAGCTGCCCTGGTCGACAAGGATCCTTTGAACGTCAAAATTCGCCATCTGTTCCCTGACTAGGAGGGGGATAGTGGCGTTGGGTGCTCCTCCAGGGAGCTCTTCGACGTAGAAGGTGATAGGGTTCGATTTCCCTTGCACCTTTTCGAGAGTGGTGGTCTTCGCTGATGTTGCAGACTCCAGCTCGTCAAATTTCTGCTTGATCGACCCGACGGACAACTTCTCGTAGCCTCCCCCAGAGATAACCATTGTCTTGGGGAAGCCTTCCCACGTGCTCCGGGCAGCGACGGGGTCCTCGTGGGGGAAGTTCGCCCATATGTTTCGAATTGCTTCTTGGCCCTTAATTCCTTCTGGGACAAAGAAGTCTTCGGGTCAAGTGACGCTGAGGGCGACCTGAAGCCGACTCTCGTCGGGAGGAGGTGTCATTTCCTCGACGTTTTAGGCTTCCCGGGAACTTGGTCGAGGAGTGTCACTCTTCTGGACGTACTTCTTTAAGTGCCCTTCCTTGATCAGGATCTCAATTGCATCTTTGAGATGGATGCAGTCTTCTGTGACATGTCCGTGGCTCCGGTGGAACCTGCAGTACTTTGACTTGTCCGTGTTTGATTTAGGGGCAGTCGCCTTCGAAAAACGGACGCCTCATTTCAGAAATTCCGAGTTCTGGCACTCGGAGAGGATTCGCGCGCAGGGAGCGTTGAGCGGTGTGTATTCCGTGAATCGGCCAGCTGGTCCCCTCGGTTCGCGAGAGTCCCGGGGGTGGCCCTCCTTCTTTCTTTCTCCCCCCCGTCGGGGGGAGAGTCTTCTTCTTTGCGGCCGCGGGGGCCCTCCTTCTGCCTCGAGTCGAGGGCGATCTGTGCTGCCTCTAACTCCTCGAGCTAGATGTACGATTGAGCTCGTTGGAGGAGGTCCTCCAGACGGCGAGGTCGGCGGAGGCCCACAGACTTGACAAAATCGGATCCAAAACGTAGTCTGTGGATGATTAAATACTTCTTCATGTTGTTGGTCGTATGGACCTCGACAGCTTCCCTGTTGAATCTCTCAATGTAGTTCCAGAGAGATTCGTTCTTCCCCTGGAAGATGCTCTCTAGTGCAGCCTTCGTCTTCGGGTGTCGATGAGACGCTGTGAAGTGTTTGGTGAAGCATTACCTTAGTTGCTTCCAGGATGTGATCGACCCGGGTGCCAGACCCTTGTACCAAGTAGGGATGACAATGGGTCGGGTCGGGTGCGGATTTTACACTACCCAAACCCGCACCCGAAATCACCACCCGAACCCGAACCCAAAGGCTATTCGGGTGGCAAAATAACACCCACGCCCACATCCGTTGGGTTCGGGTTTTTTCACCCAAACCCGAACCCGTATCAAAAACTCAAAAAACAATATATATATATATATATATATATATATATATATATATATATATATATAAATAAATATATCGGGTGTGGTTTCGGGTTTCGGGCACGGGTTTTACACTACCCAAACCCGCACCCGAACCCGAACCCTGTCAACTCGGGTTTTCACCCGTTGACTTGGGTTCGGGTGCGGGTGGGTCACGCGGGTTTGGGTCATCCTGCCATCCCTAGTACCAAGTCATGGCGCCCTTCCGTAAGGTGGTGGGGAAAAGCCTGTACTTAATGGCTCCCCTGACGTTTCTGAAGTCGAGCATGGCTTTAAAACTTTCGACTTGATCGTCGGGGTCGGCCAGGCCGTCGTAGGTCCCTAGTGGCGGGGGTTTCTCCATGCCCGCAGGAAATGGGGCGTTCATGATCTCCCATGATAGAGGGGTCCTCTGGTCGTCGTCGTCGTTTCCGGCCGGGGACCTCGAAGGGGATCGGTGATGCCGTGGAGGGGAATTCCTCGAACCGTTCCTCGGCCTCTCCTCGGTGGTTTTAGACTTCTTGGTAGTTGAGGA
Organism: Lathyrus tuberosus; assembly: GCA_022829125.1. Lineage (NCBI taxonomy): Eukaryota > Viridiplantae > Streptophyta > Magnoliopsida > Fabales > Fabaceae > Lathyrus > Lathyrus tuberosus. Next base: position 7,438,341 of record JALAZF010000258.1, on the reverse strand, counting down.
GGGCCTGGGTTCGTTCCGAGGCGGGGAACGATGGCGCTTTTGGGAGATCGCCGGCTAGGGACGTTCAAGGCGTGGCCTGCGGCCCTCGCGCACCGGCGAGGGGGTTCGAGATTCTTCGAAAGGATTCCTTCGCGGGGAAGGAGAGTGGCGAGGTGACGGTGGCGAAGATATCTTCGCGGGGAAGATCGTCGTGCCCGTCCTCGTTCGAGTGCTTCAATTCTGAGATTCTGGTGCATGATCAACTGATTGGTCTGATTAACCAAGGCAAATAGGGCCACGGTGCTCGAATCTGCATTAGGCGGATGAGCAACTGGCTGGAAGATGGCTTGCTGGTCGTCCTGGCGGGCGGCGTCGTAAGTCGTGTCTTGGGAGTCTGGGGAGGCAGTATGCCCGTCTCTGACGTCACCTTCTTCGACGTTGAGGGCGGCAGTGTCCTCATGGTGGTTTCCGTTCTTGAGTTGCGCGAGGATGGTGTCCAGAGCTTTGTTCGCAGACGGGTTATTGGCCATGCTGGTGATAAGCGAAAAGATTGCTTTGGTTTATCGTTGAAGGAAAAACGAGGAAGCAATGTTTCCCACAGATGGCGCCACTGATCGTACATGGATCAGACAGTTATTCAGTGGCCAGCAACGTCGTATGGACTTCAGCTCCGGTGATGTTGAAAGACGGCCGGGGGGGGGGGGGGTGTACCTGCAAGGTACTCCGACGCTCAAGTAAGATAACGGTCAGAGAAAGGCAAGTACAGAAAAAGGTTAGAGTGTATGAGATTGTGTAACCTGACCCTCTCAAGTGAGAGGGTATTTATATAGAGCCCCCAGCGCGGGGCCAATGGTTACTAGCACTGGGCTGGATTGCGAGGCCCAATCCAAGTAACTGTCAGGGCTTACGTGGCGTAGTGAAGACCAGCACGTGGTCTTCGCCCTAGGGTAACCGTTCCTAGATCTCCAGAATTAGGGCAGACCGATTCCATCGTGAGTGGGTGGTTACATGAGAATGTGTCCTCGCGGGGAGGAGTCTTGTGTGTCGGGGAGAGACGTGTCCTCGCGGGGAGGATTCTCATATGCAGAAGGAGATGGCTCCTCGAGGGGGGAGCAGCTGAGTGTCGAGGAGGAGTGAGCCCGGAGAGGCTTATCGCCTCTGCCCAATGCTCTATGCCGTGTGTGCCCGACCACCGCCGAGGTGTGGCGTGTGCCCGACATTGTTGAGGTGGGCATGTGCTCGAAATTGGTCGTGCTAAGAGGCCTTTGTTGGGTCATCCCAAGACGTGTGGGTTGGGCCTGCTCGATTGAGGAGCGAACCCCGGCCAGTCCATAACAGATAATAAGATTGTTTCCATGATAAATACCACAAATTTTAATTATTTTATGAGACCTAATCAATAAATTAAACTATTTTACACATTTTATCTATTTTATTTTATTTTTATGGTTTTTTTTTTTAAATTTAGTAGTTCAATATCCTCCTCATACATAGTAGTTAACGCAATGTGGAGGTAGTTAAAGTTATGTTTGAATATTATAAAATACATGAAGTGGAATGTAAGTGAAGTTTTATAGAGCGGAATGAGGCAAAACAAAATGAAGATTTCATTTTATCATTTGAATATTTTAAAATGATATAAGAAAAGTCATTCATTCTTCTCAAATCAAAAGAAAAAATGGTGATAATTGATCGAATTAATTTAATACCACTCCACTCCGTTCAAATAAAAGAAGAAGAAATATTATAGTAAATGATACAATGAAATCGACACCATTTAATTTCACTTTCACCCTATTTGATTTTAACTAATTCAAATAATAGAATATCACTTAATTCTACCTCGTATCATTTTGTTTTATCATATTCCATTAGTCCAAACAAAATCTAAGAAACAAAGTTTTTTTCTCAAAGAAACAAAATATATTGTTAATAATTATTTGCCTATTAATAAGTTACCTTTAAAATTTCACAACACAACTTATTTAGATTTATATATAAACAAATAGGAAAGAGTTATGCTTTAAGAAAAATAAAAAATTCCAATAGATTTGCTTTAGTGGTTTAGTTGAAATCTTTGAATTGAATTTTAACTTCCAAGAAGAGATAAGTCAAATAAAATGTTTTTTAATCTCTATAATGGGTACTAGTACTCTTTAGTTTGAGATTTTTAAATGATCCATTGACGTAATAGAATTCAATGTAATTTAGAAAACCAAGAAGTCACTTGATGAAAAAGTTGCGTCAAGGTATATCACACACACTTTGTGCGCATAGTTTACTTTGATTATAAGTGATGCATGAAGTAATAATAATTTATAAGCAACACAATTATTTGAAACCAACTAAGAGCAATTAATTTTCTTCCAAAATTACTAAGTTTCTTGTTGAAAACTTGAAAGTAAAATCCTATTTATTGAATCTACCCATATTTGTTTAATTTCAAGTCATCAAATTTCTTCTAGTATATATTCATGTTTAATGTAAGTTTAACTTGTCAACTTTGTGATGCATCTATTTACCTCTTATAAGAAGTACTAATATTTAGCATGACTTGACAAATTTAGTAAAAATAAATTATAGTTTGACTCTAAATTCACTAAATTCAAGGGTTATGAAAATTCAAACTCCTAAGAATCTCACATGCTTTCTAATGGTGTAAATTTGAAGAGTCCCTTTATAGCAAATAAAAAAGCCTCAAAATTTCATCCAATGCATTTGCATTTTCAACCAACCAACCCACCATTATATGTTCCTTAATTCTCAAAGCTTGAAACCCAATTAAAAAGGAGAGAACTTTCCTCCACACAACAATATCCTTAAACAAAGTGTTCCTACATTAAACATATTTATTAAAAAGAAAAGTCCTAAATTTAAGGATCTCCAACCAATCAAAATTATCATTATTTTAAGAGTTAGATGAAAAAATAGATATTTTTTTACTACCCATCCATTTGTATTGGTTTTCTTGAACGTGACACTTATTGTTTTTTCTATGAGGCAAAGAAAAAAAAGTCTCTAACAACACAAATCCAAATCTAAATCATCCTAATTCATTGAATACTAATTTTCACCTCCTTGATTCACATGTTCTCAAAGAACATTCAACTTCTTCTATTCTTAAATCAATTTTGTTCTTGGAATCACTTTTTTTAATCCGTGAAATAATTGAAAACCAAAACTGTGCCCACCACCACCTCTAACCTATTCCTACAAGAAACAAGATTCCCAATTTGAAAAAAAAACCTTAAAAAATTCAAAAAAAAAAAAAATCAAAAAAGCAAAAGAAAGCCAACTCACCAACTCCAAAAATAAAATTAAAAGAAAATAACTCATTTTCATTATTGTTTTTATTTTCGGTTCTTTTCATCACTCTCTTCAATCTCACAAACACAACACCATAGAATTTTCATAAAAAGAAACCCTAATCTGAAATTTCGGAGAAACACACATTTGGGGGAAACCTGAGAACGAATCCAGAAACTTCAATCGGCATCGAGATTTGAAGAAATCAAGGAAGAGAAATCCTGGGTTCATTTCAAAATCTGAAAATTTTCTCTCTATCTTTCTGGGTACTACCAATCAATTACCTGCCGTTTTTTCTACCAAAATCTGACATTTTTATGAGAAAATGTCTCAGCTGAAGCAAATGTCGCACGCCGACAACAGTGCTCCGTCGACGCCGGGAAAGTTCAAGATGGAGAAAGCTTCTTACTTCAACCGTGTACGGTGGTACACTTCTCCGGCGAAGCTTGCTCTTTGGACCTTTGTTTTCTCAGCTGCAATCTTGATCTTCTTTTTCCGATCTCCGGCGACGTCCACTCTCCCGGCGGATCCCTCTCGCCGTTCTCTGAGAAGCCCTTCCAACTGGGGTGGTCCGGTTTGGGAGAAACGCGTCCGTTCCTCCGCTAGGGTCCGGTCCAGAAACGGGTTCTCCGTTCTTGTGACTGGAGCCGCCGGTTTCGTCGGAACTCATGTCTCCGCGGCGCTGAAGCGCCGTGGAGACGGTGTTCTGGGACTTGACAACTTCAATGACTATTATGACCCTTCCTTGAAGCGTGCACGGCAAGCTCTTTTGGAGAGAACCGGTGTTTACATTGTGGAAGGTGATATCAATGATGCTGCTTTGTTAAGGAAGCTTTTTGAGGTTGTTCCTTTTACTCATGTCATGCATTTGGCTGCTCAAGCTGGTGTGAGGTATGCTATGGAGAATCCTGGTTCTTATGTTCATAGTAACATTGCTGGTTTTGTTAATTTGCTTGAAGTTTGTAAAACTGTTAATCCTCAACCTGCGATTGTTTGGGCTAGTTCTAGTTCTGTTTATGGATTGAACACTAAGGTACCTTTTTCTGAGAAGGATAGAACAGATCAACCTGCTAGTTTGTATGCTGCTACTAAGAAAGCCGGCGAAGAAATCGCTCATACTTATAATCATATATACGGTCTTTCGTTAACCGGTCTGCGGTTTTTCACTGTTTATGGTCCTTGGGGTAGACCTGATATGGCTTACTTCTTTTTCACTAGAGATATTTTGAAGGGGAAGACGATTCCCATTTTCGAGGCAGCGAATCACGGTACCGTTGCTAGGGATTTTACTTATATAGATGATATCGTGAGGGGGTGTTTAGGTGCGTTGGATACTGCCGAGAAGAGTACTGGAAGTGGTGGGAAGAAGAGGGCGCCGGCTCAGTTGAGGGTTTTCAATCTAGGGAACACCTCGCCCGTACCTGTTACCGATCTTGTGAGTATTTTGGAGAGGCTGTTGAAGACTAAGGCGAAGAGGAATATTATGAAGTTGCCGAGGAACGGGGACGTCCAGTTCACTCATGCGAATATTAGCTACGCGCAGGGAGAGCTTGGTTATAAGCCCGTGACAGATCTGCAGACTGGTTTGAAGAAATTCGTGAGGTGGTACATGAATTACTATTCCGGCGGGAAGAAAGCCGTCGAGTGATGATGATTATGGATTCTTTTTTTATATAGGATCTATGAATTCTTGTTCATTACGATTCTTGTGATTGTTCTTCCCTTAGCATTTTATCTGCCTGTGTTGCTCGAATCACCATGTTTCATACACTTTGTCAAAGACGCGCCTTTTTAAGAAGCAACCTCTTGTTATCTGCACTGAGGAAGTTTTCTTGTTGGTGGAGAGACTCGAGATTATTCGCCCGGGCACCCTATTTTCCAGTGTCGAAGAAAACAAGATACATCATATTCTCTTTTATTCTTTCTTTTTTTCCTCGCCTCTGAATGTAATTGTTGTAGTTTTAGAAATGTAGCATTCATGAACGACGATAGAGCATATGCTGATTCGTGGCAGTGTATAATTTGTTAAGGAAAATGAGTAAAATCATCACACAATAGTTTGATTTCCAGTTTTCGAACTGAATGAATCAATAAGACATGTATTTTATTTGCATATGTAATTTTTCATCTATAAATGGACTCTTGTATTAATTCTTCCGCCCATACAGTTCTACTTCTTTCTGTTTTTCTATTGCTACCATTTTCGAATCGGTTCTTTCACACCAGACACCCTTTCGCTCTGGTGTGAAAGAACCGATTTTAATAGTTGTTGTATTGGTAGTGATGAATATGATAGATTGAGTTACTCTATTTAGAACTTACTTTTCCCAAATGTGAAACTCAGTTAGGATAGGTTATAAATTGAATGTAAACTAAGCAAGTTAAGTTATGTATTTATTAAGCAAATAGATGTTTTTGGAAAGTATTGCTAGGTTAAGAAACTCTATTTTACACAACTCTCCATCAAAAACTACATGCATGATTCAAATTCAAGTTATAAAAAGTTGACAGAAGAAGCTATCAACTTTTCATGGATTTGGTGAGGCTTTATTATAATATATGCTACATGTGATAGTCGACAGTGCCGTGCCTAACACGACCATGTGCACATTATGGGTTCAACTGTTACAAAACTTCCTTTCAATATAGTATATACATTTTATGAGAGTAATAAAATGCTAAAATTATTTCATTTTTCATTATTTCATGGAAGAGTTATTCTTCCATCAATGATCATGATTTGAAATGTCTTCTTACTCTGTATTCTTGAAAGAGGGGTTGGAGTTTGATTGAGTTTCTATGAAACATGCAAATGGGTCATGTTTGATAGATTGTTTTTCAATGGATTTATGAATGTGCTTTTTTATTTATATGATTGAAGTTGAAGATTGGAAAGTGATGGAAATCAAAATTGCCAATTGGGTGAAAGTTTCTTGCTTAACAATCCACACAAGTTTTAAAGGAATTCATCAACATTTAAGTTATACTACATTTGTTCCAAATGTCTAACGTTTAAGGTTTTTGTATACAGAAAAACAATGATATTATTATAAGATATTATATTTTTACTAAGTTAACCCTATTGATGCATTGGAATTGGAAATAATGTAAAAAGTAATAATTTTATAATATAATAATTGAAAAAATAACAATCATTTATACATTTTTATATTGAAAAAAAAATAACACTCATTTTGAAATAAATTTTATTTACTAAAACAACAATCATTTTAAAATAGAGACTAATAACCTTGTATTTCTGTTAATAGTTTTTTAGGAACATCAGATACCAAGTGTGAGTTATATCTCCACTGAAAAAAATGATGAATTGAAACTTGTGAAATGTATGATTGATTAAAACTAAATTATGAATTTTTCTACCATTTTTTTGTTATGGTATATAATTTAATTTAAAAATAAAATACTATTTAGTATATGTTAATTGATGTTTGTTTTTCTTTTTTTTTTTTTTTTGAAATTGTACCAGTAGTTATAAATAATTATTAATTTCGTTTTAATAAATAAGAAAATAATTATTGTCATTTTAAAATTTTGTTTACATAGAGGGTAAATATTGAATTATTTTATTTTGGTTTTTGCACACAGCTCCAGCAAATAACTGTACATGATATTTCCAAACTAGTGAAATTGAATTGAAGTTTCGCAAGTCAAGAAATAATTATTACACAAGTTCTTAGGTCTCTCATTTTGGTTTTCATTCTTTTTTTTCCTAAAGAAATAAAACACATGTTTGGCTGTTTAAAGAAACTTAGCACTTTACAACATTTCATCTTAGAAATTCAACATATTAACTAAATTAGTGAATGCAACAATTAGTTTATAGTATGATAATATAATAAAATTATACATACATTAGCAAGCAAATAATTAAGCAAATAATTAAGTTGGTGGGAGAAGTAGAAAATAATTAAGTTTAAACTTTAGAAGTCAACATAGCCAATGTCAACTTGAGATTTTTCCAATCATATTTTATGTTAGTGAATGTGAGATATATCTTCTAAACCCTAAATCAGAATATGAGTTTCTATAAATAAAATTTTTATGCAAGGAGAAAATATATACATATTGTTTATATTGAAATAATATAAACAAGTGTGAGTAAGTGGAGAAATAGTTTCACATTAGATAAAAATGTGGTGACTTGAGCATTTATAAATGGGAGAACTCACTCACCTATCACCTTAAGATTTTGGGTGAATATGTGATGTCTCTCTCACTTGTGTTGCTCTTGACTTAATATTCAATGCACCATAATGTAAAACTCCTTTAACATAGAGTGGCCCCTAGTGAACTCCCCCTACAGTTTAGATGTTGTTGTTTGTTTTGTTTTTTTTATAATATAACATAATTTTGTAAAAAAAAATTTACAAATAAACATTTTATAAAAGCTTCACATAAAAATTTGGTTTGAATAGTTATTCTTAAAATGTTATTTTAGATATATCAACATTTAATCAATTTTTTTTTCGGATATCAAAATTTCAAAAAATTACTTTATTTTATTTAAAGCTATTTCAAATAGTTTTTCACAAAAACCTTTTTTAAGATACAACTTTTTTCAAAAATTGCGATTTCGACTATGTTTTGATCTTCAACAATATATGTTTATATTGTATGATGTCAAAATTAGTCTTGCAATTTATAAAAAATAAATATAGAAAAACTTGTAATATTTTGAAAAACAGTTTTACAAAATTCATTTTTGAAAATACAAAGAAAAAATCCATTTTTTTAAAGTTAAAACAAACATACCCAAAATATATTCTCTGATCTCCACTTTTCATTACATTCATCTTAAATTTTAAACTGACTTATGTGCTAAAGTACTAATTTTGCAAATCTACCCCATATCAACGTATCGAAGATTAGCACCACCACTTCAAAATTTTGCATTCACCAATGACATCCAATTCTGGCTGCAGAATGAAACATATATATTATTTAGGTAAAAGTGAGTTGAGAAATAAATTTTATTTAATAAATATTTTTAAATTAAAAATTATAAATAAATTAAAATCAATTACAAAGACAAAAATCAATTAATCAATTCTTACTACTTCATAATCCGTTTTAAAATGATTGTTGTTTAAGATATTTGCACATAAATTAAAAAATGCAATGATATTGTCATAAAATGTTACATTTTTATTAAATTAGGCCTACTGATACATTGGGAATAATATAAAGAGTAATAATTAAAGGACATAATTGAAAAGTAACAATCATTTCTACATTAAAAAGTAAGAATAACATTCATTTTAAAATAAATTTTATTTGTTAAAGTGACACTCATTTGAATATGGAAGGAGTAATAATTAAAAGACATACTTGAATAATAACTGTCATCTCTACATTAAAAAGTGAGTAAGACAATCATTTTGAAATAAAATTTATTTGCTAAAACGACTATCATTTTGAAATAAAGTGAATACATAAACCTATAAAAAAATATCATATTCTCTATTAATGTTGAATTTGAAATTTTTTCAATAGCATGTGTATTTAATATAGAAATTATTATTTTTTTAATCTTTGATAAGTGTTTTAAGAGCTTTCACAAAACAAAATATTGATATGGACACTATAAAATACCAATAACTTTGTTAGATTAACATGGGATTGTACTTTTCAACATTAAATTACACCTACTTCATAGGGGACCAAAACAAATACATTTTTATACATAAAAGCTTTAATTTGTACCTTTCGAGTTTCAACCCTCCATATAACTAGTTAAGATTAGTTGATATGAATGGGACAGAAGTTTAGTTCATATCAAGAGTTTGTTTTTAAAAGATGAGTAAGACTTATAAGCCGAAAAATAAGTTGATATATAAATTAAATATAAGTAGTAAATAGATCAATCTATGGTAAGAAAAAGCAATTAGGTAATTTGATAATTTAAAAAAATGTGGGGTGTATGGATGTGAGAGTATACATATCAAAATATTAAAAGAATTCAAATGGATGATACTCCAACAAAATTAAATTTCAATTATTTTACACAAATATCCTATCTATTTTAAAAAGTTATTATATATATATATATATATATATATATATATATATATATATATATATATATATATATATATATATAAAACAACTTGCTATTTATTAGACGTGTAATGCAAGGATCCGTTGGTTGCTTCTGAGAGTTGTATCACATATATTTGTCTATATGGTAGCTTTCATGCCCCGAGAAGGTTCTACACGAATGTCAACCCTTTTTAGAGTGGTAGGACAAGGACCGTTATGGTCGACCTAGAATAGGTTGTTCCATTGCGGAATCATAAATGAATTGAGAATATGTTAAAGGGCTAACCTGCAAGGTTAGCAATCCAACGTTAAAATCAGTATGTGAGTACTAAAATTATGTTCAAAGAATAAAATATATCATGATTGCATAAGTTTATATAGGCTTTAAGACATCGTGAGAAGAATGAATGGAAATTAAATTTGAAAATTTGACCTGAAATTGGCGCTATTTCCATCTCCCACTCTCTCAGCATATAGGTTATAATAATTTGATATTTGTTAGGGGTTTTATGCGGGGATCTCTCATGAGCTAAGAAGGTTCTAGATGATGTGCAACTCTTTCAAAGTGGTCGGTCATGGAACATTATGGTCGGCCCGAAATAGTTGCTCCCAAGCTCTTGTTTCTACATGGCGGTGCAAGGGTTTGTCATATCTGTCTCAGTTGCCGATTTCCCATTCAGTTGTTCTGGGAAGTCCATATAAGGTTTTATGGTTTCTTGGGAATTCACGCCTTTAATGTGTCACACGCTTCAAATGCCTTTTCGGAGGTACTCTAATAATGACCCTTGGAAACTGAAACATTTGAGTGTTGTGCGCAAGTGATTTGAAACGTTGATAGAGTCTATTATGCCATCACATGATTTTTGAAGAGTCAATTTCTCATTATTTCTGAGTATCTTTCCCGTTTCATTGCTACCTTCTCTCCTTTGATATTTCCCTTTTTTTGTGTCTGGAGAACGTCGTATACATCATGATTCAAAAGTCAAAGGAAGGCGTTCGTGCTTCATGGAAGGATTTTGTTTACTTTTCAACTGTTTTTTTTCTTTTTCCGAGAGGGTAATATTGATGGAGTATTTCTTGATGTTGATCCATCTCCAGATTTGGGTGTCTGGACCCTAGAGAAAATGACAGAATATCCTGCGGGTATGGAGATTGTTCCATCCTTTTTTATGAGTGCATTTTCTCAATCTTGGGTGTTCGGTTTCCCTTTAATAACTTTTAGATGGAAGTTCTTAAACACTTAATGGTTGCTTCGTCGCAACTTTATCTTGTAGTTGTGCATATGTGAAAGTCTTCCAATACTGGTTCAAATATTTTCATGAGAGGCCTTCTCTGACCCTTTTCTTTCATATTTTTCAAGTCCAACATGGCTTTGTGACTCAATCCCGAGCTCTTGGTTTAATGTCACTGGCGCCAAACGTTTGTGGCTTCAGAGCTTTTCTGAGAACTTGAATCATTATGAATATCGCTTCTTCTAGGTTACTTCTATCCTACAGGAGGCTCCCACGCCGGTGTGCAATGTCAAAGATGGAGCAGAGGGTAAATGCACATGATTATTTCCTAAGTACTTGAACGAGAATCATTTCCCGATGGGAAATATACCTTATGCCTACATAGGAGATGACCTTTATCAAGAAGAGTTGTATTTGTAGAAATGACTGAAAAGTTTCGTCAAAGATCTGTATTATCTCGGGGGTGTTACCCCATAAGAAGATGCTTCTCAAAACACGTGAAATGCCTCATTGACACCTGTTTGCCGATGGATGCTCGTAATAGGGACAAAAAGAAGGTTCTTTTTAGTAAGTCCCGGGTGACTTGGAATTTTCGTTACCATTTTTCTTGTCCGTCATATGTTTACCTTGTAAATGTTTATCTGTAGATTCGATGAAGGATGAGGAGGAACTTCGCCTTTTAAGGCAGGGAATCTGGTCGACGCAGATTGCGACAGGACCTTCATCTACTTTGAGGCAGGTTGGTCCTTAATTGACCCTAAAATAATCTCGAACTACTATTGTTTTGAATACTTCCCAATGGCAAGTATGTGCGTCAGGGACATCTCCCTTAGAAGAAGAAAGCTCTTATTTAGCCAACTTATTCTGGCGTATCCTAGAGGAAGAATAAGCAAATTTGGTACAGTACACTCGATGTGCCTCTATTGCTTTACCTTTTAGCGGAACCGGTCACTGGGACGCTTTTTGGTATGACCAACAACGTGAAGAGAAGCATCGGTTGGAGGAAATTATCTATATCCTGATGGTACAATGGGATATGTACATGCAAGAAATATAGACAAGTTCCACTTCTCTTGTTGGGATAGATGATGATTTACGCCCCCTGATCTTCCTAATTCTCTTGTCAACCAGGTGAATCTTTCACACCAGACACCATTTTCCTCCCTGGAACAACCAACCTGTATGAATGGCATATTTCTCAGTAGAAAGATTTTGAATGTTACCTCGGATACAGAGCAGACTCTGTGTAAGTTACCCACAGTTGTATCAAGACAAAATAATTAGAGGCTCTATAAAAATTTTAAGCTTTGTGCCATAGTCTGTCTTGCATCTCAAAGACAGTGAGTCTGTTAGAACAAGATTTATTCATGACACATATACCTTGGGTTTTGATGATAACAAAGTATTGAAAAACAATGGTGTTATATAATGTGTGTTCCTAGTATGCAAGTTCTAAAGCTTGAAGATAAGGCATTTAGAATCTGATATAAGGACGCATTTGAGAGGAGTTGAGTTACTAGCTTTTGGTGAATAAGAATATGAAGAACACTCTCTAAGTGATGTCTGGTGTAGACTCTGAAGCTGAAGGTGATAAGTGCAAATTGTAGCTATTTTTGTATATAACTTTTGTTGCACTTATCGAAACTTTTTGTTAACATCGTACGAATAAATCCTGCTTTGTTTGTAAATACGTTTACTTTACGATACAGTGTATATTTTGCGTATCATGTAAATATCATTGAGTTTAATTGATTTTGTCCCATTTTTGTAGGTATTCAAGCAATGATATTTTGCCATTGTTATATAGAGCATTGAATAATCTTTCCAGCGCTTCCGACCGTGCGTCAATCTGAGTTACGATTCAGAAGTTATGGTCAACATAAGGGCTGGTTTGCTGTCAAGTTCGCTTTGCGAACTTTCCAGTGAATGTTCGCTTTGCGAAATTCCCAGCAAATTCTCCCAGACTTGAGACAGAAGAAAAAGGGACCAAAGTTCTCATTGCAAACTTTTCAGCGAATATTCGCTTTGCGAATAAAAGTTCGCATTGCGAACTTCTGCAGAAAAGCAGAGCCGATTTGACTATTCTGAGGCACTTAAGTGCCAATTTTTGGAGTTCGCTTTGCGAATAAAAGTTCGCACTGCGAACTTGACGGATTTTTGAATACTATATAAGCCATTTCAGTCAGTTTTTAGGTTATGGTTTTGGGGTTTTTTGCTCCCAAGTCCATCAAATTCATTTTTCAGTAGATTAGCTTAGAAAACAACATTGAAGCTTGCACACGGATGATCCGGGGCGGATTTCTCATCGACCGGCGTTCGAAAAGCCGCGAGATGTTTTTTTTTTATTTCTCTTATTCTTTGTGTATTTCTTCTTTGTTGGGTTGTTGTATATGTATTTACTTTGAACTCATGTATATTTGTCGCCCATGGTGTTGTATAAAATTTGCTTTACAAATCTTTATTGGTGATTATCCTTGATTTTTGCTTTATGCTCGGGGTTTGAGTTGTGTTAGAGATAAACATCGCAAACTTTGATTAGGGATGATTATCTGTTAGTTTCTGGATGCTAGAGATAGATTTAGAGCAAACAATCTTTATGGGTGTCGAAGCTTCATGCCTCCGTATCTCGAGTCGGGTGCGAGAGTGTCGACGAGGGTAATACGGTTGTTCTCTCAGCTCAGTGTGTCAGAGATGGACACTGTTGTGAGCGATGCTGGATGATATTGAGGAGTATTGTAGGTTGAGTATAACTGGTCGGTAAGTTTAAGTTTGTGAGGAGTGGATTATATGCATATCGGATAAGTTTCTTCTCTTTGATTAATGAATTCTTTTTTGTGTTAATATTTACTTTTCTGTTTCTATGTTTGAACCATTTTAAACCCAAACTCTTTAACATTTAAATTGTCGAACGACAGTTCAATAGCACCGATCTCTGTGGACACGATAAATTCCCGGAAAAATACTTCCAAATCTTTTTGTTGCTTGCCGCTTTACCGCTCCAACTAAATGGCGCCGTTGTTGGGGATTGGTGTTTTTATTGGATCGTATTGCGATAGTTTCTTTGTTTTTGAGTTTTGTAGATATCGTATATATTGTCTATTTTCACTTGTTTATATTGATACTTGTTTTGCTTTTATTTTCCATTATGTTTGTTTAAGTGTTGTATACATTTTGTTCCCGTAACGTTTGTTCAGGTGTTTAGTTAGGACACTTGCTTTTGGTTTGCGCGGTGAGGCATCACCATGGCATGAATGAAGGAAGTTACTAGCTAAACACAGTAAAGGCGTCGAGCTTACGACGTAAAACAAGCATGTTTTATCTTTTTTTTGTTTCGTTATTACTTTTTCATTCTAGCTTAGGTAGTGTGGTGAACATTCATTAAACAAGTTGTACTCGGATTATTCGTAAAATTCTCAAATCTTCACTTTACAACTTGTTTAATCCATTTTCACCCGGTCTTTTTGTTTGTTTATATTAATAGTTTTTGTGTTTGTCTAAGAGCTTGTTTTAAGTAGCTTGAGGATGCATTTTGTGATTTTCCAAGTTTGATCGTTTCAACTTGCGGATGTATGGTAATGATATTGTTAAGTTTTGTACACGTCCAAGGTATGTGTTTATCTCTTTCTAGACTTTAGCATATTCATGATACTTAGGCATTTTACAAACTTCCATGCCATTTATTCTTTTGTATACTTGTTCTTGTGTGAATCACTTTAGTTCCCACCCTTTTTGTGAGGTAGCTTTCCATTGTTCAGATATGCGCGGAGTACCAGCATTCTTGTTCTAACTGGATTTTATTATGTTTAATCTTTTATTTATGTTGATTATATGAAAGCATGAAAAGGATCAAGGCATTTTGTTTCATTTTGAGCACAACTACCTAACCAAATAGTCATTCACCTTGTGAGCGTGTGATCATTCGTAACCCCTTTGTGCCTTTCTATCATTATCCATGTTGTTTGAACTTAAGGCTTGTCTATGAGTATTGAATTCACTTTTTGTATGGATTTTGATTGATTGTTTTTTTTCTTGAACCCTGAACTTTGTGTTGTTGTATGCATTTTTACCTCGCCTTAGAAAGTAGGGAGTATTCACATGATGATGTGGTTGATTTCAAGTTGGGAAGAGAATGATTGTTTAATCATTGGTTGGTTTCTATGAGGTTGAAAAAGAAAAGAAAAAAGAGAAAAATATGAAAAAGAAAAAAAAAGAAAGAAAAAGAAAATCCTTGTGAAAGGAAACAAAAAGAGTTCATATAATTGTGCTAAATAAGTATTATGTTTTGTGTAACACTTGTGATTTTGGAAGAAGTTGATTGGAATTTTGTGTTTGAGTCTTTGTGAGTTGATCACTCCCTTAGGTTTAGGCAAGTTTTTGTTTCAATTACCTTTAGAAATTGCCCCTTGTTTGTTTACCCGACCACGCTACAACCTTGAAATCCCTTGTGATTCTTGCTTTTATGTTTTCAATATGATTTTTTGATGAATGCATAATTTAGTCTTTTGTTTGCAAGATTGTTGTGTGAGTGAAAAGTATCTCATTTTGTGTTTTTCATCTACCGATGATTATTTTTGCTAGGTGTGATTCACGTTTGAACTTGTGTTGTTTTAGGATGTTTGGCATGAATTTTGTATTTTGCCTTTGTTTCGTGACTATGATATCGTCGTAGTTTTGTGGTAAGTATTTACTTTGTGTGTACCATTTTTCATTTGAACCATTCATTTGTTTCGGTTTTTCAAAACTTGTTGATTCATCATTCTTTGGTTATTGCTTTTGTGTTTTTAAGATCACTTGATTCTTGTTTGAGGACAAACAAGTTTAAGTTGGGGAGAGTTTGATAAGTGCAAATTGTAGCTATTTTTGTATATAAGTTTTGTTGCACTTATCGATACTTTTTGTTAATATCGTACGAATAAACCCCGCTTTGTTTGTAAATACGTTTACTTTACGTTATAGTGTATATTTTGCGTATCATGTAAATATCATTGAGTTTAATTGATTTTCTCTCATTTTTGTAGGTATTCAAGCAATGATATTTTGCCATTGTTGTATAAAGCATTGAATAAGCTTTCTAGCGCTTCCCACCGTGCGTCAATCCGAGTTACGGTTCAGAAGTTATGGTCAAAATAAGGGCTGGTTTGCTGTCAAGTTGGCTTTGCGAACTTTCCAGCGAATGTTCGCTTTGCAAACTTCCCAGCGAATGTCCCAGAATTATGGCAGTAAAAAAGGGACCAAAGTTAGCATTGCGAACTTATCGGATTTTTGAATACTATATAAGTCATTTCGCTCATTTTTTAGGTTATGGTTTTGGGGTTTTTTGCTCCCAACTCCATCAAATTCATTTTTCAGTATATTAGCTTAGAAAACAACATTGAAGCTTGCACACGGATGATCCGGGGTGGATTTCTCATTGATCGGCGTTCGATAAACCACAAGATGGTTGGTTTATTTCTCTTCTTCTTTGTGTATTTCTTCTTTGTTGGGTTGTTGTATATGTATTTACTTTGAACTCATGTATATTTGTCGCCCATGGCGTTGTATAAAATTTGCTTTACAAATCTTTATTGGTGATTATCCTTGATTTTTGCTTTATGCTCGGGGTTTGAGTTGTGTTAGAGATAAACATCGCAAACTTTGATTAGGGATGATTATCTGTTAGTTTCTGGATGCTAGAGATAGATTTAGAGCTAACAATCTTTATGGGTGTCGAAGCTTAATGCCTCTGTATCTCGAGTCGGGTGCGAGAGTGTCGAAGAGGGTAACACGGTTGTTCTCTCAGCTCAGTGTATCAGAGATGGACACTGTTGTGAGCGATGCTAGATGATATTGAGGAGTATTGTAGGTTGAGTATAACTGGTCGGTAAGTTTAGGTTTTTGAGGAGTGGATTATATGCATATATATCGGATAAGTTTCTTCTCTCTGATTAATGAATTCTTTTTGTGTTAATATTTACTTTTCTGTTTCTATGTTTGAACCATTTTAAACCCAAACTCTTTAACATTTAAATTGTCGAACGGCGGTTCAATAACACTGATCTCTGTGGACACGATAAATTCCTGGAAAAATACTTCCAAATCTTTTTATTTTGTTGGAGCGGTAAAGCAGCAAGCAACAAAAAGATTTGGAAGTATTTTTCCGGGAATTTATCGTGTCCACAGAGATCGGTGCTATTGAACTGCCGTTCGACAATTTAAATGTTAAAGAGTTTGGGTTTAAAATGGTTCAAAAATAGAAACAAAAAAGTAAATATTAACACAAAAAGAATTCATTAATCTGAGAGAAGAAACTTATCCGCTATGCATATAATCCACTCCTTATTTTGACCATAACTTCTGAACCGTAACTCGGATTGGCGCACGGTCGGAAGCGCTGGAAAGCTTATTCAATGCTATATACAAAAATGGAAAAATATAATTTCTTGAATACCTACAAAAATGAGATAAAATCAATTAAACTCAATGATATTTACATGATACGCAAAATATACACTATAACGTAAAGTAAACGTATTTACAAACAAAGCGGGCTTTATTCATATGATATTAACAAAAAGTATCGATAAGTGCAACAAAAATTACATACAAAAATAGATACAATTTGCACTTATCAGAAGGCCTCAGCATCATAAGATCAACATATTGTCTCTACACTAAGTTAATGTATCAGCTTCTGGTGAACATTCAGAGTTTGTAATAAAGCCTGAGTTATTCGTATTGAAGAAAACAACCTGAGCAAGAAAGTCTTATGTTTTTGGAACTTAAGAAAGGAAGCCTTTGTCCTGAGGGGCTTGAGATGAAGTCTTGGATTCGTGGAATCTAAGCAGGGAAGTCTTGGACTGAGGGTCTGAGCAGATGTCTTGAGCATGATGGGGCTTTCGTGGAACCTGAGCAGACATCTTGGACCTGAGGGGTTTAAGCAGGAAGTCTCGGGATGAGGGTTTGAGCAAAGAAAAGTTTTGGGTTCGTGGAACCTAAGCAGATGTCTTGGACCTGAGGGGTTTAAGTAGGAAGTCTCGGGCTGAGGATCTGAGCAAAGAAAAGTCTTATTCTTAAGTACATAAGCGATTGTAATCATGTTTTTGTTATAGTTAAAATATCTTGTGATGCAATGGGACTGGACTACTCTTATTTAGGAGGAACATGTATAAACCTTTGTGTGTTCTTTATCTTTTATTTGCTTTTGTTAACATTCCCCTGCAATGTACAATTAGAATCTGAACACCAATTTAGATTATGAACTCTGATCAGAGGCAAAGTTAAGAAATGGAAAACACAATTCAACCCCCTTTCTTGTGTATGTTTCTCCCATTCAGTTGGTATCAGAGCTTGGTCTGTACATAACACTTAACAATGGTGCAGATAACAATCCAATGTGAAAAATATGTCTACTAATGACTTTCTTTCAAGAAGGAATTAAGTACCACATGAAAAATATTACAATGCTAATCCTACCATATTCAAAGGGTGATTCTGCTGAATTTAAATGATGGATTAAGCAAAATATATTTTTAATTCATTGGTCTTAATAAAGGGTTTTGATGAAGGTTTATTGAATACTCTTGAGAAAGGTATCACTATAGAAGTTGATGGTGTAAGGATGATCAAAGTCTGAAAGTCTCTCACACCAAGCTCAAAAAAAGTTTATTGAAAATATCTTTAGAGTTAGATGCATTTTGGTAGGTGCTCTATCTCATTCTGAGTATATCAACATCATTGATATGTCTAATGCTCAAGACTATCTTTGAATCCTTGTGTTCTTTTTTGAAGGAAATCAGGTTGAAGCTTATTAAGTTACACTTCATCTAGTTCTTCAAGCAATTTCTAAGAAGTCTGCTTGCTGATATTAAACCATAAAGTCACAAATACTTAAAAAGTCAAAAGTTTTAGTAGACTGTGTCTTGAAAGGTTTGATACCATTCTTCGAAGAAAATAAACTGAATTATATGATGAAAAATTGTCGAACCAATCATCCTTCCTCAAGCCTATTGAAAAAAATTCCTTTGGAATGTTTGATGATAAGGAATTGACCTTTCCTATCAAAGGACTCTTTCAACTGGCTGAATGGAATGGGATATCTGTTGATATAAGAGTAACTTTAAAAGCTTCTGAAATATTGTTATTTCAATTGATTTCCCAAATCTTAAGAACAAGGAGAAATACTACAAGAAAAACCCAAAAAGAAAAATGTCAGAGATCTTCATAGTCTATTCTAATGAAGCTGACATAGTTGCGGATCCAGAATCTGATGAAGAATGTAATCAGACATTTCTAGTCATTACTTCTTCTGAAGAACCAATCTGAATCCAAGAATAAAAATAAATTATTGAAGAGAAAGAGATAACTCCAATCTATCTTGCTTCAATATTGATAATAAGGACTGTGCATCTAAAGATAATATCTTAAGTGACTCCATTACTCCTTTGGAAATTTAAGGTTATCATAGAATATGTGTTTAAAGATAATTCTATGAGAAAACTTTTATTTCTCCTTCTGTTTTTGGAAATACTACCACAGCGCTGTAAACTTGTTTTATGCCAATCTCTGATAGCAAAAGGTATGTTATGTTCTTTCCTTGTAAATTTCTTAACTCAATGAAATATTTATGTATGAGTAAATATAAAGTCTCTGTTAGATCTCTAGAGACATTTTTTTAAGAATCTTCAAAGATATTTAAAAAGAAACTATGTTGTATTTGTCTATACTGAATATGTCATTAACTAGGTGATGATCATATTTATGGAATCAATATCTTCACCTTTTGTGATGATACTGTTGCTAGTTAGTTGTCAAAGAAACCAATTTAATATTCATTTACCAAACTTGACTCTAGTTCAAAGAGAAAATGCTTGATTCCGAATAGAATATCAAGGACTAATGACTAATAGAAGATGTCTCATTCTAAGTCTAATCATAATAGACTCTGATGACAGATAGCTTCTGAAAATAGTCAGTCTCTGAGATTTAGAAAATAAAACTTTACTTTTGATAAAGCAATTTAAGTAAAAATCTTTTTAAAAACTCTGTTTACTTAAAACTCCATAAAATTTATTATCATCTGGTGGATGCAAGAAATCTGATGGGTAAGAATCTTAGGCTAATTATGTTTTCTTTTATATATTTATATTATCTTTATCCCATATCTTTATAAAACATCATTTCGTGTCTTCTTTCTGTTCTTCTGATAAGATTCTTATTCCTTTAGAGTCTTGTTCAGTTTCTTTTTTATTTTTTCTTCTGTGTTGTTCAAACCAAACTTGAGATGAATTCTCTAGTCAATTCTCCTTTGAATCAACTAGTTATCATCAATGAAAAGTTTGTGGATTTTGATGATCTGTTTAAACTTGGTTTTAACTTTCGGAAGATTGTGTCTGAACAAGGTTGGAATGGATACTTTGATATGCTCTATGGTTTCACTTATCCAAGTCTTGTCAAAGAGTTTTGGATTAACGCTTCCATTGTTGAGCTAAGTTCTGAGTGTGCTATTCTTTACAAAGTTTCTGGTGTTTCTATAATAATAACCTCCGAGACGATTGCCCATGTAATCAATTGTGAGGAGATTCGAGAAATTCCAGGTACTCTTGTTTGGGAATACTATCTTCCTACTTGGTGTACTTTTGTGAATCCATCAAACATCTCTCGGGTCTCAAATCTTCGTCCTAATGCAATTATTTGGAATCAGATTCAGAACTTAAACTTGCTACCTAAGGGCAAAGATCTGGACCTTATGGACCCTATTGAAAAAGATTTGATACTTCTTCTCAATTCAGACCTGCAAATTGATCTTCCTCAAGTTATGTTTGACAACCTGAAGGAGACTATTTCATCCTTTCACAACGGAAAGTCATTCTTCATTCCTTATGGACGAGGTCTTTCAGAACTGCTGATCCAACAAGGGGTTATTATAAGTTCAAAGGATGATTCATCTAAAATCTAAAGAGAAAAGCTTGAAGCTATCTATGAGAGTTTCTGATGTTTGATTTCTGCAAATATATGCCTTGTAATTGTTAAACATCTTGTATTAAGCAGTCTTGTTAATAAAAAAAATTGTTCTTGTTCTTGTTCATATTCTTGTTCAAGAACTTGTTCATGTTCTTGTTCATATTCATGTTTATCATGTTGTTCAAAAGAATAATAAATAGGATTGATCATTCTTATTGAGAGATTGAGAATTGTTACATATTCTTAACTAAACATTCTAGATATTTGGATCTTTCTTAAGGTATTCCCTAGGATCATCTGACATATCCAATTTGTTTAAATAATCTTCCCAATCTTCTCGTGCAAACTTAATAGCCTCCTTCCTCAGATGATTCCTGCGTTTTGACCTAGAAGTTTTCCTTCTTCTTTATGTCTCTACAATGGTTGCTAAAGAAGTATGTGCTTCTGAAGTTGTCTGCTTGCTTGTAGATCCCTCAGTTGCTGCATTCTTTGTGTTTGCTTGAGCTGCTGCATTTAGCATTGATGTCTTTTTGAAATCTCTCTTTGGAACCCAAATTTGTTTCTGCTTATACATTTTTGTGTTCATATGATTAAGTGATTAAGAAAGTCAGTTTGCTGAGGGTTTTATAAAGTCTATTCATCCAAGTACCTTAAGTATTTAATTATTTTAATATTATTAGTCAAATCAATCTTTTAGCATTCCGACTCTTGGGAAATGATGTCTAGCATTCAGTCCGATTAAGATTCTCTTAACAACTGTAAATATTATTATTAATAAGTTAAATGTTATTTCTACTCATCTTCTTACTTCATTTATGCTTTTTTCGTAAAATCATAGAGAAAAATTAAAAGAGTGCACATGCAAAATAAAATTGGTCCAAATAGCTTTTTCATTAATCAAAATTTTAAAGGATTACAAAAAGGGACTGGAAGGTACAAAGATTATAACTAGTCTAATTCCTTCATTACCTTGGGGCCTATCCAGTTTCCCTAGTCGACGCCAGGTTAATCTTTATCTACATCCTCATCCTCTGGCTCTGAGACAATCAGCTCAAAGAATATCTCATCTATGTTCTTCTTCTTTTTCTTCTTTATTGGTCTATTTCTTGGTTTCTACTCAGTGGCAGAAGGACATTCTTCAGTAGGTCTCTGAGGTGCTGAGGACGAACCCTCATCAGAAGTATTCAGTTTAGAGGATAAAGGGCCAGTTGCAGATGCCTCATAATATGTTAGCTTCTAAAGATCTTGAGTCTTCAGACTAGTAGAGTTCCCTGAGACTTCTGTCACAACTGATATGTGACACTTTCAGCTGAGGACTCATGGTGAAATAGTGGATTCTAGCTAACCCAAACGTTGAAATAAAATCCTTTGCTTCATTCTTGGAACTGTTACAACCAATAAATAATAAAAATGCATTATACAACTCTTTAATGATCTCTGCTACTTGATTGTTTTCTCTTCCATGAAAATTGGTCACGTAATAATGCTCTGTTATGCATTTATGACTGTAATTCTTTTCTTTTTTTTTTCTTTTTTTTTTTAAATCTTTTTGATGTGACAAAAGGGGGAGGAAGACTTAATAGTATTTAATAAAGAATCTGAACCCTTCAGATGTAATGTTGTTCATTTATAATTACTGTACTTTTAAATTTATGTTATTTTGGTTATTTTTTTTGTTTCGGATATTTTGCCCGGGCGATGTATTTTAATTTTCATGAATATAGAACTAAGAGGGAGCTTACAAACCTCAGACTCTGATGTTGCTTAGAGAATTAAAATAGTTTTTCTTGAATGTAGTACTTAGGGGGAGTTTACAGAACTTGACCTTGCACTATTAGACTCAAGGGGAGCTTACAAACCTCATACCTTGATGTTACCAAGAAAATTATAACTGCCCAACATTGTTCTTTAAATACTTATGTTTGTCATCATAAAAAAAGGGGAGATTGTTAGAACAAGATTTGTTCATGACATATATCCCTTGGGTTTTGATGATAATAAAGTATTGAAAGAACCATGGTGTTATCTAATGTATGTTCCAAGTATGAAGGTTCTAAAGCTTGAAGAGAAGGCATTCACAATCTGATATAAGGACGCATTTGAGGGGAGCTGAGTTATTAGCTTCTAGTGGATCAGAATCTAAAGAACACTCTATAAGTGATGTCAGGTGTAGACTCTGAAGCTGAAGGCCTCAGCATCAGAAGAGCAACATATTGTTTCTACACTAAGTTAATGTATCAGCTTCTGGTTAACATCCATAGTTAGTAATAAAGTGTGAGTTATTTGTATTGCAGAAAGCAAGCTGCATTGTCAAATCAATTTGTCAGCTAGACTCTATGTTCACAAGGCTTAAGAAGAGTTGACATGCTTTATGGACATCTGCTCTCAACGGATCTATAGTACAAGATTACATAGAAGACGCAACAGTTAAACATGTTACACAATGGATTAAGATCTTTTGGTGTATCTATCTTCAACGTCTCTTGTACTATGGAATAACAAAGACACTTGTTCAAGTTATCTCTTCCAACGACAAGTCTTATACAACTGCTATATAAGCTGCTGAAGATTCAAACTGAAGTCTTCAACAAGGAACAAAGAGAAAATAAAGAAGGAAAGCTAAGAAAGATAGAAGTGTTGTACACTTCTGTCTCGATGGAGGAATAACAAGATCAACAATAAGCAACACAATTGAGTATGCAAAATTTTTGTTATATGTTGTAAATTGTAGTAAACCTTAAGATTTCTTAAATATTGAATATCTTAGAAATATTAAGTGCTTAAGGTATTTGTTATGGCGATTATCCTGTACCATTGATTTTGTATCAAGTACACCTTGTTCTCTATTATGCTAAACATGTTGTTTAGGAATTTAAATAAAGTCTCTTGCTATGTGATTAAGCACCAAAGTCTCTTGCTGAGAAGCTTGAGCAAAGTAAGTATCCTGCTATGTGCTAGACCATTTAAAGTATTGATTAGTTGTTGATTGAGTAGAAAGTCTTAGACTGTGGGATTGAGTAGATGTCTTGTACTAGAGAGTATGAGCAGAAGTCATGGGTTCTTGGAATTTGAGAAAGGAAGTCGTGAGTTTGTGGAACTTAAAAAAGGAAGTCTTGAGCCTGAAAGGCTTAATTAGAAGTCTTGGATTCATGGAATCTAAGCAGGGAAGTCATGGACCGAGGGTCTGAGCAGAAGTCTTGAGCCTAAGGGGCTTAAGCAAGGAAGTCTTGGGTTCGTGGAACCTAAGCAGAAGTCTTGGACCTGAGGGGTTTAAGCAGGAAGTCTCAGGCTGAGGGTCTAAGCAAAGAAAAATCTTATGCTTAAGTGCATAAGCGATTGTAATCATGTTTTGGTTATAGTGAAAATCACTTGTGATGCAAGGGGACTGAACTACTCTCATTTGGGAGGAACCTATATAAATCTTTGTGTGTTCTTTATCTTTTATTTGCTTCTGTTAACATTTCGTTGTAATGTACAGTCAGAATATGAACACCAATTTATATTCTAATGATTCTGAACTCTGATCAGAGGCAAAGTAAAGAAATGGAAAACACAATTCAACCCCCTTTCTTATGTATTTTTCTCTCCTTTAGTTGGTATCAGAGCATGGTGTATGCATAACACTTAACAATGGTTCAGATAATGATCCAATGAGAAAAATATGTCTCTAAAAACTTTCCTTCAAGAAGGAGTTAAGCACCACAGGAAAAATATTACACTACTAATCTTACCATATTCAAAGGGTGATTCTGCTAAATTTAAATGATGGATTAAGAAAAATATATTTTTAATTCATTGGTCTTAATAAAAGGTTTTTACGAAGGTCTATAGAATCCTCTTGAGAAAGGTATTACTATAGAATTTGATGGTGTAGGGATGATCTAAGTCTGAAAGTCTCTCACACGAAGTTCAGAAAAAGTTTATTGAAAATATCTTTAGATTTAGATGCATTCTGGTAGGTGCTCTATCTCATTCTGAGTATATCAACGTCATTGATATGTCTAATGCTCAATACTATATTTGAATCCTTGTGTTCTTATTTGAAGGAAATCAGATTGAAGCTTATTAAGTTACACCGCATCTAATTTATCAAGCAAATTCTAAGAAATATGCTTGCTAATATTAAACCATAAAGTCACATCTACTCAGGAAGTCAAAAATTTGAGTAGACTGTGTCTTGAAAGGTTTGATAGAATTCTTCGAAGAAAAGAAATGGAATTATATGATGAAAAGTTGTCAAACCGATCATCCTTCCTCAAGCTTGTTGAAAAAAATTCCTTTGGAATGTTTGATGATAAGAAATTGACCTTTCCTATCAAAGGACTCTTTCAACTTGCCGAATAGAATGTCATATTTGTTGATAGAAGAGTAACTTCAGAAGCTTCTGAAATATTCTTATTTCAACTGATTTCCCAAATCTTAAGAACAAGGAGAAATACTACAAAAAAAAACCAAAAGGAAAAATGTAAGAGATCTTCAAAGTCTATTCTAATGAAGCAGACATAGTTGAAGATTCAAAATCTGATGAAGAATGTAATCAGGCATTACTGGTCATTACTTCTTTTGAAAAATCAATCTGAATCCAAGAATAAAAATCTATTATTGAAGAGAAATAGATAATTCCAATCTATCTTGCTTCAATACTGATAATAAGGAGTCTGCATCTAAAGATATTATCTTAAGTGACTCCAACGCTCCTTTGGAAATTTAAGGTTATCATAGAATCTGTGTTTAAGGTTGTTTACAACATTTTATGGAAGAAGAGCCTACATCCCATACTCAAGTGCTAAAAGCTTGAAGTTTGGTGGAGAAAGTAGAATCATTGGTTTAAAATCCAATGAATAAGAATCCACTCAAGACAGTATTCAGATTCCAAGGTCAGATCTAAATACTCATCTAGAGCCTGACCATGAAAAAAAAGTATGTTATGATCTTTCCTTGTAAATTTCTGGACTCAATGAAATATTCATGTATGAGTAAATACAAAGTCTCTGTTAGATCTCTACAGAAATTCTTTTAAGACTCTTCAAAGATCTTTAAAAAGAAAATGTGTTGTATTTGTCTATACTAAATATGTCATTAACTAGGTGATGATCATATTTATGGAATCAATACCTTTACCTTTTGTGATGATACTGTTGCTTGTTAGTTTCCAAATAAACTAATATAATATCCAATAATCAAGCTTGAATCCAGTTCCAAGAGAAAATGCTTGATTCTGAATAGAATATCTAGGACTAATGACTAACATAAGATGTCTCACTCGAAGTTTAATCCTACTAGACTTTGATGACAGGTAGCTTCTGAAAATTGTCAGTCTCTGAGATTCAAAAAAGGAATCTTTACTTGGTGTACTTTTGTAGGTCCATCAAACATCTCTCAGGTCTCAAATCTTCGTCCTAATGCAATTATTTGGAATCAGATTCTGAACTCAAACTTGCTACTTAAGGACAAAGATTTGGACCTTGTGGCCCTATTGAAAAAGATTTGATACTTCTTCTCAATTCAGACTTGCAGATTGATCTTCCTCAATTTATGTTTGACTATCTAAAGGAGTCTCTTTCATCCTTTCACAAGGAAAATACATTTTTCATTCCTTATGGACGAGTTCTTTCAGAACTGTTGATCCAACAGGGAGGTATCATAAGTTCAATGGATGATTCTTCGAAAATCTGGAGAGAAAAGCTTGAAGCTATCTATGAGAGTTTCTGATGTTTGATTTCTGTAAATTTATGCCTTGTAATTGCTAAACATCTTGTATTAAGCAGTGTTGTTATTAAAAAAATTGTTCTTGTTCTTGTTCATATTCTTGTTTATCTTAATGAATTTGAACCATTAGATTTTAAAATAAATGGTGGAGATTATGTGTGGTTTTTTTCTCTCTCATCCATTATTAAAATAAATGATGGAGCAGTGAGAAAAAAATGAACATAATCTC
Organism: Lathyrus tuberosus; assembly: GCA_022829125.1. Lineage (NCBI taxonomy): Eukaryota > Viridiplantae > Streptophyta > Magnoliopsida > Fabales > Fabaceae > Lathyrus > Lathyrus tuberosus. The sequence continues at coordinate 7,411,887 of JALAZF010000258.1, read as the reverse complement.
CATAATTTATTTTAAAATCTAATAGTTCAGATTCATTCTCATGTTCCCACATAAAAATGACATTCTCATACGATATGTCCTCTCTCTCTCTCTCTATATATATATATATATATATATATATATATATATGTGTGTGTGTGTGTGTGTGTGTGTGTGTGTGTGTGTGTGTGTGTGTGTGTGTTTATCATGTTGTTTAAAAGAATAATAAGTAGGATTAAAACTTAAAAAAATGCACCATTTTTATTGAAAGATTTGGAGCTGTTATATTCTTAACTAAAAATTATAGATATTTGGATCTGTCCTAAGATATTCCCTAGGCTCACATGACAGATCCAGATTGTTTAAATAATCTTCCCAATTTTCTTGTGCAAACTCAATAGCCTCCTTCTTCAGATGATTCCTACGTTTTGACCTAGAAGTTTTTCTTCTTCTTTGTGTCTCAACAAAGGTTGCTGAAGAAGTATGTGCTTCTGAAGTTTTTTGCTTGCTTGTAGATCCTTCAGTTGCTGCATTCTTTGTGCTCGCTTGAGCTGCTGTATTAAGCATTGTTGTCTTTCTGAAAACTCTCTTAGGAACCCAAATTTGTTTCTGCTTATACATTTTTGTGTTCAGAAGATTAAGTGATTAAGAAAGTCATTTTGCTGAGGATTTTAGAGTCTATTCATCCAAGTACCTTGAGTATATAATTGTTTTAATATTGATTAATCAAATCAATCTTTTAACATACTGACTCTTGAGAAATGATGTCTAGCAATCACTCCTATTAAGATTTTCTTAACAACTGTAAATATTATAACTAACATGTTAATTTTCGTTTCTGTTTATCTTCTTACTTCATTTATGCTTTTGTTGGAAAATCATAGAGAAAAATTAAAAGAGTGCACATGCAAAATAAAATTGGTCCAAACAGCTTTTTCATGAATCAAAATTTTAAAGGATTACAAAAAGGGACTGGAAGGTACAAAGATTATAACTAGTCTAATTTTTTCATCTACATCCTCATCCTCTTGCTCTGAGATAATCAATTCAAAGGATATCTCTTCTCTGATCTTCATCTTCTTTTTCTACTTCATTGGTTTCTTTCTTGGTTTCAACTCAGTGGCAGAAGGACATTCTTCAGTAGGTCTCTGAGGTGTTGAGGACGAACCCTCGTCAGTAGTATTCAGTGTATAGGATAAAGGACTAGTTGCAGACGCCTTAGAATATGTTGGCTTCTTAAGATCTTGAGTCTTCCTACTAGTAGAGTTCTCTGAGACTTCTGTCACAATTAAGATGTTGGCACTTTCAGCTGAGGACTCCATGGTGTTTTTTAGATGTTGATGAAAATGGCCTAGGCTTCATTCGCTTTTATAGTAGATTCTGGGTAACCCAAACTTTGAAATAAAATCCTTTGCTTGATTCTTGGAACTGTTACGGCCAATAAATATTAAAATGCATTGTACAACTCTTTAATGATCTTTACTACTTGATCAATTTCTATTTCTTGAAAACTGATCACGTAATGATGCTCTGTTAAGCATTTATAACTGTAATTATTTTCTTTCTCTCTCTTTTTTCTTTTAATTCCTTTTGATGTGATAAAAGGGGGAGAAAGATATAATAGTATTGAATAAATAACCTGAACCCTTCAGATTTAATGTTGTTCATTTATAATTAATGTACTTTTAAATTTCTATTATTTTGGTTATTTTTTTATTTCGGTTAACTTGCCCAGGTGATATATTTTAATTTTCTTGAATATAAAACTAAGGGGGAGCTTACAAACCTCAACCTTGGACTATTAGACTCATAGGGAGCTTACAAACCTCAGACTCTGATGTTGCTTAGAGAATAAAAATATTTTTTCTTGAATATAGTACTTAGGGGGAGTTTACAGAACTCAACCTTGGACTATTAGACCCAGGAGGAGCTTACAAACCTCATACCTTGATGTTATCAAGAAAATTATAACTACCCAACATTGTTCTTTAAATACTTATGTTTGTCATCATAAAAAAAGGGAGATTATTAGAACAAGATTTGTTCATGACATATGTCCCTTGAGTTTTGATGATAACAAAGTATTAAAATAACAATGGTGTTATCTAATGTGTGTTTCAAGTATCCAATTTGAGAGGAGATGAGTTACTAGCTTCTGGTGGATCAGAACCTAAAGAACACTTTCTAAGTGATGTCTGGCGTAGACTATAAAGCTGAAGGCCTCAACAACAGAAGATTAACATATTGTCTCTACACTAAGTTAATGCATAAGCTTCCGGTGAACATTCAGAGTTAGTAATAAATCTTGAGTTATTCGTACTGCAGAAAGCAAGCTGCATTGTCAAATCAGTTTGTCAGCTATAGTCTATGTTCACAAGGCTCAAGAAGAGTTGACATGCTTTAGGGATATCTACTCTCAACAGATCTATAGTACATGATTACATAGAAGATGCAATGGTTAAACATGTTACACAATGAATTAAGATTTTTTGGTGTATCTATCTTCAACGTCTCTTGTACTATGGAAAAACAAAGACACATATTCAAGCACTCTTCCAACGACTAATCTTCTACAACTGCTATATAAGTTGCTGAAGATTCAAACTAAAGTCTTTAACAAGGAACAAAGAGCAAATAGAGAAGGAAAGCCAAGAAGAATAGAAATGTTCTATAATTCTATAAGGATGTAGGAATAACAAGATCAACAATAAGCAACATAATCGAGTATGCAGAATTTCTGTTATATGTTGTAAATTGTACTGAGCCATAAAATTTCTTAAACATTGAATATCTTAGAAATCTTAAGTGCTTAAGGTCTTTGTTATGGTTATTACCACGTACCTCTAATTTTGTATCAAGTATACCTTGTTCTCTATTATGCTAAACATGTTTTTTAGTAGTTTCGATAAAGTCACTTGCTATGTGCTTGTGCACCAAAGTCTCTTGTTGAAAAGCTTGAACCAAGTAAGTCTCATGTTGTGTGCTAGGGCATTGAAAGTCTTGATCAGTTGTTGATTGAGCAGAAAGTCTTAGACTAGAAAAGTCTTGTACTTGAGAGTATGAGCAAAAGTCTTGGGTCTGTGGAACCTGAGCAAGGAAGTTTTGAGTTCGTGGAACTTAAGCAAGAAAGTCTTGGACCGAGGGTTTGAGCAGAAGTCTTGAGCTTGAGGGGTTTAAGCAAGGAGATCTTGGTTTCGTGGAAGTAAAGAAGAAGTCTTGGACCTGAGGGGTTTAAGCAGGAAGTCTCGGGTTAAGGGCCTGAGCAAAGAAAAGTCTTATGCTTAAGTGCATAAATGATTGTAATCATGTTTTGGTTATTGTTGGTTCTTGGATTGGCTAGAATTTTGGTAAAACAAAGTTGTGCAATGTTGATGTCACATGGGTGATGTCTTAACATTGAGTCTTAACATTGGATAATAATAAGTGTTTAAGTTGAATGTCTGATGTCACATGCGATGTTGTGACATCAGGTCTGCAGAAGATTAATAACATCAGGTTTAGTGATGTTGTTAGGGTTTGCGTTTTAGCTGGATATTGGGAGAGCTGTTAGTCTCATTGGATGCGGATATCTTGGGATAGATATTCTCTGTTGCATAGAGATTTGATGCAGATTTGTAGGGAGGTTTAAAGACTGAGATTTAAAAAGATTTTGGGGATAAAATCTGTTTTGAAGATTCAGTTTTAAATAACAAATCAGGTCAGATATTGCAGAGCATCCAAGCCCAATTCAGATGGCTATATAAAGCGCATCAACCAAAGGAAGAAAACACAGAAAGTAGACAGAAGATAGAGAGCTTTGACTAGAGGTTAAGCATTGTCTTTGTACGAGTATTGTGTTAACCATTCAAGTGTGAATTGGTGAGTGTAATCTGTCCTCTCTAGAGCTGTGAAGCAAGAGAGTTTTGTAACTTGATCAAAGCTGTGAAGCAGGATCAAGGTGTTTCTCAAAGTGTTTGATCTTTGAGAGGTTTTAGGGATTGAGTAGTGTTCTCATACCTAAGTGGTCTCTTAGGTAGAAGGTTCATTAAGTAGAGTTTAAGTTTAGGAGATGTCAACTGGGTTGTTGAGTCTGTAAATTAAATATACTGATAGTGAAATTCATCCCTGGCTTGGTAGCCCCCAGACGTAGGTAGTTAGACCGAACTGGGTGAACAATTCGTTGTGTTCTCTGCTGTTGTTTTACATTGTCCATTGCAGAGTGTGTTGTTGTGACATCACACGTAACATCACATATCTGGTACCAGAATTTCAATTGGTATCAGAGCAGGCATCCTGCTCTGCATCTGGGTGAGATCTAGGGCTGATACTTTCTGGTAAAGATGGACAAGGAAGTTGGTGGATTTGTGAATAGACCCCCTATTTTGGATGGCTCTAATTATGATTATTGGAAACCAAGGATGATCACCTTTTTGAAATCCTTGGACAGCAGGGCTTGGAAGGCTATCATAAAAGAATAGAAAGCACCTGTTGTGTTTGAGAAAGATGATGCTGGGAAAGATAAAGAGGGCACCTCAAAGCTGAAGCCTGAAGAAGAATGGACCAAGGAAGAAGATGAGCTTGCCCTTGGTAACTCTAAAGCCCTAAATGTTATCTTCAATGGAGTTAATAAGAACATCTTCAGGTTGATCAACTCATGTGAAGTTGCTAAGGAAGCATGGGATATTTTGAAGGCTACACATGAAGGATCATCTAGAGTTAAGATGTCAAGACTTCAGCTTCTAACATCAAAGTTTGAAAGTCTGAAGATGAAGGAAGATGAGACTATCCATGACTTCCACATGAGTATTCTTGAGCTGTCCAATGCATCCAGTGCTCTTGGAGAAAAGATGTCAGAAGAAAAACTTGTAAGGAAAATCCTTAGGTCCCTTCCTAAGAGGTACAAGATGAAGGTGACTGCCATTGAAGAAGCACAAGACATCAGCCATATGAGGGTTGATGAGCTCATTGGATCTCTTCAAACTTTTGAGCTTGGGTTGAATGAGGAAGAACCTGAAAAGAAGCCAAAGAGTATAGCCTTGGTTTCAAATGCTCAAGAAGAGAAAGGGAATAGTGCTGAATCCCAGGAGGATCTATCTCAGGCCATTGCTATGTTGGGAAGGCAGTTCAACAAGGTGTTCAAAAGAATGAATAAGAACTTCAAGCCTAATGTCAAGAACATCGCTTCTGACATCAGCAAATCTAAGGAGAAGGATGAAGAGAAGACTGCTCAAGACAAGGGTGTTTAATGCTTTGAGTGTGAAGGTTATGGACATGTTAAGAAAGAATGTCCCACATTCCCGAAGAAGCAGAAGAAAGGCATGACAGTTTCTTGGCCAGACTCTGACAGTGAAAGTGAAGGAGAGTCAGCCAAACATGTCAAAGCTTTAACTGGAACAGTTGTTTCTGATGGTGATTCAAGTGATGGAGAACTGACTTTTGAGGAGTTAGCATCCACTTATCAAGAGCTTTGTATAAAGAGTGCAGAAATCTGTCAAGAAAGTGAAAAACAGAAGAAACATATTGTTCAGCTTGAGACTGCTAAAGCTGATTTGGAAAATGAAGTCTTATTGGTCAAAGCTCATCTTGATCATATGACCAAATCTGTTAGGATGCTGAACAGTGGTACAGACACACTTGATAAGATCCTTCAGACAGAAAAGGTTGTTGGAGATAAGTCAGACATAGGATTTATGGTTGAGGAAAAGGTATTTGCTGAAGCAAGCACTTCAGGAACCAAGAATGAGATGTCTCAACCAATGTCTCAACATCACACAAAGAGACGGGATCCTAAACCAAAGCAGGTTGCTCATCCACAACCTCAAAATGTTGGGAAGAGGCACGCTCATGGTCCTCATCAAAGGAAGGCACAGGTTTCTGGAGCTAGGCAGTATATGCCTCCACAATATCATAAGAGCATGCAGGCTTCTAGGTTCAAACAGAACATGTTCCATCAGATGTCTCAACATCAGGGAAACATGTATGGCTATGGATATAATAATGCTGTGCCTTATTATTATGGAAGAAGGAAGCCTTATCACCATAGAAGACAACCAAAAGGACAACATCCTTACCATAGAAGACAGTCAAACTATGGGATAAGAAGACAACATAATGGGTGGCAGCCACAACAGTATCATCATCAAGGTGGCAGAAGGTTTAACCACTTCAGAGAAGACAGAGTTAGGTGCTTTTACTGTGGCAGATTTGGACACATGCGGTTTTCTTGTTTCAAGCTACATGGTTATCCCAAGTCTAACCCTCAACCCAGACAGAAGGTGAACAGGCCCAAGGTTGTTAAATAGTGGGTTCCTAAACCTCAGGCCAAATGTCTATTGGCTCACACCTCAGATGGACATTTTGCTAAGGATGGATGGTACTTTGACAGTGGATGTTCAAAGCACATGACTGGATTCAAAGACCAATTGGTGGATGTCAATTCTTGCTCCTCAATTAATGTTACTTTTGGAAATGGAGAGAAAGGGGTGGTAAAAGGTGTTGGAAAAGTGAAGTGTCATGATGGACCTGATCTCGACAATGTGCTTCTTGTCAAAGGTTTGAGTGCTAAATTGATTAGCATAAGTCAGCTTTGTGATGATGGATATAAGGTCAGCTGCACTAAGGATGAGTGTTTGATAACTAATGAGGAAAATGAGGTAGTTATGAAAGGAGTCAGATCCAGAGATAATTGCTATCAATGGGTACCTTAAGTGGACAGCTTATCTGGTGATGTTAAGGTTGATGTTGTAACATCAGATTGTGACAACAAGTGTGAATTAGGTTAATGTAAATTATTAGGTTAATGTTCCGTACTTTCGTTTACATGAAGAGTTTAACCACAAAGAGATTGTGCCAGGTTTGAGATCCTAATTTCAAGCATTCACTATTAAATGTTTTAATGGTAGTTCACTACAAGAAAAACTGTATTTAGCTAGGGGTTTAACCCTTCACAAATGCAAAAAACCCATCACAAAATACAAATTTGCGAGGGGATATGACCCCTAGCTAATCAGGGCATCGCAAATCAATGGCTAGGGGATAAACCCCTGGCAAAATTGGCTAGGGGTTAGGCGCTCGTAAATTGTAATTCATAAAATTCAGCCTGCTACAGTGAAGGCATAGGCGCAGACTAGTGACACAGACATGTCAGGTAATTTGCTAGGGGATAAACCCCTAGCTAAAGCATCTGCGTTTTGCATTTTGTGAGGGATAAAGCCCATAGCTAACTATGTCAGACATTTGCGAGGGGTAAAGCCCCTAGCAAATTGATTTATGTTTTGGACTTTGTGAGGGGTTTAACCCCTAGCTAATGTATATAATATTATAATAAAAAAATTTATAATTATATTATTTTAATTATATTATTATAATTATAATAATACAAATTTATAGACAATAAAATATAAAAACAATATCATATAACTAATAAAATATATTCTTTACTAAATTTAATTATTATCCTACTTGATGATGTAATTTTTCCAAAAAGAAATTATATATTTTTTAATACATATATTTAATGCATATTTAATAATTTCAAATAAATATATATTTTTTTCTTACAAATTTACATATTTTATAACATATTTTAACTTAAAAACTATATACTTACATGATTTAATTCATTTTTTCTATAAATTTATTATTAAAATATATTAATATTTTAAAAAGTGTATACTTTCTAAATAAAAAAGTGTAAATTAAAATATAACTAAACTATATTAAAAATTATATACTTTATAAAAAGTGCATACTATCTAAATATATTACAAATTATAAACTTTTATGATTTAATTCATACTTTTAAAATAAAAAGTGTATATTAATATATAATATATTCTTTCATAAAAATATATAATATGTTTCTAAAACTAATTTTATAAATATTATTTTAAAAAAATATTTAATATATATTTTATAATATCCTGTATTTCATAAACGCTTTGGATAATATTAGTTGAGACCAGTTGAGATCCAGTGTGCTCTGAGTATTTATCTGATAGGGTAAATTAGAGCAACTAATGAACTCAGAGTTGATCAGATTAATATTATCAAACTCTAAGGTTTCATTAATTGGTGCATTTGAACTAATTTGGACATTTAGTAGTGTTATTAATTTTGAGTATTTTCTCTATATCAATTCTTTTCTCTCATTTTTCCAAAGTAGAAACATTTGGAGCAAGAGAAAGTGAAGAGAAGGAAAAGGAAAGGAAAGAAGAGAAATTCTCCAAAGAGCTCAAGAACAAGAATCATCATCTCATCTTCATCTTTTCATCTCATCTTCTTCATCATCATCTTCTAATCCAGGTGGGTTCTAGATAGAGACTATAGTGTAGAAATTCTAAGAGTTCTAGAGTTAGGTTAGATTTTTGAGAAAATGAGTTTTTTGCAAAATCAATGAATCTAACGGTTGAAAATCGATATAATTTGTGTAGTATCATCGGAATATGCATATGAACATTGTTGTTACTTGTTTTGATTGTTTGGCAATGGTTTGGGTTGGAAAAAGTGGGATTTTGGGGTTTGGAACCATATAAACCGCAGCAGAAAAATTATGGTTCTGATGCGATTCGCCAGGCAAATTGGGATTTGCCAGGCGAATTAGGTCTCGACACTGGTTCGCCAGACGAAGTGCTGGCGAAGAGGGATTCGCCAGGCGAAATCCTAAGTCGCCAGGCAAAAATGGGGAGACAGAAATGTGTTAGCTACTGGAACTCTTGGGTTTTTCAAAAATTGTATTTCGCCACAGGCTCGCCAGGCTAAGTGCTGGCGAAGAGGGATTCGCCAGGCGAAATCTTGAGTCGCCAGACGAATCTGGCTGTTGCTCAATAATTTTCTTTTCTTCGAAAATCCGTAACTTTTGACTCGGTTATCCGTTTTAGAAGTTCTTTATATCGATGTGAAGCTATGAAAGAGTTCTATGCTATGGAAAGTGAAATTTTGATTTATGAGATGAATTTACTCAATTGTGGTAATTAATCGGAATTATGTAGTTTATGAAAAAGTAACTTTTTGAAATTTAAAAGCTTGAAGTTGTGAGCTAGTGAGGAAACCATTAGTATAATAGAATGATTAAAGATTGTGGGACAATGCATACATCGATACTAGAAGTGTATCTTTGATAAGTCGTTAGTGGAGGTTCGAGGCTAGTTTTGTGCTCTCCTCCGAATTAAACGTGTGTTATCCCCTAATAAATATTAATGACCCGTGTCGAGATCTCCTTGTGCGGGATAGCCGGGAAAAGTATTTATTAGGTATTGTACCCCTTAATAAATATGAGTGACCCGTGTCGAGATCTCCTTGTGCGGGATGGCCGGGGAAAGTATCTATTAAGTAAGCAGCCGTGACCCGTGTCGAGATCCTCTGGTGTGGGATGGCCGGGGAAAGTTGCTTAGTGGGTGGTATTAGTGACCTGTGTCGAGATCCTCTTGTGTGGGATGGCCGGGGAAAGTACCATAGAGAGTGGTATTAGTGACCCGTGTCGAAATCTTCGGGTGGAGGCTGGTCGGGGAAAGTACCATTGGTATATAATCAGTGACCCGTGTCGAGATCTCCTTGTGCGGGATGGCCGGGGAAAGTTATCTACGTTAAGGATCTGTGACCAGTGTTTAATCTCCTTGAGCGAAATGGTTGGGGAAAGATTCCTTAACTAGTTGTCGTTTTGTGTGTATTGCGTTTGTTCTCTAGTGAGAAATGTTTAAACTCAAAGTCTAGTTCCTTTCCCCTGACTTGAGTTAGGTTTTGATTATAACCTTGCAAAGCCGAGAGAATCCATAAGATAGAGAACTCGCTGAGATTTGATGTATCTCGCCCCACTATTGTTGAATATTTCAGGTACTTCAGGTTCCACGAAGGGTAAGGATAAGGCCGTGTGATTATCCTTACTTGTCTGATGACGTAGCTTCCGTTGTGGAGTTTTTGAGATCGTTGTCGATCTAGTTCTTAGTATTTATCTTTGGAATATCTTGTATATATATTTATGCCATAGTTTTTTTGTGTTAGACTTTTTGGGCATGTATATGTATAATGTGTTTACTAGGGACTTATTGGTATTTCAGTAACAAATGTGGTTTTCATGTATAATATATGCTTTGATGTATGTATTTATATATGGGCGTTACAGTTGGTATAAGAGCAGGTCGTATCCTCGACCTAGCCATGAAATAATATAAGTATTTTCTTTCCGTTTCATATGTGTGGTGTCGCCATTGGTCTTAAGTGTTATATTGATGGTATTGAGCCTGATCAACTTAATCCTATATGTATGACCTTTAGGAACATGGCTGACGGACGCAGAAGCAACCGTGGTAGACCCCGCACAACTCCAACTGGGACGAATCCGCCAGGCGGCGATGAGAATGATCCTTTGTATCAGTTTATGCAGCAGATGCAACAACAACAGAATCAGTTTATGCAACAAATGGTACAACAATTGAATGGAGGTCTGCAGCCGCAAGTGGTTGTCCCAGAAGCTATAGGTGGGAATTTCCGGGATTTCTTCCGCATGAATCCTCCGGAATTTCATGGCGGATTAGATCCTGTAAAGGCTCACGAATGGATAGCGGGTATGGAAAGGATTTTCTTGATTGTGCATTGTAGTGAAGAGAATAAGGTGGTTTTTGCTTCGCATTCGTTGAAGGGTCCTTCCATGAGGTGGTGGGAGAGTGCGTCGGCTCTTATGACTATTCAGGGTGTGCCCAAGGTCTGGGAACAATTCAAGGCAATTTTCATGGAGAAATATTTCCCTAGCTCCTTGCGGACTCAGAAAGAGTTTGAATTTCAACAGTTAAGACAGGGTAGTATGACTGTGGCCAGTTATGCTGAAAAGTTTGAGGACATGGCTACTTATTCTAGGAAGGCTATGTATGCTCCGGATGAACGGTGGAAAGTAGATCAGTTTCTGTTTGGACTAAAAGCTGAAATTTCTCATAGTGTATCTCAGAGGGAGTTCACTACTTATGCAGAAGTTCTAAGGAAATTCTATGTGGCGGAGCATAGTTTGAAGAAAGTACAAGCTGAAGGTGTTGCAAGTAAGGTGATTCAGGGTGATCGTGGAAGATTTCAAGGGAAAACAGGTTGCTAGGCATAATGCTATTCCTCTATGTAGGGTGTTCCACAAACGTCATTTTGGGAGGTGTGCCGATGGGAGTGTTAGGTGTTATCATTGTAATGAATTGGGACATATGGCTAGAGTGTGTCCTCAGAATAGAAACCAAGTGCAAGGAAGGAATACCGGACGGGTTTATACCTTGGATGCAAGGAAGGAGAAAAGTGACAACTCCTTGATTGCAGGTACGTGTTTCATAAACAGGCATCCTTGTTTTGTTTTTGAAATTCTGGTATCAGACGTGTGATGTTAAGGTGTGATGTCACAACAACACACTCTGCACAATGGACAGCAATAACAGTAAAATAACACCAAGAATTGTTGACCCAGTTCGGTTACAACCAACCTACTCTGGGGGCTACCAAGCCAGGGATGGAATTCACTACTTGTAGATATAATTTACAGACTCAACAACCTGTTGACAATCTCCTAAACTTATACTCTACTAATGACTTCCTACCTAAGAAACCACTTAGGTATGAGAACACCACTCAATCCTTTACAAACACTCAAAGAACCCACTTTGAGTACCCTTGATCTTACTTCACAGTTTCGATCAGATCACACAACTCTCTTTGCTTCACAGCTTTAGAGAGGACAGAAACTCAACACCTATTCAAACCCTAGAATAGTGTAAATACAAACACTTTAAACAAACTCTAGACACTAAGCCTTCTGCTCTTGATCTTCTGAATGTTTTCTGTCGCTTTTTCCCTTTGGTCTTGTGCGCTTTATATAGCTCCTGAATTGGGCTTGGACTTGTCACAATATTTGATCAGATTTGTTAATTAAAACTGAATCTTTAAAACAGATTTTATCCCCAAAATCTTTTTAAATCTTCAACCTTTTAATTCTCCAACAGACCTGCAATCAAATCTCCCATGTAACAGAAAATATCTATCCCAAGATATTCTCATCCAATGAGTCAACCACTCTCCACAATTCCAGCTAATACGCGTGCCCTAATAACATATCCTGCTGTTATTAATTCTGCAGGTCTGATGTTACAACATCGCCTGTGTGACATCAGACATCCAACTTCAGCACTTAACTACTTAACACAGCCCAGTGTTAAGACTTCAATGTTACAACATCAGTACCATGACATCAACATTGAATAACCTTTGTTTTACCAAAATTCCAGCCAATCCAGGAACTATCAATCTCCCCCTTTGGCTAATTTTGGCTAAAACAATCTCTGCACTCTGCAAACAACTTCTGCACTCTGCACCTTCAGAGATTTCAGCAGCGGAATAATCTTCAATCAATTTGAAACTCATTAATCAATAGCAGTTTGATAATCTTCAAAGTCTTCATCACTTGATCTGCTGCAGCACCATCTTCATTATTGACAATAGCCAATTGGTGCTCCCCCTCAAAAACATGAACCAGCATCACAGCTGTTCAGTAGCTCATAATATGCAGCACATTACTCCCCCTAGATGTCTGCTTGGCTGCACTCTTCACATGTCATTATATCTTCAATACTCCCCCTCAATAACTGCATCACCACTTTTCAACTAAACACCTTTTAGCAGCATCAATCTATCTCCCCCTTAATCTCTGCATCACATCAGCAACATATGGCAATAATCCTCTTGACTATCTTGGCTATCTTCTCCCCCTTTTTAGCCATAATTAGGCAAGCTTCTATAAGAAGCCCTATTAACTATAGTCAGTATACCCTAGCTCTCATTGTTAGCCTCTCAGTTAGTAAACAGGCAAAACAAATCATAGAAGGAAACTAAAACATAAACAGTGCATAAAACATCACAATATTCAAGTTACAAAACCAAGCACATTAAGTGCTAAAACAATTACAGAAAATAAAGCTAACCCTACTAAAAATAGAAGGCAATCATTAAAAGCTTGAATCTTCTGAGCTGAGATCATCATTATCGTCTTCATCAATAGCATCCTTCCTTGTGTTGACAGCTTCACCTTCCTTTGTTGCCAATCTCAGAGCCATGACAAGTCTTTTAAATTTTTGTTTCCTTTCAGTACTAACCCTTATGACTTCATCTAACTCCTTGCAAGCCTCCTCTAGTTCTGTAATCACCCCAGTCTTGGCTGGTGACTGTGGTGATGTTGAAGCAGATGTCTTGACTTTGTTAGGAACATGTTTCAACTTGTAATGAAGTAACAAGGCAGGCTTTCTTTTGCACACTACATCTGAATGCTGTAGAATTCCAGGATGTTGAGACACGATAATTGCGCAAATGAGAGACGGAAAAGCAATGTGCATCTTCACAGCATTTGTAGCAGCATGCTTAATAGTATGATCATAGATGTAGGAGCCATAGTTAATTCTTTTCTTTGTCCCAACTGCATAGATTATCTTCCCCAATTCAACAGAAATTGTGGTCTTGTGACTAGTAGGAACCCAGTTGGCAATACCTATTCTGTGCAGAAAAGCATATTTGACACTTAACAAACTGGCTAACAACTTTCCTTCTTCGGGCCAAAAATCTACTCGACCAGCAGTGATTTCTCTGCATATAACATTGCTGGAGGCTTCTAATTCCCCATAATCTTCCTCATTTCTTCCTAAGTAGGCATTGATCATCTCAGGAGAAAACCAGACACACTTACCCCTGAGGGTAACTCTTCTGAAAGTTCGGCTCTTACTATCATTTATCGATTCAGGTATATTCACTATGAACTCCCTGACCAGTCTATCATAGCAATCAGCCAACCCTGACACAGTCCTTATGAGACCAGCAAGCTTAATTATGTCAATAATTTCAGTAGATTCTAAGTCCTTTGCTACAACCTCTCTTTCCAGAGCTACTTTTCTTAGGCTCACACACTTCCACAAGGAGGCACTTCTGGCACTGTGAGATGAGGTGTTATCAGGCACTTGATTTGTAGTCGGGTTGATGTCTTGAGCATCACTCTCAGAATCTGCCTCCTCCCTGATTCTCCTCTTCTTGCCAGACCTGGCACCTTTGCTCCATGACTTGGGACAGTCTGTAGATGAAGTCCTTTTCTTATCCTTCCCTCTTCCAATTCTATCATCATCAGATGAGTCCTCAATCTCTATAACCTCAACCTGCTCCTTCCCTTTATCCCTGTGGCTTTCATTCCTAGGGGATGATGTTCTGACATCAAGATTGACACCAGTGTCATCAGAATCTTCACCTTCAGCTTCTTGACTAAGGGCCTGGCTTTGAAGATTTTTGTCCTCTCCTTGAGAGTCGATTTGTTCAGCAGGCATTTGCCTTAGAGGGACGGAAATCCCTTTCACCCGTATCCCCTTTTCAAGGATTTTGGTGGCAAGCTGTTCCAAATGCTCGTCTACATCAAACTTCTCCTCAACAGCTTGAGAGGATGATGACCTAGCTTCAGGTTTGTTTACCGTGATTGAGGGTTTTGGGTTACTTGACTCGAAAATGAGTTCTTCGAAAGAAACCCTAGTTCGAACCTGCTCAGATTTCTTGGAAGGGACAGACATCGTTCCTTTGTGACAAACTAGGTTCGAAGGAGAGCTTTCTATTCTGTTGAGATTTAGGGAGATGAAGCGTTGCGATGAGATTGCTTTGGTAAGTCTTGATGTAGTCTCAATATAGTAAGGCGCCTGATTTTGAAAACTCTTTAAAGACCAATTACTACTTTTCTCCCTCCATAAATACTTTCCTTTTAAAACACTCACATTAGAACTTGTTAACTCTGAGTGACCTTTCAGCATTCTGATATCATAGTTTAATGTTATAACATCATCTACAATATTACTAGTTGAATCTCCTTCAAGAGAGGTCCACTGATAACAGTTGTCATTGGTTCTGGCACCCTTCATAACAATCTGATTATGCTCATCAGAAACCACACACTCATGCTTAGTGTAGTTTACCTTGTAACCTTCATCACACAATTGGCTTATGCTGATCAAATTTGCACTTAAGCCATTGACAAACATAACATTGTCAAGTTCAGGTCTACCATCACCTTGCACTTTCCCAACTCCATCAACAACACCTTTTCCTCCATTGCCAAATATGACTTCATGAGAGGGACAAGGTCTAAGATCATCAAACATGGATCTACATCCAGACATGTGCTTGGAACACCCACTGTCAAAATACCATGTTCCTTCTTTATCCTCTTTGTCATCCAAGTGAGCCAATAAGCACTTCACCTTCTCCTTAGGTACCCATTGTTTAACAACTTTGGGCCTGTGCTCTCTCCATCTGTTTTGAGGCTGAGGGTATCCATGCAGCTTGTAGCAAAAGTACTGCATATGTCCAAATCTTCCACAATAATAGCATCTCACCCTTCCATCTCTGAATCTTCTGCCATGATGAGATTGCCTATGCTGCCATCCATGATGTGGTCTCCTCCTACCATAACTGCCCTGCCATCTATTCTGTTGATATCTTCTCCCACAAGTCGGCTGAGAATGTTGTTTCCTGGATTGTCTCCCATGATGGTGTGGCTTTCTTCTTCCATATACATAAGGAACAACATTGGTGTATCCATACCCATAACCATACCAGTTGTCCTGATGTTGAGACATCTGATGAGACATGTGCTGTTTGAACTGAGCAGCTTGCATGCTCTCATGGTATTGTGGGGGCATATACTGACTAGCTCCCTGTGGCTGCTTTCTCTTCTGATAGGGACCAGTCTTTTTCTCAATCTTCTTAGGTTGTGAAACATCAACTTTCTTAGGGGTAGGATCCTGCTTCTTTGGCTGATGTTGAGATGAAAGTTGTGACACTTCCTTCTTTGAACCTGAAGTGCTTCCTTCTGAAGTTCCCTTGTCCTCAGCCACATAACCTATCCCAGCTTTGTCTCCAGCAGCTTTTTCTGACTGAAGGATCTTGTCGAGTGTGTATGTACCACAACTCAACATCCTGACAGACTTGGTCATTTGATCAAGATGAGCTCTAACTAGCACCACTTCATTTTCAAGATCAGTTTTTTCATTCTCTAGCTGAGCAATATGTTGCTTGTGGCACTTGTTTTCTTGACAAATCTCAGCACTCTTTAAACACAACTCTTGATAGGTGGATGCCAACTCCTCATAAGTTACTTCTCCATCACTAGAATCATCATCAAAAACAACAGCTCCTGTTAAAGCTCTCACATGCTTTGCTGACTCGCCTTCACTTTCACTATCAGAGTCAGACCAGGAAACTGTCATGCCCTTCTTCTGCTTTTTCAAGAAGGTGGGACATTCTTTCTTGACATGTCCATACCCTTCGCACTCAAAGCACTGCACTCCTTTATCTTGGGCAGTTTTCTCTTCATCCTTCTTGCTAGTGTCAGAAGTCATGTTCTTGACATTAGGCCTGGAGTTATTATTCATTCTCTTGAATACTTTGGTGAACTGTCTTCCCAACATCACTATGGCCTGAGATAAATCCTCCTGAGAATCTTTGACTACCTTATCTTCTGCAGGAGTGGAGACCAAAGCAATACCCTTGGGCTTCTTTTCTGGTTCTTCTTCATTTAAACCAAGTTCAAAAGTTTGAAGAGATCCAATGAGCTCATCAACCCTCATCTTGCTGATATCTTGTGATTCTTCAATGGCAGTAACCTTCATCTTATACTTCTTAGGTAGGGACCTAAGGATCTTCCTCACAAGCTTTTCATCTGACATCTTCTCTCCAAGAGCACTAGATGCATTGGCCAGCTCAAGAATACTCATGTGGAAATCATGTATAGTCTCATCTTCCTTCATCTTCAGGCTTTCAAATTTTGATGTTAAAATCTGAAGTCTTGACATCTTGACTCTAGATGTTCCTTCATGAGTAGCCTGCAAGATGTCCCATGCTTCTTTAGCAACTTCACAGGTATTGATTAACCTGAAGATGTTCTTATCCACTCCATTGAAGATAGCATTCAGAGCTTTGGAATTTCCAAGGGCAAGCTCATCTTCCTCCTTGGTCCACTCTTCTTCAGGCTTTGGCTTAGAGGTGCCTTCTTTATCTTTGCCAGCATCATCCTTCTCACACATGACAGGAGCTTTCCATTCTTTAATAACAGCCTTCCAAGCCCTACTGTCTAAGGATTTTAAGAAGGTGGTCATCCTTGGCTTCCAATAGTCATAATTGGATCCATCCAAAATAGGGGGTCTGTTGACGAATCCTCCAACTTCTTTGTCCATCTTTTCACCAGAAAGTAACTTCCCTAGATCTCACCCAGAGACAGACAGGATGCCTGCTCTGATACCAATTGAAATTCTGGTATCAGACGTGTGATGTTAAGGTGTGATGTCACAACAACACACTCTGCACAATGGACAGCAATAACAGTAAAATAACACCAAGAATTGTTGACCCAGTTCGGTTACAACCAACCTACTCTGGGGGCTACCAAGCCAGGGATGGAATTCACTACTTGTAGATATAATTTACAGACTCAACAACTCGTTGACAATCTCCTAAACTTATACTCTACTAATGACTTCCTACCTAAGAAACCACTTAGGTATGAGAACACCACTCAATCCCTTACAAACAATCAAAGAACCCACTTTGAGTACCCTTGATCTTACTTCACAGTTTCGATTAGATCACACAACTCTCTTTGCTTCACAGCTTTAGAGAGGACAGAAACTCAACACCTATTCAAACCCTAGAATAGTGTAAATACAAGCACTTTAAACAAACTCTAGACACTAAGCCTCCTGCTCTTGATCTTCTGAATGTTTTCTGTCGCTTTTTCCCTTTGGTCTTGTGCGCTTTATATAGCTCCTGAATTGGGCTTGGACTTGTCACAATATTTGATCAGATTTGTTAATTAAAACTGAATCTTTAAAACAGATTTTATCCCCAAAATCTTTTTAAATCTTCAACCTTTTAATTCTCCAACAGACCTGTAATCAAATCTCCCATGTAACAGAAAATATCAATCCCAAGATATTCTCATCCAATGAGTCAACCACTCTCCACAATTCCAGCTAATACGCGTGCCCTTATAATATATCCTGCTGTTATTAATTCTGCAGGTCTGATGTTACAACATCATCTGTGTGACATCAGACATCCAACTTCAGCACTTAACTACTTAACACAGCCCAATGTTAAGACTTCAATGTTACAACATCAGCACCTTGACATCAACATTGAATAACCTTTGTTTTACCAAAATTCCAGCCAATCCAGGAACTATCAGTTTTATTTGATTGTGGGGAAACACATTCTTTTGTGTTAATGCGATGTGTAAAGAGACTTGGGTTGCAAGCTATTCCTTTGTCTCCTCCTATGGTGGTCACTACCGCCATGGATGAAATGGTTGAGACACTGTTGATGTGTGAAAACTGTGTTTTGTCTGTGAATGATAGAGTTTTTCAAATTGACCTTATCTGTTTACCGCTTAAGAAAGTTGATGTCATTTTGGGGATGGATTGGCTTTCTGCTAATTCGGTGTTTATTGGGTGTGAGGAAAAGCTAATCATCATTCCATCTGCCGAGGCTACCCCGAAGGATGTGTTAATAACTATTTTAGAAGGTACGGTGGGAATGATAAATTTCTTATTTGAGAGGGAGAAATCTGTTTTACTGGTTCTTACTAAGGAGGGGAGTAGTGACCAGCAAGTGCTGAGTGTTCCTATAGTCTGTGAGTTTCCCGAAGTTTTTCCTGAGGGCGTTACTTCTCTTCCTCCAGAGAGAGAAGTTGAGTTCTCTATTGACATGGTACCAGGAACTGCTCCTATATCCGTTTCTCCTTATCGGATGACACCGCTTGAATTAAGAGAACTAAAGGACCAATTGGAGGACTTGATGGCTAAGAATTTTGTTAGACCTAGCGTTTCACTGTGGAGAGCTCCAGTTTTGTTGGTAAAGAAGAAAAATGGTGGAATGCAGTTGTGTATTGATTATTGTAAGTTGAACAAAGTCACCATTAAGAACAAGTACCCTTTACCCAGGATAGACGACCTGTTGGATCAATTGAAGGGAGCCTGTGTGTTCTCGAAGATTGATTTACGGTCGGGTTATCATCAGATCCGAGTGAAGAGTTCCGATGTGCCTAAGACTGCATTTAGAACCCGTTACGGCCATTATGAATTCTTAGTGATGTCTTTCGGTGTGACTAATACTCCAGCTGTTTTTATGGATTACATGAACCGTATATTTCAAGCTTACTTGGACCAGTTTTTCGTAATCTTTATTGACGACATTCTTATTTATTCTCGTACTCCACAAGAGCACGGAGAACATCTGAGAATTGTTTAATCGGTATTGCAAGAGAAGCACCTTTTTGCTAAGTTAAGTAAGTGTGAGTTTTGGATGTCGGAAGTTAATTTTCTTGGACATGTTATATCTCAAGGTGGTGTGGCAGTAGATCCGTCAAAGGTAGAAGCAGTAATTAATTGGGAGAGACCGAGGAATGCTTCAGAAGTTAGAAGTTTCTTGGGATTGGCAGGTTACTATAGAAGGTTCATTAAAGGTTTTTCTCAGTTGGCCTTACCAATGACAAAACTTACTCGAAAAGATTGTGCTTATGAGTGGGATTCAGGTTGTGAGCAAAGTTTTATGAAATTGAAGGAAAGATTGACGACTGCTCCTGTGTTAATTATTCCTGATCCTGGCAACTCTTAGGAAGTATTTTGTGATGCTTTTAAGATGGGATTATGAGGTGTTCTGATGCAAGGTGGTCAAGTGGTAGCTTATGCTTCCCTACAATTGAAAGTTCACGAGAAGAATTATCTAACTCACGATTTGGAACTAGCAGCAGTTGTGTTTGCACTGAAGGTGTGGCGCCATTATTTGTATGGTGTGCGTTTTGAAATGTTCAGTGACCATAAAAGTTTGAAGTATTTATTTGACCAAAAGGAATTGAATATGTGGCAAAGAAGGTGGATGGAGTACTTAAAGGATTATGACTTAGAATTAAAGTATCATCCAGGAAAAGCAAATAAAGTAGCAGATGCATTAAGTCGGAAAATGGTTCATAGTGCCGAATTGATAATTTTGGAGTATGCTTTGTTGGAAAAGTTCAGAGATCTTAATCTCCAGTTTGTGTGGACTCCGAATGGTGTAATCATAGGAAATTTGAATGTCAATTCTACTCTAAGAGTTGAGATTCAACAAGAACAAGTTTTAGAGGAGAAGTTTCAAGAGATGTTACTTCAACCGGGTTTTTCACGAGCAGCGGATGGGATTGTCCTGTTTAACCAAAGGATTTGAGTTCCGAATGATGCGGTATTAAAAAGAAAGATTTTAGATGAAGCTCATAAAGGTACTTTTATGATACATCCTGGTTCTTTGAAGATGTATCAGGACTTAAAGAAGGATTATTGGTGGCCCGGAATGAAAAAGGATATTGCGGTGTATGTGTCAGAATGTGCAGTGTGCCAACAGGTGAAGATTGAACACCAAAGACCGGGCGGTCTATTGCAACCTTTAGAGATTCCAGTTTGGAAGTGGGATAGTATTTCTATGGATTTTGCAGTAGGTTTACCCCGTACGTAAGGTGGTTATGATTCCATTTGGGTGATTGTAGATCGACTAATGAAATCTGCGCATTTCTTAGCCGTGAAAACTACTTTCGAGGCAAGTCATCTTGCAAGGTTGTTTATTGCTGAAATTGTGAGATTGCATGGCGTTCCCTCTAATGTTGTGTCTGATAGAGATCCAAAATTTACTTCGATGTTTTGGAAGGCTTTTCAACAAGCTATGGGTACGAGGTTGCGTTTGAGCACGTCGAATCATCCTCAGACGGATGGTCAGACTGAGCGAACAATACAAACGATGGAAGATATGTTAAGAGCTTGTGTGCTAGAAAGTAGAGGAAATTAGAAGGAACTTCTACCGTTGATTAAGTTTTCTTATAACAATAGTTACCATGCGAGCATCGGTATGGCCCCTTATGAAGCATTGTATGGGAGGAAATGTAGAATACCTTTGTGTTGGGCGGAAGTTGGTGAAGATAGAATTTTGGGACCCGAAATTATTCAAGAGACTACGAAAAAGATTCGAATGATCCGTGAAAAGGTTAAACAAGCACAAGATCGTCAAAAGAGTTATGCGGACAATCGTAAGAGGCCTTTAGAATTTGAGGAAGGTGACCATGTGTTTCTTAAGGTTACCCCGAGATTGAGATTGAAAGGAACATTTAAGTCACGCAAGTTAAGTCCGAGATAAGTGGGACCGTATCAGATCTTGGAAAGGATTGGTGAAGTCGCTTACAGATTAGCCTTACCACCCTCTCTGTCAGAGATGCATGACGTCTTTCATGTATCTCAGCTCCGAAAGTTTATTCCTAACCCTCTTCAGCCAGTTTTACCGGAATCAGTAGAAATAGAAGCAGACTTAACGTTTAAATCTCAACCTAGTCGTATTGTGGGAAGAGAAACAAAGGTATTAAGGAACAAAGACATTCCTCTTGTTAAGGTACAATGGGATGTGACGCATCCGGGTGACTCTACTTGGGAACTAGAATCGGAAATGCGGGATGTAACACCCAATTCATATCGCGGATAAATAATACATAATTAAATCAGAGTGAATGAATAAAAAAAAGTTTTTCGACAGAAATAAGGATGCCACATTTGAGAAAAACATAATCCACCTGCTCATAACTTTGATACATAATACAAAGTGGAATAAATAATAACAGGAAACGTTTTCCAACAAAAGGAAAGTTCAATTATGGAATAAAGCGGAATGATCCATAATTGACTCGTTTTACAAAATAAGTTGTTTCATAACATCAAAATATACATACGAGTTATCAAAATATACACGTTCACATATATAAACATAAATAACAAAAGCGTCCCCCCGACTCCCGTCTTACGTATCAGAGCAGACACCAAAGATCTAAGTAAAATGCAGATCTAACTCTTCCACTTGCCTCCACAGCGGCTAATCTGCATTATTCCATAAAAAGCATATTCCAGCAGAAGGGTGAGAAACACAATTATAATATAATTGCATACAATTATGTAATAACATGAAATACGCATGCAAAAACATTCTCACCACAACGTAAACCACAATTCAAATACAAAGCACAATAATTCATGCATCCACCACAAAGGCATATCAATCATGCTCAATACATTTATCACCAATGTATATCAACTCATCAATCCTATTCACAATTCCCCATACAAAATCAATCCATTCACAATTTCCCACACATAATCAATCCATTCATGATTTATGCAAATGCACAGAGACCGACACAACGACTCTATGCAATGCGGTACCATTCCATCCATCATTCTCATCATCATTAATTCACTCAGGAATTATTGGAATCATCACTTGTTACTTAGTGTAACTCCCCATCGGGCAAACGATGTTCCTCGTCGCTTTAGGTCCTCTTTCTATAAGGCTTACGAAGTTTATGGATCGCTTTAGGTCCTCTTTGTATAAGGCACACGATCCGATCGCTTTAGGTCTTCTTTGTATAAGGCACACGATCGTCTATAATGTCGCTTTAGGTCCTCTTTGTATAAGGCACACGACCGTTACAGCAGATTCCCTCTGGAATCGTTTCGTCGCTCACATCCCACAAGGGCACACGACATCACATGGTGCATATTCATGATACATGGCATACCAATGACTCATGACAATCAAATGCATATACATATATAACCATGTGAACCATCTCAACATCAATAATCATGCATTACAATCAAACCTAAAACAATGCATTTATTTGCCATAAGGCCACAAACCATCATCACAACATCTCATCACATGCATTCACATCATATAACAACACACAAGCTATACGTTATATATTAAAAGTATATCGCATGATAACACATCAATCGCACACAATTATGACGGTAAAAGTCGACAAAACGACACGTTTCCAAATTCTCGACACAATTAAATTGGCCACTAATCTCAAAACCATTTTTATAAGAAAGAACATCTCATTAGCTTTCCAACGGTACTAAGAACGTCTCGATCCGAGTTACGGATCAAAAGTTATGAATTTTCAAAGAAACGAATTTATTGAAAAACTGCCAGATTCGCCTAGCGAATTAGAATTTCGCCTGGCGAATCCCTCTTCGCCAGCACTTCGCCTGGCGAAGCTGCGGCGAAACGTAATTTTTGAAAATCCAAAATTTCCAGTAGCTGAACTAAGTTCTGTGTCTTGAATTTCGCCTGGCGAATTAGAATTCCGCCTGGCGAATCCCTCTTCGCCAGCACTTCGCCTGACGAAGCTGCGGCAAGACCTGATTCGCCTGGCGAATCGCACCAGAACCAGAATTCTGTTTCTGCGCTCCTCATGGCTTCCAAACCCCAAAATTCAACTTTTCCCAACCAAAACGTTTTCAATCAATCAAAACAAGTATCAACAATGTTCATACATATAATACGATCATACTACGTGATTCATATCGATTTCCAACCGTGAAAACATCAATTTCTATTCATTTTTCTCATTTCAACCTAGAATTGAAAACTATGAAAAACAAGTAAACATTCAAACACACACATACATATTCATACACAAGCATATAATAACCGAGTTTCGCGCCCTTACCCGATTAATCGTTCTTTGAAGTGTCGGTTGAATCGATTTCTTAAACTTCAAGTTTTCCTCTTTTTCTTCTTCTCACTCTCTTTCTCTCCTCTTCTTTCCCTTCCTTTCTCGTTCTCTTCTTTTCTCTTTTTCTTTCCCCTCTATTTCCACTTATATAAAAATATCTATTTCTAAAAAAATATCTAACCTCCAAAATGACCATTTTGCCCTTTCGCTCAAATATCTCCCAAACGCTCTCAAAATGCGATAAAACATAAACAGCGATGAAATATATTTCGGGAAATAAAAGTTGAAAAGAAATTATAATTTATTGCAAATATTTTACCTATCAGGGAAATTAACCAATTAACTCAATTAGCAGGTAAAATACAATAAATTCACACATTTCACAAAATTCACATAAATGAAATAAATAAATACAATTAAACAAATCGTGGCGTTACAACTCTCCCCCACTTAGACATTTTCGTCCTCGAAAATATACTTGGTGCAAACAACTCCGGATACGACTCTCGTATCCGACTAACCCACTCTCATGCCATTAAAGGGAACACCACGAATAACACAAACCGACAAAACACCTCGCTAACAGCAACTACTACAACGACACGACAACGGTAAGATGCAATGCCCATACAATGCACTTAATGACCAACTCACGACTCAGAGAATACCCAAGTTGCGAACACACAGGTTCACTCTTGAACCGAAACACAACAAGATCGTTACCCTCACCATAGGTAACACTCCCCTAATTCCCCACAAGGAATTAGCTACTCGCACTCGAACCATCATGATGGAAACGAGGCAACAACACAAACAAGAACATAAAGTTCCACGACCCAACATTGTTTCAACAACCTCTACATAACCACAATAGCAACATCCTTGTCACACAACATTATTACAACAATGCTACGATTCACCAATCGAACATATAACAAAAACATCCATCTACATAGTAGCCCATGAATAATATTTAAACCTTTCACCTAACACTTCCATTCTGAAACGTCCAATGGTCTCATCATTCCTACATGTTTTCAATGTTCAACCTATGAACTCTTACAAGTCACACACGCATATACGAATTATGCCACATCACGCTTCCGCTGCGCACTCTGATGACTCGTAACCCTCAAATCTACCAATTTCACGTCCAAAGTCTAACTCTTTCTCATATTCACCAAGAATCGCTGTTCAATTTTAATATACCCAACCTCACACTCTGCTGTGTTTGCTTACACACCTGACACAAGTCTCTGAACTGCTCAACCAACTCTAATTCTCTGACCATCACAAGATCTTCTTCAAATCTTGATACATTTTATTAGCTCCCAGATGTATACTCAAACTACTCCGGTGTCCTTCCTCTAAAATCATATGTTTCAATTCTGAACCATCAGGAATACAAATTCTACCACGGAATCTCAAAACACCCTGATCATCCATTTTAAAGTTACCATTCACACCTTTATCTCTAACCGTCATCAAATCAACAAATTTCACATCCAACCTCTGTTTCTCTCTAACGGTCAACAGAAAATCATTAGTGACCTTTAAAATATCAAGCCTCACGCTATCAGATGTCAATTCACACACCAAACTCAAATCTCTAAATTCTTCCAAAAGTTCCCACTTTTTAACCATCAAAGCAGACATATGCAAAGATTTCTGGCTTAACTCATCAGGCACGACATTAACTTTGCCAATAGGATAATTCGAGCCAAGGTCATAACTAATCAGGAATTCCAACCATCCTCGTTGTCTCCTACTTTATTCCTTCTGACCAAACAAGTACTCTAAACCCTTGTGATTACCAAACACCTTGAACCTAAAACCCTCAAAATAATACCTCTAGATTATTCAACACAAAAGTAACCGCAACCATCTTGAAATCATGAATCATCAATTGTCGTAAAGCATAAGAAATGACTTTACCCTCTCGCATTAACACACTAACTACGCTCATCAGGGACGCATCCCAATATTCCATAAACAGTTTATTAGGATCGGACAGAATCAAAATTGGAGCCGTAATCAATCTTCTCTTCAGCTCACTAAAACTTAGTCACAACGAACATCCAAAACAAATGACTCACCCTTTGCAAGTCAACTGAGATAACAGAAGCACTAACTTAGCAAAGTCTTCCATAACCTGCAGTAACAACCAACTAAGCCCAAAAGTTTCTAATCTCCTTAACCGACTTCAGAGTCTCTCATTGTAGAACTGCATCTACTTTGGATAGATCCACAACAATACCATCATCGGAAATAACATAACCAAGAAAACTAACCTCTTTCAATCAAAATTCTCACTTCGATAAATTAGCAGAAAGCTCCCTCTCTTTCAACCCTTGTAACTCAATCCTCAAATACTCTACATACTCATCCTTTGATTTAAAATAAATCAGAATATCATCCAATAAACATCACTATAAACTTATCCAAACAAGTATGGAATATATGATTCATATACTCCACAACCATAACATATAGGACCTTCAAAATTCATTCTGAGCTCAAAACAATTTATCCAAAATAACTTAGCAATCTCTGGTTACCACATTGCATATCAATTCTTCTTACGGGGTTCCAACTTACTCCAGGTTTCTGCTGACACAAGATCTCAACCCATAACAAAAGTAATACCATCAAGGAACTTCAAATCGTTCGCAATTCGTCACAATTCAAAGCTCAAGCTATCCAGAACACAACTGCAAGTTTCCATACTACTCACTGATTAACACGCAACCTCATGCTATCATCCTTTTCCTTACCAACCATGTTGGACCTCTTCAAGTCGACACACTAATGTTTCATCCAAAAACACATATGAAAACCATGCACAACTGACGGCCCATCACTATGGCTTCCTGCCAATTTTTAGAACACTATCATCACAAACATGACAAACATCTGAGTTTCACTTCCTAAAAGTTCTTCTACTTACTTAGCAGATCCAAACCTCAAATCCTCACCTTCGTCAAATTTGAGTTCACACTCTAATCTCTGAGAACAACCATTAACGATACCCAATCGTTCTCTCTCAATGACTTCCCAACTGGACCAACATACCAAAACCTCTAATCCGTCTCATCTTCTGATATTAGAATCTTTATCGACTCAACAAAATAATCTGTACTCACTTGGCTTGGCTCCAAACGATTCACAAAACATACTATCAAAGCTGGAAAGACACGTCTATTCCATCCAACATAATTCTGTCTACTATCAACAAGAGATTAAGGGTGATCAGTTCCTCAATTTGTCAATAGACAGCCGACAATCATGATGGGGCATAGAACATCGTTACCAGACCATAATAGCATTCCTTGCATCTTGTGCATAGAACTACCTAAGGCACAAATCCTTAGTCGACATAAACCTTACCTCCGCGTTCCCTCTGGAATCGGGAACAACACTGTCCAAACAACACATATAATCTGGCAAATAACGACACACCAAGCCAACATTCCACAACTGAAGCAACTTGGAGAAGCACCAACTTCTCCCCCACTTAACTCATTCTCAATCCTGACGACAAAAGATTAGAAACTAGAAAGCACTGACAGTGTTTCACACACATATCATGTACTAAGGAACACACACATCGACAATATTTAACTTTCATGCCACACCGAATCAACAACTTGGCCGGACGGACCGACCTGCTCTGATACCAATTGTAACACCCCAATTCCCATCGCGGATAAATAATACATAATTAAATCAGAGTGAATAAATAAGAAAAAAATTTTCGACAGAAATAAGGATGCCACATTTGAGAAAAACATAATCCACCTGCTCATAACTTTGATACATAACACAAAGTGGAATAAATAATAACAGGAAACTTTTTCCAACAAAAGGAAAGTTCAATTATGGAATAAAGCTGAATGATCCATAATTGACTCGTTTTACAAAATAAGTTGTTTCATAACATCAAAGTATACATACGAGTTATCAAAATATATACGTTCACATATATAAACATATATAACAAAAGCGTCCCCCCAACTCCCGTGTTACGTATCAGAGCAGACACCAAAGATCTAAGCAAAATGAAGATCTAACTCTTCCACTTGCCTCCACAGCGGCTAATCTGCATTATCCCATAAAAAGCATATTCCAGCAGAAGGGTGAGAAACACAATTATAATATAATTTCATACAATTATGTAATAACATGAAATACGCATGCAAAAACATTATCACCACAACGTATACCATAATTCAAATACAAAACACAACAATTCATGCATCCACCACAAAGGCATATCAATCACGCTCAATACTTTTATCACCAATGTATATCAACTCATCAATCCCATTCACAATTCCCCACACATAATCAATCCATTCACAATTTCCCACACATAATCAATCCATTCATGATTTATGCAAATGCACAGAGACCGACACAACGACTCTATGCAATGCGGTACCATTCCATCCATCATTCTCATCATCATTAATTCACTCAGGAATTATTGGAATCATCGCTTGTTACTTAGTGTAACTCCCCGTCGGGAAAACGATGTTCCCCGCCGCTTTAGGTCCTCTTTGTATAAGGCACACGATCGTCTATACCGTCGCTTTAGGTCCTCTTTATATAAGGCACACGACCGTTATAGCAGATTCCCTCTGGAATCATTTCGTTGCTCACACCCCACAAGGGCACACAACATCACATGGTGCATATTCATGATACATGGCATACCAATGACTCATGACAATCAAATGCATATACATATATAACCATGTGAACCATCTCAACATCAATAATCATGCATTGCAATCAAACCCAAAACAATGCATTAATTTGCCATAAGGCCATAAACCATTATCACAACATCTCATCACATGCATTCACATCATATAACAGCACACAAGCTAAACGTTATATATCAAAAGCATATCGCATGATAACACATCAATCGCACACAATTACGACGGTAAAAGTCGACAAAATGACATGTTTCCAAATTCCCGACACAATTAAATCGGACACTAATCTCAAAACCATTTTTATAAGAAAGAACATCTCATTAGATTTCCAACGGTACTAAGAACGTCTCGATCCGAGTTACGGATCAAAAGTTATGAATTTTCAAAGAAAAGAATTTATTGAAAAACTGCCAGATTCGCCTGGCGAATTAGAATTTCGCCTGGCGAATCCCTCTTCGCCAGCACTTCGCCTAGCGAAGCTGCGGCGAAACGTCATTTTTGAAAATCCAAAAGTTCCAGTAGCTGAACCAAGTTCTGTCTCTTGAATTTCGCCTGGCGAATTAGAATCCCTCCTGGCGAATCCCTTTTTGCCAGCACTTCGCCTGGCGAAGCTGGGGCAAGACCTGATTCGCCTGGTGAATTCTGATTCGCCCGACGAATCGCACCAGAACCAGAATTCTGTTTCTGCGCTCCTCATGGCTTCCAAACCCCAAAATTCAACTTTTCCCAACCCAAACGTTTTCAATCAATCAAAACAAGTATCAACAATGTTCATACATATAATACGATCATACTACGTGATTCATATCGATATCCAACCGTGAAAACATCAATTTCTATTCATTTTTCTCATTTCAACCTAGAATTGAAAACTATGAAAAACAAGTAAACATTCAAACACACACATACATATTCATACACAAGCATATAATAACCGAGTTTCGTACCTTTACCCGATTAATCGTGCTTCGAAGTGTCGGTTGAATCGATTTCTTAAACTTCAAGTTTTCCTCTTTTTCTTCTTCTCACTCTCTTTCTCTCCCCTTCTTTCCCTTCCTTTCTCTTTCTCTTCTTTTCTCTTTTTCTTTCCCCTCTATTTCTACTTATATAAAAATATCTATTTCTAAAAAAATATCTAACCTCCAAAATGACCATTTTGCCCTTTCGCTCAAATATCTCCTAAACGCTCTCAAAATACGATAAAACATAAACAGCGATGAAATATATTTCGGGAAATAAAAGTTGAAAAGAAATTATAATTTATTGCAAATATTTTACCTATCAGGGAAATTAATGAATTAACTCAATTAGCAGGTAAAATACAATAAATTCACACATTTCACAAAATTCACATAAATGAAATAAATAAATACAATTAAACAAATCAGGGCATTACACAGGATGCTTACCCTCATCTATTCAGATAATCTTTTAAATTCGAGGACGGATTTCTATTTAAGGAGGGGAGGATGTAATACCCCGTATTTTATGAACGCTCTGGATAATATTAGTTGAGACCAGTTGAGATCCAGTGTGCTCTGAGTATTTATCTGTTAGGGTAAATTAGAGCAACTGATGAACTCAGAGCTGATCAGATTAATATTATCAAACTCTAAGGTTTTATTAATTGGTGCATTTGAGCTAATTTGGACATTTAGTAGTGATATTAATTTTGAGTATTTTCTCTATATCAATTCTTTTCTCTCATTTTTCCAAAGTAGAAACATTTGGAGCAAGAGAAAGTGAAGAGAAGGAAAAGGAAAGGAAAGAAGAGAAATTCTCCAAAGCGCTCAAGAACAAGAATCATCATCTCATCGTCTTCATCATCATCTTCTAATCCAGGTGGGTTCTAGATAGAGACTTTAGTGTAGAAATTCTAAGAGTTCTAGAGTTAGGTTAGATTTTTGAGAAAATGAGTTTTTTTGCAAAATTAATGAATCTAACGGTTGAAAATCGATATAATTTGCGTAGTATCATCGGAATATGCATATGAACATTGTTGTTACTTGTTTTGATTGTTTGGCAATGGTTTGGGTTGGAAAAAATGGGATTTTGGGGTTTGGAACCATATAACCCGCAGTAGAAAAATTTTGGTTCTGATGCGATTCACCAGGCGAATTGGGATTCACCAAGCGAATTAGGTCTCGCCACTGGTTCGCCAGGCGAAGTACTGGCGAAGAGGATTTGCCAGGAGAAATCCTAAGTCGCCAGGCGAAAATGGGGAGACAGAAATGTGTTAGTTACTGGAACTCTTGGGTTTTTCAAAAATTGCGTTTCGCCACAGGCTCGCCAGGCGAAGTGCTAGCGAAGAGGGATTCGCCAGGCGAATTCTTGAGTCGCCAGGCGAATCTGGCTGTTGCTCAATAATTTTCTTTTCTTCGAAAATCCGTAACTTTTGACTTGGTTATCTGTTTTAGACGTTCTTTATACCGATGTGAAGCTATGAAGGAGTTCTATGCTATGGAAAGTGAAATTTTGATTTATGAGATGAATTTACTCGATTGTGGTAATTAATCAGAATTATGTAGTTTATGAAAAAGTAACTTTTGGAAATTTAAAAGTTTCAAGTTGTGAGCTAGTGAGAAAACCATTAGTATAATAAATTGACTAGAGATTGTGGGACAATACTTACATCGATACTAGAAGTGTATCTTTGATAAGTCGTTAGTGGAGGTTCGAGGCTAGTTTTGTGCTCTCCTCCGAATTAAACGTGTGTTATCCCCTAATAAATATTAGTGACCCGTGTCGAGATCTCCTTGTGCGGGATGGTCGGGGAAAGTATTTATTAGGTATTGTACCCCTTAATAAATATGAGTGACCCGTGTTGAGATCTCCTTGTGCGGGATGGCCGGGGAAAGTAT
Organism: Lathyrus tuberosus; assembly: GCA_022829125.1. Lineage (NCBI taxonomy): Eukaryota > Viridiplantae > Streptophyta > Magnoliopsida > Fabales > Fabaceae > Lathyrus > Lathyrus tuberosus. The sequence continues at coordinate 7,380,775 of JALAZF010000258.1, read as the reverse complement.
TTATTAAGTAAGCAGCAGTTGTAACGCCCCAGTTTTATTTATTTTATTTAATTGAGTCGTTTTGATTATATTATTATTATATTATTTTATTTCTGACTTTTATGTGAAAATATGTTATTTTTCATCGAGATTATATTTTATCGCGTTTTGGGAACGTTTGCGAGATATTTGAGTGTGGGGTTATTTTGGTATTTTCATTTATTTCCTTAAGTTAGAAACATAAATAGAAAGAGAGAAAATAGAAAGGAAAGAAAAAGAAAAGAAGAAAAAGAGGAAGAAAGAAAAGAGAAAGAAAAGGAGAAAGAGAGAAAACTTGGAGAATTTAGGAACCGATTCAACCGACTTTTCAAACGCAATTTAATCGGGTAAGGGTGCGAAACTCGATTATACTATGTTTGTGTATGATTATGTATGTTTGTGTGGTAGTTTTATTGGTTTTTAGATATAGGTAGAAATGTGATAGACGATAGAAATCGATGTTTTCGCGGTTGGAAACCGATGTAAACGTTGTAGAATACTTGTTACCATGATTAGAGTATGTTCTGATTGCTATATGTTGGTTTGAAAATGTTTTGGGGGAGAAAATATAGGTTTGGGTTATGTAACAGCGCTGCTGGGTTTTCTGGTTTTCGCAGGTTCGCACTTCAAATCCCCTAGCGAAGGGGAAAGCGAGCATTCGCTGGCTATTCGCACTGCGAAGGTGTGGGCGAGCATTCGCCAGAGGTTTGCACTGCGAACTTTGTGTTATTTTGTGTTGCTTCAGTTCTGACTTCGTTCGCTGGGGAACTCGCACTGCGAAAAGGGAAGCAAAGATTCGCTGGATTGTTCGCACTGCGAACGTTGGGAAATTTTTAGGCTATTTTCAGTTCTGACTTGGTTCGCTGGGACATTCGCACTGCGAATGAATCAGCGAAGGACTCGCTAGGAGCTTCGCAATGCGAATGTGACAGTTTTTCCCAATTTGTTTTCTTTGTAACATTTGATCCGTGAGTCGGTTTGAGGCGCGGTTTGATGCGTTGGGAAGCTTTTAACATGTTCTTTCTTATATTATTGGTTTTGAGACTAGTGGCCGATTTAATTATGTGGGGAATTGGAATGGTGTCGTTTTGTTAACTTGTACCATTGTAAGTGTGAGTAGTTGATGTGTATTATGCAATATGTTGTTGATATGAATGTTGTATGACTTGTGATGATGGTTTGTGACCTAAGAGCTGGTAAATGCAATGTGTGGTATTTGATGATATATGCATGATTATAGATGTGTATATGTGTGCATTTGAATGTCATGAGTCATTGTATGTCAAGCATCATGATATGCATGTTGGTGATGTCGTGTGCCCTAGTGGGTGTGAGCGACAGATTGGTTCCAGAGGGAATCCGCTATAACATCGTGTGCCTTAAAAACATAAGAAGACCTAAAGCGATGATTATAGACGATCGTGTGCCTTATACAAAGAGGACCTAAAGTGATCGGATCGTGTGTCTTATACAAAGAGGACCTAAAGCGATCCATAAACGTTGTGTGCCTTAAAAAAATAAGAGGACCTAAAGCGACGGGGAACATCATTTGCCCGAAGAGGTGTTACATGGGTAATCCTAAGTAACAAGCGATGGTTCCAATAGTTCCTGAGTGAACTAGTGTTGAGAATGATGGATGGATGATACCGCATGTGCATTTGCATAGAGTCGTTGTGTCGGTCTCTTTGCATTTACATTAATCGTGAATGGATTGATTGTGTGTGGAATGGTGGATGAAATTGATGAGTTGATATATGTATATTTGTGTTGGTGATAATTATAATGTGCATGGTCGATATACCTTGGTGATGAATATATGAAATATACTTTGTGTTGTTTGTGTTTGAATTCTGGTATAAGTTGTGGTGAGAATATTTTATATGTGTATTTTTGTGTTATTATATAATTATATGCAACTATATTATGATTGTGTTTCTCACCCTTCTGCTGTTTTAAAATGCTCTACGAGGCATTGCAGATTAGATGCTGGAGGTCTTTTTGTGAAGCTTAGGTCTTCATTCTTTTGTCGGTCGGCTCTGATATGTAGCACCGGGTAGTCGGGGGATCGAGTGTGATTATTTTGTATTATGTATACATGTATCTTTTGGATTGTACATGTATGATGTTGTATATGGCAGACAAACTTTTTATGATGTATATATATGAGATTCGGTACAGATTTTCCGCTTTTATTCTGTATCTGAATTGTGGGTGTTAGGAACGCAGTTCCTTTGTTATGTGCTACCTGAATTGTTGCATATCTTTATGAGCAGGTGTATGTGTATTGGTTTCAAATTGATGTGACCCCTCTGTCTATGCCGTGAATTTTTAATTCTACTCTGATTAATTGTTATCGCTTTAATAGCCTGGGGGTGTAGATTGAGGGTGTTACATTAAGTGGTATCAGAGCCAGTTTGTGTCAGTCCTTGTTGGTCTTTGTGGTTCGGTGAGCTGTTTGTTTAACCATAGTTGCTGTTATTGGAAATGAACAGAATATGGCTGGTAGGAATGATGCTGCTTTAGCTGCTGCGATCCAAGCTATGGCTCGGGCTGTGCAGGGTGCGCCTAATGCTGCGGGTAATGATGAGTTCAGGAAGAACAAACCGCCTGTCTTTAAAGGAAGATATGATCCTGATGGTGCACAGATTTGGCTTAAGGAGATTGAAAGAATCTTCCGAGTGAGGGATTGTGTTGAAGATCAGAAGGTGAGACTGGGTACTCACATGTTACTGGAAGAAGCTGATGATTGGTGGGTTAGTACACGTCATGTGTTAGAAGCTGCAGGGGAAGAGATCACTTGGACTGTGTTTAGCGTTGAGTTTCTGAGGAGGTATTTTCCTGAAGATGTTAGAGGAAAGAAGGAAATTGAGTTCTTGGAATTGAAACAAGGTAGTATGTCTGTTGTTGACTATACTGCTAAGTTTGTGGAGCTGGTGCAGTTTTATTCACATTATGCTGAAGCTACTGCGGAGTTTTCTAAGTGTGTGAAGTTTGAGAACGGATTGCGTCCTGAGATTAAACAGGCAATCGGTTATCAACGGATTAGGAGGTTTTCTGATTTGGTGGACTGTTGTAGGATTTATGAGGAGGATAGTAAGGCTTGTTCTACTCACTATAAGAGTGTGAGCGAGAGGAAAGGGAAGCAACAGTTTCGTAGTGGTCCTTATGTAACGCCAACTGATAAAGGTAAACAAAGGGGTAATTTTGAGAGAAGGCCAAGTGGAGGAGGCATGTCTAATCCTCTGAGATGTTTTAGGTGTGGTGACCTAGGACATCGTCAGTTCGAATGTAGGAAGGATATGAGGAAGTGTTCTAATTGTGGAGGTTTAAGACACATTGCAGCTGATTGTAAGAGGAACGTGGTGAAGTGTTTCAATTGTGGGGAACCTGGACATGTTAGTACGAAGTGTCCGACACCGAAGCAAGCTCCAACTGGTGGGAAGGTTTTTGCCTTGGCGGGAACTCAGACTACAAGTGCAGATCGTCTGATCCGAGGTACTTATTTTATTAATAGTACGCCTTTAGTTGCTATTATTGATACCGGAGTGACTCATTCGTTTATTTCGTCTGAGTGCGCGAAGCGTTTGAATCTTGTGTTGTCTTCGATAGATGGTGAGATGGTTATTGATACTCCAGCAATGGGGTCAGTAACTACTTCTTTGGTTTGTTTAAGTTGTCCTTTGACCATTTATGGTAAAGACTTTGAGATGGATTTAGTGTGTTTGCCGTTGGAGGGTTTAGATGTGGTTTTGGGTATGAATTGGTTACAGTTCAATTGGTTTCATATTGATTGTTATCATAAGCTAGTAAGATTTTCTTCTCTTGAGGAAGACGAAGACTCGAGTTTCTTATCTACCAAAGAGTTGAAGAAACTTTTGATGGAGGAAGCTCAGTTGTTTGGGTTGTTTGCATCGTTGTCGGTGGATAGTCAAGTTTCACTGGATGTGTTTCCTGTTGTGTGTGATTTTTCGGAAGTGTTTCCTGAGGATATTTCGGACTTGCCGCCAGAGAGAGAGGTGGAGTTTTCTATAGATCTAGTTCCTGGTACTAAACCTGTATCGATGACACCATATCGAATGTCGGCATATGAGTTGGTTGAGTTGAAGAAGCAAATGAATGAATTGTTGGAAAAGAGGTTTGTGAGGCCAAGTGTGTCGCCTTGGGGTGCTCCAGTTTTATTAGTGAAAAAGAAAGATGGAAGTATGCGATTGTGTATTGATTATCTCTAGTTGAATAAGGTGACAATTAAGAATAAGTATCCTGTTCCGAGAATTGATGATCTGATGGATCAGTTAGTAGGTGCGTGTGTGTTTAGTAAGATTGACTTGAGGTCGGGGTATCATCAGATAAGAGTGAAAGAGGAAGATATTCAGAAGACGGCTTTTAGGACATGTTACGATCATTATGAATATTCTGTGATGCCGTTCGGGGTTTCTAATGCGCCAGGTGTGTTTATGGAGTACATGAATCGTATTTTCCACGAGCATTTGGATCGTTTTGTTGTTGTGTTTATTGATGATATCTTAATTTTTTCTAAGCCTCGGGAGGAACATGCGGAGCATTTGCGCATTGTGTTGCAGGTTTTGAAGGAAAGGAAACTTTTTGCCAAGTTGTCCAAGTGTGAATTCTGGTTGTCGGAAGTAAGTTTTCTTGGTCATGTGATTTCAGGTAACGGTATTGCTGTGGATCCATCTAAAGTAGAAGCAGTTCTACAATGGGAGGCTCCGAGATCTGTTACTGAAATTAGAAGCTTTTTGGGTTTAGCTGGTTATTATCGGAGGTTCATTGAAGGTTTTTCTAAGTTAGCACTTCCATTGACCCAGTTGACTTGTAAAGGGCAAGCGTTCATTTGGGATATTCGGTGTGAGGAAATTTTTAATGAGCTGAAGAGAAGATTGACGACAGCTCCGATTTTGATTTTGCCGAATCCTACTGAACTATTTGTGGTGTATTGTGATGCGTCTTTGATTGGGCTAGGTGGAGTGTTGATGCAAGAAGGTAAGGTTGTGGCTTATGCTTCGAGGCAATTAAGGGTGCATGAGAAAAATTATCCTACTCATGATCTTGAATTAGCGGCCGTGGTCTTTGTGTTGAAGATTTGGAGGCATTATCTCTACGGTGCAAGATTCGAAGTCTTTAGTGATCATAAGAGCTTGAAATACTTGTTTGATCAGAAAAAGTTGAATATGCGGAAACGTAGATGGTTGGAATTTTTGAAGGACTACGACTTTGGCTTGAATTACCATCCTGGTAAAGCTAATGTGGTAGCCGATGCGTTGAGTCGGAAATCGTGCATATGTCTGCTTTGATGGTTAAGGAGTGGGAACTTTTGGAATCGTTTAGAGATTTGAGTTTGGTGTGTGAATTGACTCTGACAGTGTAAGGCTTGGTATGTTGAAGGTTACTAATGATTTTCTGTTGACCGTTAGCGAGAAACAGAAATTGGATGTGAAATTTGTGGATTTGATGACGGTTGGGGATAAAAGTGAAAATGAGGACTTTAAAGTGGATAATAACGGTGTTTTGAGGTTCCGAGGTAGAATTTGTATTCCTGATGATGCGGAGTTGAAAAGGATGATTTTGGAGGATGGACACCGGAGTAGTTTGAGTATACATCCGGGAGCTAATAAGATGTACCAAGATTTGAAGAAGATTTTCTGGTGGTCTGGATTGAAGCGAGATGTGGCACAATTTGTGTATTCCTGTTTGACGTGTCAGAAGTCGAAGGTAGAACATCTGAAGCCTACTGGTTTGTTGCAACCGTTGGATATTCCGGAGTGGAAATGGGATAGCATTTCTATGGACTTTGTAACAGGGTTGCCGAATACACTGAGGGGACATAATGCGATTTGGGTGGTTGTGGATAGGCTGACTAAATCAGCTCATTTCATTTCGATTGACATCAGTTTTTCTTTGGAGAGGTTGGCAGAGATTTATATCAGTGTGATTGTGAAGTTGCATGGGGTTCCGTTGAGTATTGTTTCGGATCGAGATCCGAGGTTTACCTCGAGATTTTGGGAGAGTTTACAAAAGGCATTGGGTTCTAAATTGAGATTGAGTTTGACTTATCATCCTCAGACGGATGGACAGACCGAGAGGACGATTCAGTCGTTGGAAGATTTGTTACGAGCTTGTGTTCTTGAACAAGGTGGTGCTTGGGATAGTTATCTTGTGTTGATTGAATTCACGTATGACAATAGTTTCCATTCGAGTATTGGAATGGCACTGTTTGAAGCGTTGTATGGACGAAGATGTCGAACACCGTTGTGTTGGCACGAATCTGGTGAGAGTTCGGTGGTTGGACCGGAATTGATTCAACAGACTACAGACAAGGTGAAACTTATTCGTGAGAAAATGAAGGCTTTTCAGAGTAGGCAAAAGAGTTATCATGATCGAAGAAGGAAAGATCTCGAGTTTCAAGAGGGCGATCATGTATTTTTGAGAGTTACGCCGGTAACGGGTGTTGGTCGTGCATTGAAGTCGAAGAAGCTTACTTCTCAGTTTATTGGTCCTTACCAGATATCCGCGAGAGTTGGTGCTGTGGCTTATAGGGTGGCGTTGCCGCCGAGTCTGTCGAATTTGCATGATGTGTTTCATGTTTCACAGCTTCGGAAGTATGTTCCGGCTCCGTCGCATGTGGTTCCGATGGACGAGATTGAGGTAAGGGAGAACCTTACGGTTGAGGCTTTACCAATGAGGATTTTGGATCGCGAGTTAAAGCGGTTAAGAGGCAAGGATATTGCACTTGTGAAAGTAGCGTGGGGAGGCGCTGCTGAGGGCAATTTGACTTGGGAGTTGGAGAGTCGGATGCGGGAGTCGTATCCAGAGTTGTTCGTCTCAGGTAATATTTTCGAGGACGAAAATTTCTAAGTGGGGGAGAGTTGTAACGCCCCAGTTTTAGTTATTTTATTTAATTGAGTCGTTTTGATTATTTTATTATTATATTATTTTATTTCTGACTTTTATGTGAAAATATGTTATTTTTCATCGAGATTATATTTTATCGCGTTTTGGGAACGTTTGCGAGATATTTGAGTGTGGGGGTATTTTGGTATTTTCATTTATTTCCTTAAGTTAGAAACATAAATAGAAAGAGAGAAAATAGAAAGGAAAGAAAAAGAAGAGAAGAAAAAGAGGAAGAAAGAAAAGAGAAAGAAAAGGAGAAAGAGAGAAAACTTGGAGAATTTAGGAACCGATTCAACTAACTTTTCAAACGCAATTTAATCGGGTAAGGGTGCGAAACTCGATTATACTATGTTTGTGTATGATTATGCATGTTTGTGTGGTAGTTTTATTGGTTTTTAGATATAGGTCGAAATGTGATAAACGATAGAAATCGATGTTTTCGCGGTTGGAAATCGATATAAACGTTGTAGAATACTTGTTACCATGATTAGAGTATGTTCTGATTGCTATATGTTGGTTTGAAAATGTTTTGGGGGAGAAAATATAGGTTTGGGTTATGTAACAGCGCTGCTGGGTTTTCTGGTTTTCGCAGGTTCGCACTGCGAATCCCCTAGCGAAGGGGAAAGCGAGCATTTGCTGGCTATTCGCACTGCGAAGGTGTGGACGAGCATTCGCCAGAGGTTCGCACTGCGAACTTTGTGTTATTTTGTGTTGTTTCAGTTCTGACTTCGTTCGCTGGGGAACTCGCACTGCGAAAAGGGAAGCGAAGATTAGCTGGATTGTTCACACTGCGAACGTTGGGAAATTTTTAGGCTATTTTCAGTTCTGACATGGTTCGCTGGGACACTCGCACTGCGAATGAAGCAGCGAAGGACTCGCTAGGAGCTTCGCAATGCGAATGTGACAGTTTTTCCCAATTTGTTTTCTTTGTAACTTTGATCCGTGAGTCGGTTTGAGGCGCGGTTTGATGCGTTGGGAAGCTTTTAACATGTTCTTTCTTATATTATTAGTTTTGAGACTAGTGGCCGATTTAATTATGTCAGGAATTGGAATGGTGTCGGTTTGTTAGCTTGTACCATTGTAAGTGTGAGTAGTTGATGTGTATTATGCAATATGCTGTTGATATGAATGTTGTATGACTTGTGATGATGGTTTGTGACCTAAGAGCTGGTAAATACAATGTGTGGCATTTGATGATATATGCATGATTATGGATGTGTATATGTGTGCATTTGAATGTCATGAGTCATTGTATGTCAAGCATCATGATATGCATGTTGGTGATGTCGTGTGCCCTAGTGGGTGTGAGCGACGGATTGGTTCCAGAGGGAATCCGCTATAACATCGTGTGCCTTAAAAACATAAGAGGACCTAAAGCGATGATTATAGATGATCGTGTGCCTTATACAAAGAGGACCTAAAGCGATCGGATCGTGTGCCTTATACAAAGAGAACCTAAAGCGATCCATAAACGTCGTGTGCCTTAAAAAAATAAGAGGACCAAAAGCGACGGGGAACATCGTTTGCCCGACGGGGTGTTACATGAGTAATCCTAAGTAACAAGCGATGGTTCCAATAGTTCCTAAGTGAACTAGTGTTGAGACTGATGGATGGATGGTACCGCATGTGCATTTGGATAGAGTCGTTGTGTCGGTCTCTTTGCATTTGCATTAATCATGAATGGATTGATTGTGTGTGGAATGGTGGATGAAATTGATGAGTTGATATATGTATATTTGTGTTGGTGATAATTATATTATGCATGGTCGATATACCTTGGTGATGAATATATGAAATATACTTTGTGTTGTTTGTGTTTGAATTCTGGTATAAGTTGTGGTGAGAATATTTTATATGTGTATTTTTGTGTTATTATATAATTGTATGGAACTATATTATGATTGTGTTTCTCACCCTTCTGTTGTTTTAAAATGCTCTACAAGGCATTGCAGATTAGATGCTGGAGGTCTTTTTGTGAAGCTTAGGTCTTCATTCTTTTGTCGGTCGGCTCTGATATGTAGCACCGGGTAGTCGGGCGATCGAGTGTGATTATTTTGTATTATGTATACATGTATCTTTTGGATTGTACATGTATGATGTTGTATATGGCAGACAAACTTTTTATGATGTATATATATGAGATTCGGTACAGATTTTCCGCTTTTATTCTGTATCTGAATTGTGGGTGTTAGGAACTCAGTTCCTTTGTTATGTGCTATCTGAATTGTTGCATATCTTTATGAGCAGGTGTATGTGTATTGGTTTCAAATTGATGTGACCCCTCTGTCTATGCCGTGAATTTTTAATTCTACTCTGATTAATTGTTATCGCTTTAATAGCCTGGGGGTGTAGATTGGGGGTGTTACAGCCGTGACCCGTGTCGAGATCCTCTGGTGTGGGATGGCCGGGGAAAGTTGCTTAGTGGGTAGTATTAGTGACCCGTGTCGAGATCCTATTATGTGGGATGGCCGGGGAAATTACCATAAGGAGTGGTATTAGTGACCCGTGTCGAAATCTTCGGGTGGAGGATGGCCGGGGAAAATACCATTGGTAGATAATTAGTGACCCGTGTCGATATCTCCTTGTGCGGGATGGCCGAGAAAAGTTATTTACGTTAAGGATCTGTGACCCGTGTTTAATCTCCTTGAGCGAGATGGTCGGGGAAAGATTCCTTAACTAGTTGTCGTTTTGTGTGTATTGCGTTTGTTCTCTAGTGAGAAATGTTTAAACTCAAAGTCTAATTCCTTTCCCCCGACTTGAGTTAGGTTTTGATTAGAACCTTGTAAAGTCGAGAGAATCCATAAGATAGAGAACTCACTGAGATTTGATGTATCTCACCCTACTATTGTTGAATATTTCAGGTACTTCAGGTTCCGCGAAGGGTAAGGATAAGGCCGTGCGATTATCCTTACTTGTCAGATGGCGTAGCTTCCGTTGTGGAGTTTTTGAGATCGTTGTCGATCTAGTTCTTAGTATTTATCTTTGGAACATCTTGTATATATATTTATGCCATAGTTTTTTTTGTATTAGGCTTTTTGGGCATGTATATGTATAATGTGTTTACTAGGGACTTATTGGTATTTCAGTACCAAACGTGGTTTTCATGTATAATATATGCTTTGATGTATGTATTTATATATGGGCGTTACATATTTAATGTTTTCAAAATAAATATATACGTTTTCTTACAAATTTACATACTTTCTAAATATATATTAAATATAATATTTTTTTAATAAGATTTAATTCATATTTTCTATAAATATATTACATATTTTTTAAATAATATTAAAATATAATCTATTTTTTGAACAATATTTTCTATAAATATATTACTAAAATATATAAACAATATTATTTTTTATATTTATACACTAAATCATATAAACAACATATACATATATTTATTTACTTATATCAATATATCAATAACAACAGCACATTAAATACAACATATATCAATATCGAATACACCTCAAATCTTAAAAAAGAAAAAATATGTGTATCTTTTGAAGTCCACTTAAATTTGAAGCTCACTTTTGATGAAATTTAACATCTTTATATGAATAAATGTATACATGCAACACAGAAAAAAAATTTTAATTAGTAAAGCTAAATTATAAATTCAAAAAATTATAGGAAAAGAATAATATTTACCTAATTTTAGCTTGGTAGAATATTTGAAAGAAGAAGAAATGAATATTTGATGGAAGTTGTTTTAATGAAAATTAAAATGAGAGAAGAAGAAGGGTGGAAGAAAAATGAGAGAGAAAAGAAAAATGAGAGAGTTAATGTGTCTAGGAAAGAAGAAGAAATCTGAATTTATGGTATGCAACTAGTGCGGGGCTACCCTACGCAGTCAAAGAGGATAACATTTGCGAGGGGATGCCCCTAGCAAATGTTGATGTGTTGCAGGTACATTTTCTGTCATGTTGCAGGTTTTAGCAGCAGAAATAAATGCTTTTTATGACAGATTTGACTTTACCATTACAATTGGTGAGGGGTAGCCCCTAGCTAAGTGCACTGATAAAATTGGTGAGGGGTTATCCCCTCGCAAATGACAATCTTTGCCAGCCCATTTTGGCGCTCTTTCCTTTTTGCGAGGGGTGACCCCTAGCAACTTCCACTTTTAAAATTAAAAAAAAAAATTCCCCGTTTTTGCGAGGGGTCACCACACTTTTTTTATTTTAATTTTATTTTTTGTATATTTTGTGCATTGCGAGGGGTTTAACCCCAAGCAACTTTGCTTTTTTAGTGAGGGGGTTTATCCCTAGCAAATGCCCCTAGCTATTAACAGTATGTCTTGTAGTGGTTTTCTTTTGAATCTTCTATTTAGCATATTTGGTAGTGATGAATATGATAGATTGAGTTACTCTATTTAGAACTTACTTTTCCCAAATGTGAAACTCAGTTAGGTTAGGATATAAATTGAATGTAAACTAAGCAAGTTAAGTTATGTATTTATTAAGCAAATAGATGTTTTTGGAAAGTATTGCTAGGTTAAGAAACTCTATTTTACACAACTCTCCATCAAAAACTACATGCATGATTCAAATACAATTTATAAAGTTGACAGAAGAAGCTATCAACTTTTCATTGATTTGGTGAGGCTTTATTTGCTACATGTGATAGTGGACAGTGCCGTGCCTAACACGACCATGTGCACATTATGGATTCAACTGTTACAAAACTTCCTTTCAATATAGTATATACATTTTATGAGAGTAACATATAAGGGTAATAAAATTCTATTTCATTTTCCATTATTTCATGGAAGAGTTATTCTTCAATCAATGATCATGATTTTGAAATGTCCTCTTACTCTGTACTCTTGAAAGAGGGGTCAGAGTTTGATTGAGTTTCTATGAAACATCCAAATGGGTCATGCTTGATAGAAAGTTTTTCAATGCATTTTTGAATGTGCTTTTTTTATTTATATGATTGAAGTTGATGATTGGAAAGTGTTGGAAATCAAAATTGCCAATTGGGTGAAAGTTTCTGGCATAACAATCCACACAAGTTTTAAAGGAATTCATCAACATTTAAGTTATACAACATCTGTTTTAAAATGTCTGACGTTTAATGTTCTTGCACATAGATTGAAAAAAACAATGATATTAGCATAAGATATTATATTTTTACTAAGTTAGCCTTATTGATACATTGGAATTGAAAATAATGTAAAAAATATTAATTTTATGATATAATAATTAAAAAAGTAACAATCATTTATACATTTTTATATTAAAAAGTGAAAATGACAGTTACTTTGAAACAAATTTTATTTGTTAAAACGACAATTATTATAAAACGGAAGAAATAACTAATAACGTCGTATTTCAGTTAATAGTTATTTAGGGAAATCAGATAGCAAGCGCGAGTTATATCTCACACAAAAAAAAAATGATGAATTGGAACTTGTGAAATGTATGATTGGTTAAAACTAAATTATCAATTTTCTACCAAGTTTTTACTATGGTATATAATTTAATTTAAAAATAAAATACTATTTAGTATATGTTGATTAATAATTTTTTTTTGAAATTGTACCTTTAGTTATAAATAAATATTTACATCGTTTTAATAAATAAGAAAATAATTATTTTCATTTTGAAATTTTGTTTTCATAGAGGGTAGAGAATGAATTATTTCTGATTTCTGCACAGCACTAGCAAATAATTGTACATGATATTTACAAACTAGTGAAATTTGAATTGATGTTCCGCAAGTCAAGAAATATTTATTACACAAGTTCTTAGGTCTCTCATTTTGGTTTTCTTTCTTTTCTTTCCTAATGAAATAAAACACATGTTTGGCTGTTTAAAGAAACTTAGCACTTTACAACATTTCATCTTAGAAATTCAACATATTAACTAAATTTGTGAATGCAACAATTAGTTTATAGTATGGTAATATAATAAAATTATTCAAACATTAGCCTGCAAATATTTAAGTTACTGGGAGAAGTAGAAAATAATTAAGTTTAAACTTTAAAAGTCCACATAGCCAATGTCAACTTGAGATTTTTCCAATCATCATTTTATGTTAGTGAATGTGAGATATATCATCTAAACCCTAAATCAAATATGAGTTTCTATAAATAAAATTTTTATGCAAGGAGAAAATATATACATAATGTTTAGATATTGTTTCCAGCGGGCGAAAAATTAAAGTAGTTGAGATTCAATTCAGCTCAAATCTGCTCTATTTGATCTAAAATATAAAAGTCATTTTAGACAGAAAACAAAGGTCCTGTTTGTTTTGTTTTTTTTAAATGATTGTTATAGTGTAACATAATTTTGTGAAAAAAAAAATTTACAAATAAATTTTTTATAAAAGTTTCAAATAAAAATTTGTTTTGAATAGTTATTCTTAAAATGTTATTTTAGATATATCAACATTTTATCAAAAAAAATTTTGGATATCAAAATTTCAAAAAATCACTTTATTTTAAAGCTATTTCAAATAGTTTTTCATAAGGATTAATAGTGAGTTAGAGAGAGAAGCTCCAACTTCTCTCTAGGGAAGCTCAAGACATAGTGCAACTGGTTTAGACATCTTAACAAATTTTGATCCTTAGTCTCCTTGACAATGTAAGATTTCGATGTTTTTGGTTTAAACTCCTATACTTAGGTATAGGGACCTTGGCATCTGTTTCTTCTTCATTGTTCTAGGCCTTTGGATTACTATTTGTGTTGATACAACTAGCACTGTGATTGCGCAATAGGTATTTTGCGTGGGTGAAATCTTCTGTAAGCGAGTAGTTAAGGAGATTGGTTGCTTGGAGCATGGAGTGGCAAGTGGTAAAAAGAAAGAAAAGAACAGCAAACCCAAAGTTTTCAGTGTGGAAGGATAGGTCTGGTAAACTATCAAATGAGGACGATGTATCTTCATTCTTTTTCACCGAGATGCCAGACGATTACAACGCTAAGGAGATGTTCTTCTTATTTAAAGAGTTTGGTCAAGTGCAGGAAGTGTTTATCCCAGCTAGATTGGATAAAAGAGGTAAGCGCTATGGATTTGTTAGATTCAGAAAGATTGATGACATCAGGATGTTAGCTATGGAGTTAGATAGTATACAAATCAATGGAAGGAAAATCTTTGTGAATGTTCCTAGATTTCAAAGAAGAGTGGTGCAGTTGAACAATGCCCCTACTACCAGGCCGGTACGTATGGCGGAACATAAGAAGGTTGAACGTGAGAAAAAACAGGTTGGTGGTGGACAGAAGAAATCATATGTTGATATGGTAAGAGGGGAAAAAAGACAAGCGACAGAAGTTTGGGGAAAGGAAAGCCGACCACATTCTGAATGGAGAGGTTTATCTTTTAGTATTGAGGAGAATGAAATCAAACGGTTTGATAGGGCGTTTGTTGGTGAGCTAAAAGATTCCGGTAATGCTTATAACATTAAAGAAATGTTCTACAAGGAAGGTATTTTTCAAGTTAAAGTTACTCCAATGGGTGCTAATTTATGTCTTATGGAAGACTTGGTGGAGAATGCAGTCAAATCGTTAGTGGAAGAAGAGGCTGATTGGATGCAGGGTTTGTTCTTGGATATCAGAGGTTGGTGCCCCTCAGAAGTGGATAAAGAAAGGCTCACATGGGTGAAATGCTTTGGCATCCCGTGCCATGCTTGGAGAGAAGACTTTTTTAAGTATATTTCCAGCCGGGTAGGAGAATTCATCAGATGTGATGAGGAAACAATGTCTCAATCCACTCTTGATGTTGCTAGAATACTGATCAAGACTAGAAATGTTAGCAACCTTAATGAGATTATCAAAGTTGAAATCAATGATGTGTTGTTTATTATCAAAGTGATGGAGGACAACCATGGTCCTAGACGAATTATTTTGGAAGATATGAAGGTGAGAAGTCTGCAGGAGCCGGAGGAGTCAGTGGTAAATGAAACTGAGGATGATGATTCACAGGAGGATAATAATGAAGACCTTGAAACTAGGTTATCCTCGAACAATGGTAGTACATCAGTTGAGGAGGATATGGAAAACTCTAAAGGTGAAGATAGAGATGGTGGAAGAGAAAATCAGGGGTCAAGAGATCCTGTACCTAGGAGCAGTTTTCATGGTATAGGTAATAATCAAAAGGGCAGTCTTGAAGGACGAGAAAAGCTGTACTTGGGTAGTCAAATTGCAGAAAAAGCAGAAAAGGTAATTTTTGGAGGTAAAGAAAATTGTGGTCAGAGCCAGGTGGATAGGATAGGTGAGGATGCATTTAATGAGGAGGAAGTCCAAGACAAACTGACTAGACAAGGGAGGGGGTGGGTGACGATTTATGGGAAAAGAGAATAGAGCTTGGCACAGGTTTAGACTTGGGGTGTACGGCGGGTAAGAGGATTGGTACACCTCAGGAGGCTTTAAACGGGGCCCAAATAGATCGTGGGGTGTTGGGCTTGGTTTCTAGGCCCAATGGCAATGTGAACTTAGTCCAAAGATTATCTGGTGGACCAATACAATCTCTAAGAAGAAAGAAGAAGTCATTGAGTGAGATTTATAAGGAGGTGCAGATTCCATACGAGCCCTCTTTCTATGCTGCTTTATTACATGCTTCCTCTAGGTTCAAAGGTTCCAAAGAGACCTCTGGTGAAGGTGGAAATCCTCTTACGCAATCTTCTCAGTCTGGATGTAATGAGTCTAAGTACTCTGGTGGATCCATTATTTGTTGTAACTCTTTATCTGATGGAGATGTAGCAATGGGCAATGAGAGAATTAAGAGTAATCCAGGTGTTGTTGCCCGAAAAGTTTGGTCTATCCTGAAGGAGTTGGGGATTGAAGGTGAAGAAGACGAGGAGGTTCTGGATGGTATAATTAGGAAAATGGATGGAAGTTCTCTGAAAAAATCTCAGAGGTTGAGGGTGGAAGCTAATGTTGAATCATGAATTTGACAACATATAATATCAGGGGGTGTAATTCTCTTTTGAAGAAGAGAAGACTTAAACTGTTGATTGAGAAAGAGGTAGTAGATTTCATTCTTATTCAAGAGACTAAACTTAAAGTGGTAGATGACAAGACTGTAAAGGCGATTTGGGGTAGTGAAGATTGTGACTGGTCGGCTTCGGAGGCGGTTGGTCTGTCTGGAGGTATGCTCTCAATCTGGAAAGTTAATCTTTTCAAATCCATATTTAGTTTCTCTGGTAGAGGTTATTTAGGGGTATTTGGGTGTTGGAGAGATAGATACTTGTACATTATTAATGTTTATTCTCCATGTGGCCTTTCTGAAAAAAGAATATTATGGGAGAAATTATTACAACTCAAAGCTAGTATGCCTAGGGGAGATTGGATAATAGGTGGAGATTTTAACTCCATTAGATGTAAGGAAGAGAGACAGGGGTGTGGGAGTTATAACAGAAATGAGATGGAGGAATTTGACATGTTTATTGAAGATGTGGGATTGTTAGATTTACCTTCCTTGGGGAACAGGTTCACTTGGTTTAAGGCAAATGGATCATGTAAAAGTAGACTTGACAGATTCCTAATTAGTGGGGAGCTATGTAATGTTTGGAAGGTGGCAAACCAAAAGGTTGGGTTAAGAGATATCTCTGATCATCGGCCAATATCCTTATTGGTTGACAAGTGGAATTGGGGCCCGAAGCCGTTTAAATCCATAAATGCTTGGTTAGAACATCCTAGTTTTGTGGATTTTGTTAAGGAATGTTGGGAAGAGGTGGAGGTTTCAGGTAGTGCAAGTAATGTATTAATCCAAAAGATGGGACACCTAAAAAGAAGACTAAGGTGGTGGAATTTAAATGTGTTTGGGATTCAAGATCTGAAAATTCAGGAGAATATAAAGAGCATCAATGAAATGGAGGATTTGCTGTCAGAAGCTGAGGATCAATGGTCTGAGGATACCTTAAAGGCAAGAGGGCAGGCAGTTGAGGAAATGTGGAAAAATATTCATACTAAAGAAAGTATTCTCCATCAGAAATCAAGACAGAGATGGTTGGAGGAGGGTGACTACAACACAAAATATTTTCATAATGTTATAAATAGGAGGAGGACTAGGAATTCAATTTCAGCTGCTGGGTTAGGACTGGATGAAGATGTTGGTGTTGAGAAAGTAAAACAGGTGATTAAAGAGTTCTTTGAGAACAAATACAAAGCTAATGATGATGTTAAAATTGGGATGGATTTATCTGATTTGAACAAACTCTCATGGGAAGAAAGTTGTAGCCTTGTAGAAATTTTTTCGTATGATGAGGTTGTTGATATTATAAATAGTTGTGTGGGAGACAGAAGCCCTGGGCCAGATGGCTTTAATTTTAAATTCTTAAAGAAGGTTTGGGGGGTTGTTGGTAATGATTTTTATAGATGTATTACTGAGTTCCATGAAAAAGTTATTCTTCCTAAGGCTTTTTCCTCTGCTTTCTTTGTGCTGATTCCTAAAGTGGATAACCCTCAAAACCTACTGGAGTTCAGACCTATAGCATTGATAGGCTGTGTTAATAAGATTATATCCAAGGTTCTTGTGGCTAGGCTAAGGAAAGTGATTCATAAACTGGTGTCTGTTAGCCAAACTGCATTTGTACTTGAGAGACAGCTTCTAGATGGTGTCCTAGTG
Organism: Lathyrus tuberosus; assembly: GCA_022829125.1. Taxonomy (NCBI): domain Eukaryota; kingdom Viridiplantae; phylum Streptophyta; class Magnoliopsida; order Fabales; family Fabaceae; genus Lathyrus; species Lathyrus tuberosus. The sequence continues at coordinate 7,363,279 of JALAZF010000258.1, read as the reverse complement.
GCAAATGAGATTCTTGATTATGCAAAAAGAAAAGGAAAGACAAGATTTATGTTCAAAGTGGATTTTGCACAGGCTTATGATAGTATCAATTGGGACTTCATGTGTAAAGTACTAATAGCTATGAATTTTAGCTCCAAGTGGATTGAGTGGATTAAAGGGTTGGTATGCAACAGCTTTGGGTCTGTCTTGGTAAATGGAAGTTCTGGAAAAGACTTTAAAATGTCTAAGGGGTTAAAACAGGGGGATCCCATCTCCCCATTCCTATTTGTTTTGATGGCTGAAAGTATGGCACTATTGTTCAAGAAAGCTGTGGATGTAGGTTTATTGAAGAACATTAGGATAGAAGGAGGCTCATCTAATGTGCTGCTGCAATTTGCAGATGACACATTGATAATCTGTGAGGATAATTGGGATAATATCTGGTGCATAAAATCTATATTGAAGGGGTTTGAGACTTTGTCTGGACTGAAAGTTAATTATGGTAAGAGTAGGATGATGGGTAATGGAGTTGAGAATGATAGATGTATGGCTGCAGCAGCTTTCCTGAACTGCAAAGTTGGTGTTTTTCCTTTCAAATTTCTAGGACTATGTGTTGGTGGTAATCACAAGGCAGTAGGTTTTTGGAAACCGGTCATTCAATCTATCAAGAATAGATTAGTGACTTGGAGAGGCAGACTGATTTCGATTGGAGGAAGGGTTACACTGATCATTTCAGTATTGAGCAACTTACCAATCCATTATTTATCTTTTTATCTTGCACCTGCCACTGTTATTAAAGAAATCAAAAGGACTCAAAGAAGGTTTATGTGGGCTGGAGATGGTGAGAGGGAAAGTATATCTTGGGTAAAATGGTCTACAGTTTGCAAAACTAAAGAACAAGGTGGCTTAGGGATTATGGACATTGGTAAATTTAACAAAGCTCTTATTGCAAAGTGGCCGTGGAGGATTTCCAATGAGGAGGGTACAATTTGGTCTGATCTGATCAAGGCAAGATACAAGGGTGACTTCTCATGCTTATTCCTTAACCAAGGCAAGGTGGCCTCAAGACTTATGTCAAGCTGGTGGAAAGATTTATTATACCTGGCCAGTGAGAAAAATATTCAGGGTTTGTTTAGACAGCTGATCTGGAAGGTTGGAATGGGGGATAGAACCTTATTCTGGCAGTCTAAATGGCTTGGATGTGAATCTTTAGCTACCCTATTCCCCTCTCTATTTTGCAAGAACATTGTTGTAACTGGTGAGAATTCTGAAGCTGCTAGAGATCTTATGCTATTACTGCAGGAGGTTAGACTAACATACAATGTGGAAGATGTGATAATTTGGCCAACAAAGATGGATAATACTTTCAGTGTGAGGGACTGCTATTATTTTTGGAGCAGACGTGAGGAGGTTGGAACTATGGATAACAGTCTTAAAGAAGCACTAGTTTTACTTTGGAAGACAAAGATTCCTCTTAAAGTGTTGATATTCGGCTGGAGATCTCTCTTAGACAGACTGCCAACTCGTTATAATCTAATTAGAAGGCGAATTATATCGGATCCGCATCAACAATCATGTGTTTTCTGCTTCAGAGCTGTGGAGGACATCAATCATATTATTATGGGCTGCAATACTTCCAAATTGGTGTGGAAAGGACTGGAGGATTGGGTTGGTATCCATTTACCTAGAGAAGAAAACTATATTGATATGTTTGTTAGTTGGGCTAGACACAAGGAATTCGGCTCAACATTGGCTTGTTTATGGCTGACATCTTATTGGTGCTTATGGCGGACTCGAAACAAGGTGATATTCCAAGGAGAGGTGGCTATGGCAAACAAAATTCTGCAGGATGTGCAGGTTTTTTCTTGGAATTGGATGAGAAGGAGATCAAAGCAAGTGTCGACTATCAGTTGGTACGAGTGGTATAAAGCTCCGCTTGCTGTTACTGGAGTATCTTGATGGCTGTTGTTCATAATCTTAGTTTGTGGCTTATGTTTGTTCTAGGCAACACTTACTGTTGGGAGATTACTAGAAATTCCTATTGGTTTTTCTTGTTTTTCTGTTGTAGTTTTTGAATTGAGATTTGGAAAGCTATCTGTAATTCTTGTTGATTGGTCTATCTTGGACCTGTTAATGGAATTTTCTTTGATTTGAGTATAAAAAAAAATAGTTTTTCATAAAAATCATTTTTGAGATACAACTTTTTTCAAAAATTGCGATTTCGACTAAGATTTGATCTTCAACAATGTATGTTTATGTTGTATGATGTCAAAATTAGTCTTGCAATTTATAAAAAATAAATATAAAAAAACTTGTAATATTTTGAAAAACTGTTTTACAAAATTCATTTTTGAAAATACAAAGAAAAAATCATTTTTTTAAAGCTAAAACAAACAAACCCAAAATATATTCTCTGATCTCCACTTTTCATTACATTCATCTTAAATTTTAAACAGACTTATGTGCTAAAGTACTAATTTTGCAAATCTACCCCATATCAGCTTATCGAAGATTAGCACCACCACTTCAAAATTTTGCATTCACCAATGACATCCAATTCTGGTTGCAGAATGAAACATATATATTATTTAGGTGAAAGTGAGTTGAGAAATAAATTTTATTTAATAAATATTTTTAAATTAAAAATTATAAATAAATTAAAATCAAGACAAAAATCAATTAATCAATTCTTACTACTTCATAATCCGTTTTAAAATGACAGTTGTTTAAGATATTTGCACACAAATTTAAAAATGCAATGATATTGTCATAAGATGTTACACTTTTATTAAATTAGGCATACTGATGCATTGGGAATAATATAAAGAGTAATAATTAAAGGACATAATTGAAAAGTAACAATCATTTCTACATTGAAAAGTGAGAATAACATTCATTTTAAAATAAATTTTATTGGTTAAAACGATAGTAATTTTAAAATGGAAGGAGTAATAATTAAAAGACATAATTGGATAAATAACCGTCATCTCTACATTAAAAGATGAGTATGACAATCATTTTGAAATAAAATTTATTTGCTAAAACGACTATCATTTTGAAATGAAGTGAATACATAAAACTATAAAAAAAATATCATATTCTCTATTAATGTTGAATTTGAAATTTTTTCAATAGCATGTGTATTTAATATAGAAGTTATTATTATTTTTTTAATCGTAGATAAGTGTTGTAAGCGCTTTCACAAAACAAAATATTGATATGGACACTATAAAATACCAATAACTTTGTTAGATTCCCATGGGATTGTGCTTTTCAACATTTTTTTTAAGCAAGTTGATTCAATAAAACGAGAACTAAGGGTTCTCGAACTTGGTTACAAAAAGAACGAGAAAGAAACTCTCGACAAAAGATATTGAAAACCAATTGATCCTACGAAAAGTAATACAACGAATATTTACAAAAATCGTAAAAATTACAATTGGTTTTAGCAATATCACCTATAAAGGACCATTTCCAAGATGTAAACTTGATGTTCCAAACCGTATCAAGGATGTTCCACCGATGATTTTCGAAAATAATACTATTCCTTAGATACCGCAAATTCCAACACACCGCCAACCAAATTACACCCGCTTTCGGTTTCTTGACTTTTCGGGATTTACAAAAGTAACCCACCTCAAAAAACTATCTTGGAAGCTCCCTGCTTCTAAAACCGAAATATCCACAAAATCAATCCACTCCCTTATCTCCCTCCAAATCAAATTCCCCACTGTACACCCCAAAAAATAATGATCCAACGTTTCTTCTACTGAAGAGCAAAACCTACAAGCAATAGAAGTAGAATCGGGAAAATTAATACCTCGCACCTTGAGATTATCAGTAGTCGGAAGACTGTTCTTGAATAGCCGCCACCCGAAAGCCTTAACTTTAGTAGGTACCCTCGACTTCCATAAAAAATTCCAACAGGTCTCCTCAACCGAACCTACTAGCCCCATTACCGCAGAGCTACCAGCCCCAAAAGAACCCCCAGACGGAGCAGACAGGCCATCCGCAAAAGCAGGCTGCATAACAGACTCGCTACCAGGTACAGACCTGTCCGTGACCACAACCAATCTGCTATCTGAAACCTGCAGGCAATCGCACACATAACCGTTACAAACGCAATGCAAGTCAGTGGAAACCGAAACGCCAGCAAAGACAACAGCATAAGGGTTTGAAACCGCTTCAGGAACATCAATAATAGGGAGGCTGCACTGCCCACCAGAAGTTACTACAGAAGCAGAATAAAAATCAGCAGCAGCGGAGGGACTGCTAAGGTTACTGGAAACAGCAGCATCTGAGGTACTACTGAACCTATTAGAAGCAGCCCCGTTAAACCTACAGTTCTGAATTAAATTAACGAACGATCTCACTGAAAAACCACCTTCAATTTCCGCTTTCCATCTAACAATATCATGGGCAGACGAAGAGGGACCATGACCATCCAACACCGACCATAAAAGCACCAACTCAGATTCCGCCCCCGCACACAACCCCTGATTAATGCCCAAATCACTCCAAACCCAACTCCCATTAGCCCAACCTCTCATAGCTCCCACCGATACATTCTTGAGCTCCGAGGCCTCAAAAGCAAGGGGAAATTTGTCTTTAAGGCAACAATTATCCACCCAATACGCATACCAAAAAGACGTTGTCATTCCATTTCCTATCTCAAAAGCACAATTCTTAGTAAAACAATCTTCCTTTAACTTCTTATCAATAATGCCCAAATCTCTCCACCACACCGAACAAGAACCCTTATTAACATAAGAATTAACCCCGCTAAAAAAGGCTGAGTTGATGTCACCATAGCGGGCTTTCAATAACCTATACGACAAAGAATCTGTTCCGTTCAAAATACGCCATCTCCATTTAAGGAGGAGAGCCATGTTGAAGTCCTCAATCCTTCTAATCCCCAAACCGCCTTTATCGAAAGGCTTACAAAAATCCTTCCAACCCACCCAATTAATCCTCTGCCTCCCCTCCGTGCCTCCCCATAAAAAGTTACTTTGCAAACTTGTGATTTCCTTCGCAATCTTCACCGGTATCCTATAAAAAGAAAGCCAAAAAATCGATAAAGAACATAAAACCGACTTTAGAAGAGTGATTCTACCGCCAATACTAAGGAACCGATTCTTCCAATTGTCTAAACGCCTCTTAAACTTATCCACCAAAGGCTTCCAAGTTGAGATTCCTCTCGGACTATAACCAATAGGGATCCCAAGAAAGTTAAAATTGGAGCCTTCCACTTTACAAGATAGGAAAAAGGCAGTGGCATCCAAAAAACGAGGATTTGAATTGATTCCAATCAACTTGCTCTTGTGATAGTTGATCCCCAAACCTGACGCTAACTCGAAACTTCTAAGAACCTCCTTGAATGCCCAAATTTGATTCCAAGATGATTCCCCAATCAATAAAGTATCATCCGCGAATTGAAGGATATCCACCGAGCACAATCTATTAATAACCACTCCTCCATACACCCCTATATCCACCGTCTTCTTAATCAACCCCGAAAGACCCTCCGCCGCAATCACAAAACTGAAAGGTGATAGCGGGTCTCCTTGTCTCAATCCCCTCTCCACCCTAAAGTCCTTAGTAGGACTACCATTCACAAGCACCGACATACTACTATTGAATACCAATAATTCCATCCATCTCATCCATCTCCCACCAAAACCCATCCTTCTCATCATATATCTTATAAAATTCCAACTAACCTTGTCATAAGCTTTTTTGAAATCCACCTTAAAAAGAATACCACTCCTCCCTTCCTTAGAATAAAAATCAACCAATTCATTAGCAATCACCACTCTGTCAAGAAGTTTCCTTCTAGGGACAAAAGCACTTTGACACGGAGAAATCAAAGAATCCAACACCCTCTTCAATCTACCCACTAAAAGTTTCGATAAAACCTTATAAAGACACCCCACCAAGCAAATAGGCCTATAATCGTCAAGCGTTAAAGGATTCGAAACCTTCGGAATCAAAGTCAAGAAGGACGAAGTGATAGATTTAGAAAGGTTCGAACCCGAGTGGAAACCATTGAAGAAATTCACCAAATCGTCTTTCAAGAAAAACCAACATTTCCGAAAGAACATAAGCGAGAACCCATCGGGTCCCGGACTCTTCGTCCCCTCACAACTCCAAACTGCCTCCTTAACCCCCCCTCGGAAAATAAAGCTTCAAGAGAAGCTTTCTCCAGAGGCGTGAGGGAAAGCAAAGGAATATCGTCTAACAAAGGTCTCTCTACATCATCTTCCTTAAATTTATTAGAATAATGATCGAACACCTCTTTCTTCATCGAATCAACCGATTCCACAATGCCATCTTCGGTATTAATCATACCAATATGGTTCCTCCTCCTCCTCTCCTTCAAGACTTTGTCAAAAAAGCTACTATTATTATCACCATCATTAATCCATTTCAACCGCGCCTTTTGAATTAACACGTTCTCCTTTATCTTTAAGTTTAACCAAAACCGACTAGTTGCTTCTTTCCTCTTCCCTAACACCCCATCTACCTCATGCTCATCGACATGGCTCAAAATAAAATCTGCCTCATTCACCTCCCTAACCCCCTCCCCCACTTATAATTCGTACCTCCCGAAAACATTAATATTCCACCACTTTAAACTATCTTTGATCAATCTCAATTTTTCCTTCATCACAAAATCGCTCATACCATTAACCACCAATTTCTTCCATTCCTTTTCCACAAAAGGGATAAAATCTTTGCTATCAAACCATTCGTTGTTGAACTTGAACGGCTTCGGGCCCCAATCCTTACTATCCACTACCAACCAAATCGGACAGTGATCCGATATATCCCTCTCACCAATCAATTGACCCACAATCCCCCATTTGTTCACAATAGCATCCGACACTGGGAAACGATCAATTTTGCTCATAGCCTTCCCGTCTCCACTAAACCAACTGAATCTCTTTCCTTTATATAGAACATCCACCAACATACTCTTATCAATAAACAACCCAAACTCCTTCATCTCCAAACTTCTATTCTAACTAGTTTTACCTTTTCTTTCAAAATTATTCTTCACCGCATTAAATTCACCACACATAACCCACTCCCCATCCGTATTTCTGGACTTAAAATCTAATAAAGAGATCCACAAATCCCTCTTATCTGATAACACGCAAGTAGAATAAACATTCACAATGTAATATAAAATACTCTTCCACATCACTTTTACACTCAAGTACCCCTCCCCTCTAAAGCTACACAACACTTCTATATCTCCTTCCTTCCACAATATAGCAAGCCCACCCGAGGTGCCTCTAGATTCAAGAAAAGAGAAACCAACCTTCTCCCTACTCCAGAAACTCTTGACCACGCCCTCCTTCATAGTAGACAACTTAGTTTCCTGTAATAAGAATAAATTCGCCTTCCCTTTTTTGATGATATGACTAATTCTTCTTCTCTTCAAAAGAGACCCGCCTCCTCTAATATTCAATGATCCGATAATCATTTTAATTCGTTGTTGTTCTCCCTCCTTAATAGCATTCTCTTCTTGTTCGCCTTTTCCTTCTCCATAATTCTCTCCCTATAACCTTCCGTCGCACCCTTTGACGTCACTCCTAATCTTTCCATCACCTTCCATAACTTATCTCCGGCGTTGTTATTCGAATTCTCCCACATCTTTAAATTATTCCCTTGGATAATCGATTCTTCCGATTGATCCCCGTAAAACACCGGGGCTGCCGCATTATTGACTTCCTTAATGCCTTAGGAGGACATTTGATGATAATTCAATCAGAGCCGAAATGGGAGCAGGGCCTTTCGGTCCCAATTTTAAAATCCTCTGCGTCCTTCTTCCCGTTCTCTTTTTACACAATCCTCCCTCTTCTACACATAGTTTATACTTCACCGATTTAGTTCTCCTCCTTCTCTTGAGGTACGCTTTCTCCTCAGCATCTTGTAAAGCCCCCTCCGGCTCCAGGCTGCAACCAACAAATGTTCCTGCAGTACTTAGAACAGGAACTGTAGAATCCACCTCCACTGTCGTTATACCAGCAGCAGCACCAAACCTTCCAAAACAACTTAAATTCGCCACTCCTAAAGTTTCTTTAAGACCTTTGACAGTTGCATCAAATCTACCAACTGTAGCCTTGGGAGCCGATACAGAGACAGACTCAGAGGCTGAAACAACCTCAATATCGTCCGCACTAACTTTCCGAGCAGCAGGCCCAAAATTATCACCCGAAACGTCGTAATCTGAACCGAATTCTTCAATAGGGTCAATCTCTTCATCCCCTACCAATCTGTCGTCCAAATACGACCCAAACTCTTCAGAGTTCGAACTCTCAAACTTTCTACTCTTATAATTCGATAATGCCTTTGGGATCCTTAAGGGATCGTAAGTGTCTTCCTTGAGAATAATCGGGAAAACCTATCCATCGATCTCCACATACACCAATTCCTTTAAACTTTCAGCACATGACATCTTCACCATGATTCTCCCCACATCCAAATTCAAGGCTTTCGTTGTACTATCATCCGCACAAACGAAATTTCCAATAGAATTGCCCAACTCGATGAAAAAGTCAAGGTTCCAAGCGTGACAGGGCACTCCATAGACCCTAACCCACATAACTCTCACATCATCCACCATCCGCACATCCCACGGATTGATTTCAGAAAACCACTCTTTCCACCATGATTCGCCATTACTCAATAACTCCTTAATAAATCCTTCTTCTATGTCTTCCAACAAACACAAATTACCGCCCATCAGAGTAACTTTAATCGTGTAAACACCCTCTAACTCGAAATGAGTTTGTAAATTGTAAGTGGAACCCAGGGACACAACCCTTCCCACATAGGCCTTCTTCAATCTATCGCAATCCACCTGTTTAGAATTGAAACACAACGTTGTCTTCTTTCCTGTCGGATGCAATTCCTGTCCCTTAAAGGTCACATCATCTACATAAGTTTTATTTCCTATAAAATAGTCTCTTCCCCTAACACCACCGGGCATCCCCTTCTTTAAACCATACACACCATACCTCGCCTAAACTCCCGTACTTCCCTTTAATTTTTTATTCTGGCCCGATCTCTCAAATCTTGGAAGGTTTGCGCGAATCTTCTTCCCGTCGATCAAAATATTATCTAATTTTACCGCCAATAGCCTTGCATCTCCCCCCTCACGAAACCTCGCAAAACCAAAGCGTTTCCCCTGTCTATTCCTCTTCGGGGGTATTACCACCTCTACTACCTCCCCCACACACCTAAACAATTGAAAAATGTCTCTAGCAGCAGTTCTCTCAGGAAACTCAGAGAAGTAGACAGAAAAAGTACCTTTACCATTTACTCTGAAATCTCCTCTACCCGCCGTAAAAGAATCCCACCTAGGCAACCATTTTCAAAATCTCCTCTTCTTCACCTCCTACCACCCCTGATCGTCTCCCATACAAACCAACCAACCACCACCAAACGCTATTAGATCAGGAAACACCGCCCTCAACAATTAATAAACCATCTTCCCCCGTAGTTACCTAGAAATGACAAACAACAAACCAAGGCCCCTAACCCTAAGATTAGGAATTTAAGCCGAAGATTTTGTTGTATGTGACTAAGCCATCGCAGAGTGCTGATACAGTCTGGGAAACAAGATGAGAAAACCGATATCCCACCTTTCTCGTGAAGACCAAGGCGATTCGCCGCCGCTTACCGAACGAACCTTCGACCGCACCTTCGCCAACTACACTATTTCTTCGACCGCAAAATCCACCTCCACTGCCGCGATACCAGCAGCAGCACCAAACCTTCCAGAACTTCTTTTCAACATTAAATTACACCTACTTCATAGGGGACCAAAACAAATACATTTTTTTTACATAAAAGCTTTAATTTGTACCTTTCAAGTTTCATCCCTCCATATAACTAGTTAGGGTTAGTTGATATGGATGGGACAGAAGTTTAGTTCATATCAAGAGTTTGTTTTTTTAAAGATAAGTAAGACTTATAAGCCGAATAATAAGTTGATATATAAATTAAATATAAGTAGTAAATAGATCAATCTATGGTAAGAAAAGGCAATTAGGTAATTTGATAATTTTAAAAAAATGTGGGGTGTATGGATGTGAGGGTATACATATTAAAATATTAAAAGAATTCAAATGAATGATACTCCAACAAAAATAAATTTCAATTATTTTACACAAATATCCTATCTATTTTAAAAAGTTATTATATATATATATAATAACAACTTGCTATTTATTAGGCGTGTAATGCCAGGATCCGTTGGCTGCATCTGAGAGTTGTATCGCATATATTCGTCTATATGGTAGCTCTAATGCCCCGAGAAGGTTCTAGATGAATGTCAACCCTTTTTAGAGTGGTAGGACAAGGACCGTTATGGTCGACCTAGAATAGGTTGTTCCATTGCGGAATCATAAATGAATTGAGAATATGTGATTACGAAGGATTATGGCGGATTTGAATTTTCGATGCGGTGTAGAGGGGGTTAAACTGCAAGGTTAGCACTCCAACGTTAAAATCAGTATGTGAGTACTAAAATTATGTTAAAAGAATAAAATATATCATGATTGCATAATTTTATCTATCGCATATAGGCTTTAAGACATTGTGAGAAGAACGAATGGAAATTAAATTTGAAAATTTGACCTGAAACTGGCGCTCTTTCCCTCTCTCACTCTCTCTGCATATAGGTTATAATAACTTAATATTTGTTAGGGGTGTTACGCGGGGATCTCTCATGTGCTGAGAAGGTTCTAGATGGAGTGCAACTCTTTCAAAGTGGTCGGCCATGGAACATTATGGTCGGGCCGAAACAGTTGCTCCCAAGCTCTTGTTTCTGCATGGCGGTGCAAGGGTTTGTCATATCTGTCTCAGTTGCCGATTGCCCATTCAGCTGTTTTGGCAAGTCCATATGAGGTTTTATGGTTTCTTGGGGATTCACGCCTTTAATGTGTCACATGCTTCAAATGCCTTTTCGGAGGTACTCTAATAATGACCCTTGGAAACCGAAACACTTGAGTGTTGTGCGCAAGTGATTTGAAATGTTGATAGAGTCTATTATGCCATCACATGATTTTTTAAGAGCGAGTTTCTCAGTATTTCTGAGTATCTTTCTCGTTTCATTGCGACCTCCACTCCTTTGATATTTCCCTTTTTTTTGTGTCTGGAGAACGTCGTATACATCATGATTCAAAAGTCAAAGGAAGACGTTTGTGCTTCATGGGAGGATTTTGTTTACTTTTCAACTGTTTTTTTCTTTTTCCGAGAGGGTAATCTTGATGGAGTATTTCTTGATGTTGATCCATCTCCAGATTTGGGTGTTTGGACCCTAGAGAAAATTACAGAATATGCAGCGGGTATGGAGATTGTTCCATCCTTTTTTATGAGTGCCTTTTCTCAATCTTGGGTGTTCGGTTTCTCTTCAATAACCTTCAGATGGAAGTTCTTAAACACTTAATGGTTGCTTCGTCGCAGCTTTATCTTGTAGTTGAGCATATGTGAAAGTCTTCCAATATTGGTACAAATATTTTCATGAGAGGCCTTCTCTGACCCTTTTCTTTCATATTTTTCAAGTATAACATGGCTTTGTGACTCAAGCGCGAGCTCGTGGTTTAATTTCGTTGGAGCCAAACGTTTGTGGCTTCTGACCCTTTTTTGAGAACTTGAATCATTATGAAGATCGCTTGTTCTAGGTTACTTCTATCCTTTAGGAGGCTCCCACGACAGTGTACAATATCAAAGATGAAGTAGAGGGTAAATGCACATGATTATTTCCTAAGTACTGGAATGAGAATCATTTCCTGATGGGAAGTATTCTTTATGCCTACATAGGAGATGACCTTTATCAAGAAGAGTTGTATTTGTAGAAATGACTAAAAAGTTTTGTCAAAGATCTATAATATCCCGGGGGTGTTACCCCATAAGAAGATGCTTCTCAAAACACTTGAAATGCCTCATTAACACTTGTTTGCTGATGAATGCTCGTAATAGGGACAAAAAGAAGGTTATTTTTAGTAAGTCCCAGGTGACCTGGAATTTTCGTTACCATTTTTCTTGTCCGTCATATGTTTACCTTGTTAATGTTTATCTGTAGATTCGATGAAGGATGAGGAGGCACTTCGCCTTTTAAGGTGGGGAATCTGGTCGACACAGACTGCGACAGAACCTTCATCTACTTTGAGGCAGGTTGGTCCCTATCTGACCCCAGAATAATCTCGAACTACTATTGTTTTGAATACTTCCCAATGACAGTTATGTGCATAGGGGACATCTCCCTTAGAAGAAGATATCTCTTATTTAGCCAACTTGTTCTGGCATATCCTAGAGGAAGAATAAGCAAATTTGGTGCAGTACACTCGATGTGCCTCTATTGCTTTACCTTTTAGTGGAACTGGTCATTGGGACGCTTTTTGGTATGACCAACAACGTGAAGAGAAGCATCGTTGGAAGAAATTGTCCATAGCCTGATGGTACAATGGGATACGTACCTGCAATAAATATAGACAAGTTCCACTTCTCTTACTGGGATAGATGATGATTTACACCCCTGATCTTCCTAATTCTCTTGTCAACCAGGTGAATCTTTCACACCAGGCACCCTTTTCCTCCCTGGAACAACCAACCTGTATGAATGGCATATTTCTCAGTAAAAAGATCTTGAATGTTACCTCGGATACAAAGCAGACTCTGTGTAAGTTAGCCACAGTTGTATCATGACAAAATAATTCGAGGCTCTATTAAAATTTTAAGCTTTGTGCAGTAGTCTGTCTTGCATCTCAAAGACAGTGAGTCTGTTAGAACAAGATTTGTTCATGACATATATCCCTTGGGTTTTGATGATAACAAAGTATTGAAAAACAATGGTGTTATCTAATGTGTGTTCCTAGTATGCAGGTTCTAAAGCTTAAAGAGAAGGCATTCAAAATCTGATATAAGGACGCATTTGAGAGGAGTTGAGTTACTAGCTTCTGGTGAATAAGACTCTGAAGAACACTCTCTAAGTGATGCCTGGTGTAGACTCTGAAGCTGAAGGCCCCAGCATCAGAAGATCAACATATTGTCTCTACACTAAGTTAATGTATCAGCTTATGGTGAACATTCAGAGTTAGTAATAAAGCTTGAGTTATCGGTATTGTAAAAAATAAGCTACATTGTCAAATCAGTTTGTCAGCTGGAGTCTATGTTCACAAGGCTCAAGAGAAGTTGACATGCTTTACAGATATCCACTCTCAATGGATCTATAGTATAAATTACATAGAAGATGCAATGGTTAAACATGTTACACAATGGATTAAGATCTTTTGGTGTATCTATCTTCAACGTCTCTTGCACTATGGAAAAACAAAGACACTTGTTCAAGTTATCACTTTCAACGACTAGTTTTCTACAACTGCTATATAAGCTGCTGAAGATTCAAACTGAAGTCTTCAACAAGGAACAAAGAGAAAATAGAAAAGGAAAGCCAAGAAAGATAGAAGTGTTCTACACTTCTTTCTGGATGAAGGAATAACAAGATCAACAATAAGCAACACAATCGAGTATGCAGAATTTCTGTTATATGTTGTATATTGTACTAAACCTTAAGATTTCTTAAACATTGAATATCTTAAAAATATTAAGTGCTTAAGGTCTTTGTTATGGTGATTACCATGTACCTCTAATTTTGTATCAAGTACATGTTGTTCTCTATTCTACTAAACATGTTTAGCAGTTTAGATGTATGTGTTTGAGCATCAAAGTCTCTTGCTGAGAAGCTTGAACCAAGTAAGTCTCCTACTAGGTGCTAGAGCATTAAAAGTCTTGATCAGTTGTTGATTGAGCAGAAAGTCTTAGACTGTTAGTATGAGCAGAAGTCTTGTATTTGAGAGTATGAGCAGAAGTCTTGGGTTCGTGGAACCTGGGCAAGAAAGTCTTAAGTTCGTGGAACTTAAGAAAGGAAGTCTGAGGGGCTTGAGATAAAGTCTTGGATTCGTGGAACCTCAGCAGGGAAGTCTTTGACCGAGGGTCTGAGCAGAAGTCTTGAGCCTGAGGGGGCTTTCGTGGAACCTCAGCATACGTCTTGGACCTGAGGGGTTTAAGCAGGAAGTCTCGGGATGAGGGTCTGAGAAAAGAAAAGTCTTGGGTATCAGAGCATGGTATGTGCATAACACTTAACAATGGTGGAGATAACGATCCAATGAGAAAAATATGTCTGCTAAAGACTTTCTTTCAAGAAAGAATTAAGTACCACGTGAAAAATATTACAATGCTAATCCTACCATATTCAAAGGGTGATTCTGCTGAATTTAAATGATGGATTAAGAAAAATATATTTTTAATTCATTGGTCTTAATAAAGGGTTTTGATGAAGGTCTATAGAATACTCTTGAGAAAGGTATCACTATAGAAGTTAATGGTGTAGGGATGATCAAAGTCTGAAAGTCTCTCACACCAAGCTCAGAAAAAGTTTATTGAAAATATCTTTAGAGTTAAATGCATTTTGGTAGGTGCTCTATCTCATTCTGAGTATATCAACATCATTGATATGTCTAATGCTCAAGACTATCTTTGAATCCTTGTGTTCTTATTTGAAGGAAATCAGGTTGAAGCTTATTAAGTTACACTTCATCTAATTCTTCAAGAAAATTCTAAGAAGTCTGCTTGCTGATATTAAACCATAAAGTCACATATACTTAGAAAGTCAAAAGTTTTAGTAGAGTGGGTTTTGAAAGGTTTGATAGCATTATTCGAAGAAAAGAAATGGAATTATATGATGAAAAATTGTCAAACATATCATCCTTCCTCATGCATGTTGAAAAAAATTCCTTTGGAATGTTTGATAATAAGGAATTAACCTTTCCTATCAAAGGACTCTTTCAACTGGCTGAATGGAATGGGATATCTGTTGATAGAAGAGTAACTTCAGAAGCTTCTGAAATATTCTTATTTTAATTGATTTCCCAAATCTTAAGAACAAGGAGAAATACTACAAGAAAAAACCAAAAAGAAAATTGCCAGAGATCTTCAAAGTCTATTCTAATGAAGCTGACATAGTTGAGGATTCAGATAAAGAATGTAATCAGACATGCTAGTCATTACTTCTTCTGAAGAACCAATATGAATCCAAGAATAAAAATAAATTATTGAAGAGAAAGAGATAACTCCAATCTATCTTGCTTCAATATTTATAATAAGGAGTATGCATCTAAAGATAATATCTTAAGTGACTCCATTACTCCTTTGGAAATTTAAGGCTATCATAGAATCTGTGTTTAAGAACAATTCCATGAGAAACCTTTTATTTCTCCTTTTGTTTTTGGCAATACTACGACATTGCTGTAAACTTGTTTTATGCCAATCTCTGATAGAAAAAGGTATGTTATGTTCTTTCCTTGTAAATTTATTGACTCGATGAAATATTTATGTATGAGTAAATACAAAGTCTATGTTAGATCTCTAGAGAAATTCTTTTAAGAATCTTCAAAGATCTTTAAAAAGAAACTATGTTGTATTTGTCTATACTGCATATGTCATTAACTGAGTATTGATCATATTTATGGACTCAGTATCTTCACCTTTTGTGATGATACTGTTTCTAGTTAGTTGTCAAAGAAACCAATTTAATAATCATTTATCAAGCTTGACTCTAGTTCAAAGAGAAAAGGCTTGATTCTGAATAGAATATCAAGGACTGATGACTAACAGAAGATGTCTCTTTCGAAGTCTTATCCTAATAGACTCTGATGATAGATAGCTTCTGAAAATAGTCAGTCTCTGAGATTCAGAAAAGAAAACTTTACTTCTGATAAAGCAATTTAAGTAAAAATCTTTTTAAAAACCCAGTTTACTTAAAACTCCATAAATTTTATTATCATCTAGTGGATGCAAGAAATCTGATGGGTAAGAACCTTAGGCTAATTATGTTTTCTTTTATATATTTATATTATCTTTATCCCATATCTTTGTAAAACATCATTTCGGGTCTTCTTTCTGTTCTTCTGACAAGATTCTTATTCCTTTAGAGTCTTGTTCAGTTTCTTTTTTATTTTTTTCTTCTGTGTTGTTCAAACCAAACTTGAGATGAATTCTCTAGTCAATTCTCCTTTGAATTAACTAGTTATCATCAATGAAAAGTTTGTGGATTTTGATGACCTGCTTAAACTTGGTTTTGACTTTCAGAAGACTGTGTCTGAACAAGGTTGGAATGGATACTTTGATATGCTCTGTGGTTTCACTTATCCAAGTCTTGTCAAAAAGTTTTGGATTAATGCTTCCATTGTTGAGCTAAGTTCTGAGTGTGATATTCTTTACAAAGTTTATGGTGTTTCTATAATAATAACCTCTAAGACGATTGCCCATGTAATCAATTGTGAGGAGATTGGAGAAATTCCAGGTACTCTTGTTTGGATATACTATCTTCCTACTTGGTGTACTTTTGTGGGTCCATCAAACATCTCTCGGGTCTCAAATCTTTGCCCTAATGTAATTATTTGGAATCAGATTCAGAACTCAAACTTGCTACCTAAGGACAAAAATCTGGACCTTGTGGACCCTATTGAAAAATATTTGCTACTTCTTCTCAATTCAGACAAGTTATGTTTGACTATCTGAAGGAGACTATTTCATCCTTTCACAAGGTAAATTCATTCTTCATTCCTTATGGACGAGTTCTTTCAGAACTGCTGATCCAACAAGGGGTTATTATAAGTTCAAAGGATGATTCATCTAAAATCTAGAGAGAAAAGCTTGAAGCTATCTATGAGAGTTTCTGATGTTTGATTTATGCAATATATGCCTTGTAATTGTTAAACATCTTGTATTAAGCAGTCTTGTTAATTAAAAAATTGTTCTTGTTCTTGTTCATATTCTTGTTCAAGAACTTGTTCATGTTCTTGTTCATATTCATGTTTATCATGTTCAAAAGAATAATAAATAAGATTAATCATTCTTATTGAGAGATTGAGAATTGTTACATATTCTTAACTAAACATTCTAGATATTTGGACCTGTCCTAAGATATTCCCTAGGCTCATATGACATATCCAGATTGTTTAAATAGGTTTCCCAATCTTCTTGTGTAAACTCAATAGCCTCCTTCCTCAGATGATTCCAGCGTTTTGACCTAGAAGTTTTTCTTCTTCTTTGTGTCTCAACAAAGGTTGCTGAAGAAATACGTGCTTCTGAAGTTTTTTGCTAGCTTGTAGATCCTTCAGTTGCTGCATTCTTTGTGCTCGCTTGAGCTGCTGCATTAAGCATTACTGTCTTTCTGAAATCTCTTTAAGGAACCCAAATTTGTTTCTGCTTATACATTTTTGTGTTCAGAAGATTAAGTGATTAAGAAAGTCATTTTGTGGAGGATTTTATAGAGTCTATTCATCCAAGAACCTTGAGTATTTAATTGTTTTAATATTGATTAATCAAATCAATCTTTTAACATACTGACTCTTAAGAAATGATGTCTAGCATTCACTCCTATTAAGATTTTCTTAACAACTGTAAATATTATTACTAACAAGTTAATTGCCGTTTCTGTTTATCTTCTTACTTCATTTGTGCTTTTGTTGGAAAATCATAGAGAAAAATTAAAAGAGTGCACATGCAAAATAAAATTGGTCCAAACAGCTTTTTCATTAATCAAAATTTTAAAGGATTACAAAAAGGGACTGGAAGGTACAAAGATTATAACTAGTCTAATTCCTCCATTGCAGTGCGACCTATCCAGTTTCCCCAGTCGACGTCAGGTTCATCTTCATCTACATCCTCATCCTCTGGCTCTGAGACAATCAACTCAAAGAATATCTCATCTCTGATCTTCTTCTTATTTTTCTACTTCATTGTTTCTTTCTTTGTTTCAACTCAGTGGCAGAAGGACCTTCTTCAGTAGGTCTTTGAGGTGTTGAGGACGAACCCTCGTCAGAAGTATTCAGTGTATAGGATGAAGAACCAGTTGCAGATGCCTTAGAATTTGCTGGCTTCTAATGATCTTGAGTCTTTAGACTAGTAGACTTCTCTGAACTTCTGTCACAACTGAGTTGTTGACGCTTTCAGTTGAGGACTCCATGGTGTTTTTTTAGATGTTGATGAAAATGGCCTAGGCTTCATTTGCTTTTATAGTGGATTCTGGGTAACCCAAACATTGATATAAAATCCTTTCCTTGATTCTTGGAACTGTTACAACCAATAAATATTAAAATGCATTGTACAACTCTTTAATGATCTCTACTACTTGATCAATTTCTCTTTCTTGAAAACTAGTCACGTAATGATGCTCTGTTATGCATTTATAACTGTAATTATTTTCTTTCTCTCTTTTTTTTAATTCCTTTTGATGTGATAAAAGGGGGAGAAAGATATAATAGTATTGAATAAATAGTCCCAACCCTTCAGATTTAATGTTGTTCATTTATAATTAATGTACTTTTAAATTTCTGTTATTTTGGTTATTTTTTTATTTCGATTATCTTCCCCAAGTGATATATTTTAATTTTCTTGAATATAAAATTAAGGGGGAGCTTACAAACCTCAACCTTGGACTATTAGACTCAGAGGGAGCTTACAAACCTCATATCTGGTGTTGCTTAGAGAATTAAAATATTTTTTCTTGAATATAGTACTTAGGGGGAGTTTACAGAACTCAACCTTGGACTATTGACCCAGGAGGAGCTTAAAAACCTCATACGTTGATGTTATCAAGAAAATTATAACTGCCCAACATTGTTCTTTAAATACTTATGTTTGTCATCATAAAAAAGGGGGAGACTATTAGAACAAGATTTGCTCATGACATATATCCCTTGGGTTTTGATGAAAACAAAGAATTAAAAGAACAATGGTGTTATCTAATGTGTGTTTCAAGTAAGCAGGTTCTAGAGCTTGAAGAGAAGGCATTCAGAATCTGATATAAGGACGCATTTGAGAGGCGATGAGTTACTAGCTTCTGGTGGATCAGAACCTAAATAACACTCTCTAAGTGATGTCTGGCGTAGACTATAAAGCTGAAGGCCTCAGCATCAAAAGAGCAATATATTGTCTCTACACTAATTTAATGTATAAGCTTTTGGTGAACATTCAGAGTTAGTAATAAAGCTTGAGTTATTCGTACTGCAGAAAGCAAGTTGCATTATCAAATCAGTTTGTCAGTTAGAGTCTATGTTCACAAGGCTCAAGAAGAATTGACATGCTTTACAGATATCTACTCTCGACAGATCGATAGTACAAGATTATATAGAAGACGCAATGGTTAAACATGTTACATAATGAATTAAGATCTTTTGATGTATCTATCTTCAACGTCTCTTGTACTATGGAAAAACAAAGACACATGTTCAAGCACTCTTCCAACGACTAGTCTTCTACAACTGCTATATAATCTACTGAAGTCTTCAACAAGGAACAAAGAGCAAATAGAGAAGGAAAGCCAAGAAGAATAGAAATGTTCTACACTTCTATCTGGATGGAGGAATAACAAGATCAACAATAAGCAACACAATCGAGTATGCAGAATTTCTGTTATATGTTGTAAATTATACTAAGCCATATGATTTCATAAACATTGAATAACTTTGAAATCTTAAGTGCTTAAGGTCTTTGTTATGGTGATTACCATGTACCTATGATTTTGTATCAAGTACACTTTGTTCTCTATTATGCTAAACATGTTGTTTAGTAGTTTAGATAAAGTCTCTTGCTATGTGCTTGTGCACCAAAGTCTCTTACTGGGAAGCTTGAACCAAGTAAGTCTCCTGCTATATGCTAGAGCATTGAAAGTCTTGATCAGTTGTTGATTGAGCAGAAAGTCTTAGACTGTTAGTCTGAGCAGAAGTCTTGTACTTGAGAGTATAAGCAAAAGTTTTGGGTCAGTGGAACCTAAGCAAGGAAGTTTTGAGTTTGTGGAACTTAAGCAAGAAAGTCTTGGACCGAGGGTTTGAGCAGAAGTCTTGAGCTTGAGGTGTTTAAGCAAGGAGATCTTGGTTTCGTGGAAGTAAAGCAGAAATCTTAGACCTGAGGAGTTTAAGCAGGAAGTCTCGAGTTAAGGGTCTGAGCAAAGAAATGTCTTATGCTTAATTGAATCACTACAAAAAATTGCGTAAATTATGCCGGTTTAACTATGGCGTTTTCCTAAAACCGTCAAATTTTTTTATTTTTTTAACCGACGTATTATGAGTAACCGAATGGCGGGTTAAACCGTCACTATCTACTTAATTATTTTTAAAAATCTAATACAATGTAGCTCCCCTATTTTTCATTCTTACCTCTTTTTATTGGTTTATATTCACATTCTCTTTTTTGGTAGAAACCATTCACATTCTTATATTTAAATAATAATATATATTTTTCAAATTATTCTTAAATATATAATAAAAATATTATTATGTATGAATTAAAAAAAAAGAAAGAAAAAAATAAAACCTAAAATTGAACTTCTCCTTCGTCTTTGAAGAGAAAACCTAAGGCTTAACTCAACTCCCTTTTCACTCCATCGTCCAGTTTTCGTGAAACCCTTTCGATTTCAGATTTCTTGTATTCCTTTTCTTCTGATTTCATTCTATTTTCTTAATTGAAATTCAACCTTAAAATCATTCAATTTTAAAGCCTAATAATGATTTGAAGTACGAATCACAACTATTCAATATCAGTGTTAATATGGAACCCTAACGATCAACTCTATCAATCGTTTGAACTTTCATTTTCGCTTAATTTCATCGCAATTCTGCAAATCGCAGTTTTCCAATCAGGTGTTCTGCAGTTCTGATCTGCTGCTCCGTAATTTGTAGTTCTGTGATCTGCTGCTCCGTAATCTACAGTTCTGCAATCGGCCGTTCTACTGCTTCGTTCTGCTACTTGGAAATCCGCTTCATAATCGGCCAATTTCAATGTAATATTGTGTATTCTTTTTTCAAAACATATTTTCTTATATTGATAGAAATGTTCTACCTTATGAGACTCAGTTGACACGTGCTTCTGTTTTTCACAACATTAGCATTATTTGAACATATTATTCTATAATCGTTTGGGTTTTTTTGTCTAAGATCAAGTTCTTGGTATATTCTTGTAGAAGAGTTCCTCTAGGGTACTTTTAATGATAGTTTATTTTCTCTTTGTTGTATTCCAATGATTTTTTATTGAATTGTTTTGTTCTTCCTGTAGCGCAATTTTTGTGGTCTTGAAGCACTATCGCTCGGGTACTACAATTCGATTCATTTTTTATCCTGTTAAGCTGATTAAGGAAGGGAAATAGATGTCTCCAATTAACCCTGCTCGCATACTGAGGTTAAACAGTCAAAACTGTTGATTTACAGATGCTATTAAGACGTGGGCCCAACTTCGGTTAATTTTGTTAAGAACACAATGTCTGGACTATTTACGAGGTTTTAGGTAACGTGTTTAGATTTGATGCTTTTGGGTTGATTTGATGGAGATACTGGATTTTGGGTTTTTGATTAGTGTGCTCGCTAAGATTTTTCAATCTTATGCCTACGTATTCCCATTTAACAAAACAGGGAAATCAGAGCGATCGTAGTTCCTCCTATTCTAAGGGAGGAAAAAGGTTGTTTTGGTGTCTTGTTCAAAGCCCAAGACATGAAGCTAAAGGTGATTTGTATCTTGTTTAAAGCCCAAGATGTGAAGCTAAAAGGTTCTGTATGAGAGAGAATTTGTCATCTCTAAAGAGGAGTTGTTGATGTTTGTATGCTGTGAGCAAGGCACAATTTGATGCTAAAAGGTTGATTGACTCAACCGGGGATTTCTCTATACAAAGCCTAAGAGGAGGCTAGTTGACCCAACAAGAGGGTGTCTTTTATTTGTCTCGTACGAAGCCCGAGATGGAGGCTAAAAGGGTCGACTCAACAAGGGAGTGCTTAACAAGTGAATGACTCAACAAGAGAGTGCTTTTATATGTGTCTTGTACGAAGCCCAAGACGAAGGCTAAAAAAGAGTCTGACTCAACAAGAGAGTCTTTTTTATCTGTCCTGTATAAAGCCCAAGACGGAGGCTAAAAAGGTTGACTCAACAAGAGAGTCTTTTATACTCAACAAGAGAGTGATTTGATGTCTCGTACGAAGCCCGAGATAGAGGCTAAAAGGGGTGATTGACTCAACAAGAGAGTCTTTTATACTCAACAAGAGAGTGTTTTAGTGTCTCGTACGAAGCCCGAGATAGAGGCTAAAAATGAAGTGACTCAACAAGAGAGTCTTTTATACTCAACAAGAGAGTGATTTGTTGTCTCGTACGAAGCCCGGGATATAGGCTAAAAAGGAATTGACTCAACAAGAGAGTCTTTTATACTCAACAAGAGAGTGATTTGTTGTCTCATACGAAGCCCGAGATAGAGGCTAAAAAGGAAGTGACTCAACAAGAGAGTCTTTTATACTCAACAAGAGAGTGATTTAGTATCTCGTACGAAGCCCGAGATGGAGGCTAGAAAGTTTTACTCAACAAGAGAGTCTTTTATACTCAACAAGAGAGTCTGAAAAGGTTAGCTCCGTTGGGGAGAATCATTGCACAAAGCCCAAGACGAGGCTGTGTTATTGCTGAGGATTAGATCCATAGGCAGGCCAAAAGGTGGGGAACTCTCACGAGAGAGATCGGGTTTCAGAGTGATCTGTGTTTTTTCCTATATTTTGAAAGTAACTTGAGAATATCTTTTAGACTTAAGGGGTTTTAGATTGTCCAAGTCTAGTGTTTTATCTTTTGTATAACTCCTAAGAGGAGGCACGGGCATTTAAGGGATGAGTATCAACCCTAAAGTAGCCAGAGGTTTGACACTGGAAAGACTGCTCTAGCAAAGGATGACTAAGTTCTGTCTTATACCTTTAAGAGGTCTTCAGGGTCCTTGTATTAAGACCAAGAGAAGGCATGAGAACTTCTAGGAAGCCGAAGGGTCCTTGTACAAAGCCCAAGAGGAGGCGGGGATGCTTTTAAGAAGCTCGTGGGTCCCCAAACCAAGAGAAGTTCAAGAAATGCAATTCACAGAGAAGAGATCATTCCAGGAAAGTTCTTAAATTTGGAAGAAAATCAAGAGATCTTATTCACGGAGAATAGATCAACTCTGGGGAGTAGAGTTTCTTTCACAATTTTTAAGAGTGACAATCTGAGAAAGGGTTCACCGAGAATGCTGCCTTTCTCTTTGTTCCATATTGTTTAACCCCAAGAGAAGGGAAGACTATGTCTGGTAATCCTATGGGGGATCTAGTTTTGTTTGTATTTAAGAGTGACCAACAGGATTTACCTAGTTTTAGACGTAGTTGCCTGGGAAAACTCTAAAATAAATATTCTAGTATTACACAGCGGATATTTGACAAGTATATAAAAGGTTGTGAAAGAAGACTTACAGTGAAACAACCCCATAATACAGTTATATACATATGAAAACAGTAAAGGAAAGTAGATAAACACTTACCCGTTGTAGAGCTTCCATGCTGTTTGGTTAGTTGTTCAACAAAGAAAACTTTGATAACAATATTATGTTAAAAATCAAAGGAGAAAGTGCTTTGAAAAGATTGTTGGAGCTTACAGCTCGAGGAGAGGCCTAAGTTTTAACGATGATTGCACCGTTGTTTTGAAAACTGTACCTGGATTTATACAATGACTGAGGCCCAAAATTGTTTATGTACAAAGGGGGTTGGGTCTTACACTCTATTAGAGGCCCAAACGTATTATTTAAAATAAAAGATGGGGCTTACAGCTCAAGGGAGATGCCCATATGATTTTGAAAAGGCGACGATCGCGCCGAACATTTGAAAATATACAGAGGGACTTATACAATGTGTGAGGCCCAAAATGGTTTATTTACAAAAGGATTGGGTCTTACACTCTACCAAGAGGCCCAAGGTGTTTTAAGAAAATAAATGGGGCTTATAACACAAGGGTAGGCCCAGATGATTTTAACCTGGCGATCGCGCCAAGATTTTATCCGTGTCGGGACTTATACAATATCTGAGGCCCAAATCATTCTGGTTAAAAAGGGATTGGGTCTTAAACTCTATTAGAGGCCCAAAGAGTTGAAAATGAACAAAGATATGTCTTATAGCTCAAGGAGAAGCCCAAGGTTTTTTGTTTGAAAACGGCGATCGCGCCGAGGTTTTTAAAAACACAGTGGGTCTTATACAATCTCTGAGGTCCAAATCATTTTGGCTTAAAAAAGGGATTGGGTCTTACACTCTATTAGAGAACCAAAAGTGTTTTTAAGAAAAGGAATGAGACTTATAGCTCGAGGAGAGACCAAAGGTTTTTTTGTTTAAAATTGGCGATCGCGTCGAGGTTTGAAAACACAGCGGGTCTTATACATTGACGGAGGCCCAAACTATTTTGGTTTCAAAGAGGGATTGGGTCTTACACTCTATTAGAGGCCCAAAGTGTTTTTAAGAAAAGGAATGGGACTTATAGCTCGAGGAGAGGCCCAAGGTTTTTTTTTGTTTAAAACTGGCGATCGCGCAGAGGTTTGAAAACACAGCGGGTCTTATACAAAGACTGAGGCCCAAATTAATTTGGTTTTCAAAAGTGGTTGGGTCTTACACTCTATTAGAGGCCCAAAGTGTTTGAAAAAAGATTTGTTTGGGTGAAAATCAAAGAAACCCTAATTTCATCATTTTTAAAAGTAAATTCTTAAAGAAAATCAAATAAAAATGATAAAATACCAAATAAGTTTGAATAAACAACTTGTAATTTTTGGTTGAGGTTTGAAAAATGATGTTTTAATCACAAGATGAATTAAAATTCATTTGGTTTTGATTTTCATGATGAGAATTCACTTTTAAAATGTTTAAAAACAATTAAAAAGGGATTTATTCACAAAAATACCAACTATATTAAATAAATAATATAAATTTGATTTTTTTGTGGAATAAAATATTTTGGAGTATGAATAAGCAGTGTGTAAAACAGAATTGGAAAATGATGATTTTTGCTATGTGAAAGAATTGGTTGAGTTTTGAAGATAAGAGAAAAAGGAAAGACGTCACAACATCATCTTCGACATCTCTTATGAGGCAATAACCAGAACTGAAGCTTTAGTTTTCAACATCTTTTTTATCAAACTTCCAACACTCATAACTCTCTCAACTTTTAACGAAATTAAAATCCGTAAGAACCTATCTTGATCGATTTTTCGCAAGGAATCCAATGGTATCACTCATGCACACTGAAACTTAATGTACAAAACGCACAAGGAAAAAAACTGGAACTGGACCTTAATTTTAAAATAACACAAACTCCACATATAAACATGTTAAAGTGCAAATAATAGGAAGATCACAACAAACACATGAAGGACTACATTTTTGCTTCAAGAATTGATCAATAATGATGCATGTATATGGAGTTTCAAAGTGTAAGAACACTTACCGATTGGAGCAAGGTCCAATGCCTCTTCAATGTAATTACAGCAGCAAGAGAAAGATTCTATGAGCTTCCTTGATCCTCCAGGAGTGTGTTTGAATGCTTGGACTGGATTAGAAATGGCTGGATCACTTCATGGCATCTCAACTGCAACTTAGTTGAAAACTTGAGCAACTGGCTGGTGATTCTGAGAAATTAGTGTTACAGTTGTTGTGTGAGTGTTTGTATCACTTCTATAGGATGTTTATGAGGCGTGTGTGTGATTGGTTTGGTTGGAATAGCTCTCAAACTCAAAACCCGATAGTGACTTGCCTTAGAAGGAAAAATTGGAGTGAAAGAAGATATTTTGAGGAAAGAATCTGTTTGATGGCTTTGGTGTACTCAAACTGAGCACAAATGAGCTCTATTTATAGTAGAGCAAGTTTGTTTTGGCAGCAATAGTTAATGGCAACTGCTGCAGAGGTTTGGCAAATGTTGATCAATAGGAATCCAAGTCTCCTCTAGCCATTGACTAGAGGTTAGAGCACAGGCTTTATGGCTTAGGTTCAGAGATCAACTTGGACAAAATTCAGTTAGAATTTGGCTCAGTTCATGCCACCTTGCTGAATGTATTGAATGCTTGAAAACAAAATTGGATATTTGGCATCTTTGTAGCTTTTTAGGTTTGGCATGCTACTTGTGGAATCTTGGACTTGGGAGGCTTGGGAATCAGAGCTTGTCCTTTGATTGTCCCCTCCTCAGGTGTGCAAAAGGATGACAAGGCTTAAAAATTCGTGTGGCACAAGAAATGTGTCAATCTGTCCTGAAACCTGTCTTAAAAAATCAGCTGCAGCAAGCATTGTTGTAAAATCCATAACTTCTTGCTCAAGAATGATAAATGGTTATTCCAGGACTTTCTGGAAAGCTGAGATGACATACTTCAACTTTGATGTTCAAGGTTTTTCTTGAATCAATTTGGATCATGGAGAAAAACGTCCTTGAAGTTGGAACATTCTTGCTGGAAAAATATTAATGATGTCCTATGAAATGTTGAAACATTTGACAACTTTGAACATTAATAATTCTAAACTTTAATCACTTATATCTTTTAATCCATTATGATATTTTGATTTGAAGTGAATTGCATCTTTGATGCTTATCTTGCATGCACTACTACAAAAACCCCATTTAACGACGCCAGGTTTACCCCGGTTTCGTATCCCACCGTTGTAACAGGATTAAAAATTTATAACGCCATATTTAACGACAGTTGTATTACATAACCGTTGTAATACAAGCTGTGTAACAAGCTTCGATTCCCAGCTCTATATTTTGTTTCCATATTTTTACATTTTAACACGCTTGTATTAGAAGACCGTTGTACTGCATGTATCACGCTTCGATTCACAGCAATGTATTCTTTAGTATTTTTAAGTGCAATAGAGTATATATATAACTTTAAAAATAAAACTGTAAGAGATGAACATATATAGACATAATTTTATTTTAATATTCCATTGAGAGTACATTGATAAACATATTACATATCAAGATAATTGTCAGAGCCCATAGCATAAAATGCATCTTCATAATCTAGACATCTCTCCTCACTCCCCTCATCGGAATCATAATATACAGGCCTCCTTTTCTTCTTTATCTTCTTCTTCTTCGGCTTCTTCTTCTTCTTCTTCTTATCCTTCCTTACCCTTAAGGCATCCCTGAAGTTGGCAGTTGCTGGTTGGACGACCTCCGGGATTGGCGCTTGACGTTCCTCATTGAGGTTTCTAGGATTCTCATTTGTTGAACTCATTGTTATGAAGAATATATTATTTAGATATGTAAAATTGTCTATTTATATATGAGGTTGAAGATGAAAAGATTGATAGTTTAATGCTTGTAATGATGATAACTTGTAAACCGTTCATATTCTGGAACTATATTTTCTTGTAAATCGTTCATATGTTGGTGTTGCGGTGAAAATCGGATAATAAGCTATTAATTAACTTGCATCATATTTCATTTACAACCGACTTTGATTTATCCAAAGGAAAGGTTCAAGATCGTTAGAAAAACCTAAAGGGGGGAGATCTAAGGTTCGGGGGTTGGTTATACTAAGGGAAGGTATTAGCACCCTAAGTATCTGTAGTACTCTACAGGAACCTCTTGTTTTAATTTGTGTTATGTTAATGTTTGTTTGCTAAGGGATATCTGCTAAAGCTAAGGTAAAGACCTAAGTATGTACACTAAGTTTTGCTCTCCAAGACATCGCATCTTGTGCCTACGTATCTGACTAAAGAATCAGAGCAACCGTAATTCACCTAACTAAGGGTGAAAGAAAAGGAAACATTGACTATGGCCAACGTTCCAAAGGGAATGAGTATAAGCTCACATAGAGTCCACGATAACTCTCTAAGTCTACGTTATGAAGGGAGGAAGTGAATTCTCATGATAGTGAGAACCACACAGAGTTCATGATAACTCTGTAAGTCTGAGTAAAAGGTAAAGTGAGTTCTCATGATAGTGAGAATCACATGGAGTTCATGATAACTCCATCCTATTACTAAACTATGAGGGAAACGACTTTTATGAGGCCAAGGATGAAATGGGAAAGGTTTGCGACTTAGGAGTCAAAGTAAAGATCTTTCCTTTGGAAGGAGGGTCAAGTGTCAACAATCATGAATATGATATATACAGTATGAATATGGACAAAAGTATAATCAAGATAG
Organism: Lathyrus tuberosus; assembly: GCA_022829125.1. NCBI lineage: Eukaryota > Viridiplantae > Streptophyta > Magnoliopsida > Fabales > Fabaceae > Lathyrus > Lathyrus tuberosus. The sequence continues at coordinate 7,335,278 of JALAZF010000258.1, read as the reverse complement.
TATGAACAAAGTAATATGAACATGGTAATAATCAAAACATCAAAATCAAATGATAACAAATCAAAGAATGATGGTAACTACCTAGTATCATGTTTATCATGCTAACATGCTAAGAAACAATGTCAAGCAAACATATAAGTATCAAGAAAAGCAGACATCAAGCAAAAGTAAATGAGTGCTTCAATGTAAATAGCAAGAGATAGAAAGATCTAACCAGAATAGTGCATAAACACTTCCCACTGATGGGCCACTGGCAAGCCAAGATCAAGAGTCAAAACCTCCACTCCAAGAGCATAGGGCAAAGGGTCCTAAATCTAAGTCCTCAGTCCCAAAACTCGAGATGGTAACCACATTCCGGTCATTGAGTTTTTTAAGGTTTCGATATTTATTAGTGTGTTTTAAAGAACAAATAAAATGAACAACATACACAAGATATAAACATGAACAATGATAATATTAACAAGGATAATAATCGACGTAAAGAATAAATCAAGATATAAATATATTGATTGAAAGTAAATTTAGTGATTGTTGATTAATTTATTGGATCGATGAATCGAGTCCAATGTAGTGCTGATCCGTCGTAGTACGGTCTATGAGGAAGACCATACTATAGGAGGATGCACAATTTGATCTTTATGTTAAGACACAATAGAGAAATGATATAGAAGATCATTCCCTGATGAAATCGTGCCACACGAAAAGAAAAGGTGGAGACCTCGTCTTGAGTCACAAACTCTCGTTGATTAGTCGAAGGTAACCTATCACGATCTCAAAGTATAGAAAGAGATCTCGATGATCACTCACTACAGATTTGAAATAATGAAGGTTCGTCGCTTCACTAACAACGTTCGTGAATAGAAAGACTTCATCGGTCAAAAATGAAAATGAAGATAAACTAAATACGGAATGAAGTAGAAATAAAGTCGGCCTCGTCTTAATCATGATTTAATCGAGAAACCGATAATCTATGATATTCGACTTTCATCGACCGATAAAATAATGAAGGTGGCCTCATACATATCACGACTTTTAGTAATTTAATAAATCGACTAAGTCGTGATTTCTGTAATATCATCGGCCCAAAAATAAAGAGACGGGCTCGAAGTAAAAATAAAATCGGTCTCATCTAAATAAAGATTTAGATCTTCATTGACCAACCAAAATAAAATAAAATGGCCTCATATAAATCATGATTTTTTAGTGACTTGAATAAATCAAAAAAATCAAGATGTGGGTAATGTCATAGGCCCAAAAAGAAAATGGAAAGAAAATGAAAAATAAAGTTAGAAATGAAAAGTAAATCAAAAGATGAATCTAATAAAAAAAATCATTAACAATATATTCAATAAAACATTTAACTAAATTATCTAATAAAAATAAAAATCTTTGTAGAATATTTAACAAAATATTTAATGAAAATGTTAACAAGATTAAGAAATATCTAAACAAATTCCAAAGAAACTCTAAACAGGCGGGTGTATTGGTGATTGAAGAGTGTAAATAAGGAGAGATGGGATCCAAAGAGGATCATATGGGCCCCAAAGGCCCATCACCTCCTCAAAGAAACCAAACCCGGATAAAGGCAGAAAAGGAGGTATGAAAACATATCGGGTTTTGAAGCCCAATATTCCATGTCTAGCCTCCAAATGTATTAACGTGCCCTATCAGAAGAAGAGAGAAACAAGGCAATGGTTTACAAGAGCAACAACATATCCCCTTTTTTTTTAAAACAAATCAAACGAAACAACAGTTGGATCACGGTTCTTAATCAACAACCCATGATCTCAAAATCAAAACAAAAGTGAAAAATCACATCCACGCTACGGTTCGTTCAACTTGGTTTGGTTCATTCGATTTAGATCTGTCTGATTCCATGTTGTTCAGTCGCGGCTCAGGTTTGATTTGTTTCGGTTTCATCTTCCTTATCTCAATCTCTCTGCTTCGATCTCACTCTGTTCTTGGGTTTTTTGATCTGGTTTTTGGTGTTTTGAATGGGTTGTTTCTGATTTGTGGAAGGCCGGTGCGAATTTGAAAAGGGTGGATTGAAAGCTGAAACGTGGGTTTGCTGAAGATTGCAGGGAGCTTTTTTTTTGGTGTGATTTTGTTGATGTTTAAAAGAGTACGAAGGTGATGGATGTGGGTGTCTGTGAGTTCGGACGAGTGAGGGTGCTGAGACGTTTGAAGGTTGACGGATGGCTATTGTTGTCGTTTGAATCTAAATCACTCTTTTTCTTTTTTTCTGCTGATTTTGGGTTTCACGATGATGATGATTGTTATTGTTGTTACGTCGTAGATGACGATGTGGAAGGTGAGCGGTTGAGCTGAGGTTGATGTTGTTGGTTGGTTTTTTTGTTTTTCTGCCATTGTGAATGGTTGTGTTGGTTTATTTGACTGAGGTGAATTTTGGTTTGTGAAACAGGGTCACGAACAAGGAAAGGGGTTTGATGTCTTGTGAAATTGGTTTGAGGAATGGTTGAGAATTGTTGGTTGTTTGGTCCAGCTGAAGGATGTATCAATTGGAAGATTTGGATTGAAGAGGAAAGGGCTTTAATGTTTGAAGGGTGATTGTCTGTTTCTATTCAGAAGTACCCGATGGTTTATAGGTAGAAGGAGAGTTTGTGTGGTCTGATCGTGGGGTTCAAATTGGGGTGTGAGGAGTTTGTGTTTGTAAAGTTGTGCAGGGTACTGCAGATATATGCAGTGTACGTTTTTGGGAGAAAAACTGGTGCACCGTTGGCGTGTTGTTGCTTTTACTTTTTGGAGGATTTTGGGCGGGTTTTATGGAGTGTAGGGTGGCTTGTTGGTTTGATGGTGGGAGTAGACTTTTGGTTTCTTCCTTTTACTGCTAAATCTTGCCTTTGTGTGGTATGGAAAAGTACATGGTGAGGGTACAGGTCATATGCTGAAAGTTTGTACGGTGTATGGAAAGTTTGGTGGATTCATTATAAAATAAAAAAAGAAATAAAAACAGTAATAATAATAATATAAAATAATAATAACAAAAAATGATAAATATCAGAAATAAGAAATAAAAGATAATAATAATAATAAATACTAATAATAAATAATAATAATAAAAAAATAGAAATAGAATAAAAATGACAATAAATAGAGATAATAAAAATTCAATAAAAGAGATAATAGTAAATAGAGATGATAACAAAATTCTAGACTAAAACTTAAAGTTCTAAAATTAAGTGACAAAATTACACAAAAATATAGCGATGATCATGCTCAACGGACTATATGAGTGCAAACGCTAAGACAGATGACCTAAACATGATATGACAAAAAAAAAATCAGAGTATCTGAGGGTAAAATTTGGGGTGCAACAGTTGCCCCTATTTAAATATCTTCACCGGATGACAAGGGATATGGAAAGATGGTGAAAGATATTTAAATATAGATAACCGAAAATTTTGCCCTTAGATACGCTGATATGCAATGATATGAACCAAATTAGTCTAGGATGCGGACATGCCATGAACTTCTAGTATGATGGTATGATGCCATGATGGTGCAAAAATGCAATCAACAACGAAAGCAAACACACACAGGTGGATAACACCGGGGAAGGATGAAGGTTAGTATCCATGAGGTAAACTCACTGGGGATACAAGCTAACCGATAAAAGAGACTCATTGGGGAGACTCTGAGGAAACACTGGGGATAGAAAAACTGAGGGGAAACCCTACAAGTTCTTACTGGAGATAGGACACCAAAGAGGTGTTCTCCACTGGAGAAAGATCCAGGGAGGTAGACGATGCGGTTCAAAAGTAACCGGACGATACTGGGAAAAGACACATTCTTACTGGGCATGAAACCAGAAAGAAGACATGATCGCCATAGGGGATCAGTTTGAAATAAAAAGGATAGATATCCTACAAAGATTTTATGGGGATTTCCTATACTGAAGAGTTCAAACGGGATCTTCAAGAAAAGTCAGAAAATACAGAGACAAACTCTGCGTCAGATGATGAAAGGTGATTGGACCTTTTGGCTGTGAATGAGGTTAATGAATCAAAAATGTACCAGAACTGGTTGATATAACAAATATGATTTGGTTTATGGAGAATGCCAGCGATGACTGGACTTTAGGTTCAAGCTTGACACGATTCAAGCAGGAACAAACTGAAATAAAAGCCTAAGGTGACTCGATTCAAACCAAAGACGGTGCCAATGATAATTGGACTTTGGGTTTGAGCTTGACACGATTCAAACAGGAACGGGATCTTAAAACAAGAGACAATGTCTGACACGATTCGAACAAGGACTTGGTTCAGGTTTGACACGATTCAAACAAGAACAAGATCTTAAAACAAGAGACAATGTTCGACACAATTCGAACAAGGACTCGGTTCAGGTTAGACTCGATTCAAACAAGAACAAGATCTTAAAACAAGAGACAATGTCCGACACGATTCGAACAAGGACTCGGTTCAAGTTTGACACGATTCAAACAAGAACAAGATCTTAAAACAAGAGACAATGTCTGACACGATTCGAACAAGGACTCGGTTCAAGTTTAACACGATTCAAACAAGAACAAGATCTTAAAGGCAAGAGACAATGTCCGACACGATTCGAACAAGGACTCGGTTCAGGTTTGACACGATTCAAACAAGAACAATATCTTAAAACAAGAGATAATGTTCGACACGATTCGAACAAGGACTCGGTTCAAGTTTGACACGATTCAAACAAGAACAGGATCTTAAAACAAGAGACAATGTTCGACACAATTCGAACAAGGACTCGGTTCAGGTTTGACACGATTCAAACAAGAACAAGATCTTAAAACAAGAGACAATGTCCGACACGATTCGAACAAGGACTCGGTTCAGGTTTGACACGATTCAAACAAGAACAAGATCTTAAAAGCCTAAGGTGACTCGATTCAAACCAAAGACGGTGCCAACGATAATTGGACTTTAGGTTCAAGCTTGACACGATTCAAGCAGGAACAATTTTAAACAACAGGAAAGATGCCAGCGATGACTGGACTTAAGGTTAAACTTCTTGGGGAATGCTGCACAAAGAATCAAAATCTAACACTCAAAGGTGAAGATCGGACATAAGTCTAGCTTAGCCAAAGGTTTAAGATAAACCGGGAATATCTTCACTTTACTGATGAAATAAAGGCTCACATTGTCAAAGAGTATGAAGACAGGAAGAAGACATGATCTCCACTTGGGGATCAATGTGAAACAAAAGGATAAACAGATTTCCTGGAGATTCTTATAATGAAGAGTTCAAACGGGATCTTCAAGAGAAACCAGAAAAGGCAGAAACAACTCTGCGTACCAGTATAAGCTGGACTTTTGAACATTTTATCAAAAAGATTGACGAAAAAAACACCTGAACTAGGGATCACGTCAAACGGGTTAATGGAAAATGATTGATTGAAGGTGAAATCAAGGACGGATAAGCTTCTCGTGAGATAGATGACCACTTATCGTTGTAGAGGTAATGATAGCAAAACAAACTTCCCAAGATGACTGAAATTTGTCGTTGGGTATAAATTCCAAAGAGATATTGGTATTACAACACTGTTGGAGAAAATAAACATGTCTTCAATGGGGATCTGTAAAAGATTCTTCCTGTGAGACACCATACAAAATAAATGCACTTGAAAGTCGGTTCAGAAACCACACCTACCAGGGACCAAGGTTCAGTCTAGGAGCAAGCTAGAAAGAAACGGTCAAACAAGACTCCAATTGAGGAATGAACTCAACTGGGGATTTATCTTATCCGAATTTGGAAAAAGAAAACTGAAGTTACCATCATCCACGAGGATAAAACTCTGTGGGGAATTCAGAATGAATGAGCACTTTATGCCTAGGGCTGACACCTCTATTGGAGAGAAAAGACAAACCCAGTCACTTGGGGAGATAAACGCCAAAGTGAACAACACAGGTAAACACCAGAAACATGTAGCAAAAATGATAATATGCTATGCATATGAGTGCTTATGCCATGCTTAAGCTTATGCTGACAAAACCGACAAGAAGCGAAACTGGAGATGAAATAAACATCTCGACGAGGATACCCAGCCGAACTCAAAAGGTTAGACCATCACTGGGGGTTAAGTAGCTTTACTTCAAGGTTATGACCTTCTCTGGGGAAAAGAATACTCCACTTGATATAGCATCTTGACTTCACTAGAAATACCACCATGAGTTTAATTTCTTCATTGGAGAGAAGAGTTCCATTGGGAAGTGTCAAGATTAGCTGAAGAGACAACTTACTGGGAGCTGGCAGAGACACCACAAAAGCTGAGTAGTTCTGCATAACTCATCTGCCCCAGGGTACATGGTCTGTCGGAAGAATACATCAAGAGGATTTTATAGAAGAATTGGCATACAAGGTGTTTTAATATCTTCAAACTCTTGGAGAGATTTACCGAATCTCGACATAACTGCCCCTGATTGACTGCTTTACACGACAGAGCCCGTGAACTAGTTATGCGTCTTGATCAAAACCCCAGGTTGAAGCTGAGAGATTGATTGGGCTCCGCTAGGGAAAATCATTATACAAAGCCTAAGAGGAGGCTGGATTCTACTTGGGGAAAAATCACTATACAAAGCCTAAGAGGAGGTTATCTGATAGTTTATACTCATCCCGGAGTGTCTTGTACAAAGCCTAGATTAACAGCGTCTGCACAATAAAATCCTTGAGTTAATTATCCAGTCTGGTTGTTGACAACTGGGGAATAAACTTGCCCCTGTCATCTTGGTTAATCTGTGAAGAAGATGTCCCAGACTAGTTGACCTTTGAGAGGTTTGTCGAATCTCGACTTGACTGCTTCTGATTAACTGGTCTTGTGAGGATAAGTCATCAAAAGGATTTTACAGAAGAATTGGCATACCAAATGCTTCAATATCTTCAAACTCTTGAAAAGATCCATGAGTCTTGACATAAGTGCCCCAGTTCAACTGCATTCGCAATACAAAGTCGTTTAAACTGTGGTAGAAATAACTGGGGAACAAACTTGCCCCTGTTGATGGGTCATCGGAGTCCAAACTTGTCATGAAATGACCTCAAGAAGGCTTGCCCCAATATTCCAAATTTTGAAGAGTTCTGCCCCTGATTCAACAATTCTTGAAATGATGGATCGGCAGAACCTTCCGCTTAGTTGCCCCTTGACTGAGCTTCCTTTATCAAATCAAATTCCCTAGCTGACTGCATTTGTCGGGATCCCTTTGATGTTGAATCATTTCATAAACAAGTATTGTTCATTTAAAATTGGCAATTTCAGCACAAAAATTCATGCAAGCTTTTGAAATCAAGTTTTATTGATGAAACACGCACAGTGGAATGATTAAGTAATAAAAAACAAAGTGGATCTGGTCATTTACAGAATGACAGATGAAGTGATCAACACACACAACTAGCAAAGATCATTAGGAGTCAGGTTAATCAACCTTGTTGTAGTATGCTTTCAAAACATCCTTACCTCAATTAGGTCTTTTAAGGGTTGTAACATGGCTTGGTTCACGGTTTTATGAAACAAAGATAAAGGCTCAAAGTTTGTTTGGTACCCACCCCATCTTCGTGATGAACTCCAATCCTAAGCTCAGTTAACTTAAGTTATACATTCAGGTTCCTACAGACTAGGAACGAGCTGACGATCATTGATGATGATTTAGACACCTTGGATAGTCAGTACTCCCTTGCAGAATTTGGTTAATCTTCGAGACTTTGAGACTTCTCCTTGTCTTTGCTGGTTGAGGTCACGATACCTCTTTTTTTGATTTGATTGAGGTCACGATACCTCTCTTTGTTTGCGGTTAGGACCTCCTTTTTGTTTTATTGTTGCTTTGAAACTCCTTTTTTGGCTGTTGTACAAGTTCTTTTTGTATAAGGCAAAGTTTTGGGCTTCCCATCTTTCTTGGATTTTGCCTTGAAAGGGACTCGGCTCATTCTTTGATTAAGGAATTTTTAGCTATCCTTCCTTATTTTTGCTTGGATGAACAACTTGTACAACGCTAATTTATTGGATTTGAGAGAGCTGACTGGTGTCCTGCATGAAGCGCTTGCATTCAAATGCATAACCAAGTTAAACTGAGAACTACCCTGCCCCAAGGTTGAGATTTTAAGGGTTTTTTGTGTAAAGAAAGAAAACTCCTACTTCTAGGCTCGAAAGGTTAACGAGGGATTATCTTCCTTATTTTCTCCAGTTTTTGGGAATTGAAACAATGCCTTACATCCTCCGCAAGGTTTAATCGAAAGTATACCACAACAATTATGTATAATATTTTCGTCATCCTCCCCAATCTTTGCTTGAACAAAAGGATTGATATGGGAAAAAAATTTGTCTGTTTTTTTGTTTTTTTGTCTTTATGAACACAAAAGTAAATGAGTGAAACGAATAGACTTAATCAAAAGATGCACAAACATTTCATTAATCTTGCCAATTTGAAAGTACAACAATGCTTATAAGCAAATATAATTCAAACATGCAAAGAAAATACAACAAAAATGCTAAACAGCCAAATGATTGCCAGCTTTAGGGAATTGAAATTTCCTTCTTAATCTGCCAAGCTGAGATAGCCATCTTCAGAGTTGATTGCCGAGATCCGCTTGAGAATCATCTTCACACATACTCTCAGAAAATTCTTCCACCTCAGAGTCTGATGAACCTGCCTGATTAGGCGAAGGTTTGCTGATTTGGACGCCTTGAGGCGTGAATGAGAACATATCAGAGTCAAACAAAGTCTGAACCTGGCTTCTGAGTACCCTAAGTCTTCAGCTGAATGCCTCTGTGCCCCAGCATGGTGGTCACAATGAACGAGTCTGAAAAAGACAACTTCAAAAGCTACTTCAAGTCCAATGATGGCTTTAGGAAGCCGCCTGGGTTACAGACAAAGGGCGGGCAAGACTCAAGGCTGAGAAATGCAAATGCAATGCAAATGACATGCAATGAGAATGCAATGCTAATGCAAGCCAAATGGTTTCAAGGAACACAAAGGCCAACTGCGAACATTTTGGAAACTGAAGAGTTTTGTTTTAAAATCCATGATCTCTAAGGATCTTCGCAAAGAAAAGAACTTCTGAGCTCTTTGAAATCATTAATGGATGCGAGGAGATGTATGCAATGCACAAACACGGGCACACAAAACATAGATATATGCACACGCAAAAGCACACAAGCACGAACATATGTACACAGGTATTCACAGATATGCACAAACAAACATATACAGATATTTACAGATATGCACACACAGACAAGAGAAGGCCTAGGTTTGAAGATCACGAGCATGGAGCCATGGTCTACCCATCCCAAAAGGTGTGTACTATGGGTTTTCATCTGCAGAACAGGGTTCTAAAAAAAATTCCCAAAGTCGACAACCCATCTTTCAAATTTTATCGACTTTCCAATGCTTGGTGATCGATAAAATTCTCAAGAGAGTCTCATCTGAGTGTAGTATTGCGTAGCAACCATTTGGGATTGCCCCCTCACAATCATCGCACTACGTCCTAAATAGGCCAAGTTAGGTTAAAGGGATAACTAAAGGTCATCAGTATCTCTGGCTCCTAGGTCAAAAGTAGTAACGCATTCACGATTGCTCGTTCAACATATACCACTTTCGAGAGGGCCTCAACTGAGTGTGGACTTCAAGTGCCCTCCTTTGGGATTTCTCCCTCGAAGTTCCCTTGACTATGTCCACGATTCCTAAACATATGTGTTCTCTCAAGTCCGGGTTAGGACTTATCTCACGACTAAATAGTAGTACCCTGCACACAGAAAATCCAGTACAGACAGAGATATACACAAATATATACAGATATACAGATATCACAGATGTATACAAGTAAACAAGCAAGACATAAATAACACAAGCAAAAAGCAAGGTAGGCTTAACCCTAAAAAATAAGCTCCCTAGTGAAGTCGCCATTTCTGTTGCGGTGAAAATCGGATAACAAGCTATTAATTAACTTGCATCATATTTCATTTACAACCGACTTTGATTTATCCAAAGGAAAGGTTCAAGATCGTTAGAAAAACGTAAAGGGGGGAGATCTAAGGTTCGGGGGTTGGTTATACTAAGGGAAGGTATTAGCACCCTAAGTATCTGTAGTACTCTACAAGAACCTCTTGTTTTAATTTGTGTTATGTTAATGTTTGTTTGCTAAGGGATATCTGCTAAACCTAAGGTAAAGACCTAAGTATGTACACTAAGTTTTGCTCGCCAAGACATCGCATCTTGTGCCTACGTATCTGACTAAAGAATCAGAGCAACCGTAATTCACCTAACTAAGGGTGAAAGAAAAGGAAACATTGACTATGACCAACGTTCCAAAGGGAATGAGTATAAGCTCACATAGAGTCCACGATAACTCTCTAAGTCTACGTTATGAAGGGAGGAAGTGAATTCTCATGATAGTGAGAACCACACAGAGTTCATGATAACTCTGTAAGTCTGAGTAAAAGGTAAAGTGAGTTCTCATGATAGTGAGAATCACATGGAGTTCATGATAACTCCATCCTATTACTAAACTATGAGGGAAACGGCTCTTATGAGGCCAAGGATGAAATGGGAAAGGTTTGCGACTTAGGAGTCAAAGTAAAGATCTTTCCTTTGGAAGGAGGGTCAAGTGTGAACAATCATGAATATGATATATACAGTATGAATATGGACAAAAGTATAATCAAGATAGTATGAACAAAGTAATATGAACATGGTAATAATCAAAACATCAAAATCAAATGATAACAAATCAAAGAATGATGGTAACTACCTAGTATCATGTTTATCATGCTAACATGCTAAGAAACAATGTCAAGCAAACATATAAGTATCAAGAAAAGCAGACATCAAGCAAAAGTAAATGAGTGCTTCAATGTAAATAGCAAGAGATAGAAAGATCTAACCAGAATAGTGCATAAACACTTCCCACTGATGGGTCACTGGAAATCCAAGATCAAGAGTCAAAACCTCCACTCCAAGAGCATAGGGCAAAAGGTCCTAAATCTAAGTCCTCAGTCCCAAAACTCGAGATGGTAACCACAGTCCGGTCATTGAGTTTTTTAAGGTTTCGATATTTATTAGTGTGTTTTAAAGAACAAATAAAATGAACAACATACACAAGATATAAACATGAACAATGATAATATTAACAAGGATAATAATCGACGTAAAGAATAAATCAAGATATATATATTGACTGAAAGTAAATTTAGTGATTGTTGATTAATTTATTGGATCGATGAATCGAGTCCAATGTAGTGCTGATCCGTCGTAGTACGGTCTATGAGAAAGACCATACTATAGGAGGATGCACAATTTGATCTTTGTGTTAAGACACAATAGAGAAATGATATAGAAGATCATTTCCTGATGAAATCGTGCCACACGAAAAGAAAAGGTGGAGACCTTGTCTTGAGTCACAAACTCTCGTTGATTAGTCGAAGGTAACCTATCACGATCTCAAAGTATAGAAAGAGATCTCGATGATCACTCACTACAGATTTGAAATAATGAAGGTTCGTCGCTTCGCTAACAACGTTCGTGAATAGAAAGACTTCATCGGTCAAAAATGAAAATGAAGATAAACTAAATACGGAATGAAGTAGAAATAAAGTCGGTCTCGTCTTAATCATGACTTAATCGAGAAACCGATAATCTATGATATTCGACTTTCATCGACCGATAAAATAATGAAGGTGGCCTCATACATATCACGACTTTTAGTAATTTAATAAATCGACTAAGTCGTGATTTCTGTAATATCATCGGCCCAAAAATAAAGAGACGGGCTCGAAGTGAAAATAAAATCGGTCTCATCTAAATAAAGATTTAGATCCTCATTGACCAACCAAAATAAAATAAAATGGCTTCATATAAATCATGATTTTTTAGTGACTTGAATAAATCAAAAAAATCAAGATGTGGGTAATGTCATAGGCCCAAAAAGAAAATGGAAACAAAATAAAAAATAAAGTTAGAAATGAAAAGTAAATCAAAAGATGAATCTAATAAAAAAAATCATTAACAATATATTCAATAAAACATTTAACTAAATTATCTAATAAAAATAAAAATCTTTGTAGAATATTTAACAAAATATTTAATGAAAATGTTAACAAGATTAAGAAATATCTAAACAAATTCCAAAGAAACTCTAGACAGGCGGGTGTATTGGCGATTGAAGACTGTAAATAAGGAGAGATGGGATCCAAAGAGGATCATATGGGCCCCAAAGGCCCATCACCTCCTCAAAGAAACCAAACCCGGATAAAGGCAGCAAAGGAGGTATGAAAACATATCGGGTTTTGAAGCCCAATATTCCATGTCTAGTCTCCAAATGTATTAACGTGCCCTATCAGAAGAAGAGAGAAACAAGGCAATGGTTTACAAGAGCAACAACATATCCCCTTTTTTTTTAAAAAAACAAATCAAACGAAACAACAGTTGGATCACGGTTCTTAATCAACAACCCTGGATCTCAAAATCAAAACAAAAGTGAAAAATCACATCCACGCTACGGTTCGTTCAACTTGGTTTGCTTCATTCGATTCAGATCCGTCTGATTCCATGTTGTTCAGTCGCGGCTCAGGTTTGATTTGTTTCGGTTTCATCTTCCTCGTCTCAATCTCTCTACTTTGATCTCACTCTGTTCTTGGGTTTTCTGATCTGGTTTTTGGGGTTTTGAATGGGTGGTTTCTGATTTGTGGAAGGCCGGTGCGAATTTGAAAAGGGTGGATTGAAAGCTGAAACGTGGGTTTGCTGAAGATTGCAGGGAGCTTTTTTTTTTGGTGTGATTTTGTTGATGTTTAAAAGAGGACGAAGGTGATGGATGTGGGTTTCTGTGAGTTCGGACGAGCGAGGGTGCTGAGACGTTTGAAGGTTGACGGATGGCTATTGTTGTCGTTTGAATCTAAATCACTCTTTTTCTTTTTTTTCTGCTGATTTTGGGTTTCACGATGATGATGATTGTTATTGTTGTTGCGTCGTAGATGACGATGTGGAAGGTGAGCGGTTGAGCTGAGGTTGATGTTGTTGGTTGGTTTTTTTGTTTTTCTACCATTGTGAATGGTTGTGTTGGTTTATTTGACTGAGGTGAATTTTGGTTTGTGAAACAGGGTCACGAACAAGGAAAGGGGTTTGATGTCTTGTGAAATTGGTTTGAGGAATGGTTGAGAATTGTTGGTTGTTTGGTCCAGCTGAAGGATGTATCGATTGGAAGATTTGGATTGAAGAGGAAAGGGCTTTAATGTTTGAAGGGTGATTGTCTATTTCTATTCAGAAGTACCCGATGGTTTATTGGTAGAAGGAGAGTTTGTGTGGTCAGATCGTGGGGTTCAAATTGGGGTGTGAGAAGTTTGTGTTTGTAAAGTTGTGCAGGGTACTGCAGATATATGCAGTGTACGTTTTTGGGAGAAAAACTGGTGCACCGTTGGCGTGTTGTTGCTTTTACTTTTTGGAGGATTTTGGGCGGGTTTTATGGAGTGTAGGGTGGCTTGTTGGTTTGATGGTGGGAGTAGACTTTTGGTTTCTTCCTTTTACTGCTAAATCTTGCCTTTGTGTGGTATGAAAAAGTACACGGTGAGGGTACAAGTCATATGCTGAAAGTTTGTACGGTGTATGGAAAGTTTGGTGGATTCAATATAAAATAAAAAAAGAAATAAAAACAGTAATAATAATAATATAAAATAATAATAACAAAAAATGATAAATATCAGAAATAAGAAATAAAAGATAATAATAATAATAAATACTAATAATAAATAATAATAATAATAATAATAATAAATTAGAAATAGAATAAAAATGACAATAAATAGAGATAATAAAAATTCAATAAAAGAGATAATAGTAAATAGAGATGATAACAAAATTCTAGACTAAAACTTAAAGTTCTAAAATTAAGTGACAAAATTACACAAAAATATAGCGATGATCATGCTCAACGGACTATATGAGTGCAAACGCTAAGACAGATGACCTAAACATGATATGACAAAAAAAATCAGAGTATCTGAGGGTAAAATTTGGGGTACAACAGTTGGGAAGTGCAACGGTTAATAATATCACGACGGTTATAAGTAATGACCGTAGCGATATCACTTATAATCCAGGCGTAATTTTAGGAAAATGTTGTTGCCTGGTGTTGAACCTTTTACCACGTATAAGGGGTATCGCTACGGTTATTATAACTAACCGTTGTGATATTATTAAATTAATATATAATCTTTCATAAAGGTTATTTAAGAAAACCGTTGTGAAAAATTTACCTATATGAGGGAATTAACTTTCCCTTTTTGACAGTCGCGCTGTTTCCTTCACAGCAAAACCCTAGCACCCAAACTTCGTCTTTTTTTAGAATCTGCGAGAAGAAATACAAGAAGTATGAAGCTTTTGATTTAAGCTTCTTCCTCCTTGTAGTTCTTCTTGCAGAATCTAAAACTAGATGAACATGGTGATGATGCTGGCGGTAGCAAGCGTAATGTACATATTGTTTATGGAAAATAAGGTAGTCTTCTACTTCAATCTTTTTGTTAAATAGTTCCCATTATCTCGTTTGCTTCATGTTGTTTTTGTTGATTGTTCTCATTTTGTGCAAATTCGACTTCAATGCTTCACAAGCAAGGTGAACTTCATTGTAATGGTACAGTCCCACTTCTTAGGGTTTTGTTTTAACTTTTGGTTGTTTTGTTTTGAATACTAACTAATTTTCATCATTGCTTCCCACTTCTTAGGGTTTGTTTCACATGGTGATGATGATGGTGGTACATATATATATGAATTCATTCTGATAAGGTACATATATATGAATTCATTCTTATATTGTATATGAAATTTAGTTTATTATATACTATGTACATTGTTTGTTTTACTATCCTTTTATTGAAAATGCAATCAGTTAAATTGATATAGAACATTAGTTTATTATATATATGTATATTGTATATAGTTAAATTTAATACTAACTAATTTTCATCATTGCTTCCCACTTCTTAGGATTTGTTTCACATGGTGATGATGATGGTGGTACCTATATATGAATTCATTCTGATAAGGTACATATATATGAATTCATTCTGATATTGTATATGAAATTTAGTTTATTATATACTATGTATATCGTTTGTTTCACTATCCTTTTATTGAAAATGCAATCAGTTAAATTGCTATAGAACATTATAATATGAAAATTAAGATGTATTTGAAAACCAACCTTTATCATGTCAATGTTTTCTGAATTGCATCCATTTCATTCAGCACATTTAATGTTCCTTAACATAAAATTTATGGTCCAATGGTCCGTTAGCTTCAATTCATCGATATCTTTTATTATAGTTTACCTCATAATCACTAATCACCGTGGTTGTTAAGATCATGATCATTGTTATGATGATAAAATCGTGGTGATTTTTGGCGATGATGAGGTAAACTATAACAAAAGATATCGATGGATTGAAGGAAACCGACCATCGAACCATAAATTTTATGTTAAGGAACATAAAATGTGCGGAATGAAATGGATGCAATTCGGAAAACAGTGGTGTGTTTAAGTTGGTTTTCAAGAACAGTTTAATTTTCAGATTATATAGTTCTTTACCAATTTTAATGGTTGTATTTCTTTAATAAGGTGGATGGTAAAACAAGCAATATACATTTGTATTTAATAAACTAAGGGTACATTCCACAACGCTTGAGACAAATAACCGTTGTGATAGTTAACATATATGACAACGGTTCATACTGATAACCGTTGTGATAGTTAATATATATTACAATGGTTGAAATACCTAACTGTTGCAATATATAGCGCGCTTCCAGAATACAACAACGATTTCCAGACCGTTGTAGAAACGACGAACTTACAACAACAATCTACATAACAACGCCTTCGCCCGCGTCATTATATGTCATTCCCAACCGTTGCTAAATGGGTTTTTCGTAGTAGTGATGGTGACAAAGCTTGAAAATTGTGTGGCATAAGAAAAAGTGCACAAAATCTATCCTAAAAAAACAGCTGCAACAAGCCTTACTACAAAGTCCATAACTTCCTGCTCGAGTATGATAAATGGACGTTCTACAACTTTCTGGAAAGCTGAGATGACGTACTTCAACTTTGATGCTCAAGGTTTGTGAAGATAAGACTTGTAAATTTGTCAAAAATGACCTTGAACTTGTGTGATCAAGTCTGTCCTAAAAGCTGTCTTAAAAATTCTGTTTTATCAATGCCTTTTGCAGAGATCATAACTTTCTGCTAGAGAATGATAAATGGGCTTTCTAAGGCTTTCTGGAAAGGTGAGATGACGTACTTCAACTTTGATGTTCAAGGTTTGTGAAGATAAGACTTGTAAAGTTGTCAAAAATGACCTTGAACTTGTGTGATCAAGTTTGTCTTAAAAGCTGTCTTAAAAATTCTGTTTTATCAATGCCTTTTGCAGAGATCATAACTTTTTGCTCGAGAATGATAAATGGGCTTTCTAGGACTTTCTGGAAAGGTGAGATGACGTACTTCAACTTTGATGTTCAAGGTTTGTGAAAATAAGACTTGTAAAGTTGTCAAAAATGACCTTGAACTTGTGTGATCAAGTCTGTCCTAAAAGCTATCTCAAAAATTTTGTTTTATCAATGCCTTTTGCAGAGATAATAACTTTCTGCTCGAGAATGATAAATGGGCTTTCTAGGACTTTCTGGAAAGGTGAGATGACGTACTTCAACTTTCATGCTCATGACATGGCTTGAATCAACTTGGATCATGGAGAAAAACATCCTTAAAGTTGGGACTTTCTTGCTGGAAAAATAATTAATGATGTCCTACGAAATGTCAGAACATCTGACATTAAGAATTCCAAACTTTGATCACTTATATCTTTCAATCCTTATGATATTTTGAGTTGATTCCTTCTACAATGTTGAAGTATCAAATACCCTCTTTAAAAGTAGCCGTTAAGCAAAATCAATGGATGCTTGGATCAACAGTTACAACCTTGAAAAGTTGTGCATTTGAACATGATTTTAACTTAGAAAAAATTTCTAAGTTTCCTTCAATTTGATCAATTTTGCAATTTTGCATGATTTCTTGATTTAAATTTGATCAAATGCAATCATCCATCATATTTTCTTGAGTAATGGCTTGTGAAGCTCGTAGTTGACCAAAAGTTAAACTTTGACTTTCTGCGTCAGTTGACTTTGTTTTAGATGAACTTGAGGCTTGATCCACTTGAAATGTTGCACTCTTGTGCTTAATTCTTGATGTGGGAGACCTCTTGATCCTTTATAGGTGTTTGAGAGGTTAGACAAGTTGAAGATCATGTCATTCCTTGATTGATCCTTTGTCTAAAGCTCAGAGAGAGCTTGAAACCCTAATTCTGATTGTATTGAATGCTCACCCATCTTTGGGGAGACTGATGAGGCATGATGATACACCCATATTGTGGTGATGATTTTCACAATGATGGGAAATCTTAGTGGTCAAAATTTGGGGTATGACAGATGCCCCTATTTAATCTTCTTGGACCCGAAGGTGTGAATGGCGAAAGTATTCGGGCATTCGGGGTGCAAGATGATTAAATATCGGAATACCCGAAATTTTGATGGTGGTTATGAATGGCAGTTTACCAGTCCATCTTCTTTTGCTAAGCAATGATGCTTAGAAAAGGTAAAAACTTCCCCTCGATCCTGGTATTCAGCCAAGGAACTGGTCTAAGTTTCTGATATAAACTTCCCCTCGATCCTGGTTTCCTACCAAGGAACTGGTCTCAGTTTCTGATGTAAACTTCCCCTCGATCCTGGTTTCCTACCAAGGAACTGGTCTCAGTTTCTGATGTAAACTTCCCCTCGATTCTGGTTTCCTACCAAGGAACTGGTCTCAGTTTCTTTTGTTAAAAAACTTTCTTGATAAGGAACGCTATTTGTAGTGGTTTTTCTCAAACTTCTCGCCGAATTTTCCTTGGGAGATGCCATTTGATGGGAAAAGATTTGATGTCAGACTTGCTGGGGGTACCCATCCGTCTGAGTTGTAGAGGTGCACAAAATTCTCTGTTTGGAGACGCCATTTGTCAACTTTACTGGGGAAAACGAGCCTCTTTAGGGACTGCTTCCAGCTTGGGGTCTTACATCATACTTTTCTCGGGATCTTCTCGGAGAAATGCCATATGATGTGATCCAATTTTGAGGTGATGATGACCTTTTCCTTAGCGGATTTTTTCAGAAAACAATTGCTGTATTGCCGAATCTCTGCTTAAGCGGCTTCCTCTGGGGATTTTCCTTAATCCGGGAAAGCGAAGATATCATCTTCAATGATGAAGAGTGACATTTGTCGAAAGTTCTCTGGTCTTTCAGAGGTTCAAGTTATCAAAGTGGTCAAGGACCATCTCCATCCCAGAAATAAACTAGAGAGAGATTGCTTAGATGATTAGCTTCCTGATGAGGAAAGAACTTACAACTCAATTGAGAGGACTTCTATCACTAGGGGATAAGACCGACTAGAGTGATAGTGATGCAATATGAATATGAACATAAATCAATAATGCATGATGTATGTATGTATATGCTGACAAAACTGACACGACATACAAACTAATAGATGAACACGACTGGATACTCGGCCACTGCTGGGGGGACGAAGAGGTATCGCTGGATCAAGATAACAATTCTGCCTTGCTTAAGAGAGATAGTCCCTGCGTGGAACACCGTTGGTCGGGCTTAGGAGGTAAGAACTTTGCCGAGGATGTCAGATGGAGTAAATCACATCTGATACAGTTGATCCTTCATTCAGGCATACTGGTTTAGAAGGAGTACTTTGATTCTGCACTTTGAAGCTCGATTACTTCTGGAGAAGCGATCGATGTTCTTTCGATGTTCAACAGTCAAAAGAATTGCCATCTTTATTTAAAAAGCAGAAAAAGTTTGACAAGTAAATTCATTTTTTGTTTCGTTTCAAGAATCGATAATCATGTTAAAACGTCGTTCTGTAAAGCTAAAACAAATAAGAATTGCAAACAAAAGCACAAGGTCTCAAATTTTATGGATAGGATGGAAATCAGCCAAACGCGTGATTCCATAGAGTATTCACAAAGTTAGAAAATGGTAATTTAAGGGAAAAGGACTACATTAAAACATGACGACCACTATCCTTCTACCAACTTTGAATTCGGGGCATCCTGAGCTTCTGTCGAAGATGACCTTGACTGGAGTTTTCTTTCGATGGATGGTGTAACTGCTGCTAAGGGATTTGCCCTGTTGGACGTAGTTACTTGCCATTATCCCTAACTTTTGCTTGGATTGTACTTTGAGATTTCCAATCCATCGGGATGATTTTTTTTATTATGTCTCTAATTTTTGCCTGGACCTCCCTTTCGGGTTTTCAATCCACTGAGACGTTTTTTTTTTAGTTTAGGCGAAGTATTTCTTGACTACATCAACATTTGTGGGGTAGGCAAATTCCTCTCCGTCCATGGTTGCAAGTCTCAGGACGCCGCCTGAGAAAGCTTTCTTGACCACATAGGGGCCGTCATAATTCGGAGTCCATTTTCCCCGAGAATCAGTGAG
Organism: Lathyrus tuberosus; assembly: GCA_022829125.1. NCBI lineage: Eukaryota > Viridiplantae > Streptophyta > Magnoliopsida > Fabales > Fabaceae > Lathyrus > Lathyrus tuberosus. Next base: position 7,315,758 of record JALAZF010000258.1, on the reverse strand, counting down.
AAATGATTGTATCTTCTTGCACACAAGGTCTCCTTTCCTGAAGATGCGAGGTCGGACCTTTTTGTCAAACGCCTTCTTCATTTTCTGTTGATACAATTGACCGTGGCATAGTGTCGTTATTCGCTTTTCTTCAATCAGATTGAGTTCATCGTGTCGACTTTGACACCATTCAGCTTCTGTAAGTTTAGCTTCCATCAATACCCGACTTGATGGGATATCTACTTCTATGGGGAGCACTGCCTCCATGCCATATACCAGAGAGAAAGGGGTTGCCCCTGTTGAAGTGCGGACAGATGTACGATAACCGTGAAGAGCAAAGGGTAGCATCTCGTTCCAATCTTTGTAGGTTACAACCATCTTCTGAACAATCTTCTTGATGTTCTTGTTAGCCGCTTCTACCGCTCCGTTCATCTTAGGTCAGTAGGGAGATGAGTTATGGTGTTCAATCTTGAACTCAATGCACAACTCCTTCATCTTCTTATTGTTCAAGTTAGATCCATTGTCAGTAATGATCTGGCTCAGAACACCATAACGGCAGATGATATTGTTTTTGATAAAGCGGACCGCCACTTGTCGGGTCACACTGGCGTATGATGCTGTTTTGACCCACTTGGTGAAGTAGTCAATGGCTACTAGAATGAACCGATGTCCGTTTGAAGCCTTAGGTTCAATCATGCCAATCATGTCGATTCCCTATACGGAAAAAGGCCATGGGGAATAAAGAACTTTGAGATGTGTTAGCGGTACATGGATTTTGTCGGAGTATATCTGACACTTGTGACACCTCCTCATGTACTTGTAGCAATCGGATTCCATTGTCAACCAATAGTACCCTGCTCTCAGAATTTTTCTGGCCATTGTGTGTCCATTGGCGTGAGTGCCAAAGGACCCTTCGTGAATCTCTTTCATCAAAGTTCCTTTTATAGAGTGTATCACCGCTCAGGAAGAAACTGCCTGCCAGCCTTCTGAGGGTTTTCCTGTCTTTCCTTAGTGCCCCAAGTGGGTACTCTTATTTCTGAAGGAAGCATTTGATATCGTGATACCTAGTTTGTCATCTATGACTGCTTCAATCGCGAAGATGTAAGCGGGCCGTTCAAGGCGCATTATGTCGATCTTAGGTAGGTCGTTCCATTGACCTACACTAATCATGGAAGAGAGAGTGGCTAGTGCATCAGCCATGTGATTCTCATCACGAGGGATGTGATGAAACTCGATTCTGTTAAAGAAGGGTAACAACCTTCTTGCATAATCTTTGTAAGGAATCAGTCCTGATTGGTATGTGTTCCAATCTCCTTTGATCTGATTGATGACTAGGGCTGAGTCGCCATATACATCCAAGTTTTTTTATCCTTAGGTCGATCGCTTCCTCGAGACCCATAATACAAGCTTCGTATTCAGCCTCGTTGTTTGTACACTTGAATGTTAGTCTGACGGTGAAAGGAATGTGGGTACCCTGAGGTGTCACGAAGATTGCCCCAATTCCATTTCCATAATGATTAACAGCTCCGTCAAAGATTAGCCCCCATTGGGAACCTGGTTCTGGCCCTTCACTGGGTAGCGGTTCATCGCAATCTTTCATTTTTAGATACATGACATCTTCGTCTGGGAAGTCAAACCTGACTGATTCCTGATCGTCAATCGGTTGATGAGCCAAATGATCGGCTAAAATACTTCCCTTAACGGCTTTCTGAGCGTGATACTCTATGTCGTATTCTGATAACAACATCTACCAATGGGCGATTCTTCCCGTGAGAGCAGGCTTTTCAAAGACATACTTGATGGGATCCATTTCGGAGATTAACCAAGTAGTGTGACGAATCATGTACTAGCGAAGACGTTTGGCTGCCCAAGCCAGAGCACAGCAAGTTTTCTCAAGAATAGTGTACCGAGTCTCGTAGTCGGTGCATTTCTTGCTCAAATAGTAAATGGCATACTCTTTCCTTTTTATTTCGTCTTGTTGGCCAATTACACAGCCCATGGAGTCCTCCAAGACTGTTAAGTAAATGATCAATGGTCTTCCTACCACTGGAGGTGATAGAATCGACAGATTCAATAGGTATTCCTTAATACTGTTGAAGGCGGTTTTGCTATCTTCTGACCAAATGCAGTCCTGGTTTTTTTTAAGTAATTTGAAAATCGGCGTGCATGTCGCGGTCATAAGGAGTATAAATCTGGATATGTAGTTCAAACGTCCCAGGAATCCTCTGACTTGTTTTTCAGTTTTTGGAGAAGGCATTTCTTGAATGGCCTTGACCTTGTCAGGATCAACCTCAATTCCTCTCTGGCTGACGATGAACCCTAAAAGTTTCCCTGCACGGACACCAAAGGTGCACTTATTGGGATTCAAGCGGAGTTTGTACTTTCTCAGCCGCTCAAATAGTTTTGACAGGTGGGTCACATGCTCCTCTTCTGTCTTAGATTTCGCAATCATATCATCGACATATACCTCGATTTCTTTGTGTATCATGTCATGAAACAGAGTAGTCATGGCCCTTTGATAGGTTGCCCCGACGTTCTTCAAACCGAACAACATTACCTTGTAACAAAAAGTACCCCAAGGGGTCATGAATGAAGTTTTCTCCATGTCTTTCGGCGCCATTTTGATTTGGTTATAGCCCGAGAATCCATCCACGAAGGAGAAAACTTTGAACTTTGTTGTACTGTCTACCAGCATGTCAATGTGTGGTAAAGGAAAGTCGTCCTTTGGACTTGCTTTGTTCAGATCCCTGCAGTCTACACACATTCTGACCTTTCCGTCCTTTTTTGGAACTGGTACGATGTTGGCTAACCATTGAGGATACTCTGATGTGGCGAGGAAACCCGCGTCAACCTGTTTCTGTACCTCCTCTTTGATTTTGATGGCCATGTCCGGATGAGTTCGTCTCAACCTCTGTTTTACTGGCGGACATTCCGATCTCAATGGTAAATAATGTTCCACGATACTGGTATCCAACCCTGGCATGTCCTGATAGGACCAAGTGAATACATCGGGAAACTCTTTGAGAAGCTTTGTCAAACTTTCTTTGACAGTCAGATTGAGCAGTGCCCCAATCTTGATTTCTTTTCTCTTTTTTTCCGAACACAAGTTGACCGTTTCTAACGGCTCCTTGTGAGATTCAATGGATTATTCCTCCTGTTTGAGTAGTCGGGAGATCTCCTCTAGAATTTCATCGTCAACTTCTTCTTCAGCCCCAAATACTGGGAACTTAAAGTTGGGAGAAGGCATTGGATCGTATGTTTCAACGGGGTTTAAAACAAGCAATCTGCATGACGTGATGATTGTTTTTTAGAAGAGATAGAGAGAATGCAAGAGTGTGTGCAGTGTATTTTTTTATAATTGCTTGTTTTTATTATTTGAATTGTTTTTTTAGGATTACCATTTTCTGAAAAAGCAAAATGAGAAAATAGCAATAAATGCGGAAATTACAGAACGACGTTATTTTATTTATGATTTAGTCAATTCTTGAAACTACAGCCCTATAAAACAGAACTCTGTCACTTTGGGCAAAGCGAAGAGGTATAATTACAGAAAGTGAGCCCTATAAAAACATTTGTTTCACCTGGGCAGGGTGAAAGGTTAAAGATGGCAGTTACTTTGACTTATGAACAATCTTCGGAACATCGACTGCGACCCATTGGCAGCGAACTCCTCGGTGAATCACAAAGTCTGGCACCTTCCTTGATTTGTCTTCAGAAATAATGCTGATTTCTGGCTGAGCAGGATTGTTTGAATCTGTTTCCCAGGCAGAGTTGTCGTAGAAAAACTCTTCTGTTTTTTCTTGCATAGTATTTGTACTCTCAGGTAAATCTCCCCATCCAGTAAGTTGGATGTCTTCGAACCTGACACGAGAGCTCTCAGGAGCGATGTACTTGACCAAGTAGTCGAACCTTCCACTCGGTTGTCCTAAGGTGTCCCACACTTCAGTGGGACTGGAGGAGTCATCCTTCTCGATGACGTTGACCTCGGGAAAAGCATAATTGATGAATTTAAGTCCTGCAAGCTTTGCAAATTCATCGTCGTACGAGATATTTTCTGAATTCCCTGAGTGTTGATCCCTTGACATGGTGGGGACGCGGGTATTCTTTTCAATGATGCTCAGCTGATTCGCATCGTTGGGCTAATTCTGTTGCCCCAAGTCTCCTGGATACGGCTGCCAGATAGGAAGGCCATCCATTGGGCCATAATAGTCGTGGTCAAAGTTGTCTTTCATTAGAGTGTCCTCCTCTAATGAATTTGGTGGAGCACGACATCCCTCAGGATCACAATCTCCGTATATCATTCTGACGTCTGACCTGGGTATAAATCTCGGACTGTGTGCGGGATAGTAAAATGGCATAGGCACCTCTTCCTGAGACATATAACCGTCCTTGTTAAGATATGACTTCCATTCTTCCTCCGCATCGGAGGAATCTCCCTTGTTGATGGTGTGCACTTCCTGATGCACTGGGTGAAGGAACCCTCCACTGTGGAAGAAATCATGAATGGGATGAAGATTTTCATCGTTGGTAGCAGTCTGGGTACAGGTTGAAGAAAAACCAAGACCCTTCTTTGTTTTGTTATCAGTAGGAATGACAAGTTGTCCCCACCCTTTTGCATTGTTACTTTTGATTACTTCGAGAGCATCTCTGTATGAGGAAATCGAAGTTCCTTTTTCTGATTGATTCTCATTGCTCACCGACAGTGCTTGGAACTGAGTTCCAACAACCTCCTCTGGTTCTACACAAGTAAACGATGATAAGTTACTCACGAGCAAGGCTTGCTCTCCACAGACAGTGACGAGTTGATCGTTCTTGATGAACTTCAGTTTCTGGTGCAGTGTCGAAGTGACTGCCTCAGCCTGGTGTATCCAAGGTCTTCCTAATAAACAGTTGTACGCTGCCCGGACGTCCATGACCTAGAAAGTGATTAGGAAGGTGTGAGGACCGATAGTTATAGGAAGGTCGATTTCACCGATAACTGCTTTCCGAGATCCGTCAAATGCTTTGACGATGACCTCACTGCCCCTCATTGGGGATCCTTTGAATGATAGTCGCATTAATATGGACTTCGGCATAACATTGATGGTCGATCCGGTGTCTACCAGTACGCTGGCTAAAGCATCGTCCTGGAAGTTGACTATAATATTGAGCGCCATGTTGTGACTTTTTCCATCTTCTGGCAGTTCCTCATCACTAAACCCCCAAGTTGTTGCAGGAAGTGATGTTGGAAACGATGCTATCGAACTGTCTTATTGTTACATCCTGTTCCACAAAGGCCTGCTCTAAGACTTTCTGTAGAGCCTCTCTGTGAGCTTCGGAACTGAGTAATAGAGAAAACACAGAGATTTTTGAAGGAGTTTGCAACAGCTGATCAATAATGTTGTATTCACTCTTTTGGATGAGCTTCAGCATCTCATCGTTGTTTGTTGAAAGGTCGGGATCACTGGACTGACCGACCAATTGATCAGGAACTTCTGTTTGAGGTTCCTTTTCTTTGCTAGGTTCTCCAACTCCTCGGTTGAAGATTCGACCGCTCCGTGTTACTCGAATGATGTCTGCAATATTCACGAAGGAGGGTAATGGAACTTCTTTTCCATTCTCAATTATTGTTGCACCGTATTTGTAAGGGACCGCCTTAGCTGATTCATACGGTACTAGTCCCGGTAGATAGATAACTATAGGAGCCTTCTGATTTTTCTGACCATTGTAAGTAACTTCAATCAGTTCCTGGTTAAGAACATTTAATTCTTCAAGTAGAGGGATGATGGCACACACATCTTTGGTCTCTTCGCGATCAGAGATTACAACAACATCTTTGATTTGATCAGCGAAGTAGTCTGGCGTCCAGTCAATGGACCCCGAAACTGAATATGGTTGAATCTCTTTGCGGTCCAACTGGCCCTGAAGGGCTGCTCGCACGAGGTAACATCCTTGGTTATTTTCCGAACAGGATCTGCAGCGTTCATAATTATGTGGTGGCACCCAGCCACGTCCGCTTTGAATGCAGTGTAACCTTACTAGGTCAGTTTTTGCTGACCGAACATCCTGACTCTGATGCCTAGTAGGGTTCCTATTAATCATACTGACTTATTGCGTGTCTTCGTCTAGATAGATCGGAAGCCACCAATGGTTTAACAAGTGTTGCAAAGTTCTTTGAACAATACCACATCCCTGGTTGCTCTCACAACATCCTTTAAAGTTCTGATAATTATGTGAAATCAGAAAATCGAGCTGAACTTGCTTAGCGTGTAACTCCACCAAGCTGGTATTCATCAAGCGAATATCGAAGATCTGAATCATGTTAATCTGATAAAGATTTTTATCATGGTAGTCCTGGATCCACCAAAGATCCATTTGACGCTGGAGGGCCTCTTGTACAAAAGAGCATCCCTGATTGTTTACCGAGCAAATCAGGCAGGAATCATAATCATGCCGAGGCAGACCATGATGTTGGCTTTGCCTTGAGTGCATTGCCACCAGGTTGACATTCATCGCACGGATGTCATGGCTCTGAATGATGTTGGAATTCGTATACGTCATGTTGACCCCCTGAATTCGATGCTCTTGGATCCACCCGAGATCCAATTGTTCCTGTAGAGCTGATTGCACTACAGAACATCCTTGATTGTTCTTAGAGCAGATATCACACTGGTGATAGTTGTGAGGTGGTATATGGCCATACCCGCTCTGTCTGCGATGCATCTTGACCAGATTGGTCCTTAATAAGAGTACATCATGAAATTGATAGCTGTCGTTAGACTCTCCCTCTATCAAATTAACTACAGCTTTCTCGTGTTGAGGCAACGGGTTCGTGAGGACATTCAGATTCGTATCTTTGAAAGATAAGAGCCCGCTCCTAACAAGCTTTTGCACGTCGGATTTATGTCCTGGTCCTCCTTTATGGTAAGGACATGTCTGATCCGCTTTGATCCAAAAAGGCAGATTTTCCGGTACTGTAAGAGGAGACCTGGTTTGGACATGCCCCTTGGCCAGTAGTAATGGAAACAGTTCTGCGTACAACATTGGTATAGGGTCGAACCCTGGTGGTCGTGTTGTACGTTTGTTGTTGTACTGAGGACGAGCCTGTTGAAAAGGCTGTTGTGTCCTTTGTTGATATTACTGTTGATTCGGTTGGCTTTGCGCAACCTGAGGTTGATACGTTGGAACAGGCGCAGGGTTAATAGCAGGAGTTACAGCTGCTACTAGTTGGTAACGTCGCCTTTGATTTCCGAGAGAGATATTCCCAATATCTTGCTTTTTTTTCTTAGGGTGAGCACTTCCGTATCTTTTTGTACTACTTGATGATTTAGCGTCTTTAACTAGGCGTCCTTCTCGGACAACTTCCTCAAGACAAACTCCCATGCCTACCATCTCGGTGAAGTCACTGGGCGCATTGGTGACCATTCGGTCGTAGTAAAATGAGCTCAAGGTTTTTAAGAAGATCTTTGTCATCTATTTTTCCTCAAGAGGTGGACAAATCTGGGCGGCGATTTCACGCCATCTCTGAGCATATTCCTTAAAGGTTTCCTTATCCTTCTGCGACATGGCTCTGAGTTGATCTCTGTCTGGTGCCATGTCCAGATTATACTTATATTGTTAAACGAAGGCAGCGCCAAGATCCCTGAAAGTGACGATCTTAGTGTGGTTTAAACCCATGTACCATTTGAGTGCCGCACCGGTTAAACTATCTTGGAAGTAGTGAATTAGTAGCTGTTGATTCTCTGTCTGAGTTGACATCCGCCGAGCGTACATCACCAAGTGGCTTTGAGGGCAAGAGTTACCCTTGTACTTTTGAATTTCGGGCACCTTGAATTTGAGCGGAACTTTCACATTGGGGACCAAACAAAGGTCTGCGGCGTCCTTTCCAAATAGATCCTGACCGCGAATGGCTTACAGTTCTTTCTGCATCTCCAGGAACTGTTCCTAGAACTCATTAATTATGTCGAACATACTTTCATTTCCACTAGACGGTATCTGGGAAACCTGTCCTTTCGGGATAGTGTGTATCACGGGTGGTGGTACACTCATTACGGCAGAGACTCTCGGTGCCTCCCGAAGTTTGTAACCTTCAGGAGTTGCTGTCATACCCCTGACATCTTCGCTTTCCCGAATTTTGTAACCTTCAGGCCCAACTGTTCCTGTTGCAGTTTCCAGATCTTCCATGATCGGCGGAATATATCCTTCCGGGATATAGTTGAGTGGTATGCCCCAGGGACGATCTTTCGGCATTTTATACCTGGGATCAAACTTCTCCACTATGGGCGTAGATGTGATCTATGAGATCACAGTCCGTTGTTGCTGCATCTGAGCTTCTGCTAGAGATTGCATGTCACTATGAAGCCTTCTCAAATCTTTTTTCAGAGTGTCGATCTCTTCTCTCAACTCTCTGTTCTCTTCCTCGAGATCATCCATCTTTTTCTGACAATTGGCCCGAGTATTGTACGAATGAGACACTTTGACTCTCTAATCGAGACGCAAACGTGAGATTCGCAGGGAAGAAGAATGCATTTATGCGAGAATGATGAATGATATGCAATAATTATATTAATTAATAATGTTAATCAAAAGAAACTTCGACAATTTTGATTAAAAATATCACACAGTGGGGGAAACCCCCTTTTTTATTGAATTTGTAAGATTGCAGAAATACAGTAGATTACAAAGTGTTGTAAAAGGAAAATTCTAAGCTAATGGATCCTGAGTCCTCTCTGAGGAGAGCTCAGGTGCTGGTTCTGGTGCTTTCCTTTTCTTTGACCGGGGCTCTTGAGCCGTTGTCGGGTTGTCATTCCTTTGCCAAGTGAAAGGTGCGAGCAAATTTCTTTGGTCATCCTGATTTTCTACAGTATGTTGCTCTAAAATCTCGATCAGAGCATCCTTATCTTTCAATAGCTGCTGTATTTTCTTACACTCTACATTGAGAGCGCGGTACTTGTTCCTCCAGGACCTCTTATCATGTTGAACTTTGGTGAGAGTAACTTAAAGTTTTTCCATATCAGACATAAAATAAAGGACAGGGTCCCTTAATGGAAGAACTTCCTGACGAGGGCAAGGCATCCTCAGTTTGAGAGCTCTAGTTTGTTCCCAGTGGAGATAAGGCTCCACCGAGATAAAGTCCGATTTTCCTAGAGACTCTCTTCCTTTCCTATGAACATGTTTCTAAGCATGCACTATTTCTGTCTTTAGTGCCCTGTCGTTTTCTCCTTCCTTGAAGAAAAGACCTTCCAGATGAGCATTCCACGGGACATGCCTCATTGGGTATCCGAATTGACGACGAACGAGAATTGGATAATAGTTGATTCCTCCCTTAGTTCCTATAAGGGGTACATTTGGGAAATTTCCACAACGGTCAATGATTCTGATCCCGTCATAGATTCGATTGTACTAATCAATGTCAGAGTTGGTAAGAGCCATGACTCTCTGCGACCAACGTAAAGTATTCTTTTGATCCCAAAATGCAGAAGACTTTGGTAAATGGGAAATTAACCATTTGTATAGCAAGGGTACACAGCATGTGATCATTCCTCCGCTGTATAAATTCCTTAAGTGTACAGAATGATACGCATCTACGAGTAAGGTAGGTACGGGATTTCTAATCAGACATATCTTAATGGCATTCATATCTACAAAGTTATCGATGTTGGGAAACAAAAATAACCCGTAGGTGAGCAAGACAAATATGCTCTCGAAAGCGGCCACATTCCCTGTACTGGCAAAGTACAGGGCTTTCTTTATCAAGAACTAGGCTGGCAAACCTTGGATTCCACCTTTAGTGGTCATGTGAGTCCTGACTTCTGACTCATCCAAATAAATTGCTCTTGCAATGGTCTAATCTTTTGGAATTTCTTCCAGTCCGGAAAAGGGAGCTTGATCAGTGATATGTAAATCAGTCAGGTGAGAATACTCCTCCAGTGTTGGTGCGAGCTGATAATCCGAGAATCTGAAACAGTGATAGACCGGATCATTGAACTGAATTAGCGTAGCAAGTAATCCCTCAATTACATGGATCCTTAACAAAGACAGCAGTCCTCCATACTTAGCTCTCAAAGCCTCAGGGTTGGTGATCATCCTCGCCAAACCTCTTAAATCCTCTAACTTTGGAACCTTGAAGGTATACTTATAGGTCTTTCTTCTACCGAAATCCATAACGCAATCTCTTTCTCTGATTTTTGCAAACATTGTCTTAGTTTAATTTGAAAAAGAGAGATTAGAAGAGAATTTTTCTTTTGTTTTTAATGTTTTTTTAAATGAATGTATGAATGCAGCACACACAAAACATAGAAAAAACATGGGGTCAAAGTGTCGGTGTCATGAAGTCAAGGCTCTACCCCCCCCCCCCCCCCCAAGGTTTATACTAGTGATTTTTTGTACCTGTCCGCAAGATCATTGATCCCTCTTGGGATAACAACGGCAAGCGGATCGCCAGCGAGCTGATGTATCCTAGAGTGATCTCAAATGAGGGTAGTATCGCGTGACAACTATTTCTGATAACTTCCGCACTACAAAATGGTTTCAGTCTACTAAAACCTCAGCTTCTCAGATAACCCAGTCGACCACACTACTTTCAACAACCGAAGTCGAATAGGCAATGTATCTACAAAGGGAGTCTCCACTAAGTTTGATGGTCGACCGGGGACTCTTAGCTGGGATTCACTCCCAGTAAGATTACCTGTATTGCCATCACCTATCTTAGGTGTATACTCAATCTTTCCACATGCGGGATCACACACATTCCCATTAGCAGAAAAATAAACACAAATATCAATTAGGAAAAGCAGTATATATATTTGTCCTAATATCCTAGACCTCTAGTCTTATGATCATATACAGACAATGACTCCCCAGCAGAGTCGCCATTTCTGTGATACTTCGTGAACTCAGGACTTTCTACCTAAGATTATGAACTTAAGGTTTCCACCAAAAATTGTAAGAATGAGAAGAGGGCCCTGTAATACCCTAATTTTTACCCCTAAGATCCCACGTATCATTTGCATCTCATACCACAAACAAGATCACACATCCGTCCCCTCTTTTGTAGGATTGTGCCTTGCAGGGATCTTTGAGTTTGTGTGTGTTTGTTAGTTATTTTATTGCTTAATTTGTTTATGTTTACTAACCATTAATTAAAATCCAAAAATATTTTGTTTTCTTTCACTAACATTTTCAGGGGAAGAACAGGTTAAAAATACCAAAAAAACCAATCCCTCAGCTTGAACGAATTCTATCCGAACAAAGTCAAAGTTGATCTGCAAACAATTCAAAATCATCTAATCAAGAGTTTCCAAGATTTAATTGATTTTTATTCAAGAGACTCCAAGGTTCATGTGTTTATTTCCATGCCTTCTTTGACAAACAAGATAAGATCCAGCACAATATAGCAAGAATGACATTTTTGAAGATTTTCAACTGTGCAATCGATTGCACCCTACATTTTTTTCCTAGATTTTGAAATTTTCAGCAGTGCAGTCTATTCGCGCTACAGTGCAATCGACTGAACAAAGATAGAATTGGCCAAAATCAGTATTTTTCAAGTTTGAAGCATTCGGCACCAATCTTGACCATTGATCACATGTGGAATATTCTAGATCACCTCATTTTAATTCCCCTACATCATTTTGATCATTCCCCACCATGTACCTCCACTAATCACCACTCTTTTGTGATTTCCCTCCAAATTTGAATTCCAATCCTAATTTTGATCTTCCAATCCTAATTCCAAACCACCAAATTTTCCAAGCCAAAATTCTATAAATAGAGGCTTCATTTCATTCATTTCACAAGCTTTGGAAAGCCAAACTCACCTTGCTAAAATTTCTCTTGAAGCTTTTGATAGCCAACAAACCTCTTGCAATTTCTATCCTCAACTACAAAATTCACCAAAGCTCACATTTCTTCCTTTGAAAGTTAACAAGAATTCACATTGAATCTTGTTCAACTTTGAGCTAAACCTTCTTCCATTCTTGTTTTTGTTCATCAATTATAGTAGATCAAGGCTTTGCAGTGTAGATCTTGGAATAATTTGAAGCAATTTTCAGATTTTGAGTGGTAATCTCATTTTCCACCATTGTTGTTCTTGATTCATCTTCCACAATGTGATCCTTTAATAATTCTTGTTGCTTGATCTTTGGATCTTGCAATTTGTGATCCATTGGTGTTAATTGCTGTTGTTTTACTTGAATTTTCGTGCTAGTTTTCATCCATGGCCATGAGGTGTTTGAAGAAATGATTAGATCATGGATGCTAAATTTTTCAAAAATTTTAGTGCTGCCTGCCAGTGTGCAATCGATTTGTATTTCTGTGCAATCGATTGCACAGTGTTTTTTTCCTAAGAATTGCTAATTTTTAGCAGGGCAATCGATTTGTACACTGGTGCAATCGATTTGCACTGAATAGAATGGTGTTTTTCACCTATTTTTGGGACTGTTTTGGCTTTGCTTCCTCCTTCTTCCCCTTTCTTCTTGTTTTAGCCTTGAAATACATTGTTAAGATTAATTTCTCTTCAATTTCAATGGACTTTGGATATGGTTAAAGTAATTAAACATTCATTAGTTCAAATATATCTTTAAATGAATAGTTACATTCATTTAAGGTGCTTTGAATTAGTGATATGTTTTCACACTTAAACCTATCAATTAAAGGTGATTGAACTTGAAGATGAAAGGTTCTTGACTTTGTAATTCAATTTGGAATTTCTCTTCATCTATTTCTCCTTCTTATTTTGATCGATGAAAGCCTTATGGATCTTAGAATTTCTTTGTTGAATTCTTGATCAAGACTAGATCGTTACCTATTTTCTTTTCGTGCGATATTGCTTTCGGATGAAGATCTACATATCGTTCATCTAGCATGCATTAGCACAAAGATCTATTGACCCGGCTCATTGTAGGGTAATTACTCCGTAAATTACTCGGCGATTGCTTAACATAGCGCAACATTTGTCCCTCTTTATCCAATTCGGAATTTAAACTTTCGTGGTCCGGACCTTGATTGGTCGCGTCAACCCAATGTTGGTTAATCTTTTGTATTAGGTTTAAAATATTTGAAGCTTGTTGTTGTAGAGGCTTTGATTCTATCAATCTTCTAACAAGTCTTCATCAACCTTGACCTAAGTACATTATTTAATCACTATAGTTCAAGACGCGAAACGGAATAATCGGTGAAGGCTTATGGCACTATAGCCTTGTGCTACTAACCATTAACTTCTAACTTTACATTTCCTTCTCGCTCCCTATCTTTTTTTTTTTTTTTTTCTTTATGTCATTATATCATATCATGTATATGTTTATGTCATTTTTCTTTTGTCCACTTGGACCATATTATCTTGTGCTAATGCATGCTAGATGAACGATATGTCCTCCAAAGCAAACCATTTTCAGACCAAAAAGCGATAGATATTTCAAAGGGTTCCTATAGAGTACTATAGACGTTTTGGGTGCTAACACCTTCCCATAGCGTAACCAACCCCCCTTACCCATTCTCTGTTTGTTCTTATTGTTTTAGAACTCTTTAGGTTTTGTTCGCTCTTTTTCCTTTCCCTTTGTGGATAAAATAAAAGTGCGGTGGCGACTCTTGTTTTTTTTAGTTAAGTTAATTAATAGCTTACACTCACAAATTTTACCGCTACAGAAAAGTGGCGACTCTGCTGGGGACTGGTCTCCCTTGAGGGGTTTAGCCTACTTTGAGTTATTTACTGCTTTTTGTTTGATTTGTTTGTTACTTGTTTGTTCTGTTTAGGAGTTCCTCTGTGTGTGAGATAGGTCCTATACCCGGACCAAAGTGCACTTTGAGATAAGAGGATAGTATAGTCAAGGGAACTTTGAAGGAGTCGAATCCTGAAAAAGAAGAACTTGAGAATCTACCCACTCGGTGGTTGCCTCTTTAGAATTACTGATGTCGATCGAGCGATCGAGAAGGCATTACTTTTTCCATAGAAGCCTATAACACTGAGGACCGTAGTAATCCTTAACCCATCCTAGCCTTTTTAGGATTGTAGCGCAAAAGCTATGAAGATGCAAATTTGACTTAGCTGTCACGCGATGCTACACTCAGGTTAGATTCTCTTGAGGATAACTACCAACCTCCGAGCAAATCGGTGTGCTGGTGTGTCTAATAGTGGAATGTGGACCCTGGGCACTCTGATAGAACCACTGTTTTCTGCAGGTACAATGAAGACAAAACCTTAGTACATACCTTTGTGGGATTGGTTCTTACCCTTGGTTTCATGCTCGTGACTTGAACCTTGACCCGTGTGCTTTGTGTGATCTTGTTTGTGGTTGTTGCATTCATGCACTCATGCATTCATGAGCATTATTTTGGAAGGTTTCAGGGAATTAAAGGTGTTATTGCAAACATTACAGATACTTTTGTTATGGATTTTGGAAGGAGAAGTACAAAGAAGTACACTTTCAAGAGTCCTAAGTTAGGGGGTTTGAGAGAGCTAGGATCTTTGGTTGCTGATATCAAGAAGTTCGAGTCCAGATATGGAAGGCTTTTATCTCTCTTGAAGGTTGATATGGCTGAAGGATTGCTTGCTACTTTGGTTCAGTTCTATGACCCTTTGCTGCATTGTTTCACCTTTCCTGATTATCAGTTGGTACCTACGCTAGAGGAATATTCTCTCCTGCTTGGTTTGCATGTTCATGGTCATATTTTCTCTGGTTTGGACCCCGCTCCCGAGCATCACATTATTGCGAAGGCTACTCACTTGAAGGCTTCTGAGATTAAGGCTTGCATGGATACCAAAGGAAAGATTCTTGGGTTACCCGCTAAGTTCTTTATGGATAGAGCTCATCACTTTGCTAGTGTGAAGAACACAGTTGCTTTTGAGGCTATTCTTGCCTTGCTTATTTATGGATTGTTTCTCTTCCCGAATGTTGAGAACTTTGTCGACATCAACGCTATTCAGATCTTCTTGATTGGGAATCCAATTCCCACTTTTCTTGCCAATGCTTACCATTCTATTCACCTCAGGAATTTCCATGGTGAAGGGATGATTATCTCTAGTGCGCCTTTGCTCTACAAGTGGTTTATTTCTCACTTGCCGAAGTCTGCAGCTTTCTGGAATCTCAAGGATGGTTTATATTGGTCACGGAAGATTATGTCTCTCACTCATTCTGATATTGATTGGTGTAGCCGTGTTCCTTCTGGAGCGATGTTATTGATAGTTGTGGTGATTTTCCCAATGTGTCTCTTCTGGGTACAAAGGGAGGAATCAGCTACAATCCGGTGTTGGCTCGTCGTTAGTTGGGATATCCTTTGCGAGAGGTACCGAAGAACATTCATTTGGCTGGTCTCTTTTTCAAGGAAGAAGAATCTCAGGTTACTCTCAAGAGAGAAATTGTGGAAGCTTGGCACAACATTCGTAGAAAAGGAAAGGAAAGTTTGGGAAATCCGAATTGTGGCTCTTCGGAACCCTACCTCCAGTGGGTTAAAAATAGAGCTATTACTTTGAAGATGCCTTATAAGCATCAGGAGCCTTTATCTCTAACTGATAAGAAGCCTATTCTCTACTTTATGGAAGACACAGAGAAGCTTCAAATCGCTTTGGCCGAGATGCAATAAGAGAGAGATGCTTGGAAGAACAAGTATCAGATTGTTGAGTTAGAGAATGCAAGACTTCAAGAGCACTTCAAGAAGAAGAATGAAGATGAAGTTGCCAACAAGAAGAGAAAGGCGCAAAAGGATTTATTTTCCTCTCGCATTCAGCCAGTTTCAGATATTCTGAAGAGTTCAGAATCACCTTGGAAGTTGATCGTTGATCACTTGCTGATTGAGAAGACTCAGATGCAAGCCCACATCAAGAAGCTGGAAGATAGAGCTGGGACTTCTTCTTATAGGATTCTCTATGGATCTAGTTTTCTTTATTCTCTATTGTTTTAGGATTCTTGAATCTGTACTTCCAAGATGTAATCTTTTCCATCATTAATGAATGAGATTTTGGTATTTCAAATAACAATGTTTGCGATATGCCTTATTATTCCTTGAAACTTTGCATTTGCGTCTTGCACATCAAGCATTATTTTGCATTGTTTCTTGCCTTTTTCAGGTGTCTTATTGTTTCCCTTTGGTCTTCATTCAACCAAGTTGTCGCACCAGTATAATACTCGGGCTAATCTGAAGAAGAAGATGGATCAGTTGCAACAAGAGAACCGTGAGCTTCGTGAGTGTTGCGGTGAAAATCGGATAACAAATTATTAATTAATTTGCATCATATTTCTTTTACAACCGACTTGGATTTATCCAAAGGAAAGGTTCAAGATCGTTAGAAAAACCTAAAGGGAAAGATCTAAGGTTCGGGGGTTGGTTACGCCTAGGGAAAGTATTAGCACCCTAAACGTCCGTAGTACTCTACGGGAACCTCTTGTTAAATGTTATCTTATGTTTGCTAAAGGGTTCTATGCTAAAGGTTAGTTAGCAGGGGAAGTGATAAATTCATTATGATGAATATCACTAAGAGTTGAGGAACTCTCTCCTAATGCTAGTTGTAATTTCTATGGCTCTGATGAGGCCAAGAAATTGAAGTTTCTCCTAAGAGGTTACTTAGGTTAAGATGGGGATCAATGACTTATGAGTCAACATATTTAACCTTCCTTTGGAATATGGGATTAAATAAAAAAAAAAGGTCATAGAAGAAAGAAACAACAACACAAGCATGAAGATGGCAAAATGTTTCGTGATGAGTAGACATGAGATGAATATCAAGAGTAAACCAAAGATATTAAACTTGAGAATATGTATCACACATCATAAGTCAAAGTATAGTCATGAATAAAAAACAATTAAGATGGTATTCCAAGTTAGACAATATCAATCACAAATTAAGTCAATAACCAAGTAGTAAGATAAAACTGAAGAAGAGTTAAACATTAAAAGATCAACAAGGTTATAATGAAGATTTAACTATTTAATCAAAGTAATGAGAATGGAAAAATTCACCTTAAAAAAAAAATAAATCGTTTTAGACAACTTATTTAAAATAAATATTAAGTGACATGAAATGGAGTTTTTAAAATAAAAATAAAGTTCAGATTTTATAAAAAATTGCTTTTAATAAACCTTAATGAAAAGGAATAGTTAACTAAAAAGAAAGGGAAATAGCACACATAGGGTTTGAACCCATGTCCTTTACCTGAACGCCCAAAACACATACCAACTGGGCCATGCATGCATGGTGAATACCAAACACAAACGCGCATATATATCAGAAGAGAAAAAAAACAAAAGGACTAGGTAGGGATCGAACCCCAGTCCTTATAGGCACGACAAAGTAACACACACAAGTCCATCCGCTGGGGCGGGAATACGTCCATTAACAAATACGACTTGATAAATATGTAACATATATCATGCGCATATATTCAAAATAAAAAAATAATTGAATTAAACAGTCAAAGCAGCTACATTGAAACTTAGTGCTACATTACTCCAACAAGGCCAAGTGAAAGGGAAGCAACCAACCAGTACACAAGACTTAGAGATATAAAACGCAAGATTATCAACTATGATTAACAAACGAATTTATGATAAAACAATAAGCCATGGCATTCAAATGATAACAGTAGCAGTGGTAGCACAACACTAAGGCATGATCAACACAAATCAAGAGCAAAGATGAGTTATATGACAAACATATGAAATCATGTAGGTATACACCAAACTGAACTGGGTGATGGCCTTATTCAAAGCAGACGCAGCAAAAAAAGGGATTGAAACCAGTAGGCAGATCCAACATTATTAGATCAATCAGTGGCAAGAAAACAACATGAATTCAAAATAGCAAATGGCATATGGTATGGCATACAACATGATAAAACACAATTAGTTTTGAATAGCATACTTCCATACATTCACAAAAGGGAAAAAAATTCAACATGTTAACATAGACCAAGACAGTAGGGTTTGGACAGGTCATAAAGTGATACATTCCAAAATTGACTTGCACATCAATGCCAGGCCAAGTGACATACCAAATGAGAGTTATGAAGACAGGTTAAGTGACATTTAGAACAGTTCACGTTGAAAACAATAAGCTGGGTGGATTGAAGGCAATTAGCATTTATAATATACCAAATTAAACTTAATTCATAGATACCAAAACTACATAATTAAAATGCATTGTGAATGTTAAATAACAGCAAACACACCTCAAAATGAGCTCAAAACATGATAACAAACAACTTCCAAGGCAAGGCAAGATTGTTCACAATGAGAAAAGCTCTAGGTTCATGGTGTCTTAAGAAGCACATTGATAATCAAGGGTTGTAGTAATACACTTTGAGAAAATCAGAATGTAAGTTAAAAAAAAAACATGGCAAAGTTGGCTTGAGTAAAATCAAAGACATCATATTGAACATTTAAGAACTTAAGCATATTGGTGACATACAAAGAGAAGTTAAAGCATACCAACAGATTGTAGACAAGCCAAAACCACAACACTACCAACTTTAACAATTCACACATCCAAAAACAGGTGCAGCAACGACATACATGATAAAGACATTCTATGTATTGGCAGTGAGAAAAGCATAGTCCAAAATCTTTCATTCAAATGACAGGTTCAACTAATGATATGCTATGTGAAGTGTGTGATTGTGTGATTAAGAGTATTTCAAATAGGAAACATACAGCAACAACAACATGCTTGTATTGAGGATCAAATCTCATTTGACTAAAAAAATATGCAAAACAAAGCATGAGAAGCTAAACACCTAGCAGATCAATACATATTATCATGGCATATCAAAATTTTACTCAAGTATTATCATTTGACAGACAAAAGCTTAGGAATCATATTACAACATATCAAACTTAACATACACTTCATGGACACAATGTTTATGCAAACATACATTCAAATAGAAGTACAACACGTAGATGACAAATAGATAAACATGTATACAAACATGCTCCAACATTAATATAAAAGATAAGCATGCCAAGAATCACTTATTAACATTAACAGCAAACAAACAAATTCAAATGTTCTGCAATTTAAAGGTAAACCAACATTTCAAGAGGGTGCAAAGGCTCATATGTTGGTCACATTACATTCAAGTACACACATCATAAAATATGTCAATAGAAACAAGTATTAATTTTGACAGTTTGTATCACAATGAGATTGTAATCATCTACAAACAGAAATTAGGGACATTAAGACTTAATGAAAAAACAACAACAAAGGTATCATATCAATGGATAACATCATGATATCAAACCATGAGCATGTGAACAACATATTGAGATACTTATACATTTAGGACAACAACATGATGCAAGTAGAATGGTAGCAGGGTGCATATGACCAGAAATGTGCAACAGGGTATGATCAGTATAAACATATATAGGGCAGAGATGGAATAACAATTTCAAACAAGATGCAAAACTCAATTAAACATCTAGTACCAACATCACAAACCTCTAAATACAGTCATGCATCAATATACATTGACAAGCTATATAAAACAACACATCAAAGTTCATATTTTCAAATCAGCATGATAAACCCCAAACAAACTCATGAGGGTCCAGGTATATCAATGATCAAACACATAGAGGCAGGATCAAACACACCACTATAAGTAAAGCAGAGCATAATATAGTCATCAGTTTAAGATCAAGAGGATGCTATTCAGATTTAGTTTAACAGATAACAACAAAACACGGTCATAAAAAGTTCAAATATCATTTTAACTTGTCAAACAAACAAGACTTGCAATGGCAAATTAGCTAGAATAGTCATTTCATTTCCATAGACAGTTGACATGATCAAAGAGAAACCTTTAACAATAAACAAAAACCAAGGGAAGTAGTTTATGAATTCAAAACGACTGTCAATACCAAACTCAAGGTACCACAACATTTCCAAAAAGCAAACCATACATGTCAGCACACATACTCAAGAGAAAACAAGAACTTGTATCAACATCAAAATGAAATGCACAACATCATTTTAAGGTTAGTAACATGAACAAACTCAGATGACAATAAACTCTATGCATACATTATAGGCTTAAAGAAAAGAGAAGCATACCAAGACAGCATCTAACAGTCATTTAAAACAAGATTAAAAACCAACATACTATGAACAAATGAAAAGATTAGAGCTGAAGGGAAATAAGGTTACCAACTGAGCTTGTTTCTCCTTGAATTGACCACAAATCCTTGATGCTAATCCTCACTCCCTTCTCTTTTGAACTCCAATATTTAGTGTGTTTTCGTAGAAATTGTTGGTGTCTTCAGAACTGAAATGAGCTTCTTTATAAAGGCAAGGTATTGGGTTGATGAGAGGCATCATGGGCCGGGTCAAATTCTCAAACATCTGGTGGGCATAAGCTGAACGATTAGGGTTTTCGTTTGAATTTCAAACTTGGTCCAATTCTGGGAGAGAAATACGCTGCGACATTTCAGACGTGCAGGGTCATACTCATTACTTGGTGAATGAATTCAAATCTCTCCCATTGATGCTATTGAGAGGGGTACCAAATGGAGCAAAGGTTGGAGGTAGCGTGGATAGGTTTGCAGACGGAGCAGTCGTATGCTGGAAATGGTAGTCTTCTCTGAACCACTTTCTGCGCAACACAAAGCTGAGCTTGAAGAGGAATGGATTTGGAGATTTCAAAATTGAAGAATTCGCGCCAACGGCCTTGTGATTGAATGGTTGTAATGAATTGGATTGATACAAGATACACTGAATTCTCTTCCTCATCCACAACTCTTCAGCAAGAACGAAAGAGGAGGAAGGATTTGGGTCCCCTTTGGTCTCTTGGATATCACGTGTCACGCTCTCCATGGTTGGGAGAATGGTTGAAAAGTCAAACCCCTAAAAAAAAAAGCAACGTGACATTGGTCATGGTAAGTTACTATGGGCACATTCTCTTACCAATATTAAAAGTATGGTTATGAAAATAAAATAAACTACTAACATTTAAATTACGAATTAATTTAAAAGGAGCTAATTGGATAATTAGTCTAGTTAATTAAAATTTGACTTAAATATGATTAATTTGAATTAATTAAAACTAAAACAACTCAAATATAAATAAAATAAAATGGGCCAAATTGAAATCAACCTAATCACAAAACAAATAAAAGCTAAGATAATTATCAAATTAGAATAATGAGAAATATAATAAAATAACAAATAGCAGGAAAATGAGGGTAAAATTTGGGGTACAACAGTGAGGAAGTGAAAAATTTGAAGGATAGTTTGGAGAGACTCACTGCTATGATGGAAGCAATGGTTGCTGCTCAGATCAACCCTCCTTTGGAAGAAAAAGAGATGATTAAGATTTTTCTGAAAACTCTGAGTCCTTTTTATTATGAGCGTATGATTGCTAGTGCCCCAAGTGATTTCACTGAGATGGGATAAGATTGGAAGAGGGTGTCCGTGAGGGACGTTTGTCGAAAGATGGAAATTCTACTGGAAGTTCCAAAAAATATAGTGGAGGATTTGCCAAAAAGAAAGAAGGAGAGACCAATGCCGTTTCTCGAGAGAGGTATAGAAGACCTCGCAATAGAAACAATCAGTGTCAGCAACATGTTGCATCTGTTACTCCTGTTATCAATTCAACTCCCGTTGTTCAGGAAGCTCCTGCTCAACAAGGCTCTAATCAACAGAACAATCAACGGGACCGTTTTCGGAAAGATTTTGACCCGATTTCGATGACCTACACATAATTGCTTCCTTGTCTAATTAAGAAGAATCTGGTTCAGACCCGTCCACCACCTGCTGTTCCAAAAGATTCACCATGGTGGTATAAGCCTGAAGCTCATTGTGCTTTCCATCAGGGAGGAGCTGGGCATGACACT
The DNA here is from genome assembly GCA_022829125.1 of Lathyrus tuberosus. Classification (NCBI taxonomy): domain Eukaryota; kingdom Viridiplantae; phylum Streptophyta; class Magnoliopsida; order Fabales; family Fabaceae; genus Lathyrus; species Lathyrus tuberosus. Next base: position 7,293,972 of record JALAZF010000258.1, on the reverse strand, counting down.
GAGAACTATTATCCATTGAAGATGGAAGTTCAAAGGTTGGCTAGGAGTGGTATTTTGTCTTTCGAAGATTCCAACCCTAATGTACAATCGAACCCGCTGCCTAATCATGGCAAGGCATCTGTCAATATGGTTTATGGTTGTCCCGGTACATTCAAATTTTTTTGTATCCGTTGGATCCGAAGATCTCTTGTGGAAATGCATGCACTTTTGAGCGAATACCATGATATTGATCATGACTATGCAGCTTGTTGCATCTATTCTGTGAATACGCGTGGTTGTGTGATAGTGAAGAGGGACATTCAAAGAATGATGGACGAGAATTTGATTGAGGTCACTGCTAAAAGAGATGAATATCAGAATGAGGTGAATGTTATTGAGCCACGTTTTAATATTCCTGAACGAGTTGTTATCTCTTATGATAGTCGGAAGACCGCTGTCACGCCTTTGGTTATTCGGTTGCCCGGTCCGGTACCCTATGAATCTGAAAAAGCTATTCCGTATAAGTACAATGCTACCATGGTAGAAGATGGTAAGGAAGTGGCCATTCCTTCTTTGTCTTCTGTGGTAAGCATCGCTGATGTGAGTAGAGTGGCCCGGAGTGGTCGAGTCTTTGCTCCTGAGCCTCCAAAGATTGTGGAGAGTGTTGTTGCTGGCAAACGACATCAAGATGAGACTAATGTCGATGCTTCTGGTCAGTCCAGTGGTTTGAAGGTTTATGAGGATGAAGTATTGAAATTGATCAAGAAGAGTGATTACAGTGTTGTGGATCAACTCTTGTACACCCCGTCCAAGATTTCAGTGTTGTCCTTACTGATGAATTCTGAAGCTCATAGGAAATCTTTGCAGAAGGTATTGACACAAGCATATGTTAAGCATGATGTGACTGTTAATCAGTTTGATGGCATTGTTTCCAACCTCACCGCATGTAATAATTTGAGTTTCTGTGATGAAGAGTTACCCGAGGAGGGGATAAATCACAATTTGGCATTACATATCTCCATGAACTATCAAGAAGATGTGCTTTCCAATGTGTTGGTTGATACTGGCTCTTCTTTGAATGTGTTGCCAAAATCTACCTTCTCGAGGCTTTCGTACCAAGGTCCTCCCATGAGGTATAGTGGGGTTGTTGTCAAAGCTTTTGATGGATCTCGAAAAACTGTGATTGGAGAGGTTGATCTTCCAATCAAGATAGGACCATGCTTCTTCCAAATTACTTTTCAAGTAATGGATATTCGTCCTGCTTATAGTTGTTTGCTTGGCCGACCCTAGATTCATGAGGCTGGGGAAGTGACTTGAACTCTTCATCAGAAGTTGAAATTTGTTAAGAATGATAAGCTGGTAATTGTTGGAGGTGAGAAAGCGATGCTGGTGAGACACCTTTCATCCTTTTCGTATGTTAATGATGATGAAACTGTTGGAACTCCGTTCCAAGCTCTTTCTGTTGATGACAAAGCTGTTAAGAAGAAGGAGTTGCCCATGACTTCGTTGAAGGATGCTTTGCATGTATTAAAGACTGGTCGATCTGATGGTTGGGGCCGAGTCATTAATGTGGTTGATAACCGGGGCAAAACTGGTTTAGGCTTTACGCCTGGTACAGTCAGGAGAGATTTGAAGCTTATTAATGAGGCCTTTCACAGCGGCTGATTCATCAACAAGGATCACTCTACTGCTGCCATCATTGAAGATGATGAAGAGGAAGAACTTCCCAATTTCGTGACACATGGATAAGTCTGCCAGAATTGGATAGCTGTTGATGTTCCTACTATTGTTCATATTTCAAAGTAATTTGTTTTTTGTTTCTTTCAAAAATCCTTTCACTCTGCCCAAGGTGAAAGTGAATTTGTGAGGGCTTTGTTTCAAATTTTATCATCATTAATAAAATGTTATTTTGTTTATCCATATTATGTTTTCCCTTTTTGATTTATTTCTGAAAAAAAAAATGGTAACATAAAAAACCTAAAAAAAAATAATAATGTGATAATCAATTTTATCTGCATGATACTTGCACTTCTTGTTCATATTCTAAAATCAAACATAAATCATTGTGCAAATTGATTGTTAAACCCATTGAAAACAATGACCCTATGCCCTCTCCCAACTTTGAGTTCCCTGTGTTTGAAGCTGAAGAAGAGGGTATTGAGGAGATTCCAGAAGAAATTTCTCAGTTGCTTGAGCGCGAGGAAAAAACCATTCAGCCTCATGAAGAGCCAGTGGAATTGGTTAATCTGGGTTCAGAGGATGATATAAAAGAAGTCAAGATTGGGGCACTGCTTCAGTCAGATGTTAAGAAGAGGATTGTGGAGCTTCTTAGAGAATATGTTGACGTATTTGCTTGGTCCTATCAAGACATGCCTGGTCTTGGTACTGATATTGTGGTGCACCATTTGTCATTAAAGCCTGAATGTCCACCAGTAAAGCAGAAATTGAGAAGAACTCATCCCGACATGGCGGTGAAGATCAAAGAGGAGGTTCAAAAGCAGATTGATGCTGGTTTTCTTGTGATTTCTGAGTATCCTCAATGGGTGGCCAATATTATTGTGCCTGTTCCAAAGAAAGATGGAAAAGTCCGAATGTGCGTTGACTATAGAGATTTGAATAAAGCTAGTCCAAAAGATGATTTTCCATTGCCACACATTGATATGCTAGTAGATAATACTGCTAAATTTAGTATCTTCTCTTTTATGGACGGATTTTCCAGTTATAATCAAATAAAGATGGCACCCGAGGATATGGAAAAAACAACATTCATTACACCCTAGGGAACATTCTGTTACAGAGTGATGCCCTTCGGTTTGAAAAATGTTGGTGCAACGTACCAGAGAGCTATGACTACTTTGTTCCATGATATGATGCATAAAGAAATTGAGGTCTATGTGGATTATATGATTTGTAAGTCGAAGATTGAAGAAGATCATATTGAGTACTTATTGAAGTTGTTTCAACGTTTGAGAAAGTTTAAGCTCCATTTGAATCCTAATAAATGCACATTTGGTGTCCGTTCTGGAAAATTGTTGGGCTTTATTTTCAGCCAAAAAGGCATTGAAGTTGATCCTGGTAAAGTTAAAGCTATTTAGGAAATGCCTGCGCCCAAAACTGAAAAACAAGTAAGAGGATTCCTGGGACGTTTGAATTAGATCTCCCGATTTATATCCAATATGTCTGCCACTTGTGCGCCGATCTTCAAGCTTCTTCGCAAAGATCAGGGTTGTGTCTGGACAGAGGATTGTCAGAAAGCTTTTGAAAGGATTAAAGAGTATCTGCTTGAACCTCCGATTTTGTCTCCTCCCATGGAAGGAAGACCTTTGATCATGTATTTGATTGTGCTGGAAGAGTCTATGGGTTGTGTTCTAGGTCAACAAGATGAATCTGGTCGAAAAGAGTTTGGCATTTATTATTTGAGTAAGAAGTTCACCGATTGTGAGTCTCGGTATTCAATGCTTGAACAGACATGTTGAGCTTTAGCTTGGGCTGCCAAACGCCTCCGCCAGTATATGTTGAATCATACGACTTGGTTGATATCCAAAATGGATCCAATCAAGTATATCTTTGAAAAGCCTGCTCTAACTGGGAGGATTGCTCATTGGTAAATGTTGTTATCAGAATATGATATCGAGTACCGAACTCAAAAAGCAATAAAAGGAAGTGTTTTGGCTGACCATTTGGCACACCAGCCAATTGATGATTATCAACCTATCAGGTTTGATTTTCCTGACGAGGATGTGATGTATCTAAAGGTTAAAGATTATGAAGAACCATTACCTGATGAAGGGCCTGAGCTTGGATCCCGTTGGGGTTTGATTTTTGATGGAGCTGTTAATGAGTATGGCAATGCTATTGGGGCAATAAATGTTACTCCTCATGGTTCTCATATTCGTTTCATTGCAAGGTTGATGTTCACTTGTACAAATAATACAGCTGAGTATGAAGCATGTATTATGGGCTTGGAAGAAGCTATTGATTTAAGAATCAAGATTCTTGATGTATATGGAGATTCAGCCCTAGTGATTAATCAGATTAAAGGAGAATGGGAAACACGTCAACCTGATTTGATTCCTTATCGAGATTATGCAAGAAGGTTGTTAACTTTCTTCAATAAGGTTGAGTTTCACTATGTACCCAGAGCAGCAAATCGAATGGCGGATGCTTTACCCACTATATCCTCCATGATTGTGGTGAATCGGTGGAATGATGTGCCCAAAATCGATGTTATGCGGCTTGATAGGCCATCTCATGTATTTGCGGCTGAAGAGGTTGTTGATGATAAACTGTGGTATTATGATATTAAATGCTTTCTTCAAAATTAAGAGTACCCGCTTGGGGCATCTAAGAAAGATAAGAAGACTTTGAGAAGATTGGCTGGTAGTTTCTTCTTGAATGATGATGTGCTGTATAAAAGAAATTATGACATGGTCTTGCTCAGATGCGTAGATAGACACGAAGCAGACATGTTGATGAAAGAAATTCATGAAGGATCTTTTGGTACCCATGCCAATGGGCATGCAATGGCTAAGAAGATGTTGAGGGCAGGTTACTATTGGCTGACAATGGAATCTGACTGTTGAAAATTTTTGAAGAAGTGCCATAAGTGCCAGGTTTATGCTGACAAAATTCATGTACTACCAATTCCTCTCAATATTATCTCTTCTCCATGGCCTTTCTCTATGTGGGGTATTGATATGATTGGAATGTTTGAGCCTAAAGCGTCGAACGGACACCGTTTTATATTGGTGGCTATTGACTATTTTACCAAGTGGGTTGAAGCGGCATCATATGCCAATGTGACCAAGCAAGTAGTGGTCCGGTTTATCAAGAACCAAATCATCTGTTGGTATGGTGTTCTGAGTAAGATTATCACTGATAATGGGTCGAATTTGAATAACAAAATGATGAAGGAATTATGCGATGAATTTAAGATTGAGCATCATAATTCTTCTCCTTACAGACCTAAGATGAATGGGGTTGTTGAAGCTGCTAATTAGAATATCAAGAAGATTGTTCAGAAGATGGTTGTTACATACAAGGATTGGCATGAGATGCTCCCTTTTTCTTTGCATGGGTATCGTACATCCGTCCACACTTCAACAGGGGCAACCCCTTTCTCTCTTGTTTATGGTATGGAAGCAGTGCTCCCATTGGAAGTTGAAATCCCTTCTATGAGAGTTTTGATGGAAGCTGATTTGTCTAAGGCTGAATGGTGCCAAAGAAGATATGACCAGTTGAATTTGATTGAGGAGAAAAGAATGATGGCCTTGTGTCATGGTCAATTATATCAACAGAGAATGAAGAAAGCTTTTGATAAGAAGGTTCGACCTCGTGTGTTCAGAGAAGGCGAACTCGTGCTCAAAAGGATCTCGACTTCTACCAATGATTCTAGGGGCAAGTGGACTCCTAATTATGAAGTCCCATATGTTGTTAAGAGAGGCTTCTCTGGCGGTGCATTACTTCTTACAACTATGGATGGTGAAGAGTTCACTCGTCCTGTGAATGCCGATGCAGTCAAGAAATACTTCGCCTAAAAAAATAAAAGAACAGCTCGCTAAGTTGAAAACCCCAAAGGGTGGCTTAGGCAAAAATGAGCGTCTCGGTGGGCTGAAAACCCGAAAGGGCGGTCCAGGCAAAAATTAGAGACAAAAATAGAAATAATCATCTCGGTAGATTGAAAACCCGAGAGGGCAATCTAGGCAAAAGTTAGGGATTATGGTAAGTAACTGCATCTTACCATTCTTGATCAATTTGAAAGCAACATTGTCTATCAAGGATTCTAATTCAATTATCCACAGCTGAAGTTTTGAGCACATGGGAATTCAAAGTTGTTAGAGAGAATAGTGGTCATTGTATTTCAATGTACCCCTTTTCATGTATTTACCGTTTTTCAAACTTTGTAATGATCCATGGAGTTACGCCATTTGCGGACTTCCATTCTATTAATAAAATTTGGGCTTGTGTCCCTTTGTTTGCAATTCTTATTTTGTTTCTGTTTGCAAAATTTCATTTATTACTGATGATGATTTTTGAAACAAAATGTGAATAATTGATTTAAATTTTTTGAAAATTATAAAAACATTTTTCTTTGATTTATGAATATAAAAAAAAGAATGTCAACAGTTATTCCAAGAATGGTAGGATCAGTGTTTTCCTCAACAGGGTTCGTTCTCGCTCCTTTCGAAAAATTTATTGACCGATCCCCAGTAGAGTTTGTTGATATTTCCTTAGCAGAACTTGTTCCTATGAATGTGATCAGTTGTTGACAAGGTGATAGGTTTCTTATGACGTATTGAACTCATAAGGTCCAATGTTGTTTGGTTTTTCCCCAGCTAGGTCTTGATCCGAATCCTCTCCAGCTGATTATGTTATGGTCAGGCAGTTAAGTAGTTTTGAGGTCCACTTCTCCTTAATGGTGGTCCCCACGCAGAGATTCATTTTTGTTGTCCCTAGCTGAAATAATATGAGGAATCCCCACTCAGAGTTTTATCTTCTAGATGTGTTGTTGTTACTTTGGATGTCCCCAAACAGAGAACAATGTTATTCTCTTCTAAGAAGCATTGACGTGGTGATCGCTTGTCGTGTTTCATCTTGTCTTGTGGGTGTTTTTTCTCTCCAGGTTGTTCTACCCAGGTACTTATCTTTGATGACGCTCCAACGAAGGCAGTGTATTATCATTTCCAATCATAAAGCAGCGAGGTTAATTTCTCATTTCCCCGGCAAGTCCAAGATGTACTTCTCTCCGGATTGTTTTTCAGAGATTTATCCTCCTAATGAAGATTATGTATCACTATTGTGGCTATTCCCCAGTGAAGTCGTTCATGATAACTATATTCAAGGAATATTGATATCTCTTCTAATCACCTGTGGGGTTTTCTCTCATTCATGATGAGTATTGATCTAAAATCCCCCACAGCTTGACCTTTTGCTGTTTTCCCAGCAAGTTCAGGATGCTTTGCTCAGAATTGATTAATCCTCTGAGAGTGGTCTCGTATCTCCAGCAGATTTGCCTTGTTTTCCCAGTGGGCTATGCGTAGATGTTTTTTATGTCTACAATCCCCATCGGATTCATTATTTTTCCGCATCAGATCTCTTCATCCTTTTAAAATGGAAGTTCCTGTGATTTTTTTTTTACGATCCCCAGGAAGATTCAGAAAGATTTGGGTTGTTATGATTCCCCGACAGCTTTCCTGCCGTCCTCAAAGCAGAGTTTATGTTATTATCCTCTTTGTGGATCATCTATGCTAGAAGATTGATATTTGGGTCTTTCCCCAAGGAGTATATTCTTTTCTCTAGCAAGATTTGAGCCTTGTAGTAGGATTTGTTTTCCTTTGATGGCTTTTGTTTATCTCTTGCAGGATTTCTTCAGCAAAATCCCTAGCAGAGTTGCTAATGATATCTCCATCTTGTTGAGATTAGCCGAGTATTCAGTGGTGTTGTGATGTTTATTCCACCATATACTTTTTCTTTATGTCTGTTTTGTCAGCATATTCATACTCATGAGCATCGCATGCGCATTCATTTGTTGTGCATAGCATGTTGTTGTTGCATTGTGCATATTGCATTTTTATGTTGGTGCTTCTTTTCTCTCTGGTGGTATTATCCCCGTAGAGCGTGTGCTTCCTCTCTCCATTTAGAGTGCCGACCCGCAAGCAGAAAAATGCATATCTTTGTTAATTCCCCACTGAGTTTATTTCTCGTGGAAGATTTTGATTCAGTTTCCTCTCCAGTTCATTATCTGGATGGAATTAGTCCCCAGTTGAGATATTTCCTCCTCGGGATGAGTCTTATTTGACCGTTTCTCTCCAACTTGTTCTTGGATTGAACTTTGGTCCCCTGCAACTTTTGTTTGGGTCTCTAGGTTGTGAAACCTAGATTGAGAGTGCATTTATTTTGCACCATTGAGGATTCAACGCCCTTCAGCTGAAATCTGCGTTTGATTCCCCTTTTGGAAGGTTCAATACTGTTTCGTGGCATTCCTTTATTTGAGAAGCCTGAGGCGATGCAGTTAATACCTTTTGGGACTCCAATGAATGGTAAGTCTCTTCGGTTTGATGGGACAGTTCGTTGTTGAGGTTTTTGTTACTCCGATGAATGGTAAGTCTCTTCGGTTTGACGGGACAGTTCGTTGTTGAGATTTTGTTACTCCGATGAATGGTAAGTCTCTTCGTTTAGACGGGACAATTCGCTGTTGAGGGTTTTTTTACTCTGATGAATGGTAAGTCTCTTCGTTTAGACGGGACAGTTCGTTGTTGAGGTTTCCTACTCCGATGGATGGTTAGTCTCTTCGGTATGCTAGAGATAGTTCATTGTTGAGGTATTGATTTTCCCCAGTGGAGCCTTGATGTGCTAAGTCTTCCCTGTTGAGTTATATCCTTGTTGTGTCGTGGTTTATTTCCATGCACAGTTATCCCCCGTTTGAATCTTTTCCTCAGCTGAGTCCCAGTAGTTGTGCGGTAGGTTCCCCGACTAGTTGGTGGTCTCCTGTGATGTGTTTCCCCGGTGGAGTTTCATTCTCCTGTTATTCGTTTTTGTTGATCTCCTGTGGCATATTCTTCCCCACAGAGGTCTTGTGTTTGCCTATCATTTGCATAATCATATCATTTTGTGGTCTCTTGGGGCCAAAAATTGGGTTTATTGTTATATTTAAGTCTCTTCTATCTCGTCGAGACAAAGATGTCAATCTTCTTATCTCCAAATAGAAGAAACTTAAATAGGGGCAGCTTTAATACCCTAATTTTTACCCCTAAGATCCCACGTATCATTTGCATCTCATACCACAAACAAGATCACACATTCGTCTCCTCTTTTGTAGGATTGTGCCTTGCGGGGATCTTTGAGTTTGTGTGTGTTTGTTAGGGTTTTGTTGCTTAATTTGTTTATGTTTACTAACCATTAATTAAAATCCAAAAATATTTTGTTTTCTTTCACTAACATTTTCAGGGGAAGAACAGGTTAAAAATACCAAAAAAACCAGTCCCTCAGCTCGAACGAATTTTATCCGAACAAAGTCAAAGTTGATCTGGAAACAATTCAAAATCATCTGATCAAGAGTTTCCAAGATTTAATTGATTTTTATTCAAGAGACTCCAAGGTTCATGTGTTTATTTCCATGCCTTCTTTGACAAACAAGAGAATCGAGCCAAAATCCAGCACAATATAGCAAGAATGGCATTTTTGAAGATTTTCAACTGTGCAATCGATTGCACTAATGGTCCAATCGATTGCACCCTACATTTTTTTCTTAGATTTTGAAATTTTCAGCAGTGTAGTCTATTCGCGCTACAGTGCAATCGACTGAACAAAGACAGAATTAGCCAAAATCAGCATTTTTCAAGTTTTGAAGCATTTGGCACCAATCTTGACCATTGATCACATGTGGAATATTCTAGATCACCTCATTTTAATTCCTCTACATCATTTTGATCATTCCCCACCATGTACCTCCACTAATCACCATTCTTTTGTGATTTCCCTCCAAATTTGAATTCCAATCCTAATTTTGATCTTCCAATCCTAATTCCAAACCACCAAAATTTCCAAGCCTAAATTCTATAAATAGAGGCTTCATTTCATTTATTTCACAAGCTTTGGAAAGCCAAATTCACCTTGCTAAAATTTCTCTTGAAGCTTTTGATAGCCAACAAACCTCTTGCAATTTCTATCCTCAACCACAAAATTCACCAAAGCTCACATTTCTTCCTTTGAAAGTTAACAAGAATTCACATTGAATCTTGTTCAACTTTGAGCTAAACCTTCATCCATTCTTGTTTTTGTTCATCAATTATAGTAGATCAAGGCTTTGGAGTGTAGATATTGGAATAATTTGAAGCAATTTTCAGATTTTGAGTGGTAATCTCATTTTCCACCATTGTTGTTCTTGATTCATCTTCCACAATGTGATCCTTTAATAATTCTTGTTGCTTGATCTTTGGATCTTGCAATTTGTGATCCATTGGTGTTATTTGCTGTTGTTTTACTTGAATTTTCGTGCTAATTTTCATCCATTGCCATGAGGTGTTTGAAGAAATGATTGGATTATGGATGCTGAATTTTTTAAAAAATTTAGTGATGTCTGTCAGTGTGCAATCGATTTGCATTTCTGTGCAATCGATTGCAGTGTTTTTTTGCATAAGAATTGCTAATTTTTAGCAGCGCAATCGATTTGCACACTGGTGTAATCGATTTGCACTGAACAGAATGGTGTTTTTCACCTATTTTTTGGTCTGTTTTGGCTTTGCTTCCTCCTTCTTCCCCTTTCTTCTTGTTTTAGCCTTGAAATACATTGTTGAGATTAATTTCTCTTCAATTTCAATGGACTTTGGATATGGTTAAAGTAATTAAACATTCATTAGTTCAAATCTATCTTTAAATGAATAGTTGCATTCATTTAAGGTGCTTTGAATTAGTGATATGTTTTCACACTTAAACCTATCAATTAAAGGTGATTGAACTTGAAGATGAAAGGTTCTTGACTTTGTAATTCAATTTGGCATTTCTCTTCATCTATTTCTCCTTTTTATTTTGATCGATGAAAGTCTTATGGATCTTAGCATTTCTTTGTTGAATTCTTGATCAAGACTAGATCGTTACCTATTTTCTTTTCGTGCGGTATTGCTTTCGGATGACGATCTACATATCGTTCATCTAGCCTGCATTAGCACAAAGATCTATTGACCGGCCTCATTGTAGGATAATTACTCCATAAATTACTCGGTGATTGCTTAACATAGCGCAACATTTGTCCCTCTTTATCCAATTCGGAATTTGAACTTTCGTGGTCCGGACCTTGATTGGTCGCGTCAACCCAGTGTTGGTTAATCTTTTGTATTAGGTTCAAAATCTTTGAAGCTTGTTGTTGTAGAGGCTTTGATTCTATCAATCTTCTAACAAGTCTTCATCAACCTTGACCTAAGTACATTGTTTAATCACTATAGTTCAAGACGCGAAACGGAATAATCGGTGAAGGCTTATGACACTAGAGCCTTGTGCTACTAACCACTAACTTATAACTTTACATTTCCTTCTCGCTCTCTATCTCTCTTTATTTTTTTTGCTTTATGTCATTATATCATATCATGTTTATGTTTATGTCATTTTTCTTTTGTCCACTTGGACCATATTATCTTGTGCTTTTATTTTTTCCTTTTGTCCGTTTTGGACTTAAAAACATTAATAAAGGATTAAACCACTAAAAGATTTATGCTCTTAATTGTTGGACTATGGCCACTATCCCTTGCTTTGGAGGACCTATACTCTTGATTATGGACTTATGGACTTAGAATTAGGATCCTAACCTATGCTTGGAGTTTGTGATGGGAAACCTTGGATTTTGGATACTTGGAGTCCTCTTTTGAAGACTTATTTTGAATTAAGACCAAATCAAAAGGGTAAAAAATGCTTATGCTATGGAGCTTGTCCATGTGGTTAGATCTTTCTTATCCTTAGCTTTTATTTTTATGCACTAGGATATTGACTTCTTCTTCACCCCTTCTTCAATTTTCAAAACTTCCTCTCTTTTCCAAAACCTTCTTGTTTCCAAACTTAAACCCGCTTTCATAATAAAACCTTGACTTCGGTCAAGAAATTTTTAAACTTTGTTTTCTTTAATAATTGTCAATCCATGTTAATCATATTTTGACCATTTCAAAAATACATAAAAAATACAAAACTCATCAAACTCTTTTTGTGCTTTGTGCACCTTTTCCTTTTAAACTTTTTCATAAGTCTAGACATGATTCATTTCTTTAAGCGGAATCATTGGCTTGGAAATGACGACTTGGCTTTACACTTAAAATCAACCAAAACAAACAAATTTCTGTTATTTGTATCACAAACTACGGGGTTTTGATCCTACATTGCACATCGTGGGTACGTAGGCATGAGGCGATAAGTCTCTCCAAACACAAAAATCTTAAAAAACATATCTCTTCTCATCTCCCCAATCTCTTTTCAAGCAAACCATTTTCAGACCAAAATGCGGTAGATATTTCAAAGGGTTCCTATAGAGTACAATAGACGTTTTGGGTGCTAACACCTTCCTATTGCGTAACCAACCCCTTACCCATTCTCTGTTTGTTCTTATTATTTTAGAACTCTTTAGGTTTTGTTCGCTCTTTTTCCTTTCCCTTTGTGGATAAAATAAAAGTATGGTGGCGACTCTTGTTTTTTTTAGTTAAGTTAATTAATAGCTTACACTCACAAATTTTACCGCTATAGGCCCCACGGTGGGCGCCATTTTTTCTGTAGCGCGATTTTTGTGGTCTTGAAGCACTATCGCTCGGGTACTACAGTTCGATTCATTTTTTATCCTGTTAAGCTTATTAAGGAAGGGAAATAGATGTCTCCAATTAACCCTGCTCGCATACTGAGGTTAAACAGTCAAAATTGTTGGTTTACAGATGCTATTAAGACGTGGGCCTAACCTCGGTTTATTTTGTTAAGAACACAATGTCTGGACTATTTACGAGGTTTTAGGTAACGTGTTTAGATTTGATGCTTTTGGGTTGATTTGATGGAGATACTGGATTTTGGGTTTTTGATTAGTGTGCTCGCTAAGATTTTTCAATCTTATGCCTACGTATTCCCGTTTAACGAAACAGGGAAATCAGAGCGATCGTAGTTCCTCCTATTCTAAGGGAGGAAAAAGGTTGTTTTGGTGTCTTGTTCAAAGCCCAAGACATGAAGCTAAAGGTGATTTGTATCTTGTTTAAAGCCCAAGATGTGAAGCTAAAAGGTTCTGGATGAGAGAGAATTTGTCATCTCTAAAGAGGAGTTGTTGATGTTTGTATGTTGTGAGCAAGGCACAAATTTGATGCTAAAAGGTTGATTGACTCAACCGGGGATTTCTCTATACAAAGCCTAAGAGGAGGCTAGTTGACCCAACAAGAGGGTGTCTTTTATTTGTCTCGTACGAAGCCCGAGATAGAGGCTAAAAGGGTCGACTCAACAAGGGAGTGCTTAACAAGTGACTGACTCAACAAGAGAGTGCTTTTATATGTGTCTTGTACGAAGCCCAAAACGAAGGCTAAAAAAGGGTCTGACTCAACAAGAGAGTCTTTTTTATCTGTCCTGTATAAAGCCCAAGACGGAGGCTAAAAAGGTTGACTCAACAAGAGAGTCTTTTATACTCAACAAGAGAGTGATTTGATGTCTTGTACGAAGCCCGAGATAGAGGCTAAAAGGGGTGATTGACTCAACAAGAAAGTCTTTTATACTCAGCAAGAGAGTGTTTTAGTATCTCGTACAAGCCTGAGATAGAGGCTAAAAAGGAAGTGACTCAACAAGAGAGTCTTTTATACTCAAAAGAGAGGATTTGTTGTCTCGTACGAAGCCCGAGATATAGGCTAAAAAGAAAGTGACTCAACAAGAGAGTCTTTTATACTCAATAAGAGAGTGATTTGTTGTCTCGTACGAAGCCCGAGATAGAGGCTAAAAAGGAAGTGACTCAAGAAGAGAGTCTTTTATACTCAACAAGAGAGTGATTTAGTATCTCGTACGAAGCCCGAGATGGAGGCTAGAAGGTTTGACTCAACAAGAGAGTCTTTTATACTCAACAAGAGAGTCTGTAAAGGTTAGCTCCGTTGGGGAGAATCATTGTACAAAGCCCAAGAGGAGGATGTGTTACTGCTGAGGATTAGATCCATAGGCAGGCCAAAAGGTGGGGAACTCTCACGAGAGAGACCGGGTTTCAGAGTAATCAGTATTTTTTCCTATATTTTGAAAGGAACTTGAGAATATCTTTGAGACTCAAGGGGTTTTAGACTGTCCAAGTCTAGAGTTTTATCTTTTGTATAATGCCTAAGAGGAGGCACGGGCATTTAAGGGATGAGTATCAACCCTAAAGTGGCCAGAGGTTTGACACTGGAAAGACTGCTCTAGCAAAGGATGACTAAGTTCTGTCTTATACCTTTAAGAGGTCTTCAGGGTCCTTGTATTAAGCCCAAGAGAAGGCATGAGAACTTCTAGGAAGCCGAAGGGTCCTTGTACAAAGCCTAAGAGGAGGCGTGGATACTTTTAGGAAGCCTGTGGGTCCCCAAACCAAGAGAAGTTGAAGAAATGCAATTCACAAAGAAGAGATCATTCCAGGAAAGTTCTTAAATTTGGAAGAAACTCAAGAGATGCTATTCACGGAGAATAGATCAACTCTGGGGAGTAGAGTTTCTTTGACAATTTCTAAGAGTGATAGTCTGAGAAAGGGTTCACCGAGAATGCTGCCTTTCTCTTTGTTCCATATTGTTTAACCCCAAGAGAAGGGAAGACTGTGTCTGGTAATCCTATGGGGGATCTAGTTTTGTTTGTATTTAAGAGTGACCAACAGGCTTTACCTAGTTCTAGACGTAGTTGCTGGGGAAAACTCTAAAATAACTATACTAGTATTACACAGTGGATATTTGATGAGTATATAAAAGGTTGTGAAAGAAGACTTACAGTGAAACAACCCCCATAATACAGTTATATACATATGAAAGCAGTAAAGGAAAGCGGATAAACACTTACCCGTTGTAGAACTTCCATGCTGTTTGGTTAGTTGTTCAACAAAGAAAACTTTGATAACAATATTATATTCAAAATCAAAGGAGAAAGTTCTTTGAAAAGATTGTTGAGGCTTACAGCTCGAGGAGAGGCCCAAGTTTTAACAATGATTGCACCGTTGTTTTGAAAACTGTACCGGGACTTATACAATGACTGAGGCCCAAAATTGTTTATGTACAAAGGGGGTTGGGTCTTACACTCTATTAGAGGCCCAAAAATATTATTTAAAATAAAATATGGGGCTTACAGCTCAAGGGAGATGCCCAGATGATTTTGAAAAGGCGACGATCGCGCCGAACGTTTGAAAATATACAGAGGGAATTATACAATGTGTGAGGCCCAAAATGGTTTATTTACAAAAGAATTGGGTCTTACACTCTACCAAGAGGCCCAAGGTGTTTTAAGAAAAGAAATGGGGCTTATAACACAAGGGTAGGCCCAGATGATTTTAACCTGGCGATCGTGCCGAGATTTTTTCTGTGTCGGGACTTATACAATATCTGAGGCCCAAATCATTCTGGTTAAAAAGAGATTGGGTCTTACATTCTATTAGAGGCCCAAAGAGTTGAAAATGAACAAAGATGGGTCTTATAGCTCAAGGAGAAGCCCAAGGTTTTTTGTTTGAAAACGGAAATCGCGCCGAGGTTTTTGAAAACACAGTGGTTCTTATACAATCTCTGAGGCCCAAATCATTTTGGTTTCAAAAAGGGATTGGGTCTTACACTCTATTAGAGGCCCAAAAGTGTTTTTAAGAAAAGGAATGGGACTTATAGCTCGAGGAGAGGCCCAAGGTTTTTTTTGTTTTAAACTGGCGATCGCGCCGAGGTTTGAAAACACTACGGGTCTTATACAATGACTGAGGCCCAAACTATTTTGATTTCAAAGAGGGATTGGGTCTTACACTCTATTAGAGGTCCAAAGTGTTTTTAAGAAAAGGAATGAGACTTATAGCTCGAGGAGAGGCCCAAGGTTTTTTTTTTAAACTGGTGATCGCGCCGAGGTTTGAAAACACAGCGGGTCTTATACAATGACTGAGGCCCAAATTAATTTGGTTTTCAAAAGGGGTTGGGTCTTACACTCTATTAGAGGCCCAAAGTGTTTGAAAAAAGATTTGTTTGGGTGAAAATCAAAGAAACCCTAATTTCATCATTTTTAAAAGTAAATTCTTAAAGAAAATCAAATAAAAATGATAAAATACCAAATAAGTTTGAATAAACAACTTGTGATATTTGGTTGAGGTTTGAAAAATGATGTTTTAATCACAAGATGAATTAAAATTCATTTGGTTTTGATTTTCATGATGAGAATTCACTTTTAAAATGTTTAAAAACAATTAAAAAGGGATTTATTCACAAAAATACCAACTATATTAAATAAATAATTTAAATTTGATTTTATTGTGGAATAAAATATTTTGGAGTATGAATAAGAAGTGTGTAAAACAGAATTGGAAAATGATGATTTTTGCTATGTGAAAGAATTGGTTGAGTTTTGAAGATAAGAGAAAAAGGAACGATGTCGCAACAACATCTTCGACATCTCTTATGAGGCAAAAACCAGAACTGAAACTTTAGTTTTCAACATCTTTTTATCAAACTTCCAACACTCATAACTCTCTCAATTTTTAACGAAATTAAAATCCGTAAGAACCTATCTTGACCGATTTTTCGAAAGGAATCCAATGGTATCACTCATGCACAGTGAAACTTAATGTACAGAACGCACAAGCCAAAAAACCAGAACTGGACCTTAATTTTAAAACAACATAAACTCCACATATAAACATGTTAAAGTGCAAACAGTAGGAAGATCACAACAAACACATGAAGGACTGCATTTTTGCTTCAGGAAGTGATCATTAATGATGCATGTATATGAAGTTTCAAAGTGTAAGAACACTTACCGATTGGAGCAAGGTCCAATGCCTCTTCAATGTAATTACAGCAGCAAGAGGAAGATTCTATGAGCTTCCTTGATCCTCCAGGAGTATGTTTGAATGCTTAGACTGGATTGGAAATGGCTGGATCATTTCATGGCATCTCAACTGCAACTTAGTTGAAAACTTGAGCAACTGGCTGGTGATTCTGAGAAATCAGTGTTACAGTTGTTGTGTGAGTGTTTGGATCACTTCTATATGATGTTTATGAGGTGTGTGTGTGATTGGTTTGGTTGGAATAGCTCTCAAACTCAAAACCCAATAGTGACTTGCCTTAGAATGCAAAATTAGAGTGAAAGAAGAGATTTTGAGGAAAACATCTGTTTGATGGCTTTGGTGTACTCAAACTGAGCACAAATGAGCTCTATTTATAGTAGAGCAAGTTTGTTTTGGCAGCAATAGTGAATGGCAACTGCTGCAGAGGTTTGGCAAATGTTGATCAATAGGAATCCAAGTATCTTCTAGCTATTGACTAGAGGTTAGAGCACAGGCTTTATGGCTTAGGTTTAGAGATCCACTTGGACAGAATTCAGTTAGAATTTGGCTCAGTTCATGCCACCTTGCTGAATGTATTGAATGCTTGAAAACAAAACTGGATATTTGGCATCTTTGTAGCTTTTTAGGTTCGGCATGCTACTTGTGGAATCTTGGACTTGGGAGGCTTGGGAATCAGAGCTTGTCCTTTGATTGTTCCCTCCTCAGGTGTGCAAAAGGATGACAAGGCTTAAAAATTCGTGTGGCACAAGAAATGTGCAAATCTGTCCTGAAACCTGTCTTAAAAAATCAGCTGCAGCAAGCCTTGTTGTAAAATCCATAACTTCTTGCTCAAGAATGATAAATGAATGTTCCAAGACTTTCTGGAAAGCTGAGATGACATACTTCAACTTTGATGTTCAGGGTTTTTCTTGAATCAACTTGGATCATGGAGAGAAACGTCCTTGAAGTTGGGACATTCTTGCTGGAAAAATATTAATGATGTCCTATGAAATGTTGAAACATTTGACAACTTTGAACATTAATAATTCCAAACTTTAATCACTTATATCTTTTAATCCATTATGATATTTTGAGTTGAAGTGAGTTGCATCTTTGATGCTTGTCTTGCATGGTGACAAAGCTTGAAAATTGTGTGGCACAAGAAAAAGTGCACAAAATCTGTCCTAAAAAAATAGCTGCAACAAGCCTTACTGTAAAGTCCATAACTTCCTGCTCGAGTATGATAAATGGACGTTCTACAACTTTCTGGAAAGCTGAGATGACGTACTTCAACTTTTATGTTCAAGTTTTGTGAAGATAAGACTTGTAAAGTTATCAAAAATGACCTTGAACTTGTGTGATCAAGTTTGTCCTAAAAGCTGTCTTAAAAATTCTGTTTTATCAATGCCTTTTGCAGAGATCATAACTTTCTGCTCGAGATTGATAAATGGGCTTTCTAGGACTTTCTGGAAAGGTGAGATGACGTACTTCAACTTTGATGTTCAAGGTTAGTGAAGATAAGACTTGTAAAGTTGTCAAAAATGACCTTGAACTTGTGTGATCAAGTATGTCCTAAAAGCTGTCTTAAAAATTCTGTTTTATCAATGCCTTTTGCAGAGATCATAAATTTCTGCTCGAGAATGATAAATGGGCTTTCGAGGAGTTTCTGGAAAGTTGAGATGATGTACTTCAACTTTCATGTTCATGACATGGCTTGAATCAACTTGGATCATGGAGAAAAACGTCCTTAAAGTTGGGACTTTCTTGCTGGAAAAATAATTAATGATGTCCTACGAAATGTCGGAACATCTGACATTAAGAATTCTAAACTTTGATCACTTATATCTTTCAATTCTTATGATATTTTGAGTTGATTCCTTCTACAATGTTGAAGTATCAAATACCCTATTTAAAAGTAGCTCTTAAGCAAAATCAATGGATGCTTGGATCAACAGTTACAACCTTGAAAAGTTGTGCATTTGAACATGATTTTAACTTAGAAAAAATTTCTAAGTTTCCTTCAATTTGATCAATTTTGCAATTTTTGATGATTTCTTGATTTAAATTTGATCAAATGCAATCATCCATCATATTTTCTTGAGTAATGGCTTGTGAAGCTCGTAGTTGACCAAAAGTCAAACTTTGACTTTCTGCGTCAGTTGACTTTGTATTAGATGAACTTGAGGCTTGATCCACTTGAAATGTTGCACTCTTGTGCTTAATTCTTGATGTGGGAGACCTCTTGATCCTTTATAGGTGTTTGAGAGGTTAGACAAGTTGAAGATCATGTCATTCCTTGATTGATCCTTTGTCTAAAGCTCAGAGAGGACTTGAAACCCTAATTCTGATTGTAGTGAATGCTCACCCATCTTTGGGGAGACTGATGAGGCATGATGATACACCCATATTGTGGTGATTATTTGCACAATGATGAAAAATCTTAGTGGTCAAAATTTGGGGTATAACACTTCCAAGTAACCTTTTAGCAATCTCTGACCATTTGTTTTCCCATCTCTGTATAAGCTTTTTATGTTCCTCCTAACTCTATATGACTTTTGTAACTATTACCAAAAATATTTATAGGAATTTGAATCATGGTTCACTACATATATGATGTCATGCACATCTTTTGATTATGTTGAATTCCTTTGCTTCCAGTATCCATGTGATTTTACTTTCCAAACTCTAGTCCACATGCTCTCTAATTTTAGACTTTAGGACAATACTCATTATTCCAACACATAAAATAGTATACTGAGTTATCTGGGGACCCTGAGAACCAGAATAAACTCTTTCAACATATTCATATGTAGGAACTTAATTGATTGAGGATACCATTTGTCATGAACTTCCTTGCTGAGCCATTTGTTTTGCAACTGGTGTTGATATATCTCTCCATTTCAACCTTCTTAGTTCTCAAACTTATATTAGTAGACAAAACCACCTAAATATGCAACACAATTTACCTAAACTGTGACTTAATGACTGTTTATGCAACTAAATGATTAATTTTCTCATTCTGCAAAAGAATTTATTTTGACATGTTTGAGGAAAATATGTGTTTCATGTACTTTCTCAATCTGTTTTTGTCAAGTATGTGCCTGTAATGTAAATCTATCAAATATTGCCTCATGTACTCCATGATTTTCCCAACTATTTTGGCTTATTAACATGTGGTTGTTTTTCTTTTACTCTCGTTGCACAATTCTGAAATGGTACTCATTTAAATTTCACAATTAGGTTTGTTCTTGATTTTGAGTTTATTAGTTTTAATTAGGGGCGTTCGTGGTTCATGAACTGCATTGAACTAAACCACATTTATGGTTCAATTTTGTTTACAGTAACCATTTCAATAAAAATATGGTTAACTGCTAAAATGATTTCAATTCAGTTTAAAACTAGTTTAGAACCAGTTTGTTTTTATAAACTAGTTTATAATCAGTTTCCAATTATAAACCAATTTTATAATTTGAACTCTTTTAAAACCAATTTCTTTCATCTTTTTTACCTACAAATAGACATGTTTCTAACATTACTATGACTTGTGTTGCAAAATGATTTAACTGCTAAATTGCTAATATATCTGTAAATAAAATCCTGAACATGAAAAATAAGTACAGCCCTTGCCAGTTGTTTTGTTATGGACTATGGAAACAATAGCAAGAACGTTGAAATAAATAAGAAAATGGGCACAAGAAGTAATTTGAAGTAATATGTAGAGAGTCATTACTAGAACTATAGTGAACTAAATTGGTTTTTTATTTTTCGAAAAAAAATTAATTTTTTATTTATTTTTGGAAAAATAAAATTCAGATTTTTTTTTATTTTTAGAAAAAATATATTCCAGAATAAAAAAGAAAAAATTTTTTTTTTTTTTGTTATTCAAAAAAAAAAATTCTAGAATAAATTTAAAAATAAATTCTGGATAAATTATTCTGAATAAATTATTTTTATTTTTGGAATTTAAAAATTTTCAGAAGAAAAAATATTTTTTTATTTTTTGAAAAATAAAATTTCTGGATAAATTTATATTTAATTTTTTTGATAAAATAATTTTAAATTTTTTTCGAAAAAAAAATTTTAATTTATTTTTCGATAAATAAAAATCAGAATAAAAAAAGGATTTAAAAATATTTTTTTTTTTCTAAAAAATAAATTCTAGAATAAAAAAATTATTTTCAGAATAAAAATAATTTTTTTTTTATTTTTCAAAAAATAAATTTTCTGAACAATTTTTTTTTGAATTTTTTGAAGAAACAAATTTCAGAATAAAAAATATTTTGTTTTAAATTTTTCAAAAAAAAAAATTTAAAGTTTCCGAAAACAAAATTTAAACTTTGGGAAAGTTATCTTAAAACTTTTTTTTGAGAATAAAGTTTTTTGAAAAAAAAAATTCAAATTTTTTTTTAAAATTTTGCGAAACTTTTTTTATTAAATTTTTTTTAGGAAAAAATAAATAGGATAAAAGAATTTTTTTTAATTTTAATTTGGAGAAATTTTATTTTTGAAAATTATTTCCAATTTTTTTTCACTCTTTTTCTCTTTTTTTATGAATAACTTATTTATATAATTAAAACAGTTTATAAAAGAAAACTGGTTATGAACCGGATTTAAACTGTATTAAATTGTTTTAATTAAATGGTTCAGTTTTTAACCATTTAAGTTGTTCAGTTTTTTAATGGTGCAATTCAGTTTAGTAATATAGTTTGGTTAACCATATTTTTGCACACCCCTAGTTTTAATTTGGTTAACAAGATGTTTAATCCTAACGCCATGTATAGTTAAATAATCAAAACTCACCATTAAGATTTAAGTAGTGGTGCTATCACAGGGATATTGAAAACTCATCGTTACACTGAAAATATTGCCACATCACAAAATTTTAAATTACAAAATAATGATATTCACTTGGTGCACCTTTGTGATTTTTTTAGCGTTTAAATTTCATTAACCTATACATGATACAATAACAACTTTAAAAATGAACATGATAATAAGCATGAATTCAATATTAATTACACATATAGTACAAACTATACAAACATAAAAGAAAATTTATATGAAGCCTTTACCTTTCTATAAATTGAAACCAATGGATATAGAAATTCCCATATATAAAGGTGTAAAATAGTAAAATCTTGATTTAAACGTATATAACTAGTATTCCGTGTTAAAAACTAATATTCAACATAATGTACTACTTGTTGTTATAAACTAATAGTAAAATATTAATTTTAACTTTATAGAATCTTGATTACACAGTGTACTGAATGCTATTATAAACTGATATGTCGTATTCTTAAGTGGCATCTCTGTCACAACATCAAAATGTTTTTGTCCTTCAATAATTTCTATATCAGTTACCAGAGAATCAATACTACACTCATCTTGAAACAAATTCTCATCAAAACAAAAATTTGAGACATCGTCAAAATTAAAACTTGTTACCAAACATTCATCTTGAAACAAATTCTCATCAAAACAAAAATCTGTGATATCATAAAAATTAAAACTTGTTACAAAATATTCAATGGGATAGAACTGTTCAGCTTTCTGAAACTTATATGATGTTGTGCTTTGATTTTTCATAACATTAACATCAATTGAAGATATTATTCTATAATCATTTGAAGGTTTTTGTCCAAGTTCAAACTCTTGATATATTCTTGTAGAAGAGTGCCTCTAGAGAACTTTGAATGATAGTTTCTCTTGGAATATTTTCTTCTCTTTGATGTATTCCATTGATTTTTTATTGAGTTCTCTGTTCTTCCAAGTAACCTTTTAGCCATCTCTTACTAAGGTTGTCTGTGGTATGGTGTTTCAAAAAATTGAGTAGAAGTGAACTGAACTATGTCTACGGTTTGGAACAACTGAACCAAATTGTTAAAAACTCAAAACAAAGTGAACCGGACCACTTAATGGTTTGGTGAACTAGTTTTTTTTTTAAATTTTAAATCAAATTAAACTGGAATCATACGTAAACCAATTTGAACTTGAAATACATATCAGAATTAGAACCTTTTCGTCTCTTAAGGAAACCTTCAAAATCCAAAACTCCTCTTTACAAAAATTCCACACAATTCCCAGAATCTTCAAGATATAATATTTGAAAATCATTGATAAAACTTGCAAGGTGTAAATAGATAGTATATTTAGATAGACTCTTGCACTTCCTCTCAGAAATCTCTTGCAAACAAAGAACACACATTTATTCCGTCACATCTCGTTGGATTCGAATGCACTCATGTACAAGATTTTTGACAAATGTCACCGAACATGGTGTCATCTCTATCGGCAGTGAGAAATGACTAGTGTCGTAATGATTGATGTTGAGTCTCTACTTCGAGATTTTGACAGACTATTCTGCAGCTGCAATATCCAAAGTCATGTAATTTCAACAATATGGTGTGTGTTTGAAGTGTTTGTTCTTTCAATTTTCAGATTGTGCGAGAGAATTTAATTTTTTTAATCAAAAGAGATGTTTTATTTCGGGTAATGAGTTAGACTTGAAACTTCGAAACTGAACGAGTTAATGGCTTTAAGTAGTTCAGTTCTTAGAAGTTCAGTTTTGGTTATTAGAAGTTTAGTTATGGTTTTAAAAAAAGTGAAATATAAATTCAGTTCATGAATTCTGAAAATTGGTTTGGTTAATTTCAACACGGGTCGGTTCAGTTCCACAGTTCAGTTTGGTTCAACGATTATTTTGAACAACCCTATCTTTGACCATATGTTGTGACTTTCTTTGTTAAGCCATTTATTTTGCAACAGGGATTCAAATATATATCTCCATTTCAGACCTCTTATTTCTTAAACTTATATTTGTCATTGTCTTGTGACTTGGAAATTTGTTATGCACACTAACTTTGTTAAATTAATTTGAATTAATATTAGGTTGTTAATTGGATCTAAGATGGATGAACAAGTTTTTGTTATCTTGGCTTTATGTTCTGGTTAATATTATATAATAAATTTATGTAAATCTACTTTGTTCGTTGTTTTTGTTTATTGTTGTATCTCAACCCACTGTTTCCTTTTTACTTCTATGAAACTTATCCTAATATTTGGTGTTGTGGTTATTTATTGACAGATGCGCAGGGGTTTCCCCAACTAAATTGTTGGATTCATAACTCTATTTGCTAGCTGGTGAGTTTTCCTTATCCTTGTAATTGTTTGATACATAAGTATATAACATGGTTTATTTATAGCAATTGGAAAATGAGGTTCCTTTGTTGGTAGAATGGGTTGTTTTGAGCACTTACCTTTTTTTTTTCTATTAGTGTTTGGATTGCATTGAATACTTACACTGTCTAATTAATGTGTGTATTCTTAAGGTTCTGGATGTTCACTAGTTGGTATTATTACAGGTCTATTTTTATGTTGTGTCTGGTTGTTGATTTTAGGTACTAGACCAAAAATCATAGTTAAAAATGTCAAAATTTTGTTTTGGAAACTGCATGTAACGCCCATATATATATATACATACATCAAAGCATATATTATACATGAATTCCACTTTTGGTACTGAAATATACAATAAGTTCCTAGTAAACACATTATACATATACATGCCCAAAAAGCCTAATACAAAAAAAACTACGGCATAGTATATCTACAAGATGTTCCAGAGACAAATACTAAGAACTAGATCAAATAATGATCTAAAAAAAACTCCACAACGGAAGCAAAGCCATCAGATAAGTAAGGATAATCACACAACCTTATCCTTACCCTTCGCGGAACTTGCAATACCTGTGATGTAAACAACAACAGTGGGGTGAGATACATCAAATCTCAGTGAGTTATCTATCTTAAAGTCCCCTCGGCTTTACAAGGTTCTAATAAACCTAACTCAAGTCAAAGGGAAGGGAAATGACTATGAGTACACACACAAAATATGTAACCACACTCGTGAGCCTGTTAACACACACTAGTACCAAAGTACGTCCTGAGTCTGTTAACTCAAGAATCTCACTAATCAATAACCGTACCAAGGCATCCCCTTTTCCCGTCCGCTTCTACGTCTAGAAGACGACCCGAGTCATGGATCCTTGTAGTTACTTGGCATACGAAATGAATTCGGGATCATTGGCCTGTTAGCCGTGAACCGTCACTTCTCATGGCCTGTTAACCATCACAAGTCTCTTTACCATATAAGTTTCATTCGTACTATACGCGGGAATCAAACCTGCCAAGTAATTGTGCATACGTTTCAGAAGAGGTGCTCGAGTCTCATGAAACTACACCGTAAGATAAACTGATTATGATTACTAGACACACGCCTCGGCCTTTCATGGGCGAGCGTTGTCACTACGACAATTCACACTTTCCGACATTGTTTATGGTAATGTTCCTCACTCTACCTATTTCTTATTTTAACATGCATACATATTCAACAACAATTACCCACCATTAAACGATAAAAGTCGACAAAACGATACTAGTCCAAAAATCCTGACATAATTAAATCGGCCAACAATCTTAAAACCATTTTAATAAAAAAGTACATTCTGTCAGCTGTCCAACGATATCAAGAATGTTAAAAACGGATAAACGAGTCAAAAGTTATGGACATAACGAGAAATGGTATCATGAGAAAAACACAATTCTGCACCCTCCTGGCCGTACGCGTATTGCCTTGTGCCATACGTGTATTGCCTTGCTCACTCGCCCATCCATACGCGTATTGCCCAAAGTGATACGCGTATGGGCAGAGGCTGTTTTCCCTTAAAAATTCCTCTTAAAACTCCAATACGCGTACTACCCTACCTCATACGCGTATTGCCCAAATCCGTACGCGTACCAATATGGAAATGGGCAGATGGCCGAGAAAATGGAACCCCATACGCGTATTGCCCACATTTCTTCATGGCCATACGCGTATTGCCTTAACCAATACGCGTATTGCCTTAACCAATACGCGTATTGCCTTGGGTGATACGCGTATGGGCAGCGTGAAAACCAGAAATTTTTCTGCATAATGGGTTCTGCGAAAATGCTCCATTCTCCCCTCCAATTCACTTCTAAACACCAGAAAAATACCAATTGGATACACAACAACACATATTTAACAAGTATCAATCATGAGGAACATTAAAACGTGACTTTGGTGCAAAATTTCTCATTTTCTAACAATATCAAACTAACTCTAAAACTCAATAAAATTCTACTCTAAAGTGTCTAACTAGAACCCACCTGGATTACAAGAGGAGGAGGATGAAGCTGAGATGAAAAGATTGGATATGGGTTGAAGAATCAATCTCTTGAGCTCTTGAGAATTTTCTCTCCTTTTCCCTTCCTTTTTCCTCCCTTTTTCCTTCTCTTCCTATTCTTTCTCCAAGTTACTATCTTTTTCAAATAAGGAAAAGGAAAAGAAAAATACACATAGGAAACATTAATTGGTAATACTACTAATTATCCAAATTATCTCAATTGCACCAATTAATAAAACTCCAAGTTAAATAATATTAATCTAATCAATTCCGAGTTCGTCAGTTTACTCTAATTACTTTATCCAACAATTGCTCAGAGTACACCGGAACCTAGTTGATCATAATAATATTATCCAAAATGTTCACAAAATTATGGGGTATTACACTGCACACTGAGGGAAATATTTTCATAAGTACATATAAATCAAAGATTGTATGCAATAACTTATTGATCTATGAATTTAACTTTTATGCAAACTTACACAATAATATTCCATGAGATTTTTTTGTAGAGATGACCCTATAATGGGGGATACACCATACAATAATATTAACATTTAGCATGTTTATTTAGTCAACCTGCCACACATATTTGCTGATATTAATAGCTTAAAGAAATATGTTATAGAATTTTTATTATATTTTTTTAAGTTGCAGATGTTTGTAAGTGAAAAAATATTTAATTTATTTTAACATATTTCAAATTGATCTTTTTGAAATTAATTTAAAAATTGTGGCGGTTTATACAATGTTAGTTTGGCTAATATCATAAGTAAATTAGGATGGTTCAAAAAGAATAAATTTGCAATATATTACGTCGGTTTTAACCGACATAAAATTTGAAGATATTTGTTCAATATATAAAATATAAGGCATTTGAAACCGCTGTTATTTTCAAACATAAACCACCACAATAAAATGTGCATAATACGGTGGTTTGTACGGCGTTTAAATTTAAACCGCCACTATTTTCCTTGTGGCAGCCGAATTTTACGACGTTTTTAAAAACGTCGTAATTGTTATTTGTGGCGGTTGAAACAACTATAATTTTCAATAACCGCCACAATTTACGCGCTTTTTTTTTGTAGTGAATAAGCGATTGTAATCATGTTTTGGTTATAGTAAAAGTCTCTTGTGATGCAAAGGGAATTGGACTACTCTCATTTGGGAGGAACCAATATAAATCTTTGTGTGTTATTTATCTTTTATTTGTTTCTGTTAACATTCTGTTGCAACGTACAATCAGAATCTAAATACCAGTTTAGATTCTAAATTCTGATCAGAGGCAAAATTAAGAAACAGAAAACATAATTCAATCCACCTTCTTATCTATTTTTCTCACCTTCAGAGTCTTACTTAGATAGTAATTCTATACATTATTAGGTTAATGTTCCGTACTTTCATTTACATGAAGAGTTTAACCGCAAAGAGATTGTGCCAAGTTTTAGATCCTAATTCCAAGCATTCACTATTAAATGTTTTTATGGTAGTTTTCTTTTGAATCTTCTATTTAGCATATTTGGTAGTGATGAATATGATAGATTGAGTTACTCTATTTAGAACTTACTTTTCCCAAATGTAAAACTCAGTTAGATTAGGATATAAATTGAATGTAAACTAAGCAAGTTAAGTTATGTATTTATTAAGCAAATAGATGTTTTTGGAAAGTATTGCTAGGTTAAGAAACTCTATTTTACATAATTCTGCATCAAAAACTACATGCATGATTCAAATTCATGTTAAAAAGTTGAGAAAAGAAGCTATCAACTTTTCATAGATTTGGTGAGGCTTCATTATGATATATAATACTAGTATACTACATGTGATAGTGGACAATGATGTGCCTAACAACACCATGTGCACGTTATGGATTCAAGTTCAACTGTTACAAAACTTCCTTTCTATATAATATATACATTTTTATGAGTAACATATAAGGGTAATAAAATGCTATTTCATTTTCCATTATTTCATGGAAGTTACTCTTCAATCAATGATCATGATTTGAAATGTCCTCTTACTCTGTACTCTTGAAAGAGGGGTCAGAGTTTGATTGAGTTTCTATGAAACATCCAAATGGGTCATGCTTGACAGAAAGTTTTTCAATGCATTTATAAATGTGCTTTTTCATTTATATGATTGAAGTTGAAGATTGGAAAGTGTTGGGACTCAAAATTGCCAATCGGGTGAAAGTTTCTAGCATAACAATCCACACAAGTTTTAAAAAAATTCATCAACATTTAAGTTATACTATGTGTTGTTTCAAAATGACAGCTGTTTAAGATTTTTTCACACATATTATTATATTAAATATTATATTTTTATTAAATTAATCTTATTGATTTATTGGAATTATTGGAATTGGTGGTAGTGTAAAAAGTAATAATTAAATAATATAATAGAAAAAATAACAATTATTTCTACATTTTTAAATTGAAAAGTGAGAATTACAATCATTTAAAAAAAATTATTTATTAAAACGACATTAATTTTAAAACGGAAGGAGTAACCAATACCGTCAAATTTCAATTGATAATTATTCGAAGACATCAGTTACTAAGCGCGAGTTACATCTCACATGTTCGCTTATAAAAAGGTTAATTCCTTTTTAAACTTTTTTAACTTAAAAAAAGTTATAACCAATAATAGTTGCTGCAGGAAAGGAAAAAGAAAAAAAATGATGAACTGGAACTTGTGAAATGTATAATTGGTTAAAACTAAATTATGATTTTTTTTTCTACCATGTTTTTGTAATGGTATGTAATTTAATTTAAAAATAAAATACTATTTAGTATATGTTGATTAATAATTTTTTTTTGGAGTACCAGTAGTTATAAATAAATATTTATATCGTTTTAATAAATAAGAAAATAATTATTTTCATTTTGAAATTTTGTTTTCATAGAGGGTAGACAATGAATTATTTCTGATTTCTCTAGCAATTAATTGTACATGATATTTCTAATCTAGTGAAATTTGAATTGAAGTTTCGCAAGTCAAGAAATATTTATTACACAAGTTCTTAGGTCAAGAAATATTTTCTTTCTTTTCTTTCCTAATGAAATAAAACACATGTTTTGCTGTTTAAAGAAATTTAGCACTTTACAACATTTCATCTTAGAAATTCAACATATTAACTAACTTAGTGAATGCAACAATTAGTTTATAGTATGGTCATATAATAAATTTATTCACACATTAGCAAGTAAATAATTTAGTGGGAGAAGTGGAGAATAACAAAGTTTAAACTTTAGAATTATTGTGAAAATAATAACACCTATGTTGTTACCTGCCGCCCTATTCGAATTATTGTGAAAACTGTGGGGTCCAGCCATTTTACATAGCCAACATTCATTTGGCAAAATTGGAGGTTGGTTATGATAAAGAGTAGACTAGTAAAAAGGACACTTGGTGTTTTGCATGAAAGGCAAAGGACACTTGGTGTTTTGCATGAAAGGCAAAGAACAAGTGTCTTCATGCATGTAAGACCTTTTTGGCTTGCTTCTCCTATAAATAGGACCAAGAGCAAGCATTCAACACACAACCACAAGAGAAACAAGAAGCAAGAGAAATAGAGCTTTGCTCAAGAGAGAAAATTGTTTCTTAGAGAGTTTTTCCTTGTGAGAGAAATAGTGAGCCAATTTGTGAGATTGTTCCTTACAAATTGAGAGATACTTTGTAGAGAGTTCCACCTAAGGGTGAAGTTGTTGTATTTTCATTATTATTATAGTGGATGTTTAAGAGGCCTAAGGGTCCCGTGGTTTTTCCTTTCTCACATTGAGAAGGTTTTCCACGCTAAAATCTTTTTGTGTCATTTTTGCTTAATTTTTCACGTTTCCGCAAGTGCCTATTTTTTGAGGTCACGGAGGAGGGAAATTATGGAGGTCAATTTTTCCCATCAGTGGTATCAGAGCTAGGCTCTGTGATACTATACGTTATTGTACTCATAATAAAGTTCTTAGTATGCTCTGTGGTTGCAACATTGTTTGATCTTCCACATCAGAAAAGAACTATTATTGTTGGAATTAAATCGTTGTATTGCGAAGGTGTGTCTTGGTAAGTTCTGGCTAAGGAAAGACTTGGTATTTAAGCGTGTCAATATTGACCCACCTCTCTTTCCTGGGAACTTCCTAGTTGCTCCATTCACAAACTACGGTGATTTTTCCAGTGTACGACACTATTTTTTGAAATTCTCCTAGTTGAAGGAACTACTTTCCCGTGTTCTCAAAATGGATGGTTCTATCAGTTATGAAGGAGATATGTTCAAGCTGACCGCTGATAATTATACCTATTGGAAGCCGATGATGGAAGACCACCTATATTGCAAAGATTTGCATGAGCCAATCTCTCAAAAGGATAAGCCAACGGAGAAGAAAGATAACGAGTGGGAGCTCCAAAATCGGAAGGCAGTTGCCATGATCAGAAAATACATAGATAGGAGTTTATTCGAGCATGTGTCAACTTATACAAATGCGTATGAGTTGTGGACCAAACTTGAATCCTTGATTCAAAAGAAGACACCGAGAAATAAAGCACACCTTGTCAGACGACTGGTGAAATTGGAGTACTCAGATGGCCAAAATATGATCGAGCACTAGAATACCTTCAAAGGTATCGTGAACCAGCTGACGAAAGCTGACATGAAGATAGATGATGAGTTGCAAACTCTTCTTCTCCTAAGTTCTCTACCTTAGAGTTGGGACACTCTAGTTGTCACTTTTAGTAACTCTGCTCCAAACGGAAAACTTGTCTTGGATTCTATCACAGATTCCTTGCTAAATGAAGATCAAGACGGAGGGAAAGAGGCTTCAACAACCAGTTCGAAGCCAACATTGTTGATAACAAAGAAAGGAGTAAGAATCATGAAAGAGGAGGTCGTGGGAGATCACAAGCTAGATCCAAGTCTCGCACAAGAGTAATCTGCTATTATTGTGGCAAACCGGGCCATAGAAGACCTGAGTACAGATTCTTGAAGAGAGATCAACAGGCCGGAAAAGTCTGTCCAGATTTAATAAATCCAAAGAAGAATAAGGAAGAAGGAGCCACAACTGCAGTAGCCTCGAACAACGAGGATATTTTCCTTTTTGGAGATGTCAACTATCTAAATGTTGCATTCGATAATTACACTTGGATAATTGACACCGGAGCATCTTTCCACGTTACACCTCATGATGAATTATTCTCATCATACCAAAAGGAGATTTTGGTATGGTGAAGATGGGAAACCACATCACAAGCAAGATTATTGGTATTGGTGAAGTGACTATGATCACAGACAATGGAAATAAGCTTGTGTTGAAGGAAGTAAGACATGTACCAGAGATGCGTCTAAACCTTATATCAGCAGGAAAGTTGGATGACCTAAGGATGATAAACCAGTTTGGCGATGGTAGATGGAAGCTTAGCAAAGGGAGCATGACACTTGCTCGTGGCAAAAAGGAAGGCTCTCTGTACTTCATGCAGGGAAAGATAAACAAGGGAGAGACTAATGTTTCTCAAGACGCAACCAAAGAATTGTGGCATAAAGGACTTGGCCACATGAGCGATAAAGGCTTAGAGATTCTTGCTAACGATCATCTTTCAAATATCAAGGGACAACCACTTGAATCATGTGAAGACTGTCTAGCAGGCAAACAACATAGAGTGTCTTTTCAAAGATCAGATGATGCAAGAAGACGAAAGAAAATCCTAGATCTTGTTCACTCAGATGTCTGCTCCACATCTGAAAGGTCTCTTGGTGGTGCACAATACTTTGTTACCTTCATTGATGATCACTCTAGAAAGGTGTGGGTGTATCCATTGAAGAAGAAAGATCAAGTTCTACAAGCTTTCAAGGAGTTTTACGCCTCTGTATAGCGAGCATCTGGAAGAAAGTTAAAATGCTTAAGAAGTGACAATGGAGGTGAATACCTAGGTCCATTTGAAGCATATTGTAAAGCTCATGGGATAAGACATGAGAGGACACCTCCGAAGACTCCCTAAATGAATGGAGTAGCTGAAAGAATGAACAGAACGATTGCAGAGAAAGTCATAAGCATGCTTTCTCATGCAAAACTTCCCAAATCATTATGGGGTGAAGCAGTGAGAACTGCCATTGATTTGATAAACTTGTCTCCTTCAAGACCGTTAAATGGAGAGATACCGGATGAAGTATGGTATGGAAAGAAAGCCTCTTACGGTCAGTTAAAAGTATTCGGGTGTAAGGCATTTGTTCATATTCCTAAAGATGAAAGAGCAAAACTCGATGCTAAGACTAAGGAGTGCATATACCTTGGTTCTCCAAGAGATGAACTTGGCTTTAGACTATGGGATCCTGCAAACAAGAAGATTGTTCGAAGCAGAGATGTGGTATTTTATGAAGATCAAACAATCCATGATATTCAATCTAAGAAGTCAAAGACCATTGTGGTACAAAACTCAGGGGGAGAGATTCCTCAACGAGATATTGAACCTGATCAGGCAATAGAACTCGATCATACGGAGCAACCTGACTAGATAGAACAAAGTCAGGATACACATGGAGAGCAAATAATAGATGTTGATCAGAGGGATCAAGAACCTCAAGAGAGAAGATCTATGCGAGTAAGACAACCATCAAAAAGATATTCCCCAGATGAGTATGTCACTCTCACTGATGAAGGAGGACCTCAAAGCTTCATGGAAGCCATTGAGACGGATGACAATGACAAATGGATGCAAGCCGTGCAAGAAGAATTACAATCACTGAAGGAGAACCAGACGTATGACTTGGTGAAATTACCAAAGGGGAGAAGGGCTTTGAAAAACAAGTGGGTGTTCAAACTCTAGTCTGAAGAGAACAACCCAAGCCCCAGATACAAATCAAGAATTGTCGTGAAGGGGTGCCCTCAGAAGAAAGGCATAGACTTTGAAGAGATATTCTCACCAGTAGTGAAGATGACATCCATAAGAGCAATCCTTGGTCTAGCTGCAACGCTAGACTTAGAGATAGAGCAACTTGATGTTAAAACAACATTCTTACATGGAGACTTAGAGGAAGAAATCTACATGGAGCAACCTGAAGGATTTGCAGAACCAGGCAAAGAACACCTTGTGTGTCGCTTGAAGAAAAGTTTATATGGGTTGAAGCAAGCTCCAAGGCAATGGTACAAGAAGTTTGAACTCTTCATGACCCAACATAACTTTAAAAAGACATCTACAGACCACTGTGTGTTTGTGAAGAAATATGATAATGGTGAATCCATCATACTTTTGTTGTATGTTGATGATATGCTCATTGTTGGGAAAGACAAAAAAAAGATAGCTGCTCTAAAGAAGGCATTGAGCAAGTCTTTCGCCATGAAAGATTTAGGAGCGGTAAAGAAAATTCTTGGAATGAAGATCATTCGAGATCGTCCCAAAAGAATGTTGTGGATGTCACAAGAAGATTATATCAAGAAAGTCCTTGGGAGGTTCAACATGCATAATGCTAAACCTGTGCATGCCCCACTACCTGGTCATCTGAAACTCAGTAAGACATAGTGTCTAAGCAATGAAGAAGAAAAAGAAGAGATGAGCAAAGTGCCCTATTCTTCAGTTGTGGGTAGCCTTATGTACGCAATGGTCTGCACAAGACCTGACATTGCTTATGCTGTAGGAGTGGTAAGTAGATTCCTGTCGAATCCAGGAAAGGAGCATTGGAATGCTGTGAAATGGATACTGAGGTATCTAAGAGGAACTGCCAAACAGTGTTTGTGCTTTGGCAATGAAAAGTAATTACTCACTGGGTATGTAGATGCAGACATGGCAGGGGATGTAGATTCAAGAAAATCTATTTCCAGGTATTTGATTACTTTTGCAGGGGGAGTTATCTCATGGCAATCACGATTACAAAAGTGCATTGCTTTGAGTACCACAGAAGCTGAATACATCGCAATTACTGAAGGTTGTAAGGAGATCATGTGGATGAAGAAGTTCATGCA
Organism: Lathyrus tuberosus; assembly: GCA_022829125.1. Classification (NCBI taxonomy): domain Eukaryota; kingdom Viridiplantae; phylum Streptophyta; class Magnoliopsida; order Fabales; family Fabaceae; genus Lathyrus; species Lathyrus tuberosus. The sequence continues at coordinate 7,260,394 of JALAZF010000258.1, read as the reverse complement.
AGAGTTAGGTCAGAATCAAGAAACTTATGTTCTCTATTGCGACAATCAGAGCGCAATCCATCTCAGCAAGAACTCGACATACCATTCAAGGTCAAAACACATTGACGTAAGGTATCACTGGATTCGTGATGTGTTGGAGACTAAATTGTTGAAAGTAGAGAAAGTTCACACCAATGAGAATGGGGCAGACATAATGACAAAACCTCTTCCAAAAGAGAAGATAGAGTTCTGCAAACAAGTTGCTGGATTAGTAGCAACTCCAAACTAACCAAGAACATTCCCCTATGGCTGGAGGGGGAGAAATGTAGGGTCCAGCCATTTTACATAGCCAACATTCATTTGGTAAAATTGGAGGTTGGTTATGATAAAGAGTATAATAGTGAAAAGGACACTTGGTGTTTTGCATGAAAGGCAAAGGACACTTGGTGTTTTGCATGAAAGGCAAAGAACAAGTGTCTTCATGCATGTAAGACCTTTTTGGCTTGCTTCTCCTATAAATAGGACCAAGAGCAAGCATTCAACACACAACCACGAGAGAAACAAGAAGCAAGAGAAATAGAGCTTTGCTCAAGAGAGAAAATTGTTTCTTAGAGAGTTTTTCCTTGTGAGAGAAATAGTGAGCCAATTTGTGAGAGTGTTCCTTACAAATTGAGAGATACTTTGTAGAGAGTTCCACCTAAGGGTGAAGTTGTTGTATTCTCATTATTATTATAGTGGATGTTTAAGAGGCCTAAGGGTCCCGTGGTTTTTTCCTTTCTCACATTAAGAAGGTTTTCCACGCTAAAATCTTTTTGTGTCATTTTTGCTTAATTTTTCACGTTTCTGCAAGTGCCTATTTTTTGAGTTCACGGAGGAGGGAAATTATGGAGGTCAATTTTTCCCATAAAAAACTAGCAAAAGATGTAGCACAATTAGAGCTAGCTTAAAACACTAAACCGGTCCACGTCTCCAAACATCTCCACACACGAACTGAGAACCTACACTCCAAAAACAGATGTGAGATATATCTTCTAAACCCTAAATCAAAAGATGAGTTTCTATAAATAAAATTTTTATGCAAGGAGAAAATATATACATAATGTTTAGATGGATCTGGATCCTCTCCTGTCCAATTTTTCTTGTTGCCCGTTCTACACTTATCACAACTCTTCATCACCATTTTATCTCTCTTATTAATACTGTTTTATTTATTTATCTATTTTTGATAAAAATTTTGCTATTGGATGAAGCACATGAGGGAAGGATGAAGATAAAATGGAGGAGATGATCTATTTCCTATTTAGATATTGTTTCGAGCGAACCAAAAAGCAAAGTAGTTGAGATTTAATTTAATTTAAATCTACTCTACTTGATCTAAGGTATAAAAGTCATTTGACACGGAAAATAAAATATATTTTCTGACCTCTACTTTTCATTGCACCCATCTTGAATTTTAAACTGACTTGTTTGTTGAAATACTAACCTTGCAGGTCTATCCCGTGTCAGCGTATCGAAGATTAGCATCACCAATTCAGAATTCTATATTCACCAACGACGTTTAATTCTGGTTCCAAAGTGAAACAAATATATTATTTAGGCAAAAGTGAGTTGAAAAATAGATTTTATTTAATAATTATTTTAAAATTAAAAATTATAAATAAATTAAAATCAATTACAAAGTCAAAAATATCAATTGATCAATTCTTACTACTTCATATTACATCCATTTTAAAATGACCGTTATTTAAGATTTTTGCACATAAATTAAAAAATGCAATGATATTATTATAAAATATTATTTCACTTTACTAAATTAGACCTACTAATGCATTGAAAGTAGTGTAAAGAGTAATAATTAAAGAATATAATTGGAAAAGTAACAATCCATTCTTACATTGAAAAATTAGAATAACATTCATTTTGTAACAAGTTTTATTTGCTAAAACGATAATTATTTTAAAACAAAGAAGTAATAATTAAATGATATAATTGAACAAATAACAATCATCTCTATATTAAAAAAATAATAATGTAAATCATTTAAAACAAAATTTATTTTCTAAAACGAGGGTTATTTTAAAACAGAGTGAGTACATATAACTATAAAAAAAATCATATTCTCTATTAATGTTGAATTTGAAATTTTTTCAATAGCATGTGAATGTAATATAGAAGTTATTTTTGTTAATCTTGGATAAGTGTTATAAATGCTTTCACAAAACAAAATATAGATATGGACACTATAAAATACCAATAACTTTGTTAGATTCACATGGGATTGTGCTTTTCACATTAAATTACACCTACTACACAGGGGACCAAAACAAATACATTTTTGTACATAAAAGCTTTAATTTGTATATTTTAACCCTCAATGTGACTAGTTAGAGTTAGTTGATATATATGAGACAAAAGTTTAGTTCATATCAAAAAATTTGTTTTTAAAAGATGAGTGAGACTTATAAGCAGGGCCGTCTCAAACTATTTGAAGGCCCTATTCTAATATTTAAAAGGAAATTTCTTAATGCACCACGCAAATTTCTTAGACACCACGTGAAATTATTTTTTGCCTCCTGATTCTAGATTTGTACATCCGGACGCACCAAATTTTTAAAAAACGCAGAAGTGTTCCGGATGTGCATATCCGGTAGACCTCCGGATATGTATATCCGGAAGAAAAATGGTGGTATATTTGAAGCTGGATGGTCACTCCCTTCTTCCCATTCTCAACATTTCTCATACTACACTTACTCTCACCAACTCCAAAAACCCTACTTCATCAATCCTATTTCTCACTCAAAAAGTTCTAGTTTTTGGTGCAACATATCAAAAGGAGCAAAAAAAGACTGAATTTCAGGTAAATATTCAATTTCATCCACTACATTGCTCACATTATCAATTTACATTTCTTAAACAACAAGTTACGCTACTTCTAAATTTGTACATCCGAAACTTATTGAGCGTGGACATTTCCGGATGTGCACATCCGAAAAAATGCCTGATGCCAATAAATTTCAATTTTCAGCGTTTTTAAATATATTTTATTTATACATATTAATTGTTTTATTCTTGTTTATAAATAGATATGGTGCACCCCGATAACATGTCAAAAGAATTAATTGCGCTGATTCCCCCGAAAGATGAAGGCATGCTCGTAAAGTCGGTTGATGTCGGCGGTAACTTTAACATCAAGCAAGACTTTGATGATCGTGAAAGCATGATCGCATACATTTGTAGGACGGCTATTGAGCTTGGCTTCGGTGTAAATATCGGGAGATCGGATAATGGGTCGGATAGAAGAAAACCTTTTGTAATTTTTGGTTGCGAAAGAAACGGCAAATATCAAGCACCTCTACGGAAGTTAAAGAAAGACGAGACCGGTACTAGAAGATGTGAGTGCCCTTTCAAGATTGGTCGTTACATGTTAGTTTCCAAGAAATGGAGATTTACCGTTCGTTGTGGTATGCATAACCACGAAATGTGCTCAAAGCTTCAAGGCCATCCTAGTGTATGTCGGCTCAAGGCGGAAGAGAAGACATGTATAGCCGACATGACCTTGAACCTTGTCCAACCGAAGAATATACTTGCGACGTTGAAACGGAAAAAACCCGAAAATGTTGCAAACATAAAGCAAGTGTATAACATTCGGTATCAAACGAACAAGGCAATTAGGGGAGATAGGAGTGAGATGCAACAACTGTTGAAACTGTTGGAGGACAACGATTACGTGTCTCGGTACAGATATCGCGATGATGGAATTACGATCCGTGCATCTAATGATCAAAAACCAACACAATGAGATACAAACCACTTTTGGCCGGAGCATTACGGTTTTGGAACATCGGTTTAAAGATAACTTCCTCTATTCTCAATTGATCGGCAACATGTCTCGGGCGGGGTTGGGCTATATTTTTCACAAAGCCAACCGAGCCGAAACGGTAGTTTCCGATAGTGTAAAGTGTGGTTGCACTATCGTGAAAACCTACGGTCTTCCTTGTGCTTGTTCAATTTCTAAAATGTTGAAACTAGGTGAGGCAATACAAATTGACAATGTTTGCCCTCATTGGATGAGACTTAGTTTTGATGATGATGGTTGTAAGGAAGGAGATAAACAGGATATCTCTATTTTGGCCGAATTGGAAGAGATTCAAAAGAGATTTTCGAAGGCCGACGACAATATGAAGCTACATATTAAAGAAGAGTTGAGGAAGATTGCCTTCCCCGAAACAACCACAATGATATCGTCGTCTCAACCGGTTAAAACAAAGGGTGCTCCGAAGAAGTTGAAGCCTACACCAAATGACAACTCAACAACAAGGTCTCCTTCGTATTTTGAGCACGTTGACCAAATCTTTCCGGACTCTCCGACTCCTAAGTCTCTACAAAGTGTCATGAAAGGAGCTCGTATTTCCAAACCGGCTCCGACACCGATTCCACGAGTTCGGACTCCGACTACAACTACACGTATGATTTCCTTTATTGACGAGATGCCGGTTTTTATGCACAAGCATATCGACGGTATAATCGATGTTGTAGGGGATGGTAATTGCGGTTACCGTGCCGTTTCGGCTCTACTTGGTAAAGGAGAGGAAGGTCATGCACTTGTACGTCATCAACTTATCCTAGAGTTGGAGACGCATAAAGAGGCATACTTGCGTCTCTATGAAAATCAAGAAAAATACGACAAGGTTCACGAGTCACTTGTTCCGTTTTTGAGTGGTCCGACACCGGTATCGAAATGGATGAGCTTCCCCGAGATGGGGCATCTTATCGCATGCGCCTACGATATGGTGTGCATCGACTTGACGCGATACGGTTTTTCAGAACCTTTTTTCCACTACACACCGCACCTCCGTCCAATCCAAATGACCGCATCATGTGTATCGGATGGCTTGCGAAATCAAGACATTTCGTACAAGTTATCTTGAAACCCGGATGCCCGATACCACCTAAATCACCACAATGGACGACGCATGCAACCGCAATTGCCGAGTCGTGGCCGGATAGTTTTGTCGAAAGGATGCTTGAATTCGAAATATTGCACGCAAATGAAAAGGCATCAAATGCGGAAAAGTCGAAAGTTCAAGCTCCGATAGATTTAGACGAAGATTTTTGTTTTAACTCTTTTGTATAATCAAACGACACATTGTACATTATTCAAGTGAAATATACTGTATTTTTATCCATATGTCTTTTTAACACTGTAACACCCCGATTTCGAAGGAATATTTAATTAAATTTTATTTTCGTGGATTTTTTGAATTTTGGTGAATTGTGTCGATGTCGATGTTTTTGTGAAGTTTTGGTTATTTTAATTAAATAATAGTATATAATATGAATATATTAGTATTATTATTAATTTAAAATAATAGTAGGGGAATTTAGGGAAAATTGGACATTTGAGGAGAATTAGTAAGGGCATTAAGGAGAATACTCACTTTTGAGGCCCAAAGGTTAGGTTGAGTATAAATGGAGAATTTTGGGAATATGATTCACTTTTTAGTAACCGTGAAAAGAAGGAGAGCTCTGAGGAAAAAGGGAAAGGCGAGGATTTTCATGAAGTTTTCCGAAGGCTCAAGAGAAAACACATCGGAAGCAACAATCTAAGGTATGGGGAGTAATTACCTTTCATTGTTTTCATTATAGGATTCAATGTAATGGAATGGTTGTTTTGTTTTTGTGTTCTTGAGGGTTTATGGGGTTTTGTGGTGAATTGATGATTTTGAAGGTATTTGGTGAATCGATTATTAAGAGTTGAATTTAATCGGAGAAAAATAAACCTTTAGGGCAGATCTCCCCGTTGTTGTGGTTTTGACCTTGTGGAGAAGGATTAGAAAGTTTATAGGAAGTTTGAGAGTTTGAAGGTTTAGGGAATTTAAGGTTTCCCATAGGGTCACGAATCGACCTAATAGTCGTAGGTTTTATGCCTTGGATTGATGTGATGTTGCATGACTGTTTTGGAGAAGTCTTGGGGTGAATGGAGGTTGAAATCGGAGAGGTTTTGAGGCTGTGGAACTACTGAATGCGTAGCAGCGATTTGCTGTAATCGCAGGTTCGCTAGGCGAACCATTGCTTCGCTAGGCGAATGTTCTCCAATGTTCGCTAGGCGAACAGCGCAGCGAATGCGCGATAACCTGAGTGTGGATGAAGTGGTGTTTTGAAGGGGTTTTAGAGACTCGCTGGAAGTCTCGCTAGGCGAATGTTCGCCAATGTTCGCTAGGCGAAGGTGGAGGCGAGCATGACAGATGAGGATTTTGATGTTTTGAGGTCTGTGGGATTCGCTGATGGCTTCGCTAGGCGAAGGTCCCAGCGAACCCTGGGGCGAATGACCGATAATTTAGAATTTTGGGTTTTTGTGCTGTGCTGTTGTAGTGCGTTGCTGTCATGATTTTTATGATGATAATGATAATTTTATGATGATGTTTTGGTGATTAGTTATGAATTATGATGCACATGATGATGTTTAATTGATGATGATGATTAGTGATGTGGTGTATCATACATTCATATGCATACTCTGTGATGAAACTTCATTCCTATTGTGCGGATATGAGGTAATTATGACTATTATGATGTGCTCCGGTTCCGAATGCGGGATCGATCCTATTGGTGGGGATCTTTGGAGGGTTGATGGCCCAGTGTTCATCCTTGTGATGATTGGTACCACATGCATGGGTCTTGTTGTGCATTTGCATTTAATTGGCCTCGTTGTATTTTTATGAGATTATTTGTGATTTGATGTTTCCTTGTGATGATCCTGAAGATGTTGTTTATGTCATTTTATGTATATCTTATTTTATAATAATTATTATGAATCGTGATTACTCACCCTGCCTGCTTGGAAATGTTGCCTCTATCGTGGGTAACTTGCAGGTGATCAGGTTTAGTCGTGGACGTTTTCGAGGACTTGAAGTTTATTTGCTTTTGGTCGATTTAGAGGGTCTTGCTCTGATAGTGTAACATCGGGTTGGGGTCCTTTGAGTCGAACTATGTTTTCCTTTATTTAGTTGTCATTTGATGATATGGTTTTATATTTTGAGAAACCTTTTTTTTAATGGTTTATGATGTTTGTGGAAAACCTTTTTAATTAAGAATTTGATTCCACTGCCATGTGAAGGTTTTTGATTTATTTTGAGGAAAATTCCTGTTTATAGGGAAAATTGTTTTATTTGGGTTATATTTTGAGAAATGTGCACCCTGTGATGTATTTTTGAAGTTTTACTCTGATATTTAAGTTGTTTCCGCTGCAACATTATTTGGGGGTAGAAAAGGGTGTTACAAACACACTTATGAATTTTGTTGAAATGAAATTACTCAAAGGGACTGCTTAAACTGTCTAATTCTGTTTAAAAACTGTATCAGTAAAACATTCTGATTTGCAGATCCGGAGAACTTCCGGATGTGCGCATCCGGAAACAAATTTTTGTAGGGTTTGTCCGGATCTGCACATCCGGAACTAATAAGTTGATATATAAATTAAATATAAGTAGTAAATAAATCAATATATGGTAAGAAAAGGCAATTAGGTAATTTGATAATTTAAAAAAAATGTGGGTGTATGGATGTGAGAGTATACATATCAAAATATTAAAAGAATTCAAATTACTCCAACAAAATTAAAGTTCAATTATTTTACACAAATATCATATCTATTTTAAATATATATATATATATATATATATATATATATATATATATATATATATATATATAAATATAAATAAATAAAATATATATATATATATATATATATATATATATATATATATATATATATATATATATATATATATATATATATATATATATATATATATATATATATATATAGGGTTCATATCCTATGAGAATGCCATTTTTATATAAATATATATATATATATATATATATATATATATATATATATATATATATATATATATATATATATATATATATATATATATATATATAGGGTTCATATCCTATGAGAATGCCATTTTTCTATAAGAACATGAGAATGAATCTGAACCATTAGATTTTAAAATAAAAGGTGGAGATTATGTGGTTTTTGTTTTTCTCTCTCCTCCATTATTTAAATAAATGAAGGAGGAGAGAGAAAAAAAAACGGACACATAATCTCCACCATTTATTTTAAAATCTAATGATTAAGATTCATTTTCATGTTTTCACATAAAAATAGTATTCTCATATGATATGTTCCCTATATATACTAGCGTCCAAACGGGCACTCTCGTGCCCGTTTGTCCGCTTTTTTTAATGCGCACCGCAGAGAAAAATAAACGTGTGTATATTATATATGAGATGTTTATCGTACTTTACATTAAAAATAATATTTTTTTAGACAACATATACATATGTATATCAATGTATTTATTGAATACAAATATATTTATTATTGGTGTATTTATAAAGATACATATTAAGTATTGATTCTAATATGTAATATTCATGCATTAAATTTTGTTTGAATTCAGAAAATCGCATTGTGACGTGACTTTATTCAACCAGTTTTTTCACGCATTAAGTTTTGTATTTATATATTGTTATAGTCCGTCTCAAAACCATAAGAAGATTTAGATAGAATAAGAACAAAAATATTTTTCACATATTTTTAAGCAAATAAATATAAACATTAACAGAGATATTAAGTTACATTGTTTCTTAATAGGAATGTCAACCATGGAATCAAAATCAGAAATATCTCTCGTTTCACTGCAAAACAAATGAAGTAAATATTAGTAGTCAACGATATAGTGTAATCTAATAAGTACATGCCTAAAATGAGTATAATTGCATTGATAACACATGCCTAGCGTTCAACACAGAAAAATAAACATATGTAAATATTTTTATGAGTTTCTTTAATGTACGTTTCATAAAAAATAATATTATTTAAATACCTTCATTCCATCTTTTAATATCTTTTGCTGTTAATCATGGTATTTTATGAGTTTCTTTAATGTATGTTTCTTTAATGTACGTTTCATTTAATGAAAGCGCATAGACACTACTCGAGAAACCAATAGTTTTTGTATTGAGTAAACCACCCAATTGTTCCTTAACTTTCTTTGTAGGGTTCTTACCATCAATTCAATAGACTTTTTTGAAATACTTATAATATCATCTAAGCAAGAGATAAATTTAAAATACTTACGTGCAACCATATATACTAACATACTAACATAGATTTATCTCGCTTAGAGCATTTGAATACTCTCGGAATCAAACACTCCAATAGAAAATTGTTAGTGGGATCAAGTTGTTAACAACTTAATATATATATATATATATATATATATATATATATATATATATATATATATATATATATATATATATATATATATTTGTTGAACTATGTATAAAAATCATCACTTTCCCCAAATAATTTTTCATGGTAAAACTAAAATAAGAATCATCACTTACAGCAAATATAAAAATATCATTTAAATAGTAACCCAATTAATTCTCTTTTTGTTACACAAACAATTAATTCTTGTAATATTCAGAAGCCTCGTAATATTATGCAATTAATATTGGAAGATAAATTTTGTTTCATCTTATAGGCAATGTGCTTCATCAAAAGGTAATAATTAAATCCAATGTATTGTTTAATTTAAGTCTATTTTTCATCCAATTTTAACGGTTTAACTCCAATTTATTAATGTGAGACGTTTTTTCCCTTAACTGCTTCATAATTGCTTTAAGTGCTTTATAAATTTAATTTAGTAAAATCAATCAGCCAAAACTTATATATAATTTGAATCACTGTATTTTTCCTGCATACGTTCTAAAAAAAACTAAGATAATTCTTATCATAAAACTAAAATATAATTTGAAAAACATAAATTGATGATATAATAGAAAAAAAAATGAAGGATATAATAGAAACAAACATGCACTAAGAAATTGATTATTCCCCTAAAATTAAAATTAAAAGAAAAAACATGCAATGAAGAGTCATTGTCTCCTTTTAAATTCTTATTCATTTAATAATTGCTTTACATGGTAAATTTTTCATTTTTATCTTTTAGTTTGCAAAATTAAAAGCACATATGAGACAAATTGAAAATTGCATTCAGGACCATATGTAACAGTGTTGGAGGCAAAATCATTTCTTACTTTCTTTTAATTTTCCTCCTTATGTTCTTTACGCAAGCACCATGGGCGCAACTCCCTCTCATTTATCTTTCTTCTTTTGTGTCTTAACCTTGTAATTGTAATTAAATAAAAGGGAAAAAGTGAAGTACAATATAATTTATAAATTAGAAATGTGTTCAATCACTATAAAAAATTTAATTTTAAAAAAGAATGACAACAATATTGTCTCAAACAAAATGTATTCATCGAATCAAATGAAACTATTTAGACGTTGATGTGAATTACACACCTCTTACAAATAACGGTGAAAACTCAGTCTCCATGCACCCATCACGAACATTTAATTTGCTGCCGCATAATGTAATCACAACGATTTAGCGTGTCCCCTCTTGGCCTTTTTTAAACATTTCTTCATCCTGTAATTATCATTATCTCACCATTTTCTACTTTTGTTGTTGTTGGATATCTCTCTCCTTCCCTCTCACAAAATCTATGCATCATTGTATGTTTTTATGCATCATTGTAATGGAATTGATATGTCTGAAGAAAAGAAAACTATGTGGAAGTTATATAGTATGTCTCTATTATGGAATTGCAATATTTAAAGAAAAGAAAATTGATAGGGAAGTTATATAGTCTCTCACTATAATGGAGTTGCAATATTTAAAGAAAAGAAAATTATATGGAAGTTATACAATTTGTAACTATTATGATATTACTAGCGTCCAAACGGGCACTCCCATGCCCGTTTGTCCGCTTTTTTTAATGTGCACTGCGTTAAAATATATAAAAAAAATTATTCACTTTTAAATTAATTTAAATTATTTGTATAATAAATTTTGTGACATACATTCTCTTATTTATTTGTTTACTTGTTTTAGAATGCACACGCAAGAAATTATAGAATACTGATTTTTCATAATTTTAAATTTAAGTTAAATTAGTATGTATATGATCATTTTGATTGTAATATCTCTTTCTATCCTTTCTCAGTTTTTTATTTTATTTTTATTTCTTTGTTAAAAAACTTTTTTAATCAATAATTTTCTTAATTAAAAAATATTAAAAATTTTATATATGTTATATTTATTAGATTAAAAAAGTTGTAAAAATTGAAAAATAAATAAAGTTGTAGAATTCGGTAGTTGGTAATTTGGAAATAAAAAAAGACAATATTAAAATCATATATTCACTTTTATCTATTGTTATGGATTATATATTTAATTTTAAAAAATAAAATTGTTAAAAAAACCAACAGTCTAATAAAGTTCAATTAATAAAGGGTTTTCAAATCCCTTTGATGATTAGAGAAGATACCTGTATGAGAAAGATGCATACTATAACCGCTCAACATTCCTTCTTAATTACGTGTAATTTCTTTTAAAAAATAAATAAATGAATTTTAAAATAGTATTTGTTTACTTGTTTTAGAATGCACACGCAAGAAATTATAGAATACTAATTTTTCATAATTTTAAATTTAAGTTAAATTAGTATGTATATGATCATTTTGATTTTAATATCTCTTTCTATCCTTTCTCAGTTTTTTATTTTATTTTTATTTCTTTGTTAAAAAACTTTTTTAATCAATAATTTTCTTAATTAAAAAATATTAAAAAAATTATATATGTTATATTTATTAGATTAAAAAAGTTGTAAAAATTGAAAAATAAATAAAGTTGTAGAATTCAGTAGTTGGTAATTTGGAAATAAAAAAAGACAATATTAAAATCATATATTCACTTTTATCTATTGTTATGGATTATATATTTAATTTAAAAAATAAAATTGTTAAAAAAACCAACAGTCTAATAAAGTTCAATTAATAAAGGGTTTTCAAATCCCTTTGATGATTAGAGAAGATACCTGTATGAGAAAGATGCATACTATAACCGCTCAACATTCCTTCCTAATTACGTGTAATTTCTTTTAAAAAATAAATAAATGAATTTTAAAATAGTTGGTTAAAGAATAGGAAGTTATTTGAGGGTAATTTTGGAAGAAAAAAAAGGCCAGACCAAAACTTTGTATCCCTTTATATATAGTTATAGATTATTATTATTATTATTACTAGCGTCCAAACGGGCACTACCGTGCCTGTTTGTCCATTTTTTTTTTAAAATACACCCGCGTCAAAATTTAAAATAAGAATGAAAACTGAATAAAAAAAATCGAGTCTTCCTAAAAAGTATACCATCATGGGAGTTAATAACTGCACATAAAAATAGGGTGTCAATAATAACTAATTTGTAACTTCTATAGGCAGTTTTGATTGATGTGGTGTGTAACACCCACATATAATACTCGCATCAAATCTCATATTATAAATGAGTTCACTTGTGGTACTGAAATATAGTAAGTTCCTAGTTAACACATTATACACATAAATGCCTCTAATACAAAACAATAATAGTCTAAGGCATTACATATACAAGATGTTCCAAAATGATAAAAACTAAGAACTAGATCAATACAATGATCTCAAAACATAACGCCATAGCGGAAGCCATGCCATCACAAAAGCTACGATCCGTAAGGAAAGTCAAATAACCTTGTCCTTACCCTTCGCCAAACCTGCAGAACCTGTGATGTAAACAACAACAGTGGGGTGAGATACATCAAATCTCAGTGAGTTCCTATCTTAAAGTCCTCTCGGCTTTACAAGGTTCTAATAATCCAAACTCATGTCAAAGGGAAAGGGGAAAAGACCATGAGTACACACACAAGTAACCATCACGGTGAGCCTGTAAACTCACACTAGTACCGAAGCACCTCTTGAGCCTGTAAACTCAAGGATTCACAAAGTACCGAAGTACCTCTTGAGCCTGTAAACTCAAGGATTCACAAAGTACCGAAGTACCTCTTGAGCCTGTAAACTCAAGGATTCACAAAGTACCGGAGTACCTCTTGAGCCTGTAAACTCAAGGATTCACAATCAATAACCATACCAAGGCATCCCCTTTTCCCGTCCGCTTCTACGTCTAGAAGACGATCCGAGTCATGGATCCTCGAATTACTTGACATACGAAATGGATTCGGGAACAACGGCCTGTTAGCCGTGAACCGTCACTTCTCATGGCCTGTTAACCATCACAAGTCTCTACCCGTAGGTCCCATTCGTACTAAACGCGGGAATCAAACCTGCCAAGTAATGGTGCATATGTTTCAGAGGAGCTCGAGACCCATGAAACGCACTATGGAAAAATAACCGGTTATGATTATACAATACACACGCCTCGGCCTTACTAGCACGAGCGTTGTTACTATTTCATCACACACCACATTGTTTAGGGTAAGTCCTCACTCTTCCTATTTCATTTCAATATTAACATGCATATTCACTCACAACATGTTAAACAATAATAGGATAGGCAAAACGCATCATAAGTGCACAATAGAACAACATACCACAATTTAAACATAATCATATCACTTTTGAACTTTCCTGATTATTTAATCGGTCGGTAAAATCAACATGCTTTTACTTCCATTGCGTAGAATATTTCCTCGGCTTTACATCGATATAAAGAACAATCGAAACCGATAAACGAAACCAAAGTTATGAATTTTTCCGTAAAAAGTTATAATTTTTCAACTCCCAGGTCGCGCTCAGCGCGCCCTGGTCCGCGCTCAGCGCGCAACTCCCTGCCACGAGAGGTTCCAAGAATTAAACACCGCGCTCAGCGCGCTCTGCAAAACTCAGAAAAATACCTGCTATAACAGTTCAAAACCAGCCCCTCTACACCATCAATACCAATTCCAACAACCCATTAGAGGCATATCCATCATGTTTCTAACATAGTTCCATCATCAAACTTCACAACCAAGTTTTTTTTGAACAAAAACACAATTTCTACATAAACCTAGAATTTCTCATCAAACCAAAATCAACCAAAACATCAAAACAAGCATCAATTCATGTTTCTATGATCATACTAAACATTCATTTCAATTTCTAACCGATTCTATCCGTTAAAACATCGATTTCTACAATTTCGACCTAAAACTCATAATCCCAAAACACAAAGAAAAAGGTTTCTAGCTAAACCCACCTCTAGAGATGATCAAGATGGTGAAGTTCAAGAAGTTTAGTGAAGCTTGGATGAAGATTGGTGATGATCTTGATGATTCTCTTCCAAAAACCTTGTTCTTCTCTTCTTTCTCCTTCTTCCTCTTTTCTCTCCTCTTTCTCTCTTTTTCTTTCTATCTTTTTCTTTCTATCTTTTTCTTTTCATCCAATGAGAGAAAAATATATATATAGTAAGTATTATTAAAACAATACTACTAATTGTCCAAAAATGTCTCTAGAGTCCAATTAAATAAAATGTCTCCGAACAAATAATATTAATTGGATTAATTCTAAGTACCGAAGTTACTCTAATTATTTTATCAAATAATTTCTCAGAGCAACCGGACTCAGTTGATCACAATAATATTCACCAGAGCGTTTATAAATTTACGGGGTATTACATGGTGTTTTAGTAATATACAAGTGATTAAAGGGTAATTTTGAAGGAAAAAAATAGGTCAGTCCATTTTCTTGTATCCCCTTTATATATAGTTATAGATTATTATTATTATTATTATTATTATTACTAGCGTCCAAACGGGCACACCCGTGTCCGTTTGTCCGCTTTTTTTATATATATACCGGCGTCAAAATATAAATAAATATTTTTTTTATAAACTTTGTGATATTCACTCCGGTGTCTTTTTGTCGGCCTTTATTGCAGACATTCAAGAAATTATACATCTTCCTCCCTCTCCCTTCCTCCCTCCCCCCGTCTCTCTCAAAAATAAGAATACTATAGAGGTATTGAAAATTATTTTGTAGTACTCTCTCCAGTCTTATATATAAGCAACTTAAAAAAAAAAAACTCACCTTTTAAAAAAATGTCTAAATACGTTTAAGTATTACACTCTTTCTAATTTTACTCGTATTTTGATAATGACAATCGAATCTAATAAAAAAATATGAATTATAATTATAGCTAACATGCGAATATCAAAATGTAACTTCAATTTCAATTAATTGTTATTTGATATCATCAGAACCTAAATTTACATTTTTTATTAACATTACGTTATTTCTATTGCAATTGCAGGGTAGGGCAATATTTTTTAATAAATATATTTAATAAAACATAGATTATATGTGAAACAATTAGAAAAAAATAGTGTATACACGATGGTCCACTGATAACCTACTTACATAACACAGTAAATAAAATTAAATAGGAACGTCCAACTTTATTAAAATATAATAATAAAATAAAAAAAATATGAATGTATCATCTCTATACAGATAAAAAAAACAATTAAATAATGCACACCAATGTTAATGTATTGCCAAAATCTCATCTTTCATGTAGGCCGATCTCATCATATTCAAATTGCATGTTTCGATATAAAAACCAATAAGACATTTATGTACTTCTTTTGCTCTCGAGACAACAAATTCCATCATGTTGTCTAAAATTTTCTTTATCAAGAATAAAAAAGACTAATAGTAGAAAGAGATGAAACATAAGAGTATAAAAAAAGAGATGAAACATAAGAGTATATAAGTATGTGACAGGAAATTAATCGAATATAATATGAGAAAGTGACTAATTAAGAGAGTAAGTTGTTTTGTAAGAACAAAATAGAGTTATGGAATAAGAGGTTATAAAAAGTTAGTGGGAGGTTAAGCAACACAATAAAGTGAGAGAAAGAAATGTGTCCACCGTAGTTAGTTTCTCTTTCTATGTACCATCCCAATTTTAACTTCGCGTGTAACTTCTTTCTATTTTAAATCGTTTTATTTTAAATAATTAAATAAAAAAAGTAGTTACTTGAGGGTATTTCTGAAAGAAATTAAGGTTAGCCCAAAATTTTATATCCTCTTTATATATATATATATATATATATATATATATATATATATATATATATATATAGACATACACAGACATACACACACACTACTACGAAAAACCCATATAACAAAGGTTGAAAAAGGGATACCATCACGCAGATCCAACCATTGTGAAGTAAGGTGTGATTGTATGTATGATGATTTCAACCACGGGCGTGCGACCGTGACTGTATCCATGTAGCCCGCTACCTACCATAACGGTTACTTTAAACAACCGTTGCGGTATATTAAACTGCAACATATTTAACAACGGTTGTTCTAGACAATCGTTGTTGTATATAGCCTTGAGTTTATTATAAATTATGTGGAATACTTATTTCGACAATGCTCACTAAACATATAACCTTCGAATCTGCACTAGAACATTATAATATGACAAATTAAGTTATTTTTAGAAGAATAAGTACACGTTCAATACTTGACAAGGGTTCTTCAACTCCTTATCCGTATTTTTCTCTTTGACAGTAAGAACTTGGTTTAATGATCCTAGTTCTTCAACAACCACTGCCTTCAACTCTAATTCTTTTTGCAAAATATTATTTACTTTGCAAAAAAAATTAGAGGTGGAGAGAGGGGTTGTTGAAGATCTACAATCACTAAATCAAGTTCTAACGGTCAAAGAATAACATGCAGTTAACAGTGAAGAATACTTGTCAAGAATTGAACGTGTACTTATTTTCTAATGCAATTTTATCTATCATATCATAATTTTCTAATGCAGTTTGGAAAGTTATATATTCGGTAAGGGATTGGAAAAACACTCAAACCACATAATATATAATAAACACATATTTTAAACAGACATTAACAACAACATTAAAAAAACATTCATCAACAACAAACACGATAAAACAAATATATCAAGGCATAAAATGCTTCAGAAACATACCATACATGTCAAGTCCCATAATGGCGTGTCAACAATGAAATAAGGATGAAGATAAATTTAGACCAGCAAACTTGTGTATATTTTGAATGGATGTCATTCTGGATCTTTGACACAAGTTTGACAGGCTAAATTTATCTTCATCCTCTTTATTGCAATAAGCATCCATAACTACAAGATGAAAAAAGAAGAAATTTCAAACATCATGAAACAAGCTATTGAAACAGATTTTGAAAATAAAACTATAGAGAAAACGAACCTGTAAATACCCATTGGCTAAGACTTGTTGTTATGATTTTGTTTTGTGGTTTCCATATGAGAGAAATGAGTGACAAAGTTGTTAGGGTTTCGTTTTGAGAGACGAGTGAAATAGTTTTTAGGATTTTGTTTTGAGAGAGGCGGTTGTAATGTATTGAAGCGATAGATAATTACACTTATATATAAATAAATATCACGTTTCATCACGGTTGGAAATAAAAACTGTGGTGATATACATGGTCAATAATATTTTTTATCACGAGAAATTATTAATTGTTGGTGATGGGATTCAAACCATTTCACTTTGTGTACTTTTCTCTACGGTTGCTACTTCTGAACGTTGTGACATGTTATCTAGTAAATAAAAAAATATGCCCCCATGATTAATCTATTACCACGGTTAACACTATGGCCTTCGTAATATTGGTGTTACGAAAGGCTTATTTTGTAAAAGTTATATATATATATATATATATATATATATATATATATATATATATATATATATATATATATATATATAATAACAGCTTGCTATTTATTAGGTGTGTAATGCAAGGATCCGTTGGCTGCATCAGAGAGTTGTTTCACATATATTCATCTATATGGTAGCTCTCATGCATTGAGAAGGTTCTATATGAATGTCAAACCTTTTTAGAGTGGTAGGACGGGGATCGTTATGGTCAACCTAGAATAGGTTGTTCCATTGCGAAATCATAAATGAATTGAGAATACGTGATTACGAAGGATTATGGAGAATTTGAATTTTTGGTGCGGTGTAGAGGGGGCTAACCTGCAAGGTTAGCACTCCAACATTAAAATCAGTATGTGAGTGAGAAGAATGAATGTAAATTAAATTCGAAATTTTGACATGAAACTTGAGTGTTGTGCGTAAGTAATTTGAAATGTTGATAGGGTCTATTATGCCATCACATGATTTTTGAAGAGTCAGGTTTTCATTATTTATGAGTATCTTTCCCATTTTATTTCTACCTCCTCTCCTTTGGTATTTCCCTTTTTTGTGTCTTGAGAACGCCGTATACATCATAATTCAAAAGTCAAAGGAAGACATTCACGCTTCATGGGAGGATTTTGTTTACTCTTTAAATGATTTTTTTCTTTTCCCGAAAGGGTAATCTTGATGGGGTCTTTCTTGATGTTGATCCATCTCCAGATTTGGGTGTCTGGACCCTAGAGAAAGTAACAAAACATACAGCGGGTATGGAGATTGTTCCATCATTTCTTACGAGTGCCTTTTCTCAATCCTGGGTCTTCGGTTTCCCTTCAGCAGCTTTTAGACGGAAGTTCTTAAACACTTAATGGTTGCTTCGTCACAACTTTATCTTGTGAGTTGAGCATATGTGAAAGTATTCTAATACTGGTGCAAATATTGGCATGAAAGGCCTTCTCTGACCCTTTTCTTTCATATTTTTCAAGTCCAACATGGCCCTGTGACTCAAGCACGAGCTCATGGTTTGATTTCTCTGGCGGCAAACGTTTGTGGCTTCGGGGATTTTTCTGAGAACTTGAATAATTATGAAGACCGTTTCTTCTAGGTCACTTCTATCCTTCAGGAGGCTCCCACGACGGTGTGCAATGTCAAAGATGGAGCAGAGGGTAAATGCATATGATTATTTCCCAAGTACGGGAACGAGAATCGTTTCCTGATGGGAAACATACTTTATGCCTACAAAGGAGATGACCTTTATGAAGAAGAGTTGTATTTGTAGAAATGACTAAAAAGTTTCGTCAAAGATCTGTATTATCCCAAGGGTGTTACTCCATAAGACAATGCTTTTAAAAAAACACTTGAAATGCCTCATTGACACCTGTTTGCTGATGGATGCTCGTAATAGGGACGAAAAAAAGATTCTTTTTAGTAAGTCCTGAGTGACCTGGAATTTTCGTTACCATTTTTCTTGTCCGTCATATGTTTAGCTAGTTAATGTTTGTATATATCTTCGATGAAGGATGAGGAGGCACTTTGCCTTTTAAGGCGGGGAATCTGGTCGACACATTATGCTGCGGGACCTTCATCTACTTTGAGACAGGTTGGTCAATCTCTAACCCCAGAATCATCTGGAACTACAATTGTTTTGAATACTTCCCCGTGACGATTATGCGTGTCGGAGACATATCCCTTAGAAGAAGATAACTCTTATTTAGCCAACTTATTATGTCGTACCCTAGAGGAAGAATAAGTAAATCTGGTGCAGTACACTCGATGTGCCTCTACTACTTTACCTCTTAGTGGAACCAGTCACTTGGACGCTCTTTGGTATGGCCAACATCGTGAAGAGAAGCATCGGTTGGAGGAGATTGTTTGTATCCTGATGGTACAATGGGATACGTACCTGAAAGAAATATAGACAATTTCCACTTCTCTTACTATGATAGGTGATGCTTTACGCCCCCTGATCTTCTTAATTCTCTTGTCGACCAAGTGAAACTTTCACACCATGCACCCTTTTCCTCCTTGGAACAGCCAGCCTGTATGCATGTCATATTTCTCAATAGAAAGATCTTGAATGTTACCTCAGATATAGAGAAAACTTTGTGTAAGTTAGCCACAATTGTATCATGAAAAAAAAACTAGAGGCTCTATTAATATTTTAAGCTTTGTGCTGTAGTATGTCTTGCATCTCAAAGACAGTGAGTCTGTTAGAACAAGATTTATTCATGACATATATCCCTTGGGTTTTGATGATAACAAAGTATTGAAAGAACAATGGCATTATATAACGTGTGTTCCAAGTATGCAGGTTCTAAAGCTTGAAGAGAAGGCATTCAGAATCTGATATAAGGACGCATTTGAGAGGAGTTGAGTTACTAGCTTCTGGTGGATCAGAACCTAAAGAACAATCTTTAAGTGATGTCTAGTGTAGGCTCTGAAGCTGATGGCCTCTGTATCAGAAGAGCAACATATTGTCTCTAAACTAAGTTAATGTATCAACTTTTGGTGAATATTCAGAGTTAATAATAAAGCTTAAGTTATTTGTACTTGATAAGTGCAAATTGTAGCTATTTTTGTATATAATTTTTGTTGCGCTAATCAGTTCTTTTTGTTAATAAAACCCTATTTTGTTGTAAAAGTGTGTATTTAATGTATACTTGTGTTTTTGTTTATATATGTAACAAATAATACTTTTCCATTCATTTTGTAGATATTTGATCAAGGATATCTTTCCATTGTTGTATAGAGCATTGAATAAGCTTTCCAACGCTTCGAACTGGGCGAAAAACGGAGTTACGGTTCAAAAGTTACGAATAAAACACTGCTGAATTTTGTGCTGTTCTGGTGTACTGCGCCACTGCAGCGCCGGGCGGTAGAAAAAATTGAAAAATGAACTTCAGTAGCGTTCCAGTAATTTTGGCTAGCGTCGGGCCCCCCAAAACACCGTCTGACGGTACTGGACGAAAAAAACACCATAAAAGGTCCAAAAACACAATTTTTAGGTTATGGTTTGGGTATTTTTTGCCCCCACTCCATCATACTTCATTTCTTCATAGAATTAGCTTAGAAACCAACAATGGAACTTGCATATGGATGATCCGGGGTGGATTTCTCATCAATCGGCTCTGACAATCCGTGAGATGTTTGGTTCATTTCTCTTCTTCTTTGTGTTTTTCTTCTTTGTTGGGTGTTGTATAGTTACTATGAACATATGTATCTTTGTTGATCATAATATTGTATAAAATCTGCTTTACAAATCATTATCTATGTCTTCCTTGATCTTTTTGCATTTATGTTTGGATTTGTGTTGTGTTAGAGATAAACATCATGAATCTTGATTAGGGATGGATATCTATTGTCTAGATGCTAGAGATAGATTTAGATAATAATTTTTTGGTGTCGGAACTTAATGCCTTCTGTGTTTCGAGGCTTCGTGCGCAAGAGTGATGAAGAGAGTGATACAATTGCTTTCTCAACTCAGTGTGCCAGAGATGGACACTGTTGTGAGCGATACTGGATGATTTTGACGAGTATTGTAATAGAGTGAAAATGATCGATAAATTTATGTTTGTGACGAGTGGATTATATGTATGCTTGATAAGTTTCTTTTCTCAGAAGAATGTATACTTTTTATGTTCTTATTTACTTTCCTGTATTTACCTTAAAACCATTTTAAACCCACACTCATAAACTTAGATATTGTCGAACGGCAGTTCAATCACCGATCTCTGTGGACACGATAAATTCTCGGAAAAATACTTCCAAAACTTTTGTTGCTTGCCGCTTTACCGCTCCAACAGTACTGCAGAAAACAAGTTGCATTGTCAAATTAGTTTGTCAGCTAGAGTCTATGTTCACAAGGCTCAAGAAGAGTTGAAATTCTTTACGAATATCTACTCTCAACGGATATATAGCACAAGATTACATAGAAGACACAATGTTTAAACATGTTACACAATGGATTAAGACCTTTTGGTGTATCTATCTTCAACGTCTCTTGTACTATGGAAAAACAAAGACACTTGTTCAAGTTATCTCTTCCAACGGCTAGTCTTCTACAATTTCTATATAAACTGCTGAAGATTCAAACTGAAGTCTTCAACAAGGAACAAAAAGAAAATAGAGAAGGAAAGCCAAGAAATATAAAAGTGTTTTATAATTCTGTCTAGATGGAGGAATAACAAGATCAACAATAAGAAACACAATCGAGTATGCAAAATTTCTGTTATATGTTGTAAATTGTACTAAGCCTTAAGATTTCTTACACATTGAATATCTTAGAAATATTCAGTACTTAAGGTCTTTGTTATGTTGATTACCTTGTACCTCTGATTTTGTATCAAGTACACTTTGGTCTCTATTCTGCCAAACATGTTGATTGGTAGTTTAGATAAAGTCTCTTGTTATGTGCTTGAGCACCAAAGTCTCTTGCTGAGAAGCTTGAGCCAAGTAAGTCTCCTTCTATGTGCTAGATCATTAAAAGTCTTGATCAGTTATTGATTAAGCAGAAAGTCTTAGACTGTGAGCCTGAGCAGAAGTCTTGTACTTGAGAGTATGAGTAGAATTCTTTGGTTTGTGGAACCTGAGCACGGAAGTCTTCAGTTCGTGGATCTTAAGCGAGGAAGTATTGGGTCTGAGGGGCTTGATCTGAAGTCTTGGATTCATGGAATCTAAGCAAGGAAGTCTTGAACCGAGGGTCTGAGCAGAAGTCTTGAGTCTATAAGGCTTAAGCAAGGAAGTCATGGGTTCGTGGAACCTAAGAAGAAGTCTTGGACCTGCGGGGTTTAAGCAGGAAGTCTCGGGTTGAGGGTTTGAGCAAAGAAAAGTCGTATGCTTAAGTGCATAAGCGATTGTAATCATGTTTTGGTTATGGTGAAAATCTCTGGTGATGTAAGGGGACTGGACTACTCTCATTTGGAAGGAACCAATATAGATCTTTGTGTGTTCTTTATCTTTTATTTGCTTCTGTTATCATTTTGCTGCAACGTACAATCAGAATCTGAAGACCAATTTAGATTTTGAACTCTGATCAGAGGGAAAGTTAAGAAACAGAAAACACAATTCAACCCCTTTCTTGTGTATTTTTCTCACCTTCAGTTGGTATCAGAGCATGATTTTTGCATAACACCTAACAGTGATGCAGATAATTATCCAATGAGAAAAATATGTCTCTAAAGACTTTCCTTCAAGAAGGAGTTAAGTACCACATGAAAAATATTACATTACTAATCTTACCATATTCAAAGGGCGATTCTGCTAAATTTAAATGATGGATTAAGCAAAATATATTTTTAATTCATAATAAAGGGTTTTGATGAAGGTCTATAAAATACTCTTGAGAAAGGTATTACTATAGAAGTTGATGGTGTAGGAATGACCAAAGTCTAAAAGTCTCTCACACCAAGCTCAGAAAAAGTTAATTGAAAATATTTTTAGAGTTAGATGCATTCTGGTAGGTGCTCTATCTCATTCTGAGTATATCAATATCATTGGTATGTCTAATGCTCAAGACTATCTTTGAATCCTTGTGTTATTATTTGAAGGAAATCAAGTTGAAGCTTATTAAGTTACACTTCATCTAATTTTTCAAGCAAATTCTAAGAAGTCTACTTGCTGATATTATATGATGAAAAGTTGTCAAACAGATCATCTTTCCTCAAGCTTCTTGAAGAAAATTCCTTTAGAATGCTTGATGATAAGGAATTGACCTTTCCTATCAAATGACTCTTTCAACTGGATGAATGGAATGTGATATCTGTTGATAGAAGAGTAACTTCAGAAGCTTCTGAAATATTCTTATTTCAATTGATTTCCCAAATCTTAAGAACAAGGAGAAATACTAACAGAAAAACCCAAAAATAAAAATGTCAAAGATCTTCAAAGTCTAATTTAATGAAGCTGACATAGTTGAGGATTCATAATCTGATGAAGAATGTAATCAGGCATTGCTGGTCATTACTTCTTTTGAAGAACTAATTTGAATCTTGGAATAAATATCAATTATTGAAAAGAAAGAGATAACTCAAATCTATCTTGCTTCAATACTGATAATAAGGAGTCTGCATCTAAATATAATATCTTAAGTGACTCCATTGCTCCTTTGGAAAATTAAGGTTATCATAGAATATGTGTTTAAGCACAATTCTACGGGAAACCTTTTATTTCTCTTTCTTTTTTTGGCAATACCATGACAGTGCTGTAAACTTGTTTTATGCCAATCTCGGATAGCAAACAATATCTGAACCTATGCTTGTCAAATTTCAAAATCAAAAGATTTAATCCAAGACAATGAAATCAAAGACTCTGCTAGAACAAGATTTTGTTAGTATCATTACCTATCCTAGTCTCATACTCTAGAATGAATCATGGTACTGCTATCAGGTTGAGGCATAAAGCAAGAGAAATCCTATCAAGACTAACACTTCTAGACTCATAGAAATATGAGTACTAGTATCCATATTTGTATTTGCTACAAATATGACAAAAGAAAGGAGAAAGGCATCTTCCATGGTACTTGATCAAAGGTTGTTTACAACATTTGATGGAAGAAGAGCCTACATTCCTGACTCAATTGCTAAAAGCTTGAAGTTTAGTGGAGAAAGTGGAATCATTGGTTTAAAAGCCAATGAATAAGAATCCACTCAAGACAATATTCAAATTCCATGGTCAGATCTGAATATTCATTTGGAGCATAACCAAGAAAAAAAAACAAAA
Organism: Lathyrus tuberosus; assembly: GCA_022829125.1. Classification (NCBI taxonomy): domain Eukaryota; kingdom Viridiplantae; phylum Streptophyta; class Magnoliopsida; order Fabales; family Fabaceae; genus Lathyrus; species Lathyrus tuberosus. The sequence continues at coordinate 7,236,082 of JALAZF010000258.1, read as the reverse complement.
AAGGTATGTTATGCTTTTTCCTTGTAAATTTCTCGACTCAATGAAATATTTATGTATGAGAAAATACAAAGTCTTTGTTAGATCACTAGAGAAATTATTTTAAGAATATTCAAAGATCTTTAAAAAGAAACTGTGTTGTATTTGTCTTTACTGAATATGTCATTAACTAGGTGATAATCATATTTATGGTATCAGTACCTTCACATTTTGTGATGATACTATTGCTAGTTAGTTGTCAAAGAAACCAATTTAATATTTCATTAATCAAGCTTGACTCTAGTTCCAAGAGAAAAGGCTTGATTCTGAATAGAATATCAAATACTGATGACTAACAAAAGATGTCTCACTCGAAGTTTAATCCTACTAGACTCTGATGACAGATAGCTTTTGAAAATTGCCAGTCTTTGAGATTCAGAAAAGGAATCTTTACTTCTGATAAAGAAATTTAAGTAAAACTCTTTTTAAAAACTCTCTTTACTTAAAACTCCATAAAATTAATCATCATCTGGTGAATGTAAAAAATGTGATGGGTAAGAACCTTAGGGTAATGATGTTTTCTTTTATATATTTCTATTATCTTTATCCCTTATCTTTGTGAAACATCATTTCGTGTCTTCTTTATGTTCTTCTGACAAGACTCTTATTCCTTTAGAGACTTGTTCAGTTTCTTTTTTTATTGTTTTCTTCTGTGTTGTTCAAACCAAACTTGAGATGAATTCTCTAGTCAATTCTCCTTTGAACCAACTAGTTGTCATCAATGAAAAGTTTATGGATTTTGATGAGCTGCTTAAACTTTGTTTTAACTTTTGGAAGACTGTATCTAAACAAGGTTGGAATGGATACTTTGATATGCTATGTGGTTTCACTTATCCAAGTCTTGTCAAAGAGTTTTAGATTAATGCTTCCATTGTTGAGATAAGTTCTGAGTGTGTTATTCTTCCTAAAGTTTCTGGTGTTTCTATAACAGTAACCACTTAGACGATTACCAATGTAATCAACTGTGAGGAGATTGGAGAAATTCCAAGTACCCTTGTTTGGGAATACTATCTTCATACTTGGTGTACTTTTGTGGATTCATCAAACATCTCTCTGGTCTCAAATCTTCGTTCTAATGCAATTATTTGGAATCAAATTCTGAACTCAAACATGCTACCTAAGGACAAAGATCTGGACCTTGTGGATCCTATTGAAAAAGATTTGCTACTTCTTCTCAATTCAGACTTGCAGATTGATCTTCCTCAAGTAATGTTTGACTATCTGAAGGAGTCTGTTTCATCCTTTCACAAGGAAAAGACATTCTTCATTCCTTATGGACGAGTTCTTTCAGAACTGCTGATCTAACATGGAGTTATCATAAGTTTAAAGGATGATTGCTCTAAAATATAGAGAGAAAAAAATGAAGCTATATATGAGAGTTTTTTATGTTTGATTTTTGCAAATATATGCCTTGTAATTGTTAAACATCTTGCATATAGAGAATTAAAATATTTTTTCTTGAATATAGTACTTAGAGGGAGTTTACAGAACTCAACCTTGGACTATTCAACTCAGGGGGAGCTTACAACCCTCATACCTTGATGTTATAAAAAAAATTATAACTGCCCAACATTGTTCTTTAAATACTTATATTTTTCATCATAAAAAAGGGGGAGATTATTAGAACAAGATTTGTTCATGACATATATTCCTTGGATTTTGATGATAACAATGTATTGAAAGAACAATGGTGTTATTTAAGTGTGTTTCAAGTATGCAAGTTTTAAAGCTTGAAGATAAGGCATTCAAAATCTGATATAAGGACGCATTTAAGAGATGAGTTACTAGCTTCTGGTGGATTGGAACCTAAAGAACACTCTCTAAGTGATTTTTTGCGTAGACTCTGAAGCTGAAGGCCTCAACATCAAAAGAGCAGCATATTATCTCTACACTAAGTTAATGTATCAGCTTCTGGTGAACATTCAGAGTTAGTAATAAAGCTTGATTTACCCATACTGCAGAAAGCAAGCTGCATTGTCAAATCAGTTTGTCAGGTAGAGTATATGCTCACAAGGCTCAAGAAGAGTTGACATGCTTTACAAATATCTACTCTCAACGGATATATAGTACAATATTACATAGAATATACAATGGTTAAACATGTTACACAATGAATTAAGATCTTTTGGTGTATCTATCTTCAACGTCTCTTGTACTATGGAAAAACAAAGACACTTGTTCAAGTTATCTCTACCAACGGCTAGTCTTCTGCAACTGCTATATAAACACTTGAAGATTCAAACTGAAGTCTTCAACAAGGAACAAAGAGAAAATAGAGAAGGAAAGCCAAGAATTATAAAAGTGTTCTACAGTTCTGTCTAGATGGAGGAGTAACAAGTTCAACAAGAAGAAACACAATCGAGTATGCAAAATTTCCGTTATATGTTGTAAATTGTACTAAGCCATAAGATTTCTCAAACATTGAATATCTTAGAAATATTACGTGCTTAAGCTCTTTGTTAAGGTGATTGCCCCATCCCTCTGATTTTGTATCATGTACACCTTGGTCTCTATTATGCTAAACATGTTGTTTAGTAGTTTAGATAAAGTCTCTTGCTATGTGCTTGAGCACCAAAGTCTATTGTCGAGAAGCATGAACCAAGTAAGTCTCCTGCTATGTGCTGGAGCAATTGAAAGTCTTGATCAGTTGTTGATTGTGCAGAAATTCTTAGACTATGAGCAGAAGTATTGGGTTCGTGGAACCTGAGTAAGGAAGTCTTGAGTTCGTGGAACTTAAGCAAGGAAGTCTTGAACCGAGAGTCTGAGTAGAAGTCTTGAACTTGAGGGGTTTAATCAAGGAGTTCTTGTGTTCGTGGAACCAAAGCAGAAGTTTTGGACCTGAGGGGTTTAAGCAGGAAGTTTCGGGTTGAGGGTCTGAGCAAAGAGAAGTCTTATGCTTAAGTGCATAAGGGATTGTAATCATGTCTTAGTTACAGTTAAAATTTCTTGTGATGCAATGGGACTGGACTACTCTCATTTGGGAGGAATCAATATAAATCTTTGCGTGTTTTTTATCTTTTATTTGTTTCTGTTAACATTTCGGTTCAACGTACAATCAGAATCTGAACACCAATTTAGATTATGAACTCTGATTAAAGGTAAAATTAAGAAACGGAAAACACAATTCAACCCTCCTTCTTGTATATTTTTCTCACCTTCAGAATCTTACGTAGATAATTATTCTGTACATTATTAAGTTAGTGTTCTGTACTTTCGTTTACATGAAGAGTTTAACCGCAAAGAGATTGTGTCAGATTTTGAGATCCTAATTCCAAGCATTCACTATAAACTGTTTTTATGGTAGTTTTCTTTTAAATCTTCTATTTAGCCTATTTGGTAGTGATAAATAAAATAGATTGAGTTCCTCTATTTAGAACTTAATTTTCCCAAATGTGAAACTCAGTTAGATTAGAGATAAATTGAATGTAAACTAAGCAACTTAAGTTATGTATTTATTAAGCAAATAGATGTTTTTGGAAAGTATTGCTAGGTTAAGAAACTCTATTTTACACAATTCTCCATCAAAAACTACACGCATGATTCAAATTCAAGTAAATAAAGTTGACAAAAGAAGCTATCAACTTTTGATGAATTTGGTGAGGCTTTATTATGATATATAATACCAGTATACTACATGTGATAGTGGACAATGCTGTTCCTAACACCACCATGTGCACAGTATGGATTCAACTGTTACAAAGCTTCCTTTCAATATAGCATATACATTTTTACGACAGTAACACATATAAGGATAATAAAATGCTAAAATTATTTTATTTTTCATTATTTCATAGAAGAGTTATTCTTCAATCAATGATCATGATTTGAAATGTCCTCTTACTCTGTACTTTTGAAAGAGGGGTCAGAGTTTGATTGAGTTTTATGAAACATCCTAATGGGTCATACTTGATAAAAAGTTTTTCAATGCATTTATGAATGTGCTTTTCTATTTTTACGATTGAAGATGAAGATTGGAAAGTGCTGAAAATCAAAATTGTCGGTGAAAGTTTCTAGAATAACAATCCACACAAGTTTTAAAGGAATACATCAACATTTAAGTTATACTATATCTCAATTGTTTCAAAATTATTACCGTTTAAGATTTTTTTACATAAATTAAAAAATACAATGTTATTGTCATAAAATATTATATTTTTATTAAATTAGTCCTATTGATATATTAGAATTATTGGAATTGATCATTAGAATTATTGGGATTGGAGGTAGTGTAGAAAGTAATAATTAAAAAATCTAATTGAAAAAGTAATAATCATTTCTACCTTTTTACATTAAAGAATGGGAAGTAATGTCATTTTAAAACAAATTTTAGTTGATAAAACGACAGTCTCTTTTAAAACAGAGAAAGTAACCAATAAAGTCGTATTTCAGTTGATAGATGTTCAAAAATATCATATATTAGACGCGAATTATATTTCACATGTTCACCTTTTTAAAGATCAATTTCGTATAATTATTTGACTTAAAAAAAAGTTATAATCAATAATAGCTTCTTCAAGAAAGGGAAAAAAATATGAGTAGGAAGTTGTGAAATGTATAATTGGTTAAAATTAAATTATGAATTTTTCTACCATGTTTTTGTAATGGTATAAAATTTAATTTAAAAATAAAATACTATTTAGTATATGTTGATTAATAATGTTTTTTGAAATTGTACACTTAGTTATAAATAAATATCAATATCACCTTTGTTGAAAATGTGCCTTAAAACCTTTATTGACAAAGAGAAAGAAAACATATTTTGAGGATTGTATTTACCGTGAAAATCGAAAGTTTTAGAAAGTCGGACGAAAAGTCGAGAAAAAGGAAAAAAATTGGACGGGGGAATAGTGTCGTTCATTTAATGAACAATGTTATCCGTACAGATGAATAGTGATGCATGTACGGTGAATAGTGTTGTCCGTACGGTGAAAAGTGTTTTCGAGTTTTCGGGCTTTTTTGATTCGGTCCATGGATCCATGTGATTTTGGGCTTTGTTTGTTGGATATTTGCTATTATAAATATGTATCTCTTATATGCTTAGTGTGTGACAATCTTAGAGTTTACACCAACAAGGGAGAGCAAGGGTTTAAAGATATATCATAGGGTTTCATTTATTCACAAGGAAAACCTTAGAAAAGCAAAGGTTTAGGGAAACCTTTGGAGTTGTTTAAGGTTATAGTGATTGTGAAACACTGTTACACCTTGAGTTTGAGTGATTCATATATTGAGAGTTGGAGAGGTTGGGAAACACTTGGGTAGAAAATAGGGTTTTTCTTGGGAACCTGAAGGCGAAGACTATTTTTTTGTAACTCATATGTAATATCTTGTAACAACTTTCCTAGGACAATGAATTGGAGAGCTGCTCTCTCCCCCAAAGTAGATCGTTTGATCAAACTCGGTAAACAAACCTTCGATTTTTTCTTGCCTTATTCTGTTATATTATCTGTGTACGGATTATTATTACTGAAAACCATTTATTTTGGTTGCTATTGTTCTTTGCCTCACAAATTGATATTGAATTTTGTCGTAATTCACAACAAGATTCACAACAAGTGGTGCGGTGAGCATGGAGCAAAGAGATATTATTGACAAGTCAGCACCATGGTTAGTAGATGGAAGATCGAGAAATTTTCCGGTAAAAACAACTTCGGGTTGTGGAAAATTAAGATGCAAGTAATTTTAATTCAAGAGAAGTGTATCGATGCTTTGAAGAGTGAAGCATTGATGCCTACATGGCTTACACAGGTTCAGAAGACCGAGATGGTGGATAAGACTAGGAGTGCCATTATCTTGTGCCTCGAGGATAAAGTTCTAAGAGAAGTCATCAGGGAGCAAACTGCAGTTGCTATGTGGGAAAAACTTGAATCATTGTATATGACAAAGTCTCTGGCTCACAGGTTGTATCTAAAACAACAACTTTATTCATTCCGAATGGTGGAGAACAAATCCATAGTTAAGCAGCTCACAAAATTTCACAAGATTATCAATGATCTTGAGAATATTGAAGTGAAGATTGATGATGAGGACAAGGCTTTGCTTTTGTTGAGTTCATTACCCAGATCCTTTGATCATTTTAAGGATGTCATTCTTTATGGTAAGGAAGGTATTATTACTTTGGATGAAGTCCAGACGACGGTGAAATCCAAAGAATTTTCAAAGTCGAAAGATTTGAAGATTGAAGATAATGGTGAAGGCTTAAGTGTGTTAAGAGGAGGAGGTGCGCGTAAAGGGATGTCTAAATCAAAGAGGTCTGACAAGTCAAAGGTAAAATGTTTTAATTGTCCGAAAATCGATCACTTTAAAAGGGATTGTCCTGAAAGAAAGGTCAATGAATATTATGTTCATGTTGTAGTTGCATTGGGTGAGGAAAGTTATGAGGATGCCGAAGCACTAGTAGTATCGAGTTTGGAAACTGAAGATAGTTGGGTCATTGACTCAGGTTGCTCTTATCACATGTGTCAAAGAATATATTACTTTGAAACTTTGAAGATGATGCAAGGTGGAGTAGTTCGCCTTGGTAATAATAAGGCATGCAAGGTTCATGGTATTGGTACTGTCAGATTTAAAATGTTTAATGATCGTGAACTTCTTATTCACAATGTGAGGTATGTTCCAGAACTCAAGCGAAATTTGTTATTTATAAGTATGTTTGATGATCTAGACTATTGTAATAGAGTTGAACGTGGTGTTTTGAAGATTTCGCGTGATGAATTGATTATTGCTAAAGGGACTAAAATATGTGGTATATATATTTTAGAAGGTTCAAATGTTATTATTCATTCATCGTTAACTAATGGAGGCTTTCATGACAAGGAAGAGCTATGAGATTTGAGTTTAAGGCATTATGAATGCCTTGAGAAAGTTTCAGAGGAGTACAATGAATTTTGCAGAAATCAAGGGATAAAAATGCATGTTACCGCTGAGATGTTATTGAGTTTTTAGGGAAGAGCTGAGGTTAAAACAACTTACTTGGTTGGTAGAGAATTTCTTCAGAAGAAGAATAGTGAAAACCAAGGGAGAAACCTGGGAGAAACTATAACGGAGAAAACTCAGTTTGAGGTGGAGTTTCCTACTATGGATGCTAGCAGTAGTGAGGAAACGGTTACAGAGATCTCTGATTATCATTTGACTCATGATAAGGTAAGGAGGATTATTGTAGCATCTCAAAGGGACGGTTATGTTAGCCTTGGATATTATGTTTTTAATGTGGCTGAAGGGCTGCAAAATAAAAGAAGAAAAACCTTTAGGGAGACATTTAAAAACAGATGGAGTCAAGGGTGGTTGAAAAATCATACTTGTAAACTTGTTAAATTACTTAGGTAGAAAAGGGTAATTGGGAACAAGTGAATGCAAGTTGCGAGATCAAGATTCAAGGGTTGCTTAAATTTGATCAAAGTTATTGATTAAAGTTTCAACTAGGTAGAAAGAAGCAATGTTTTTGATTGTTAAATTGGTATCAACATGGTTTAAACTTAATGTGGAGATTGTTGTAAATGTGCCTTAAAACCTTTGTTGACGCAGAGAAAGAAAACATATTTTGGAGATTGCATTTACCGCAAAAATCGGACGAAAAGTCAAGGAAAAAATTGGTCGGTGAATAGTATCATTCGTACGGTGAATAGTGATATACATACAGATGAATAGTGATGTCCGTACGGTGAATAATGTTGTCGTACGGTGAATAGTGTTTTTAAGTTTTCGGACTTTTTCGATGCAGTCCATGGATCCATGTGATTTTGGGCTTTGTTTGTTAGTTATTTGCTATTATAAATATGTATCTCTTTTATGTTTGGTGTGTGACAATCTTAGAGTTTACACCAACAAGGGAGAGCAAGGGTTTAAAGCTATATCATAGGGTTTCAACTATTCACAAGGAAAACCTTAGAAAAGTAAAGGTTTAGGGAAACCTTTGGAGTTTTTTAAGGTTATTGTGATTGTGAAACACTGTTACACCTTGGGTTTGAGTGATTCATATATTGAGAGTTGGAGAGATTGAGAAACACTTGGGTAGAAAATAGGGTTGTTCTTGGGAACTTGAAGGCGAAGTCCATTTTCTTGTAACTCATCTGTAATATCTTGTAACAACTTTCTGAGTATAGTGAATTGGAGAGCTACTCTCTCCTTCAAAGTAGATTGTTTGATCGAACTGGCTAAAAAACCTTCGGTTTTTTCTTGGCTTATTCTGTTATTTTATCTGTGTACGGATTATTATTGCTGAAAACCATTTATTTTGGTTGCTATTGTTCTTTGCCTCACAAATTGATATTGAATTTTGTCGTAATTCACAACAAGATTCACAACAGTCTTAATAAATAAGAAAATAATTATTTTTATTTTAAAATTTTGTTTTCATAGAAGGTAAAGATTGAATTATTTCTGGTTTTGCACACAGCACCAACAAATAATTGTACTTGATGTTTCCAAACTAGTGAAATTGAATTGAAGTTCCGCAAGTCAAGAAATATTTATTACACAAGTTCTTAGGTCTCTTATTTTGGTTTTCATCTTTTCTTTCCTAAAGAAATAAAACACATGTTTCGCTGTTTAAAGAAACTTAGCACTTTACAACATTTCATCTTAGAAATTCAACATATTAACTAAATTAGTGAATGCAACAATTAACTTATAGTATGGTAATATAAAATTATTCAAATATTAACAACCAAATAATTAATTTAAAGCGAGAAGTAGAAAATAATTAAGTTTAAACTTTAGAAATCCACATAGCCAATGTCAAGTTGAAATTTTTCCAATCATTTATGTTAGTGAATTGGAGATATTTCTTCTAAACCCTAAATCAAAAGACGAGTTTCTATAAACAATACATAATGTATAGATATTGTTTCAAGTCTGTCTTGATCTCAATCCTACTCAAATTCATTTTACTTGAACTAAACTATAAAAGTTATTTTATACGGAAAACAAAATATATTATTGCCACTCTTCGTTATACTCATCTTAAATTTTAAAATGACTTGTGTGTTGAAATACGTACTAACCTTGTAGGTCTATCCAACCCGTGTCAGCGTATGAAAGATTAGCACTATCAATTCAGGATTCAGTATTCACCAATGACATCCAATTTTAGTTCCAGAATGAAACAAATATATTATTTAAGTAAAGTTAGTTGAAAAATAAATTTTAGTTAATGATTATTTTTCAATTAAAAGTTATAAATAAATTAAAAACAATTACAAAGACAAATATCAATTAATCAATTCTTGCTATTTCATACTACCTTCGTTTCAAAATGACTTTTCGTTTAAAATTTTTTAACACAGATTAAAAACTACAATGATATTGTCATAAGATGTTACTTTTATTAAATTAGTCTTATTGATTCTTTGAAAGTATGTAAAGAGTAATCATTAAAGGAAATAATTGAAAAATTAACGATTGTTTTTACATTGAAAAGTGAGAATGACAATCATTTTGAAATAAATTTTATTTGTTAAAACGACAACCATTTTAAAACAGATAAAATAATAATTAAAAGATATAATTTAGAAAATAACAATCATTTATACATTGAAAAGTGAGAATAATATTCATTTTAAAACAAAATTTATTTATTAAAATAACAATCATTTGTGCATTTTGAAATAGATACCACATGAAACTAAATTTTTTAAATAGCATGTGCATTTAATATAAAAGTCATATTTTTACCTTAAATAAGTGTTGTAAGAGCTTTCACAAAACAAAATATTGATATGGACAGTAAAGTCAAATATTTGGTGACTTTGGGGTTGTGTGACTTTGGTAACTTGAAAATTTTATCCCATACCCTTACAATTATACCTAAATCTCTACAAAAAAAAATTTATGACCAAAATACCCTTGTATAAATAATAAAAAGTTACAAATTTTTCCATTTCCGCTTTCCAATTTTAAAAGTCATCCGGAGTAGAGATTGAGCTGCTGCATACCGGAACACTTTCAACAAGTTTTCCGGTTCACATTATTCAAACCGGAACACATTGGAAAAGTCATCCGGAAGACAAAACCTATCCGGAACACATTGCCAAAGTTATCCGGAACTCATTTGGTCCCGGAACACATAAAGTGAGTCTTCCGGTTCAGTGAAATTTTTAGTTTGTTTTCCGGAACTCTTTAGTGAAGTGTTCCGGAAGTCTTCAAAAATGTTTCAAACCGGAACACTTTAGTGAAGTGTTCCGGAACGCTATTTTTTTAAATATTTGTTTGTTATGTTTTTATTTTTTACAGTGGTGCGTACTAGAGGCAGAGATGGTTTGATCCCTCAGCGCAGATTAGGACGGGGCGAATCATCGCGTATGGCTGAGGAACAGCCTGTTGGATATCCAAGAGGACCGTATGATACCTCTCTTCTGGTTAAGTACGAACATCATATTGCTAGACATATATGGTTCGGTGAGGTAAACAAACCACAATTATTTGATATTGAATAAAATTTGAATTTGTTATGTTGTATTTTATAATATATTTGCTTTTAATTGTTTTTAGGAGAGGGGTCCGAAGAAAGAGTTGAAGGTAGCAGGACATGGGTTGAAGCTACTTCAGAGGGTTCCACTGCAGCTTCCTAGAGAGATGGAGAACTTGGTAGCTAACTCTAGTTTAGCTTCACTTCAGAGGACCAGTATGTCGAAAATAGATACGAACCTGGTATATGCATTTGTGGAGAGATGGCATCTAGAGACATCTTCATTTCACATGTCGTTTGGTGAGATGACGATTACTCTGGATGACGTCTCTTGTCTGCTTCACTTGCCCATCAGGAGAGTCTTCTGGAGCCCTCAAGATATCAGCGAAGGGTTTGCTATTGACTGGGCCGTTGATTACTTAGGAGTTTCACGGAGAGAGGTACAAAACCAAATCCGTGATTACAGGGGCTCTTATTATAAGTTGGAGTGGTTATACGATTTATTCTTCGAGCACAGAGCCGCTTCTAGTTGGGCATATGCGACTAGAGCGTATTTGATGATGATAGTGGGTTCTACCATTTTTGCGGATAAGACCTTTACGCTTGTGGAGGCACGCTACCTTGCGCTATTTATGGACTTGGGGAGCTTATCAGGATACACTTGGGGAGCAGCTGCGTAGGCTACCCTTTATAGCCATCTTGGAGATGCTTCCATGTTCAGTTGTAAGCAGCTCGGTGGTTATCCGACTCTCCTACAGGTATATATTTTGTATATTAATTTTATTATATTAATTTTATTATGTATATTAATTTTATTATATTAATTTTATCCAACTACCCTTTATTTAGTATATTAATTTTATTATCCTAGTTTATTATGTTATCATTACCTATTTTAGATTAACTTATATTATTTATTTTGTAACAGTGCTGGATTCATGAGTATTTTCCATCACTTGGAAGAAAAGGAGAGAATTCGACACCAGCTACTAATGTTGGTCTCCCTCGAGCGATGAGATGGTCCTATAAGCAAGGTGTCATGAAGGTGGATGACTTGCGACCTATTCTGGATGAGCTGGCACCTGACGATGTCATATGGCGCCTATTCGAGAGCCATAGAGCATGGCGTCAGTTTGATGAGTTGTGTTTGTATAGGGGGTGTTTGAAGTGGGGTGACATTATTGTTCCGTACTTGCCGGATAGATGTCTGTGTCAGTTTGGATACAGACAGTATATTCCACCTCCACCTCTTGATTATACGATGGCTAGTGATATTGATGTTGAGTGGATCAGTTACCATCAGAGTGTTGCAGATGTGATTCGTCCGACAGCACCGGCCACCACCCCATCTAAGACAGTTGATGGATATCTACAGTGGTATTATCGTGTGTCGCATCCTCGTCTCATACTGCCCCGTCGTGATGTGCCAGTTCCCGTTTACGACGCAGGACCATCTGATCCTAGTTGGGCTCGTGTTTATTCATTGATTCATCGTCATCTTCAGCGAGCTGGTGCTGAAGAGGATGATCCACAGGTTGCTGACTTGTTTGAAGCTTTACAGATTGCTCGTTCACATTGATTATGTTTATGTTTAGTGACTTATGTTTATGTTTAATGACTTATGTTTATGTTTAGTGACTTATGTTTTTTGTTTATATATGAACTTGTAGACTTTAGTTTTGAAATAAATAACATAATAGTTGATTTATGTTTTGAAATAAAAAATGAGTAACATAATTCATGAATCGTGTTGTGAAATACAAAATGAATAACATAACTTATAGTACATAATGCATTGGTAATATGTGCGTAAGTTCTTGCCAATGCTGCAGTCGTGCTGCAAATCCTATCATCCACATTTTTTCGATGCACTTTGGGTACCACTACGACTATCCTTGTGTTTCCCACCTTTATCACAACCAAATATTAATTTGTTACTTCTTCCACTCTTGCCTGTTTCAATATCTGAACGAGTGATGATAACCGTTATTTTATTCTGGATTCCGATCTCTTTAATCCATCTTATCACCTCTTCTTGGGTACCAAATCTTTGAGTAGTTGAAAAAGCATCAGACGTATCGACACATGTTTGATCTTTATCGCTTATTTATAGAGGAATTTCTTTACCTACATTAAAAAAAATTAAAAAAAAATTAGAATTAGGATAACAAACCGGAAGACTCACTACAAGAGTTCCGGTGAACAAACGAACACAAACCGGAAGTCTTAACAAATGTGTTCCGGAACACGTTTGAAACAAACCGGAAGACACGAAGAAAGTGTTCCGGTACATATTTGAAACAAACCGGAAGACATTATTGAAGTGTCCCGGAAGACGCAAAAACTAAATCTAAGAACCGGAAGTCTTTTAATAAGTCTTCCGGTACATATTTTTTAATTAACCGGAACTCTAATTAATAGTCTTCCGGAATGGAATTTTGCATATCGGAAGTCATGCTAGAAGTGTTCCGGAACGCATAAAATTGGGTAAAAAATTTTGATCTCTGACACACGTAACAGTCACGTTAAAAAAAATAATAATAAAATAATCAAAATTAACCAGGGATAAATTTGGCATTTTTTAAAAAATGTAGGGGTACAGGTATAATTGTAGGGGTATAGGGTAAAATTTTCTGGTAACTTTGTTATCTCTCTCTAAATCAATTTTCCTCTCTCAATAAATTATTCATTTTAAGCATTCATTCACCTTTTAATTTGCCTAAAGTCACAAAGTTACTAAAACAGTAAAGTCTTTAAATCCAATCTGTTGCACCCCAAAATTTTCCCTCCTTATTTTAGTACTAACTGGCTTAGGTTGCATTGCATTTTGCATTATCATATGTGCATATCATTGGTTCTTAACATGGGGTCAAGGTGCCTGAGGCAAGTTCAAGAGGAGAATTTGTTCTTCAAAGGGTCAAGCAAGAGAGCTCAAGTGGATCACTCTCTCCTAACCAGTGCATGAATTAGGGTTTTGAGATTCTTGGGTTTACTGCTCCAATGGGCAAGCTCCTTGGGTTTTTATCATCACCAAATGGCCTATCTTATCTTTTTTAGAGAGGATACACATCATATTCAGAGGAATTTGGATTTGGAGACTGTGCTATTTCCTCCTAGACTGAGGGTACCAAAACTAGGGTTTGCTATAAAGTCAGTTTATTTCTGATTTTTTGGGCAAGACTTGATTCTATGGTATTCCTTGGGTCCCCAAGTATCTAGGGATGGGAGGTTGTCCATCAGTTTGGTTCAGGAGAGACTTAATTGATCAGAAGATTGAGAATCAGGTGAATTGGGTAAAAGTCAACAGTGAGAGGAGAAGTCAACTGTGGAATTTTGAGGTTCTCTCCAAGGTTTTCAAGGTCTCACATCCTCATATGGTCCTTAAAATTCAAGTTTCATGCCATTTATCAAGAATCAGGAGTTGGTGCAAAAGTTACTAAATTTGGAAATGACCTATAATTTGAAAGTTTCCTTTTTGGGCAAGTTCCTGCACTGCATTCAACTTGACTTTTAATCATCAAGAAAGATTCAAATGAATTTTTCTCCAACATGAAAGTTGAAGATCTTTTTCTCCTCTTTCCAACAAGTACTAGTGGGTCTCCATATCATTTGTGAAACTCCAATTATTATCAAAAGAAGGCAAAGTGGTTTTTAGGGTTTTTCATGGTTCCATTTTCACAAATTTGGGAATAATGACCTATAATCAATTCCATTGCTTCATGTCACATTCTAATATCAAAGGATACTCCTTAAGGGTCATTATAGGCTTTTGAATCAAGTGAATCCATGGCATATTTATCACTTATTCTCCATTATTCAAAATTGCCAAATCATTTAAAACTCATGAATCAATTGTTTTCAAGGCCCAAGTTCAATTGAGGTGTAATTAGCAATTCACATATGGGTGATCCATCATAATTTTCTTAAGTGTACACGCATGGAGAGAGGTGTAATTCACATTATGCAATTTTCTAAAAATCACCCAAACTCACTAAACAAGTAATTACCCACGCCCAATTCATTATCAGTGACAAACCCTAGTCTATATAAGCTCATTCATGCACTGGTTAGGGTTCATTCACGTGCATTTGGAGGAGAACAAGAACTTGAACCCTAAAGCTTTTCTTCAACAAATCTCACAATCCACAAGGTTTTTTCAAGAACTTCTTCCACAAACCTCTTCCTGGTGATCCATAGAGTAAAAACCAACCATCATTCGCAGCTGAAAGCAAGGATTCAGATTGTACCATCTCAGGTTGGTGGGTTTTTTCGTGATCATGAAACTTGAATTTTAATCGTGCATAATGTTGTGTGATGTCTATAGATCATGCTGATATGATTTGTTTGGAATATGGATGCGTATATTGCTTGCTTGATGCGTTTAAAGTTTTATGCCCTAACCTTTCTCCTTGCGTTTTTTATTATACACTAACGATTTGTGATTTTGGTTGAGAGATTTGGAATCCTCGTGGAATTCTGGACGGAATGGTATATGGTTTGGCATTTTCTGGGCAAGTTTTTAATTGCAGGTGGTGGAGGAGTCGACCGGAACCCTAGTTCCGGCGACTGGTGCGGTGGCTGGCCGACGAAGGGTTTTGAGGAGGAAGATACAATCCTCACCCTTCATGCATTTCATCCAACGGTCCAGGCGATGCCATGTGTTTTTTCTTTCGTTTTTTTTCTTCTGATTTTTAATTATTGATTGCGTGTATATGCCCCCACCGTTATTACCATATTCCACCAATCAGTTTTTTCTATTTCGTTTACTTTTTATTGGTTTGACTTAATGTGACGCGTTGATATGATCAGACGGACGAAATTGGGACAACACATTAAAATTGGCATGTGCCGTGCGCGTGGCTGGTACATGTGTGCTGCTTTTTTTATTTTTTGATTTTCTGACGGATTTGATTAATTGGGCTGCTGTTCGCCCCCCCCCCCCCCCCCCCCCTTTAGCCCAATTACCTTTTCTCAACGTGATCATTTACTCCTTGCACCGCACCCCCCATGCATTTTCAATTTATTTTATTTTTATTAACTCATTACATTTTCATTTTTAATTTTTAAAAATAGTTAATTACATTTAAAAATTACTAAAAAATTCATGCATACTTTTTATCATTTTATAAAATTTTCACAAAATTTATTTTTATTTTTATTTTATTTTTATCATCTAAATTAATTATTTAGTTATTTTCTTTTTGCATTACTCATATCATGCATACGTAAATTTGTTTATTTTATTTCTCTGTATCCATAAAGTATTTTCAATCCGTTCTTTTTGCATTTGTTAGATAACATTCTGAAATGCATTAAAATGTTTTTCTATCATTTTTAAAAATTATTTCATATTGCATTTTAATCTTCCCCTTTGGCACATTGAACCCTACTTCTCACTTGAGCTTTTCCCAATTGTTTAAGTGACTAACATCTTGGATTTTTGCAGGAGTTTTTGGTATTTGGTTTGTCTCTGATGGGGCAACTTTGATATTTAGTTTGGTGATTTTAGAAGTTGTTTTACTATTTGTTCAATTGCTCTTTGTGTGAGATTTTTCTTGTATGCACATCCTTGACCTTGTCTGGTTATCTGTTTGAAGAGGCACTTGTGCCATTGTTTTGGGGTTGTTTATTTGACTTTTTAATTCATGTTGGATTTTTATCACTATTCTATGTCTTTGCTTGGGTTTCATCTATTTCATTTCTTATGTCTGTTTCGTACTAACCTTTTACGCAGGGACTAAGGTAAGTTATTTGAGGGTGTGGATAGTCATCCACATTCACCCTTACTCTTTCTTCTCCCATCTTTTCTTTTTCCTTAGGGTTTAGGTTATCGTCAAAACTCACTAACCGTAGGTCACCCATGCATGATAACATTAGGACTCTTAGTTCCCTTTAGAGTTACCCTTGTGTCTTCTCTCTTCTCATCTCAAATCTTCTTGAAAATACTTAATAAGGATAAATTGTATTGCGCACGAGCCTTAAGCGTGGGGAATGAGAAATGAGGGGCTTCCTCTCATCTTTCTAGAGTGCTTAGCGAGCGTCCTGTCTTGGGACGATGCGTTAAGTATTCGCCCCTGTGCCCTAGACTTTGGTGCAATGCAACTTAGGAACTAACTTAAGCCACTTCTGTCCTAAAAAATACAAACCAACTTCAAACCTTTTTGTCCTTCGGGATTGTCAAACTAAAGGCTATTTTCAAAAAGGGCACGTTACTTTCTGCCTGAGACGCAAACAGGCATCAACCCTAACTGTCGGACGCGAACTTAACGTCGCTCATAAAAAACACAAAAAGAACTTGGTCCGAACTACGTTGACTCTGAATTCCCCATTGCACAAGGGGGGTACGTAGGCCTAGGACGTCGACGTCCTACCGAGTCTGTCTTTGTTTTTCCCCTCTCCCGTCTTAGTACAGCCATAGATGATAGGATAACTCACCCTTAGAATAGACAACAAGCGTGGATCCCATCGAGTACGATGGACGCGTGGGGTGCTAGCACTTTCCCCTCGCGTAACCGACTCCCGAACCCAGGTTATGGTTGCGATGACCATTCCTTTCCCTCTTCCTAAGGTTTATGCGGTGTTCCCTTTCCCTCTCTTGGGATAAATTTACACGGCTGGCGACTCTGTTTTTCCGCGCCACTCTCGCGTTTGTACCTGGATGAAAATCCCGGGAGCGACAACTGGCGACTCTTCTGGGGACCCTGGTTGACCTATGCTGGTCCATCCCTAAGTGAGTCAATCCTAGCACTTGCTTGTCTTTGTTCTCTTTGGGCGTTTTGTGTTTGTTTTGCTTTATTTGTTGTATTTTATTTTTACCGCATTTTCTGCATTGCATTTCATTTTTATTACTGTCATGCTGCTGTTTTGTGCTGGCTGTTTCTATTTTGCAGGTCGGGTTATTTTGAGAGTTAAGCCCAATACCCAGGCTTGAGTACACCCTAGGACTAGAGTGGAAAGTAGTGGGACCTACGTGCCCGCTTGGTACGTTTGTGTGTTCACGAAATTCACAACCAGACGAGGCTATCTTGGGACGCATTCTGACGTGTGTGTCTTGCGCATGTTAGGGTGTTGATCTAGAGAGTTGTCGACTCTGGTGACCGATCATCGAGGACCTTAGTGGAAACATCCCTCTTTAGTGGTGACAGTGGCAGACCACATCCTGTGGCAAACCCATTCGCACCCGAGGGCCCGCTTTGGAACTCGCATAGGATGGCCCCTGTCTTTTGAAGAGAATCAGTGGAGGCACTCCTCGATTGACGATAGTACTGTACCCCGAGGGATGAATGTACTATTGTTTCTCGACCTCAGTGCCAAAGCTAAGAACCTTCCGCTTTGGAGAATCAGTTGAGGCCTCCTCGACTGATGATGATGCCAAACTAGAAATGGTGAACGTATCATCATTTCTTGACCTGAGAGCCCGGGATACTGAACATCCTAGTACCCACACGTGAGAGGGATGGGTGTTTGCAGGTTTGCAGGTAACCG
Source organism: Lathyrus tuberosus (assembly GCA_022829125.1). Classification (NCBI taxonomy): domain Eukaryota; kingdom Viridiplantae; phylum Streptophyta; class Magnoliopsida; order Fabales; family Fabaceae; genus Lathyrus; species Lathyrus tuberosus. The sequence continues at coordinate 7,218,159 of JALAZF010000258.1, read as the reverse complement.
AAACCTTCAACCTACCCTGTTTTTCTGGATTTCTCGTCAATATTTGATTATTTGGGTTCCTGGTTATCTCAGTGGTTCAGAATTCTGGTTTTCTGGGTTGTGGTTCTCGTTCAGTTAACAGCACAGCACATCCAGCAGTGTCACCTTGATCCCATGTTTGCATGAGCATATCATTTTCTTGCATTCTAACATGTTTGACATTTTTCAGGGCTTGCATCTTACTCTTGATTCTGGTTTTCTGAGGTTACCTTGGCATGGATGTTCAGAGAAAGAAGACTGTTGCTTACTCGTTCCCGGATCCGACCTTGACATTGATTCATAAGCTGATTAATATGGCTGGTTCCGGAGTTCGTACAGAGTTCAGTGGAAGGTATGGGAGACTTCTGAAATTTGTCTACAATATCTCCAAGTATGAGAAGGATGCCATTCATACACTTCTTCAGTTTTACGATCCGTCTTTGCGTTGCTTCACTTTCCCGGACTACATCTTGGCCCCAACGTTGGAGGAGTTCTCATTTATTTTGGGAATCCCCATCAGGCATGACATAGTATTCTTTTCTGAAGAACACCCCGGGGTAAAAGAAATGGCTGTTGCTCTTCATATTAGTGAATCTGTTCTGAACAGTAATATTGAAGAAAAATAAGGAGTTAAGGGTTTCCTATTGAAGTTCCTGTTTGATCAAGACAGCATACATGTCAAAGAGAAGAATTGGACTGCTTTCCAAGCTATCCTAGCTATGTGCATCTATGGGATTGTCTTGTTTCCGAATATTCCTGATCTGGTGGATATGCATGCCGTCAGAATCTTTATTTCGAAGAATCCTATACCTACCTTACTAGGTGATGTGTATCACTCAGTTCATTACAAGAATGAGAATAGGCGTGGAAAAACTGTGAGTTGTTGTGCACCACTCTTATCTACTTGGTTTTTGAGTCGTCTCCCCGAATCTGGCGCTTTCGTTGATACGAAAGATTCTCTGAAATGGTCAAAGAGGGTTATGGGCTTGACCGCTGACAACATTGTTTGGATCAATCATGATTTGCTAGGAATGGAGATTATTTACAAGTGCGGAGAATTCCCTAATGTACCCTTGATAGGGAGAAAAGGTGGAATTAACTATAATCCTTCCCTTGTTATCAGACAGTTTGGTTATCCTTTGAGAGGTCCACCTGACGAGAGAGATATCAGAGAGTCCTTATTCTTCAATGGAATTGAGGATCAAGAGATGATGAGGAAGATTGTGAATGCTTGGAAACAGGTGACCAAGAAGGGTAAAACTTCGTTCGGAAAATGTAATAACCGGGCTTTTCCTTCCTATAAAGAGTGGATCAGGAAGAGAGCAGAAGAGGAGCTTCTTTCCTTCCCGGTGGAACCACCTTTGTATCCTTTGGTGATCGAGCCTCCTACCACAGTTGAGTTGGAGAAGTATAACAAATTATGGGCTAAAAAGGAAAGGCTGCGGGAAGAAAATAGTGAGCTAAAAAGAGAGATCTATCAGTTGAAGCATGAGCGGGGTGAAGCTGTTCATACCGCCAAGTTGAAGATAGAGCTTCTGGCTAAGGCAGAAAAAGAGCTAGCTGACATGGTCGCATCCAGAAAAAGGATGAAAGAAGCTTTAGATGGTATCAGTAAGGTTCTCGAGTCTAAGAAGGAGGAATTAGACAAGGCTTTGTTGAAAATCCACAGGTTTGATGATCACCGAGAAACTGCAATGGCCGAGAATAAGAGAAAGGAAGACGATTACCTAGCTAAGATTGATCAGTTGAAATCGACGCTCAAGAAGAAAGACGCTGAGATCCTATCAGGGATATTCAAGAGACAAGCAGACGAGGGTCGACTCAATGAAGTCATAGCCTCCATAGAGGAACTGAAGGTCCAAGCTGAAGTGAAGAGATCTAGACACGAGGGACCTAGCATGAATGGTGTTTCTGGAGAAGACGCTTGGGAGTTGCATTTCCGATACTTGGAAGGGATCATGCATAGGAGAGACGTCCTCATTCAAGAGCTAATTCAGAGACCAAAGCATCCCGACACCAAAAAGATGTTCAAGGAAATTCAAGACTGGAGCAGAAAGCATAGTGGATGGGGGGGATTGACACTTGTGGATTTTGATGACATGCCTTAGTTTTCTTTTCTCCTTTATTTGGATCACCGCCAGGCTTGTTGGTTGGGACCTATGATTCTTATGTTCAGACTTGTTACCTCAGATTATGATTGTTGACATTTGGCTTTTCTCTGGTTTTCTTAATATATGAGCAGAAGTTCCGTTCTATCTTGTTATTAAACTGGAATCAAGGGGTGGATCGCCCTGCTAATATTCAAACATGTTCATTTGCATTTGCATAATCATTTTGCATAATCATTCTGCATGACAGGTATTTATCTCCGGTGTTTTTATCTTGTTCCCATCTCAGAATTGCAGACTTAACTCCTCGGGCCATTCAAGAGTTGATCATGGAGCAAGTTCCAGCTGAGTTGAGGGAAATGAGGACTCAAATGAGGCAATTCGGGGAAGACATGATCCAGGAGCAGAAGATGCTGAGGGAGGAGATCAATCAGATGAAGACACAGATGGGTTTAATCATGGAGATTCTGAAAACAGTGTTGAAGAAGGAAGACAATCATGTGCCCGCTTCCACAACAGAGGTCCTTACTCTTCCCATCTCTTTGGGGTCTCCTCTAGACCATAGATTGCCTCGTGGATCCTCTCCACCGTCAGAGATTTTTCATCAACAACCGTTTCTTGAGGGTCTTAATCCATAAAAGCTTGAAAAGAAGTTTGACCAGATTCCGATGCCATACGCTCAGTTGCTTTAGCACTTGCTCAAGTTTCAGCTAATTGAATTGATTGCTGCGGGACCTCCACACACCAAGTTTCGTATGGGTTCCAATGTCCATGATAGGTGTGAATTCCATTCAGGGACACCTAGTCATAATGTTGAAGATTGTAAGATGCTCAAGTACAAAGTCCAAGAGCTCATTGATTCAGGGGCAATCAAGTTTACATTAATTGGCACTGGTAAACAAAGTGATGTTACTCCCAATGTTGCAAAGGGACTGAGGACTCCCTCTTTTACCAAAGGATCCACCTCGCGTCAGGGATCTCTTCCACAACCCTTGTTTGTGCCTCAGCCGAATGAGGAAAGGAAAGTGCAAGCGCAGGTGAGGCGCCCAAATCAGCACCGACAACAGAATTATCAGCAACAGGGGCAACTAAGACCAAGAAGGCCCAACAGGATATTTGATACTATTCATATCCCTTATAGTCAGCTATTTGCTCGTCTGCTCAAGAACTCTCTGATTCAAACGAGGGGTACCGTGCCGGTACCATACCCTATTCCTCCAGATTATGACATGACTGCTAGGTGCGAGTTCCACTCGGGAACGTTTGGGCATACAATTGATGAATGTAATGCATTCCAGCACAAGGTGCAAGACCTGGTAGACTCAGAGATCATTGTATTCACTGAAGATGATATGTACATCAATGGAAGCCTCCTTTCTCAAATGAACACTCAGTCTGCGAGTACGTCCAGGTAGAATTAAGCTTCCTCAGCAATGGCAATCTTCAGTTTCTTTACTGCATTTTCATTTGTAGTTTTTCGTTTCTTGTTAAAGCATCGTATGCATGTAAGACTTGATTGTTTTTTATGATGATATTAATGCAATGAGTATGTTTTTCTTGAAGTAATATATTCGTTTTCACTCTTAAATGTTTATATGCACTGCAATACCAATTCTCTTGTTTAGAACCCTTGAGGGAGGATGACGAAATAAGAACGCAGATTTCTAATGGTATGCTTTTGGATAGAACCCTGTTGAGGATGTACAGGCATTGTTTCAAACCCCTAAAACACTGGAGATATAAGGGAGATAAACCTTCGTTAACCCCTTTGAGCCTTGGAGTAGGAGCATCTTTCGTACGAAAAAACCCTCATACTTAACCCAGGGCAGGGTAGGCGTCAGTTAGTTTGACCGAGCGTTCAAATTTCAAGGAGAGTGTGCATCTGAGGATCCATTACCTTCTGTCCCACCATCAAGAGGTCAAGAGATGTGAAACCACAATGGTTATCCATCAACAATCAAGGAGTGAGGCAGTCACAACCCTGTCAAGCAAGTAAGACAACCAGTGTCACGCGCTTTGTTCAAAAAAGGGAATAAAAAAAAGAGAGAGAAAGCCCGCTAAGTCGAAACTTGAAAATAAGTGACTTAGGAAAAAGTTAGGGCATCCCGCTGGACTTCAAAATCGAAAAGCTCAAAAGAGTCAGTCCAGGCAAAAATTAGGGATCAAAAAAGCAAAAGAAAGAAAAAGCGAAAAGCGTTGCATAAGAAAATCCCCGATAAGAACAAATTCGTGTGATTACAGACACAAAAGATAAAAAGGGATGACTGTCACTCCAAAGCCTCCTTAGGTGTCAAACCATTAGTTGCATGGGTTTCTTGAAGATCGTAAACCTTTTGAGAGATGAGCGTTTGTGTCAGATTAACTGAACTTAGGACTGGAGAACATCACGAAGAGTGGGTGGGCACCGATAAATTTTGAGCCATAAATCCTTTTTCTGAAACCGTGAACTAGACCACGCTACAACCCTTAAAAGTCCTAATTGAAACAGGATTTATTCCGAAAGCGTACTTCAACAGGATATCGTTCCTGACTCCTACGAGTTGTGCTAATAAGGTTTGTTGGTATTGCATGTGCGCATTGTTTTGCCATTCAAAAATCAAGGCCGTACCCCAGCTAGTGATTCGTTCACAAGGCTTGGCGACGCATTTTCAATAAAAAACTTCAAGGTTGACATGAGTGTTGCATTAGAATTGTCATTCTCATAAATAACTTGTTCTGTTTGCATACATGTGCCTAAGCATCAATGCAGCCGACACAGTGAACGTCAGTCAAGAAGCTTGATCCTGCCAAGTTGGGATACTTGAAAATTCTGAAGGACAGTCATATCAAGGGGCTTGCTGCCAAGAGACTCAGTGTAGAGTGGGCTCTCCCCAGTAAGTCGTGTTAAGATGTAGCCAATCTGGGGCAGTCACGTCGAAAAATATCTCCGAAGTTCAGTTATCCTGGGGCATTCATTCTAAGATCAGGGGCAAAGTCACTTCAAAGCTCATATTGGGGCAGGCCACCTCTAGAGCATGGGAGATTGTCCACTCCTGAGAATGGTTAATTGAAAACACCTCCTCAAGGTTCAAGGTACTAAAGAAGAGTATTTTCAAGTCATTACAGTCCCTTTCGAGGTAATGTACTTCATGAATTATGAAGACTGGGGCAGTTATGTCGAGATATGATAAATCTCTCCAAGAGTTTGAAGACCCTGGGGCAGTGCGAATGCCCGATCTTCTATAAAATCCTCTTGAGATGATTTCTTCCATTAGATCTGGTGGTCTGGGGCAAGTGAAAAAGTTCAAAGAGTCGTTTATGACCATAAAGACGAGTCAGGTTGCAGGGCAACGGGATTGTACTTCCCCAGCAGATTGCTTTCCCCAACATTGAGATTGCGCTTTCCTCAGCAGAGCAGGCTTTCCCCAGCAGAAGACCTGGAAAGTATTTTCTCTGGATCAAGACGTTATCTCCCCACAAAATCAGGGTGTTCACTTCCCACATCCAGTCAGGAAGCGTGCTTTCACCAACGATGTCGTATTCTAATCCCCAGCAAGGTGAGAGTAAAGGCATTCTCCCCTTCAGCAGGCTAAGTTCAGCAGTATCCCCAAGCAGGATGGTATTATGGACTGTTTTCCCCAAGCAGGATGGTATTATGGGATGGCATCCCCCAGCAGGTTCTGAGCGCAATTGGATATTAGCAATCTTCAGTAACAGACTTCCAGTTCCGTTATTGGCGTTCATTCTCAACTCCCCCAGCAGAGGAGAAATCTCAGGTTTTGGATGTTACCTTCAATGAGAGACAGGTGGGGTCCCCGGTAGTTCTTTCGGGATTTCATCCCCAGCAGAAGTTGTTGATCCGAAGAGTCGATCAGTATGACCCTTCTCAGTAGAGTTCCTAGATTCAGAGGGCAATTTATTTTTGTCATCCCCAGCTGAATGGATCTTTTCTCTCCGGCATTTATTTTGCTGGAGGGACCCTTTTTGCATACCATAAGCATTTGCATTGCATCCTCGAGCACATAGCATTTCCATTTCGTATGGAGCATTACACCACTATTCAAACATTTGCATTCGAAGCATAAGACAGGTTTGGTACTTTCGTTGCCAGTTCTCTTTCCCAGCAGAGATGGCATAACTCAGGAGATTTTGTAGGGATGTGTTCCTCATACTGGTGCTCCCCGGCAGAGCCTTTTATTTAGACTTCTCCTTTCCCCGGCGGAGTCATCTTATCTGTGGATCATGGGTCCGTTAGAAGTTTGTCTGGCCTTTCTCTTTTGTGAAATCCCGTTCTTGCTTGACATATTGTGGTTTAAACTAGAAGTTTTGTTTCACGTTATCCCCAGTGAAGTCGCCATTTGTTGCTAGTTCTCTTTATCAGCAGAGATAGCAATCTTTCGGATATTTTCTTCGTCAGTTCCCTTTATCAGGAGGGATGGCATTGGTATTGCTAGTTCTCTTTATCAGCAGAGATAGCGATCTTCGGGACATTTTCTTCCGTCAGTTCCCTTTATCAGCAGGGATGGCATTGGTATTGCTAGTTCTTTTTATCAGCAGAGATAGCAATCCTTTGGATATCTTCTTTCGTCAGCTCCCTTTATCAGCAGGGATGGCATTGGTTTTGCTAGTTTCTCTTTATCAGCAGAGATAGCGATCTTTTGAAGATTTTCTTTCGTCAGTTTCCCTTTATCAGCAGGGATGGCATTTATTTTGCTAGTTTCTCTTTATCAGCAGAGATAGCGATCTTTTGAAGATTTTCTTTTGTCAGTTTCCCTTTATCAGCAGGGATGGCATTTATTTTGCTAGTTTCTCTTTGTCAACAGAGATAGCAATCTTTTGAAGATTTTCTTTTGTCAGTTTCCCTTTATCAGCAGGGATGGCATTTATTTTGCTAGTTTCTCTTTATCAGCAGAGATGGCAATCTTTTGAAGATTTTCTTTTGTCAGTTTCCCTTTATCAGCAGGGATGACATTTATTTTGCTAGTTTCTCTTTATCAGCAGAGATAGCGATCTTTTGAAGATTTTCTTTTGTCAGTTTCCCTTTATCAGCAGGGATGGCATTTATTTTGGTAATTCTCTTTATCAGCAGAGATAGCAGTCTTTTGAAGATTTTCTTCGTCAGTTTCCCTTTATCAACAGGGATGGCATTTATGTTGCTAGTTTCTCTTTAACAGCAGAGATAGCAATCTCTTGAAGGTTTATTTCGTCAGTTCCCTTTAGCAGCAGGGATGGCATGTTGCTAGTTCTCTTTATCAGCAGAGATAGAAACCTTTTGGATATCTCCTTTGTTAGCTCCCTTTATCAGTAGGGATGGCTTTTGTATTGCTAGTTCTCTTTATCAGCAGAGATAGCAGTCTTCTGGAGATTTTCTTTTGTCAGTTTCCTTTTATCAGCAGGGATGGCATTTATATTGCTAGTTTCTCTTTATCAGCAGAGATAGCAATCTTTTGAAGATTTTCTTTTGTCAGTTCCCTTTATCAGCAGGGATGACATTTATTTTGCTAATTCTCTTTATCAGCAGAGATAGCAATCTTTCGGATAATCCTTTTCGTCAGTTCCCTTTATCAGCAGGGATGGCATTTATTTTGCTAATTCTCTTTATCAGCAGAGATAGTAGCCTTTTGAAGACTTTTCTTCGTCAGTTCCCTTCATCAGCAGGGATGGCTTTTGTTTTGCTAATTCCCTTTATCAGCAGGGATGGCATTTATGTTGCTAGTTCTCATTATCAGCAGAGATAGCAATCCTTTTAAGAATTTCTTCGTCAGTTTCCCTTTATCAGCAGGGATGGCATTGATTTTGCTAGTTTCTCTTTATCAGCAGAGATAGCAATCTTTTGGAGATTTTCTTTTGTCAGTTTCCCTTTATCAGCAGGGATGGCATTTATATTGCTAGTTTCTCTTTATCAGCAGAGATAGCAATCTTTTGGAGATTTTCTTTCGTCAGTTTCCCTTTATCAGCAGGGATGGCATTTATATTGCTAGTTTCTCTTTATCAGCGGAGATAGCAATCTTTTGGAGATTTTCTTTCGTCGGTTTCCCTTTATCAGCAGGGATGGCATTTATTTTGCTAGTTTCTCTTGATCAGCAGAGATAGCAATATTTTGGATATTTCGTTTCGTCAGTTCCCTTTCGCAGCAGGGATGGCATTTATTTTGCTAGTTCTCTTTGTCAGCAGAGATGGCGATCCTTTGAACATTTCTTCCGTCAGTTCCCTTTATCAGCATGGATGGCATTTTGCTAGTTCTCTTTATCAGCAGAGATGGCAATCTTTTGGAGATTTTCTTCGTCAGTTCCCTCTATCAGCAGGGATGGCATTTATCTTGCAAGTTCTCGTTATCAGCAGAGATAGCAGTATTTTGAAACTCCTTTGTCAGTTCTCTTTGTCAGCAGAGATGACATAACTTGGGAGAGTTTGTTTCCTTACAACATTTATGGCTAATTCTCCGGTGAATGATTGCAAATTTCCGGGTTCTTTGGTATTCAATCTCCGTGCATCCCGAATGTCTGAGAGTCGTCGCTATCATACCTTCAGGACCTAGTTGATTGAATAGGGGCAGCTGTTGCACCCCAAAATTTGCCCTCCTTACTTTAGTACTAACTGGCTTAGGTTACATTGCATTTTGCATTATCATATGTGCATATCATTGGTTCTTATCATGGGGTCAAGGTGCCTGAGGCAAGTTCAAGAGGAGAATTTGTTCTTCAAAGGGTCAAGCAAGAGAGCTCAAGTGGATCACTCTCTCCTAACCAGTGCATGAATTAGGGTTTTGAGATTCTTGGGTTTACTGCTCCAATGGGCAAGCTCCTTAGGTTTTTATCATCACCAAATGGCCTATCTTATCTTTGTTAGAGAGGATACACATCATATTCAGAGGAATTTGGATTTGGAGACTGTGTTATTTCCTCCTAGACTGAGGGTACCAAAACTAGGGTTTGCTATAAAGTCAGTTTATTTCTGATTTTTTGGGCAAGACTTGATTCTATGGTATTCCTTGGGTCCCCAAGTATCTAGGGATGGGAGGTTGTCCATCAGTTTGGTTCAGGAGAGACTTAATTGATCAGAAGATTGAGAATCAAGTGAATTGGGTAAAAGTCAACAGTGAGAGGAGAAGTCAACTGTGGAATTTTAAGGTTCTCTCCAAGGTTTTCAAGGTTTCACATCCTCATATGGTCCTTAAAAGTTAAGTTTCATGCAATTTATCAAGAATCAGGAGTTGGTACAAAAGTTACTAAATTTGGAAATGACCTATAATTTGAAAGTTTCCTTTTTGGGCAAGTTCCTGCACTGCATTCAACTTGACTTTTAATCATCAAGAAAGCTTCAAATGAATTTTTCTCCAACATGAAAGTTGAAGAACTTTTTCTCCTCTTTCCAACAAGTACTAGTGGGTCTCCATATCATTTGTGAAACTCCAGTTATGATCAAAAGAAGGCAAAGTGGTTTTTAGGGTTTTTCATGGTTCCATTTTCACAAATTTGGGCATAATGACCTATAATCAATTCCATTGCTTCATGTCACATTCTAATATCAAAGGATACTCCTTAAGGGTCATTATAGGATTTTGAATCAAGTGAATCCATGGCATATTTATCACTTATTCTCCATTATTCAAAATTGCCAAATCATTTAAAACTCATGAATCAATTGTTTTCAAGGCCCAAGTTCAATTGAGGTGTAACTAGCAATTCACATATGGGTGATCCATCATAATTTTCTTAAGTGTACACGCATGGAGAGAGGTGTAATTCACATTATGCAATTTTCTAAAAATCACCCAAACTCACTAAACAAGTAATTACCCAAGCCCAATTCATTATCAGTGACAAACCCTAGTCTATATAAGCTCATTCATGCACTGGTTAGGGTTCATTCACGTGCATTTGGAGGAGAACAAGAACTTGAACCCTAAAGCTTTTCTTCAACAAATCTCACAATCCAAAGGTTTTTTCAAGAACTTCTTCCACAAACCTCTTCCTGGTGATCCATAGAGTAAAAACCAACCATCATTCGCAGCTGAAAGCAAGGATTCAGATTGTACCATCTCAGGTTGGTGGGTTTTTTCGTGATCATGAAACTTGAATTTTAATCGTGCATAATGTTGTGTGATGTCTATAGATCATGCTGATATGATTTGTTTGGAATATGGATGCGTATATTGCTTGCTTGATGCGTTTAAAGTTTTATGCCCTAACCTTTCTCCTTGCATTTTTTATTATACACTAACGATTTGTGATTTTGGATGAGAGATTTGGAATCCTCGTGGAATTCTGGACGGAATGGTATATGGTTTGGCATTTTCTGGGCAGGGTTTTAATTGCAGGTGGTGGAGGAGTCGACCGGAACCCTAGTTCCGGCGACTGGTGTGGTGGCTGGCCGGCGAAGGGTTTTGAGGAGGAAGATACAATCCTCACCCTTCATGCGTTTCATCCAACGGTCCAGGCGATGCCATGTGTTTTTTCTTTTGTTTTTTTTTTTTTGATTTTTAATTATTGATTGCGTGTATATGCCCCCACCGTTATTATGATATTCCACCAATCAATTTTTTCTATTTCGTTTACTTTTTATTGGTTTGACTTAATGTGACACGTTGATATGATCAGACGGACGAAATTCGGACAGCACATTAAAATTGGCATGTGCCATGCGCGTGGCTGGTACATGTGTGCTGCTTTTTTTATTTTTTGATTTTCAGACGGATTTGATGAATTGGGCTGCTATTCGCGCCCCCCCCCCCCCCCCCCCCCCCCCTCTTAGCCCAATTACCTTTTCTCAACGTGATCATTTACTCCTTGCACCACCCATGCATTTTCAATTTATTTTATTTTTATTAACTCATTACATTTTCATTTTTAATTTTTAAAAATAGTTAATTACATTTAAAAATTACTAAAAAATTCATGCATACTTTTTATCATTTTATAAAATTTTCACAAATTTTAATTTTATTTTTATCATCTAAATTAATTATTTAGTTATTTTCTTTTTGCATTACTCATATCATGCATACGTAAATTTGTTTATTTTTTATTTCTCTGCATCCATAAAGTATTTTCAATCCGTTCTTTTTGCATTTGTTAGATAACATTCTGAAATGCATTAAAATGTTTTTCTATCATTTTTAAAAATTATTTCATATTGCATTTTAATCTTCCCCTTTGGCACATTGAACCCTACTTCTCACTTGAGCTTTGCCCAATTGTTTAAGTGACTAACATCTTGGATTTTTGCAGGAGTTTTTGGTATTTGGTTTGTCTCTGATGGGGCAACTTTGATATTTAGTTTGGTGATTTTAGAAGTTGTTTTACTATTTGTTCAATTGCTCTTTGTGTGAGATTTTTCTTGTATGCACATCCTTGACCTTGTCTGGTTATCTGTTTGAAGAGGCACTTGTGCCATTGTTTTGGGGTTGTTTATTTGACTTTTTAATTCATGTTGGATTTTTATCACTATTCTATGTCTTTGCTTGGGTTTCATCTATTTCATTTCTTATGTCTGTTTCGTACTAACCTTTTACGCATAGACTAAGGTAAGTTATTTGAGGGTGTGGATAGTCATCCACATTCACCCTTACTCTTTCTTCTCCCATCTTTTCTTTTTCCTTAGGGTTTAGGTTATCGTCAAACCTCATTAACCGTAGGTCACCCATGCATGATAACATTAGGACTCTTAGTTCCCTTTAGAGTTACCCTTGTGTCTTCTCTCTTCTCATCTCAAATCTTCTTGAAAATACTTAATAAGGATAAATTGTATTGCGCACGAGCCTTAAGCATGGGGAATGAGAAATGAGGGGTTTCGTCTCATCTTTCTAGAGTGCTTAACGAGCGTCCTGTCTTGGGATGATGCGTTAAGTATTCGCCCCTGTGCCCTAGACTTTGGTGCAATGCAACTTAGGAACTAACTTAAGCCACTTCTGTCCTAAAAAATACAAACCAACTTCAAACCTTTTTGTCCTTCGGGATTGTCAAACTAAAGGCTATTTTCAAAAAGGGCACGTTACTTTCCGTCTGAGACGCAAACAGGCATCGACCCTAACTGCCGGACGCGAACTTAACGTCGCTCATAAAAAACACAAAAAGAACTTGGTCCGAACTACATTGACTCTGAATTCCCCATTGCACAAGGGGGGTACGTAGGCCTAGGACGTCGACGTCCTACCGAGTCTGTCTTTGTTTTTCCCCTCTCCCGTCTTAGTACAACCATAGATGATAGGATAACTCACCCTTAGAATAGACAACAAGCGTGGATCCCATCGAGTACGATGGACGCGTGGGGTGCTAGCACCTTCCCCTCGCGTAACCGACTCCCGAACCCAGGTTATGGTTGCGATGACCATTCCTTTCCCTCTTCCTAAGGTTTATGCGGTGTTCCCTTTCCCTCTCTTGGGATAAATTTACACGGCTGGGGACTCTATTTTTCCGCGCCACTCTCGTGTTTGTACCTGGATGAAAATCCCGGGAGCGACACAATCTCCTCTATAAAATTACTAATAACGTTGTTAGATTCACATGGGATTATGTTTTTCAACATTAAATTATACCTACTTCATAGGGGACCAAAACAAATACATATTTATACATAAAAGCTTTAATTTGTACCTTTCGACCCTCCATGTAACTAGTTAGGGTCAGTTGATATAGATGGGACAGAAGTTTAGGTAATATAAAAAGTTTGTTTTTAAAAGATGAGTAAGACTTATAAGCCGAATAATAAGTTGATATATAAGTTAAATATAAGTAGTAAATAGATCAATCTATGGTAAGAAAAGGGAGTTAGGTAATTTGATAGATTTAAAAAAAAATGTGGGGGTGTATGGATGAGGTGTGAGGGTATACATATCAAAATATTAAAAGAATTCAAATAAGCATTTGTGTTTAGAACATGAAAGAGATATATTACTGAAGGAAAGAAAAAACATGTTCAAGATACAGACTATTGAAAGAAAAGACATCACATCAACGGCTTAAACTAAACAACTGAGACTTTCCTCACATTAGTCTTCGGCTTAAACTCCTTGCGTTAGGGCAAGAGGCCTTGGCTCTTGCGGGATTGTTTTTGTGTTTATATCTACTTCCGAAGTGAATTTCCAGCTAGTTTTTAACAATATTCTGATCCAATGGAGTCTAAGTGGACGAAGGTATCATATAAGCAGAAAAAAGGTAGAGGATGGGATGACGCAGGCAGAGGGAAAGGAAAATTCAACGAAGAGTCGGCGTCGTTTTTCAGCACGGAGTTCCCGGATTGGATGAAAGCTAAAGACCTTTATAAGGTGTTCACTAAGTATGGTGAAGTTGATGAGGTCTTTATCCCATGTAAACGGGATAAAAGAGGATGTAGATACAGTTTCGTTCGATTTTTTGGAGTTGAAGATGTTAGAAGGATGAGTTTAAAGGTTGACAGTATCTTTATTGAAGGAAGAAAGTTGTTTGCCAATATTACGAGGTTTGCAAAACTGTTGTCCCAACATTACAATAACAACAACGTGTCGAGCAAGGAGGAGGATCGTAAGAGGGATTCAAAAGGTCATGTCAGTCGCAAACCCTACTTTTCTAAACCATGCATGAATGGGCGCCCGTCTGGGTCGTTCGTTGACGCTGTTAAGATAGGGAAGAATGCAAAGAAGTGTGATTTCAGCTATGAGGTGGAGGATGATATGTTGGACAGACTCAAGAAAGCTCATGTAGGAAAGGTTCTGGAATCGGGTATGACCTACAATCTTCAAAGGTATTTCCATTCTGAAGGCTATTTTGGCTTAAAGGTAACACCGTTAGGGGCGAATCTATGCCTGCTCAAGGAGGATGAAGAAGGAGAAGTCGAAGAACTGATGAGAAGTTCCAAAAGTTGGATGGATTTTTGGTTCAGTGAGGTTAGAAGGTGGGAGCCTGGAGATGTTGATATTGAAAGGTTAAATTGGGTCAGGATCTATGGTATCCCATGCCAAGCTTGGTCTGTTAATTTTCTGGTGTCTTTGGTCTCAAGAGTAGGAAAGTATGTCAGTTGTGATGAGGATCCTTTGAACTTCCCCAGATTGGATGTTGCAAGCGTCCTTATCAGAACCTCTTGTGGTAAGACGATAGACGAAGTGTTCAATGTAGCCATAAACGACATTGTTTTCAGAATTAGGATGGTTGAAGAAACGAAAGGGTACAGGTGGAATATCAATTCTAAGGTTTCCGAGGATGTTTCGGTTACTGAGTCTAGGGAGTTATCTGAATCCCAGGGAGAGGATGACTCGCGATGGTGGAGCACGGGGGAGGAGAGTTCCGACGATGAAGGTGTCAGGGGGAGTGATTTACGAGGTTCCCTACATAGCAGTCCTAAGGCCGTTTTAGGAGGCGCACAGGCATCTGTCATACCACTGGGTCTACTGATGGCTTGTCAGGAGTAGGTCTTGATGGTTTTAAGGATGGGTTAGAGGACCAAGGTACGGCTGTTCAGAGGGACGATGATGGAAATACGCTGACACTTGCTGAGAAGTCAACATCGGTTTTTAATGTTGTTGGCACTAAAGCCGTGTCTAAGGAAAAGCCAGATAAGAAAAGACGCAAAGCAAAAACGAAATCGTTTTCCCCTAGGACAAAATTGTCCTTTGACGGGCAGATTAAGGCCCAATTGAGTTTGGATGGTCCCAATACAGATGGAGCTTCCTTAGGCCATTCTTTTGTCAACGAATCCAGTTTTACTGTTCCAGGTAAGCCCAGTAAGGAGGTGGAGGCCTTGACAAAGTCCAAACGTCTTCAATACAAGAAATTGAAAACTGGAGATAAAATGCCAACGAAGAACTCAGAAGACCCAATTGAGGAATTTCTTGACGATCGTAATCATGTTTCGCAGAGTGATGAGGTAGGAAGCATAACGAAAAGGAATGTCGCCTTTGAATCTAGATGTCACTCGGTCACCGATTCGGAAGTCATGAAGGGGAACAAGAGGTTTTTGGTAGATTTTGAAAGCAAAGTGTCAGAGAAAGTGAGAGAAATAGTGGAGGCTTTGGGAGTCAGAGGGGGAGAGAAGGGGCATGACCTGGTGAAAGAAGTCAGAGCTTTGGAGAAGCGAGATGCTACAGCAAAAAGCAAGAGGGAGGCTAAATCAAATGGTTATTTATGAATATCCTCTCCCTTAATTTGAGAGGGTGTGGTTCCTTAGTGAAAAGTAAGAGGGTTGCTAAGTTAATTCAATCCAAAAGTGTTGATGTGTGTTTTCTTCAGGAGACAAAGAGAGAGACGATTGCTGATTCGTTGGCTACATATTTGTGGGGCAATCAAGAAGTCGAATGGTCCTTCTATGGTTCGGTATGAAGCATGGGCGGTATGGTTATTTTGTGGAGGAAAGGTCTGTTGGAGCCCTTATGTAGTTTCAAGGGAGAAGGATTCGTAGGAGTCAAAGCGGTTTGGAAAGACAAAGTTCTATTTTTTGTCAACGTATATTCGTCTTGCGATTTATCGAAGAAGAGGAATATGTGGTAGATCTTATAAGGTTGAAAAGGGGGAACGGGAGAGAGGAGTAGGTTATTGCCGGTGATTTTAACGCTGTGGCTTACAAATAGGAAAGGAAATGTTCGGGGAGCTCCTACAACAGAAAGAAATGGGGGAGTTTAGAAGGTTTATGTTTGAAATTGATTACGTCGATGATCCTTACGAAGGTGGAAAGTTCACTTGGATCAACAGAGTCGGAAACTCTATGAGCAGATTGGATAGATTCTTACTTTCTGACAATCTAGTGGAGGAGTGGAGGATTAGGGGTCAAGCTATTGGGAGAAGAGAGGTTTCCGACCATTGTCCGGTATGGCTTTTGGCTAACGTTCAGAACTGGAGGCCGAAGCCATTCCGATTCAACAACGCGTGGCTGAACCATCCAGATTTCAAGCTTTTTGTCAAGACCAGATGGAATTAGTATGAAGTGAAAGGGAGGGGAGATTATATTTTGAAATCCAAGCTTGGGAAATTGAAGATGGAGCTCAAAAAGTGGAGTCGCGAGCTGTATGGATGGCTCGATGTTAAAATTTAGGAAGCCATAGATAATCTGAACAACCTTGACGAGGAACTTAGTAGGGCTGGATTTTCTAATTTTGAGGAAATGGTCAGGAAAAGAACAAAGTCCACCGAAGAAGTGTGGAGCAACTTATTAAAAAAAGAGGAGCTGCTAAGGTTGAAAGCGTGAGAACTCTGGTTGAAGGAAGGTGACTGTAATACCAAGTTCTTCCACCAAGCAGATAAGAGGAGAAGAAGGAGGAATAACGTGTGGTCCGTTAAAACCGAGGGAGGGTTAGTTGAAGATGTCGCAGGAGTTAAGCAAGAAGTTAGTAGTTTTTATGAGGAGAGTTTCAAAGATGAAGGATTTTCTCGACCTTCTATTGACGGTTTGGATCTGAAGTGCCTATCTGAGGATGAAAAAAGAGGGTTGGAAGGAGCTTTTTCAGCAGACGAAATCAAGGAAGCAGTTTGGGGGTGCAACGGAGGCAAAAGTCCGGGACCTGGCGGTTTCACTTTTGCTTTCTTTCAGTTGTGCTGGGAAATAGTCAAAGAGGATATGACCGTTTTTGTTCGTGACTTCGCAACTAATCCGGTTCTTACAAAAGCTGCCTCAGCGTCCTTCATAGTTATGATAGCAGAGATTAGGAACCCTCAAGATCTCAGTAATTACAGGCCCATATTCCTTGTAAACTGCTTTCAAAAAATTCTCTCCAAACTGCTTGCGAGTAGGCTAAAAAAGGTTGTCAATTCACTTGTGTCGACAGAACAGGCGGATTTTGTTCCCGGCAAATGCATTTTCGACGGTGTTCTGTTGACCAACGAAGTATTGGACTTGGCTAAAAGGAGCAAAAGGAAATGCCTTATGATGAAGATAGATTTTGAGAGGGCATTCGACTATGTGTCATGGGATTTCCTCAAGAGACTTTTGGAAAAGATGAATTTCGGTGGTAGATGGATATCTTGGATTAATGCTTTGGTCTGCAATGGATCTATGTCGGTAATGGTTAATGTAAGTCCAGGTAAGGACTTTGGTGATGGGAAGAGATTGCGCCAAGGGGACCCTTTGTCGCCTTTCCTTTTCATTCTAGCGATGGAAGTCCTGAATTTGATGGTTAAGAAGGCTGAGTCTCTGGGGCTATACGAAGGATTTAAAGTTGGTCATGATTTCTCGGCTAGTTTATCTCAGTTCGCGGAAGATACCCTCTTCATGGGGGAAGCTAACTGGTCCAACATTTGGTGTATTAAGGCTGTCTTACGAGGTTTTGAGTTGATTTCTGGTCTCAGAATCAATTTTATAAAAAGAAAATTTGGATCTCAGAATCAATTTTATAAAAAGAAAATTTGGAGGCGTTAACTTGAGCCCGGATTTCATTATGGATGCTTCAAACTTCCTTCACTGCGACGTCTTGAAGTTCCCATGTCAATTTCTTGGAGTGACTATTGGTGATAGTCACAGAAGAATACACCATTGGAATAAGTTGGTGGATAAAGTTAGGTTCAAGTTAGCTGATTGGAAAGGTAGGCATTTATCTATTGGTGGAAGATTGGTTCTCATCAATTCTGTCATTAACGTGCTGCCCTTGTACGCCTTTTCCTTCTTCAAAGTACCGGCTGGGGTTATCAAATCTCTGCAAAGAATACAGAGTCAGTTCCTGTGGGGTGGCTGCGAAGGCAAGAGGAAAATACATTGGGTGGATTGGAAGACAGTGTGCTTACCCAAAGCTAAAGGCGGGCTGGGCATCAAGGACCTCGACAGTTTCAATAGGGATTTTCTTATGAAATGGAAGTGCAGACTGGTTAACAACGAAGATTGTGCTTGGAGGGGTGTTTTGGAAAGAAGGTACGGGATTAATTTATCGCTAGTAGTTAACAGGTTTTCGGGGGAAAAGGGGGAGAATTCTCACTCATTATGGTGGAGGGACATATTGAGTATCGGATACGACCATCATTCTAAGAGAAATTTGTTTACGAAGCAGGTGAAGTGTAAGCTGGGGAGGGGAGGCAAGATTGTGTTCTGGCATAATTGTTGGATTAGTGACATCCCTTTGAAATATGCCTTCCCCAACCTTTTTCTTTTTCTCGAGATC